>CAMTZB010000024.1:9217500-10467500 GCA_947086495.1 Morpho achilles
AAGGATTCGTAAAATGCATCACTACCAACAACTACAAACATCATCACTAAAGTAGCACAGAAATCACCTGATATGCTTCGGTTAGAAAGCAAAACAATTGTTGGTATTGTAGCAATGAATGTGTGGTGTGCTAGTGTACTTTGGTGATGGCTTGTAGTGTAAAATTTTAACGAATCAAAAATGCATAAGGTATTTAAACTTATAATACTCTAATTGCTGATTAGAGTAAAATATTTTTTTTTTTTTTAGTTTTAATAATAATTTTAATAATAATAAAAAATACATTAAAATAAACAATTATCTCATTTATACATATAAGTTACTCATAGATATAACAATACTATTTTAAAATAAAATTAAGAACATTTAGTTATTAATAACAATTACACAAAAACGTTCAGTTTTTTTTACATCTAGATGGATTTGTATCCATTAAGATTTATAGTATCTTAAGATTTATAGTAGTTGTCTACTATAAATCTTAAGTTTTAGATTGGATGTTAAGGCCCCTTTATAAAAAGAATATTATGATAAGCTCAGTCTTTATCATCTAAACACAGTTTACATCTAAACACCATATTCTTTAATGAGTTGTCCTGCAATTACTAATCTCTGAATTTCTGAGGTACCTTCATATATTTCTGTTATCCTGGCATCTCTGTAGTGTCGTTCTGCTGGCATATCTGATACATAGCCCATACCTCCAAGAATCTGCAAGTATTTAACACTAAGGCATAATGTTGCAAAATGATAAGATTTTTTTGCTCTCCTCTGCAATGCATAAGAATCAATATGAACTTCATTTAGAATGTATGGTCTGAATTGATAACTTATACATGCAAGATTAGTAAGCCACACAAAATACAAATTATGATCATAGCAATAATAAAACAGAAGAATATTTATTTAAAATACCAAAAATAAATGAATGTTTATACCTGTATACATTGATGTGAAACAAATGTTGCAGCTTCTGATGCAGCTAGTTTGGCCATGGCTGCCTCTTTAGTGAAAGGTTTTTTATTATCTTTAAGCCAAGCTGCACGCCAAGTGAGAAGCCTGGCAGATTCCAACTGCATTGCCATATCGGCTAATTTATTTTGTATTGTTTGCAGCTTTACAATTGGTTTACCGAATGCAATCCTTTTGGAAGCATAGTCAACTGCTACATCAAGTGCTGCCTATAAAAATATAAATTAAGCTGTTAACTTTATAGGGTACATATAGGGTGTTTAAATTTGTTGCTGTTACCTGAGTAATACCTAATGCTTGTGATGCAATACCGATTCTGCCTGCATCCAAAGTCATCATTGCAATTTTAAATCCTAAGCCAGGTTCACCTAAAATATTCTTCTTTGGAATCTCACAGTCTTCAAATATGAGGGAACATGTTGATGATCCCCTGATTCCTAACTTGTCTTCCTTTTTCCCTAATTCTAATCCTTTTATAGGTTTAGGTACAATGAAGGCAGAGATGCCTTTATGTTTAAGGTTTTTATCTGTTGTAGCAAACACAACAGATGCTTTGCTCTCATAACCATTTGTGATCCAGCACTTTGTGCCATTAATGATCCATTTATCACCATTGTTTTTTGCTGTTGTAGAAGCAGCACCAGCATCAGATCCATTTCCTGGTTCGGACAGTGCAAAACATCCAACTATATCTCCTAAAGTTAAAAAATTTATTTTATTAAGATGTACATATATGACTTTATATAAAACTAAATTATAGCAACTTAGTAAAAGACAAAATTTAAATTATGGTAACTTTTAAATCTAGATGTTAGAAAATAGTTTAAATAAATTCAAGGCAAATAAAAGTGCAGGGAACAATCTAATAATTTGGAAAAATATGAGTAATAAGTAATATATTTACACAAAGCACTGCAAAAGTAATGAGAATATTATTTTTCTATAATCCGCGATAAAATTTAATACTTTTGTATTATGGACCTCCGCAAAGTAACACCTAATTCTATAAATTATTTACAAACCAGTGCAATAAGGTGTGACAAATTCTTGCTTTTGTTCTGCATTGCCCCAGTGATTCAGAGGACCTAAATATAAAGAGTTGTTCACTGACATAATCACACCAGCAGAAGCACAGCCTCTGGAAATTTCTTCTAATGCTATGGAGTATGCCAAGTAGTCTAGCCCTGTGCCCCCCAATTCTTCTGGTGTCGCAATTGCCATAAGGCCAAGTTCGCCCATTTTTTTAATAGCATCACCAGGGTATAAATGGTCACGGTCAAATTTCGCGGCATTTGGCTTAAGTTCTTGCTCTGCAAAATCTCTACAGGTTTTGTACAACATTTGGTATGTTTCAGGTAGAGCTGACAGGGAGGCTATGCATCTCGAATTATTGTAAGTTGTTGCTAAAAGAAACCAAAATTATGTGTAAGTGTTTTATTTAAATTATGCATAATCAATTATTAACATATGTAGGATGATTTTATTTACTTACCAAAGCATCTGCTAGTATTCCTGAATATACTTAACATTTTTTAATTATGGTCTACTAGATAAAAAACAAATTTACAAATTATGTACCCAAATTAAAATAAACTACAAAATTAAACACAATTGAAATTAAAAAACCTTTGAACTCTCACACATAGTACACGCAGAATTGAGTATTGACAGATCACATAATTTAGATCAAGATTTAAACTGAGATCACTCAAAAACCAACTTTGTGTTTTAAGATATAGAGTTGGACTTTCTGTATCGAAGTTTTGTATGATTGCTATATTTTATTTCAAGATAGTTTATTGATATATTTCGTATATTTTTATGCTTTAGTAGTTACTGTGTTATTCTCAGAGGATGCAATCAATTTTTTTTATATGTATGTATAGTTAAGCCTAAATCCAAGTTTGTGGGATGACCACGTTTGTCCCGATACCACCATATTGCAAAATGGAAATAGAGGTGTAATCCATAGATTACTAACTATAAAATAGATGGTTGAGATTCATACATTGGCGCGAGCCTATTTTCGGTGGTATGGGGGGGGGGTGCAAAGTAGCACTGTAGCTACTTACATTCTCATTCATAAAAACTATCTGCCTCTCAC
This sequence comes from Morpho achilles, assembly GCA_947086495.1. Lineage (NCBI taxonomy): Eukaryota > Metazoa > Arthropoda > Insecta > Lepidoptera > Nymphalidae > Morpho > Morpho achilles. The sequence goes on from CAMTZB010000024.1 coordinate 9,220,577, forward strand.
CCGTTTCATTCATAAAAACGGATTTAGTCTCAGCTCTGAATCTTTCTCACATATGGAGTAGTAATATATATAACGTATGACGTAAAATCGTAGTAAAATTAGTGATGTACTTGGTGCGCTAAAACCGTAATTAGTGATGTCAAAAGATGATTATCGATTCGCACACCGCTCTTACCGATTTTTGATAACCGCTTTTCCGGTTACATATTAATAATGATTTTTAAATATTAATAAAACAAAATATTTAAGGAACTTCTTTATTAAGACTTTTACTGCAATAAAGAAATATATATACAACAACCGTTTTGCATTTCTAAGTGCATGCTTCTTAAAAAAAAACGTTTTTCTTAAACACGCCAAAAGTACAACATCAAAAATTATTACTATTTTTAAATAGGAAACAGGAACAGCAAGCAGATTAAAAATTATCCAAACAGAGCTTTCACAGGCCTCAAACTATCTTGAAAATGTAGAAATTGTAATTTAAATTATTATATATTATTATTATTAAACAAAATTAATTTAAAATATTCACTCGAAAACAAATGTACAAGATTAGTATTTGAAACAACAGATGCTTTCGTTTTGTACCGTTTAAGTATGTAGGAAAAAACATTATACTTAAAAGGAGTGTACTTGATGGTAAATTATAAATATTTCTTTTATATTTAAGTCTTTTTTAGATATATTAGTAGTAGTTTTATAGAATATTAGTGGTTTTTATCTCTAAGTATAATATTTTCCATCATATCAGTTTACACTTCGGATTTATACATATAAAGTAAGAATTAATTGTGAAATTTTGCCATATTTAATGTACCATTTGATATCAAGCTTTTCGATGAAAGAAAATATCATGAGGAACTATACTCCATGGGTTAAATATTTAACTAAATGTAAACATGTCAAAACAGGTACTTTATAGTAGGCATTATCTGCCTAGTATAAAGTATCTTTTTTATTACAACACATGATACTAATATTAAATGTTATTTATATTTCTTTCAAAGAATTTAAAATTATTGATAGTATTCGCACCACTTAATAAGGTTAAATATGGTATGATTGCCATCAATAATTTTACAAACTTTGAAACAAATAAATAAGAATATTATGTAATATCCACTTTTAAGAACCCAAACATAAAGGTATTATAAAATTTTTAAAGAAAACGATGGACAATATTAAAGACACTAAAATACTACACATTTAAGTATCACAGAGTGAAACTCATAGAATATTGATATTATGTTACGTCGGCTAATCTAATGCAATTACTATTTTAGGTAGTTCACTTGGCTAATTTGTATCTGCTGAATTCATTAAATTATATATTGCTGTTTTGCTATACTAAATATATAAATATTTAATTTCAGAAAATAACAATCAATTTAAGAAAATTACTTTTATAAATATTGGAGATATTCTTTGGACCACTGCAGTTGAATTCCAATTTCTTCATTTGTTAATAATATTATTGTAATGACATATTTGTCACTCCTGAATCACATGGTTTTGTTTGTTTACATCTTGTTACGTTTTTATACTAATGGAGTATGTAAATATATTACTCCCAGGATTGCTCAGGTTTTTAGTTTTGCTACACAAGTAAAAACACGTGTTTTGAATAGGAATAAATGGTGGTAATGTTAAAATACACAATTTTTAGCAGCAATACAGGCAGAACTCATAATTCATAAGCCCGTCGTTTAAGCAAACTAGAAATTAAACTAGCAATTAAGCAATTGTTATTCATTTTCCTTAGTAGTGAAAATTTTAAACCCATTCATCTCAAAATATGAGTTTTGAGTTGTACCGCTATTGCTGCACATGACCGATATATCAATATACTGAACCGGTAATATGATATGGCTTGGGTCTGGAAAATATTTCTGATGGAATACAAGGTACTATAACTATCAAACAATAATATTAACCAATAATGTTTTGAAAAATGAAACCAAATTATGATCCGTTCTAGTGTGCTAGAGCCCCCTTATCCACGGATTTGAGAAAAAATCCATTGGGTCCTAGTTAAGAAGTTTCAAACTTCATAATGTTTGTCAATTATACTAATATGAATACTATTTTGAAGACACAACCTTCTCTTGAGTCTCTAGCATTGAAGCGGACTTTTACAGCCTTATTCCAAAATTCCGAATGGTTCAGGCGGCAAAATAAATTGTTAGTGAATAAAAGCATTCGCGCTGTGAAAATGTTATTACTAATGTCAATAAATGAGGCTAAATAATTATGATTCGACTGAAGCTCTTCATATAAGTTCATCTGCATCATCAGGCTCGTGGACACTTCCCGGCGGAAGAGTTCGCAGCATATTTACCCTGTAGTAAATAAGTAATTCTTAAATAATGTATAGATAGAACATTAGTTTGCAAAGGTAGTCTTACAGACAATCTTGGCATTGATATCCCCCGAGTAGAATAGACCACCCTCATTTCTTACCTAGGTGTCGCGAAAACCGATTAAGGTAAGTTGACGTCGGGCAGGCGGCCGGTCGTAAGATACCAAATCATGTGATAACATGTTTAAAACATGTTGCGCCTACCCCATTTAGAGTGGGATAAGGGTAGGAGAATGATGCATTGACAAATAACAGAGATTTTAAATTTTAAAAATATATTTTTAGCTTCTACTGGTCTTAAATAGTGTCTGGAAAATATTGTTTACGTGTCTATAACTTTGTCTACAGTTATATTTTAAGTATAGAATAGATATTATGCTTTCCAAATACTGAATGGTATGTGACAATTAAGAAGCATATGTAACAAAGTTCCAATGATCATCACTAATATGTCTTTTAAGCTATTCTTATATCACACACTTTTTTGCATCACTATAATAGAGGAAAAATTGTACCAAACATTTTTTGTTATATCTCAGGTAGTTAGCCCATTAGACATATAAGCTTCATAATTGAAAGTGAAATGGACAGACTGACATACTTTACATCAAATATTTACTTGCCTTCATCTAGTCAAATCAATTGACCTAATCATGTGCTTCATCCCATAAAGCATCAACAGCATATAGCCCTTAGACGTCATCCCAATGAGTACTCTCTTTGGCAATGACCAGGTTCATCTGAAAATTATGCAAAAACATTTTAATAAATATGGAACAAGCTGTGATAGCTCAGCGGTGAGGCCGTGCGACTCTGTAAAGAGTTCATGGGTTTATACCCCGCGCAGGCACATGTCTAATTGACAATTGCAATATATGACACGCTTTTCGGTGAAGGAAAATATGGAAAGGAAATCCGCATACTTCTAGCGAATTCTAGGGATATGCGTAACCTACCAATCCGCATTGGAGCAACACGATGGTAGGTCTTTGCTAAAATACTTCTCTCCAAAAAACGGATAGAGGAAGCTTATGGTTCCCACTGCTGGGGTGGATAGCAGGCCGTTACTTTAAACATACACATGCCAATTTTTGTGTTTACACACAAAAATGATTTATATTTGAAACATTTTAACTCACTTGAAGAATATCAGCCATTGTATCAGATATTAATGAATTCATTGCAACAACAGTAGCAGTGCCTTGACCAGACACAGTTACTCAGACAAAAAATCCAGTTGAAATGTGCATAACTATATGGGATAGTATGTTAAAGTATCTTGAACAAATAACTTTCTGTTAAATAAAGTATGTCTATAATCCATATTGTCTGTCGCAGAAATAATAAAAACTATTCAGAAATAACCACTTAAAACATAGAATATAACTGATATTGGGTATGACATATGATATACAACACTTCAATAAAGCATACACAATAAATGCAAGCGTTTTACCTGAAAATAAAACGTATATTAAAATACTTACCTGATCCGAAGTCTAATATAATGTTGAGATAGACCATTGCTTTCACTTCCTTTTTCTGTCTCTTTTCCTCCTTAGTAGTGAATACTATCCGTCCTTGTCTACTGCCACCACCAGGTAGGGGGGATGTTTCGAGGTGGGCCTCTAAACTTTATTCGTCATTGCACTTGTTATTTTGGTACACCAGGCAGGATTTTAAAATATTAGACTTCGGATCAGGTAAGTATTTTAATATACGTTTTATTTTCAGGTAAAACGCTTGCATTAAAATACTGTTCCGTGATCCGAAGTCTAATATAATGTTGAGAGATTTTTGCTATCGCCTGGTGGTGGTTAAAACGTCAATGGGATCAAGTAAATAATAATTTCTACATTTGTTAGATAACAAAGACGGACGAGTATGCTGACAATAAAATAAAAGAATATCATTTAAATGATTGTAATTAGACAATGATTCATAAATAGGTATAATGTATGCAATGTTATCACTTAAAAATCTGAAAGATTTGCTTTTTATTTTGCATATTCGATTGTAATATTTGTTTGCAGTAGAATTTTCGGAAGGTTTTTTCTGATCTCCAGTTCCCTCTGGATAGTATGTCATCAATAGACATATTTTCGATCTAACTTTTAGAGGCGACCGCAGCTCTAGAACTGCCAGCAGTAGCCTCTATACCAGCATCTTTTAATAAATTTTTAACCCAGCCTGAAATTACACATTTAGAAGCTGGCTTCGGTACTCCACAAGTTATTACAAAAAGCTTTGAACAATTGGCAGCTTGTCTCCTGTCTTGTCCAGTAATTATTAATTTATTTATCCAGAAAACAGGGTCCAATTTTATATTAGAATTAACATTAAGCCTCCAACCAGACTGACGATAATCAGCGGAGTCAGTCTTTGATCCATACATAGGCCATAAGACTATATAATCATCATGAATTATACAACTTTCCGAGTCAACATTTAGAAGAGTAAAATCATGTACTCTCCTTCCAGAATACAATAGCAATATCGCAGCTGTATGTCTCGATACTTGATACAAGTTTTCAGTCTTATACTGCATCCATCATATTATCAGTCTTTTGACAGCTCACGCTCATTAAGTTTTGTATTGCTTACGTACAAATATCATACAAATAATATTTGTACTTTATGGATGGGTACCGCCCACTTAGTGATGTCACACATAATGGTTACTACGATTATGCCACAGATTAAAAATAATCGGTAGAAATCGATGTTACGAGTATTAAAAGACATTTAATAACATTATATAAAGTTTTACTTTCTTCTTAGTTAATACATGAATACAAATAAAACAATCAGGATATTTTAATTTATTTTATTAGCACGAGTCGTCGGAATGATAATCAACACTAGACTCCTCCGATGAGGAGTCTTCAGTAGCAGTTATTATTAGCTCTTGTGTAGATAATATATTATCAAACGCAATATCACGTTCCCAATCAGAGAATATTACTCTTTTAGTTTTTTCCACCACACTTGCCCAGTTCTCGGCCGTTACGTGGGTGCAAGCATTTTTTAGCAATTGCAACATTTTATTCGCTGTGAATGGGGGGCTTGTATTGCATCTCGCAGCATGCCCTTTTACTTGTGCCCATATAAGTTCTATTGCGTTGTACTGGCAGTGGTATGGAGGAATCCGAAGAACAGTATGGCCATATTCTGCTGCCATTTCATTGATTACATAGCGTTTTGCTCTCTTTTTGGTTTTTAATATTTTTATTAATTCAACTTTTAACATTGAGTCGTCCACATTTTCTCCATTGTCCCGAAGCCAATTAATTATTTCATGCTTTTTATTAGCCTGTGTTGGCATTTTGTCAATTTGACGGGAGTGGTAGGGCGCATTATCAATAAAAATTATTGATGGTTCTTCCAATGAAATGAGCATTTTTTTGAACCACTCTTCATACACATTTGCATTCATCTCTTCGTGGTAGTCATTTGATTTCTTCGATTTAAATGCCAACAGTGCGTCTTGTACAAATCCTTTTGCTGTACCTGCATGGCAAATGATTAGGCGCTCACCTTTTCCCATTGGTACTGAGGAAGTGGAATCAGCAGTATCATCAGTCCAGAAACGAGATAGTGTGTGGTTAGCGTTGAGCCATGTTTCATCCGTGAAAACAATATTTGCCCAATCTTGTATTTTCTTTGCCTCTCTTAAAAAATCACAACGTGCTATAGCTATATCTGTGCGTTCCATTAATAATTTTCTTTTATTTAACTTTTTATATGAAAAGCCAATTGTGTTCAAAACTTTGACCAAAGAAGATTTTTCACCATGAAATAGACCACTTCTTTTCAAAGAAACAATAAGTTTTCTCAAAGTTGGAATTTCTTTTCTCAAGTAGTAATCATATACATGACGACGAATAGCGTCAGCGTCAAAGTCATCAACAGCTGTCACCTTATGAGCCCGGCGCTTTCAAATTCAAATTCAAATTCAAAATATTCTTTATTCAAATAAACTTGTATACAAGTGCTTTTGAATCGTCAACTTTACTGCTGGTTCGGAAAGCTGTTCCTACCGAGAAGAGCCAGCAAGAAACTCGGCGGTTGCTCTTTTAAAAAAATAATTCTTAATATTATTTACATTAAGTCGTTACTGTCTTGTACAGGTTCAAAGAGAGCTATATCCACACATTCTTATCTTCTAAATAATCTGCAAGAGTATAGTAGGCTTTCTGTACCAGCCTCTTTTTAACAGTGTTTTTAAACTGCTGTAATGGCAGTGCTGAAATTGATTGCGGAATTTTATTATAGAATCTTATACCAAAACCCACAAACGAGTTACGCACTTTAGCAAGGCGCAAAGCAGGAACCGCAAGCTTATGTCGGTTTCTGCTTTGTCTATTGTACACATCACCTATCGTTTTATAATTCTTTATATTTTTATGTACATAAATTAAATTGCTCAAAATATACTGTGAAGCAAATGTAAGAATACCTGTTTCCTTAAACTTCTCTCGCAGGGAATCACGCGGTCTTAAATTATAAATGCCACGTATAGCTCTCTTTTGTAAAACAAAAATTTTTTCACTATCCGCGCATTTTCCCCATAGCAATATTCCATAGGACATAATGCTATGGAAGTAGGCAAAATAAACAAGTTTTGCTGTTTCAACATCTGTGAATTGTCTTATCTTTCGAACAGCGTAGGCCGCTGAACTCAGTTTCCCTGCAAGAGTTGTTACGTGTGTGCTCCATTGGAGTTTTGTATCCAGGGATATTCCCAAAAATACAGTTGAATTATCTGTTTTTAGTGGTACATTATTTAAAGTGAGCCTATTTGCTGTTTTTGCAGCATTAGGTAATGCAAATTCTATACATTTAGTTTTATTTGAGTTCAGTACCAAATTATTTAGCCTGAACCAATGAGCTACTTGCGATAAACCCCTGTTTACTTCGTCAAAATTATCGTCATTTCTATTAACTTTAAAAATTAATGATGTATCATCTGCAAACAGTACAATATCGCAAATATTATGAATAAAATATGGCAAATCATTTATATAAACTAAAAACAGAAACGGACCAAGGATTGATCCTTGAGGCACACCCATAACTAAGGCCGTTCCGGATGACTGCACATCATTAATGCACACTCTTTGAATCCGGCTGTGAAGATACGATGCAACGAGACGAAGTGCATTGTCTTTAATGCCATAATAGCCAAGCTTTAGCAATAAAATTTCGTGTTGAACGCAATCAAATGCTTTGGACAAGTCACAAAATACCCCTATGGCATTTTGTGAGTTCTCCCACGCATCGTAGACATGCTTTAACAACTTCACACCCGCATCCGTTGTAGACCGATCCTTAGTAAACCCATACTGCTCAGGATGAAGTAAATTATTTAAATTAAAATGCTGGAGCAGCTGCTTTAAAATGATTTTCTCAAAAATCTTGCTTAGAGTTGGCAAGACCGAAATGGGTCTATAGTTCTGAGGGTCGCTCTTATCGCCGGACTTAAAAAGGGGGATCAATTTACTATGTTTCATTAAATTGGGAAATATCCCTGTGTCTACAGATTTGTTAAAGATCTTGGCCATAATCGGGGCGATAATATCAATAATATTATTAATTAATTTTACGGACATTCCCCACAGATCAGTTGTTTTTTTAATATTTAATGTTTTAAAAGTTTTGACGATATCGTATGGGGAAATGTGTTCAAATTTAAAATTAACACTGCACTTCGTGACGCTGTCCTTCAAAACATTAAAAGCTTCCATTGGGGATGAGTTTATTGAGCCAGTGATAGAAATAGGTATGTTCTGAAAGAAATGCTCAAATGCACTAGCTACTGCTGTATCAGAATTAATAAGTTCATTCCCAATTTTAAGCTCTATGGAAGAATTATACATTTTACGTCTACCTGTTTCATCTCCAATAACATTCCAGGTTGTTTTTATTTTATTTTTGGAATTAATTATTTTACTTTTAATATGAAGAGATTTGGCCTGTGTGCAGACACTTCTAAACGTTTTTGAATATTTTTTTACATATTCAAGAAAAGTGGGGGACTGATTATATTGTTTTTCTGCATACAGATCAAATAACTTATTCCTACTCTTATAGATGCCATTAGTGGCCCATTCGCTAAACCTAAGATTTTTGAACACTTTTTTTTCTATAATATTAAAAGTCTTATTAAACTCACAACCAATCATTCCAAAGAGGGCATTAAAAAGTTCATCTGAGCTACCGCGACTTTTGTCGAATTGCAATATCTTTGATGATATTTTTGATTGAAATCGCTTTATTTTATTCGAAGTGAAAGGCCTGTACTTGATATAATCATTTTTTTCCTGCATATAGTTAGGTACAGATATAATTTGCCCACTATGGTCAGACTTTAAGCGACTTATTATAGATTTTTCTAAGATATTACAACTGTAGTTAGTAAAAATATTATCAATACCGGTAGCCGAAGTTGCAGTTATCCTGGTAGGTTCGTTAAATACATTGATCATATCAAAACATTGAAATAAATTAAGTAACCTACAACGATTACAGGTATCCACTAAGATGTCAACATTAAAGTCTCCACATATTAAAACTTGTTTTGAAGATTTAGAGATCTTCTTAAGAACTTCCTCCATGACGCTCTCAAATAATATATAATCACTGGAGGGTGGGCGGTACACAGAAACTATAATATAGCGCTCTAACTCCACACAAGACAGCTCAATGGTACGTTCAACAGAAAGACCGACAATATCATTTCGTTCTTTACAATGTACTTTAGAATGAGTTAATATTAAAGATCCCCCACGCTGGACGGTCTTCCTCAAGAACGCACTGGACACTTTATAATTTTTAATATTTAATAAGAAATTAGAACTGTTTAGCCAATGCTCGGTTATACATAAAATATCAATACTAAATTTATTCATAAACAGTTCTATTTCAAATTCCTTGCCAGATAGACCTTGTAGATTCTGGTGTACAATATTCAAGTTACAAGGTCTATCTATTGTCTTATTATCTAGTTTAAAGTAACATTTTCCGTACCTAAAATGTTACTTGAAATACTATTAGTACTACTACTAGTACACATGTCAATATATGAATAATTAGTACTTAATGTACAGTTTGTATATGAGTCAATAGACTTAGTTACATCACATGTAACTGTATCATTTAAATTATACGCTAGCAGTGAAGCTAGAATCCGATAACATTTTTTAGACAGATACATAGTATCTCTAGTCAATTTAAACGACGAAATAAATTTATTAATGTCAAAATAAAATATAGCGTCACTATGACGGTATGTCAAATTATACATGTGTATGTTTAAATTGTATATGTGCTCATTCTGCCTACTAGTCAGTATATCTGAGTAGGGAAAAGCACACATAACAAATTTACATTTAAATTTCTCATTTAAAAACATTAATTTTTCAATGCATTTAGTAATCTGTGGTTTTTTCACATTTAAGCTGTCACCAAACATTAATATGACTGTAGTATTAGAATCAAAATCATTACAATTCCAATTATTCATTATATAATCATAAGTTGCTCCAGGTGAACATTTATTAATTACTGAATGTCTTAAGTACATATTCATAATTGCTCCAAAACCTTTGCCCAACCTGTCAGAGAAAATAATGGTTTTTTTCTCTGGTTTTACAACATTGTTTATATTTAAAGTGTTTGACAGATTAACAGTATTAATATATGATGGTGAAGTGCTTTCAATGTGCTTCCTCAAAGAGCATTGACATTCCTTATCCTCATACTCTTTATACTTATTTGACAATGACACGAATCGTTCCATGTTGTCATTGCAAATTTCCAATAGACCGTCGAAGGAAGCAATATGCTCATTAATTTGAATTTGAGATTTTGAATACAAGTCTGTCATATGTTTCAAAGATTTTTCTAATTTTTCTATTTTTGTTTCAAGTTGCAAAATTTCACCATCATATATATATTTATTATGATGCAATTTATGATTAATTGATTTAATCTTATTAATTAAGCTCATACGTTCTTTTCTACTTTTTCCTAACTGTTGAATGCAGTTCTTGGTTTTAATAATCTTTTTAGTTTTATTAATAAATTTGTTAATTTTAATGTATTTTTTTAATTTTCTATGACTACTAAAGTGTACGGTCTTTAGTGAGTCAGTCTCAGAGGTCAAATCAATTATTTGTGGGTTTCGCTCTAAACCACAAACAGAACCACACTCAACTAATTCCTTGAAAAGGCTTTGTGTCGCATTAACCTCATGAGATTTATTTAACTGTTCCAAATTAAACATTGTTTGCTGAGTCTCATGTAGACTGGTTTCTAATTCACTAATGCGACTCAGGGCCCTTTCATGTACATAGCTACATTGATAAAAAGAGTCAACAACTTTCTTTTTGGTGTAGATGGTTTGTTTTGCTCCAAGCCGCTCCTGCCGTAGGCATCAGTAGTGATTTTAGTCACAGTTGATAGACTGATCCCCAACGCGGCTGCAACACGGTTTCGGACTTGCGTGATAGGTATAAGAGGTCCGCCATTTTGATTTTCTTGCTCAAAATACTCATGAAGTTTTAACACTAACTGTCTCGATTGTGCTTTCAACACACGTCCTTTCGGCATTTTCACGATCAATTAATATAAGTTTCACAAAAGTTTTTCCGAGGAATAAAGCTACTTAACTCAAGGTGTAACAGATGCGAGAGAACACTCAGCGAACGTAAATGCGTGTGACTATCACGGGCGTTTCGTTGAGAGTGACAGATCACGTCAAAATGGCGGCCGAGCGGAAGGTCTGTTGATGTTGCCAGTTGATGTATAATATATTTTTTATGATTATAATAAATACACACGGATTAACATTTATTTTCAAAAAAACTAAGGCAATATTAAATCAAAATGTTGATTTCTATATCTGTTATTAGTTTACGTAGGTTATCATTAATCGAATTACTTAGGTACGTAATTCGATTAATGATAGTAGGTACTATAATCGAAATGGTATCGCATACGAGAATCTTTAGGACATCACTAAATATGTAAATCGTCAATCTGTCAAAAGATGGTTAATATAATGGACAGTGTATAGGGTCTGTTCGTGACATAAATTCTATTACGTCATCAATATCCCATATTATAGATTTAGGTAAGGTTGGTTTTGATACAGCTATCGCTTTAAGAATTCGCTTAACAAAAGGGTGGCCGCTTAATCGTTCAGAACTTTCTGGATCACATAGTGTGGCCACTACCGACTTGTGAACCAGAATTGTATTGTACGAAAGCTTTTCTACAAAAAATAGGTCTGACAGAAAACGTGCTAAGTCTGATCCATAAGGCTTATTACAAGAAACTTTATTGAGATTGGTCCACTTTACCCATCTGCACCAAGCAGGTTTGTAAGTTCTTATTGTTGAAGGACGCCAGCTAGTAATAAATAGATCTTTTTGCTGCGGCGTCCAATCTCTTAACTGCTTATTCCAGCCCCAAGTTTCCATACTTCCGGTTCCATTTCCTTCACATTTTGAGGAGGCTGCCCTGTCAAAACGTCCACCAGTACCTGGTGGAGATCTCAAATTATCCAGGGTGCTGATGTGTCCTGTAAATCTGGACGCCAAAACACCTTGTCCCACCTTGACACCACTATCAGATACGTGCCTATGCATTGATTCAGGTGCTGGAGAACTTTCAAAGGTGGGGGTGGGAAGACCCACGCCAGTGCATGGTTCCACATTATTGACAGTGCGTCGTAAAACTCTGCATAGTAGTCCAGAGTGCAGTATCTTGTTACTACACGTATCAGTCTTGTTGAGAATAGATCTATAATCGGAGTCCCCCATTTGGAAAATATGGGATTTGTCGCTCGAGGCAGGAGGTGCCATTCTGGTATAGACCGATGACGTGACAGATAATCTGCCTCGGCGTTGTATATTCCTGGAAGGTAATATACTAGTAGATCTATCTGATAGAAATCCAGAAGCTGAAGGATCTTGTATGTCAAAGCCAGCAAATTCAGAGGCTTCGTTCCTCCCTCGTTGCGTAAGTACGCTACTACAGTTTTGTACTCGCATAGCAAATGTACTGTAGTTGACTGGAGGTTCGGACCTTGATCTTTTAAAACTTTTAAGACCACCAATAGCTCCTTCATATTTGAGTGCAAGCTCTTCTCTGAAAGGGACCAATTCCCCGACAGTTGGCTTGTAGTGGCGATTAGATAGATTAGATAGATCGTAGTCTTGATACACGAGAAGTCAGATTCCTTTCTGTCGGAGTATTTCTGCTATCCAATTGCTTACAATAGCAAAGGTCCTGGGAGCAGAGCTCAATCCGAGGGGGCGACACCTCATTTCCAATAATTCTTGACGATACATCAATCGCAGGAAGCGTCTGTGAGATGTGCTTATTTGAAGATGAAAGTATGCTTGTGAGAGGTCTATTTGGACAAGCCAATCGTTTAGTTGCAAAAATTTTGAGACTTTGTGTACGTTGATGAGTCTGAACGGAGTTGTGACCACATATTGATTTAAAGCTCTGAGGTCGAATATGGGTCCCATAGACCCGTGCGATTTGGGAACCGGAAACATAAGTGAAATTTCGAGAGTGGCTTGCCGTATGTTGTATCGATTGGGAAGATGTAGTGGCGGCCGCTTTGAAAATGAGATATGATATCCGGAAATCAATTTTATTATATAATCGGGTGCTCCCATTTTCTCCCATCTTTTCCGATAATGTTTTAGCTGGCCGGCACGAAAGAGACTCGGTGAGTCAATACTTTCGATTATTTCTCCTATCCCGGCGGGATGAGGGAGAGGTATGTCTTCCACGTGAACCTCGGCCTGCTGTTGCTTGGTCGATATTCCTACGACTATTGGCAGAATCGGATCTGCCCCGAAATGTTTTATTAGAATTAAAGACCGCACGGGGTCTATTATTGGCATACTGAATATTGTTAGATCTATATCCTGGTTGATTATGATATGACCCAGAAGTTGCAGCAGTAGGAACGTTAGAAGTTGGACCGGTTTGCGTAGCAGATTCGCGGTCTTTAATAAGAGGCCAGAATACTTTATGATGTTCTCCCATCTTCTCTAGGGCAGAAGAGAATTTTTCAGCATCAAATAAGTTGCTGCAAGAGGGCGGTATTTTCCTTTACATTCTTTTATGTAAGAGATCTTTAACCGATGCCAGGATCGCTTCTCGTCTGTGTTGAATCATTTCGGCTCTATGGCCGCAGACTAATTGAAGGGCATCGTTAGATATATTTGAAAAGTCACCATTTACAAAAATATCTTCAATCTTTTCATGAATTGAATTAAAATTGAGGTCACGTGAATCTTTCGCCCAGGATAAAAATCCACGAAGTTCTTTTTCAAGGTGATCTTTTTGTTTGATCAGAGCATAGCAAATAGCAGCAAAGGCTTTATCGGCATTGACAGATGTACGTGAAGTCTCATATTGTTTTATTTCGTCGTTAGCTTCAAGTTCTGTAAAACCGGGGGTATGTCGATAATTTTTCTGTACTTCTGCGTACCTTACATTTTGCCACTCCACGTCACCTAATCTTTGAATCCTTTTTAAAATTTCCAAATATGATGTAGGACTTGTTAGTATATTGGGGTCTTTTAATTTTATTCGAAACGATAACGTAAATGACTCGCCTTGTTCTACTTCTGACTGACAGCCACTATACAAATTCTCAATGATAGAACCATTAATATATTCAGTGTCACATATCCTTGACTTAATGTTGTTTACCTCCGCAATGAGCTTATCTAATTTACTATTTTCACGGGGATGTCTACGAGAGCGTTTGCGTCGATGACAGCGAGAACGCTTGGTAGATGAATCATCACTGCTGCTTGAATCACTTTCTGATGAGGACGATCGTGATAAAGGCTTATTAGATTGTCTTTTCCTTTTACTATTTCCGCCTTCAGTATTATTTGGTAGGTTCTGGTCTCTCAAATCGTTTTGAAGATTCACTTTACTCATATTTTACCAATTGTTTCAGCTAATTTAGATCTAAAGTAAATATTATCCATTACCGCACAAAAATAAAATTCACTACTTAACACTGGAAAAAGAAACACGGACGCATAGCGTCTTAGCTTTAATAATCAACACGTTTTAGAACACTGTGTTGACTATTATAGTAATAGTATACGTATAAAATAAATTTGCTAGCACTTACCAGTGGAGCGTCCGAACGAAGTGAAAACAACAACGTTAATGACGAATAAAGTTTCGAGGCCCACCTCGAAACATCCCCCCTACCTGGTGGTGGCAGTAGACAAGGACGGATAGTATTCACTACTAAGGACGAAAAGAGACAGAAAAAGGAAGTGAAAGCAATGGTCTATCTCAACATTATATTAGACTTCGGATCACGGTACAGTATTTTAATATTACTATAGAAGGAAAAGTTTTATTTTTATTATTTTAGTTTTATTTTTACTTATATTTTAAAATTAAAAAATAAAACTTCCCAATATTATTACAGTTCAATAAAAACACAATTGTCGTGCTTTTTTTAATTAACTGTGAATGAAACGCATCCGCAGCACTGCATAGGGAATGTTTGAACGAAACTCATTCATGTATTTACGGGGCTTAGTTAGTTAGTAACTCTAACTCCGTGTCATTATCCAGCGAAAAGTAATAAAAAATAATCATAGAAAAATAAATAATGATTGATAATAGATGGGTACTATTTTTTTTTTCCTGAATTTCCTAAAAGTACGATATTTTTTTGATTTAAAAAGAAAAATATTATTTTTCTTCAAAAAAAAGGTGGCAACCCTAATCGCGCCCTTTTTGATTAAATAGGGGCAACACTGTGCCGTTATTGTTTCCGGTGGAGTCTTACTATATATACCGATAAAACGTTTCAGTGACATTCAGTCCTTGTTCGTCATTCAAGAGAAGTGCATCTCAGAACGGGAATTGTGGTATTCGTATTATTGTATATAGTGTGCGTTAACAAGAAGTTTATGGAATTGTCTTATTTTAATTAAAAATTATTTGTTGGTTTGTATATTTTTGCGTAAGTAAAAAGTGATTACAGTTATATATTACGTATAACGAACGTTTCTGGTGAGTCAGTACTTTTCAATTTTCTTTGTATTAAATAGTGCAAAAGTATAGTTTATTTGTTATTAAGTTTTGGATAACTACTCACATTTTATCCGAGAATGTTTGTTGAAATTCAAACATTTGAGTTGTTGAGTTTGTGATAGTGAATATATATAGTGCTTGTGTATAGTGGAGGTTTGTGCATGTGTTTTTTTCGAATCCTGCATGTATCATGTATGATAACCGATTGTCCACTGTACATTAAGCATTATATATATTTTCTATTTTACTTCATCGCCGATTATTGCAAAATAATTTTATTATTACTTTTGCATAATTACTTTGTTTTAATCATAGCTTAGGTAAATATAAACATTGTAATCTTTAATATTTAATGACTAGCGGCGTCTGACTGCCCTCCTGTAAAAGCTGCAGGGCTTTTTCTTCTCATTTAACAGTATGGTTGAGGTGGACACTGCAGTGTTCTTTCTTCCCATACTGTGTAGGCGTTTTGTTGGTAATGTTCGTTTTCTGTATCGTCGAACGTTAGCTTCAAAAGCGCGCTACTTTGTTAGACGTTTTATTAACGGGCTAGCCATTATAAAGGTGTCGTACTGATTTCTGAAATTGCGCAGTTTAGGTAATTCGTATGTCATTAATTTTTACATTTTTTTTAATGGTTATGTGTTGCGGTTGGCAAAGAGCCGGTATTTGGCACCTGCAATACATGTAAAACCTTAATTCTTTTCCCAGTCGCTTTTGGCTACTGATGTTTGAGTGCACGCTTACATCTGTGGCTGAAATTACGGGAATCTAACTTAGCTTCATAAATTCAGACTTCACTTTAGTATTAGTTACCTCAATACAATCTCTTATGAAAGAGGTTGTATTTGAATCTATATGAATAGTTGTTCTATAAAATAAAAAAAATGTTGTCTGTGTCATTATGCATTGATTTGTTAAGAAACAGTAAATGGGTTCACTTTTAGAAAAATTGCTTTTTATTATTGGATAAGTATGAAGGAGAAATATTGTTTGTTATTTAATTTCTGTTAGATATAAACACATTGCACATTTCAAGTGATTTATAAATTACATAAATATTTACTTTCAGTTTTATAAAACAGTCTTTTAATATTGCTGTTATTCTTTCATTCATTACACATACTATTATATCTTTTATTAGCACTGTTAATGTTAAGATATCTCAAATCATAACTATAAATAACATCATGTGACAATCATATTAAAATAAAAAATTACTCTTAATCTTGTATCTGAGGATTCTTGAATCTGCAATTAATCAATCAATCGTTTAATCAATCATAAATTTAAATTTTGCTTTTGCTTTTAAATTTAAAATCAACAATAGTGTTATATAAAGCAATATACCCTATATTGCTTTATACAGAATAAACTTGCTCTCTTTTGCTATTTACTCCCTTTTCATCCGAGTCTCATTATAAAAAACTTGACAATCATTTTTAAAGTTCTAATATAATACAATGAAGTATACAACTTCAATTGAAAATACTTCTAAAAAAAAATATTAAGTAGACCATTTAAGTTATGTCCAAATTATTCATAACTAAGATAGATACACACCTATGATCAATTAGAACAACTTCTAAAAAACTTTAACTTTAATGTTCCATTATTAATCATTTACTGCACTACAAGACACTAGAAGCTATATAAAATCGCAAGACATATCCTTAATATAATAATGAATATAGCTAATTCATCAATCGAAATTAATGTACATATCATAATTTTTATATAACGATAACTAAGTCAAATAGGAAATAAAAATTATACTGCATGTAAAAGGTTTTAGGTTATCCATGCAAGGTTAGGTTATTATATTTAGAATGTAAGAATGTAAATTTTAAGAAAGCTCTTACTATTATTGAGATGCACAAAATTCATTAAAACTCAACACTTACATTTAAATAATGATTATTGATAAAGTAAATTCTCTTCTTATGGTTTTATGACTGCACGTTTCTTCGTTGTTATATTTCTCATTTTAAGAAATATCTCAACAGCTACTGGTGAAATAAGACTTTATACATTTAATTTGCTTCTAGTGATATTTGTTTCAAGAATTTTGCTAACTAAATTAAAACAAAATTATACATTTTAGTAAAAATTAAATTACTAGAACTATACAACGGGAAATTTAAAAATTTAATACACCCGACACCGCCCATTCATTAATAAAATCAACTTGTTGTCTTGTTATATGATAGACAGTCAAAATGAGAATGAGTGCGTAAAAATATGTATGTAGGAGTGGAGCGAGATGCTGCTGAGACTATTTTCATACGATTCATTCATAAATACATGCATGTGCAAGAGGGATGCGAGATAGCATGTGTTGGCGCCTGTAGTAAAACCGCCCTGGTGTTATCAGTGTAAATATTTTTCGCGCTTTATCTGCCAAACTCAAACTGCCTATCTATGTATACTTATATATAAAGCTGAAGATATTGATTGTTTGAACGCGCTAATCTCAGGAATTACTGGATCGATTTGAAAAATTCTTTCAGTGTAAGATAGTCTATTTATCGAAGAAGGCTATATAACATTACGCTAAGATGAATAGGAGAGGAGCGGCAATAACAAATATTACGAAAACGGCAAAATTTAAAGCTCTCCTTGCGTGCGCTAAGTCAACCGTGAAAGTTATTCAAACAATTCTGTAATGCATGATGCATTACAGAATTGTTCCCCTTTAAATGTTCTAAATAAAAGTCCGCGACAGCATATGTCTAGCTTTTAAGGTTAACCCATTTCAAATAACTTTTGTGGTTATCAAAATACTATATTACGGTTTTGATCTTTCCATGCGGGCGGAGCCGCTGGTGATTGCTAGTGCTATAGAATATTTTACAAAACATTTTTTGTGAAAATTTAATATATATAATATAGAATATTATATGAAATAGAAGTGGTGCAACGGTTGTTTTGAATTACTGATTTTATTCTAGGAAGTTACTTAGAACTCTTTATATTGGTCTCCATAATTAAATGAATTCTCCAGGGTTTAGCTTGGTAATGGTTCCGTGCGATGGTATAATTCATAAATATAAATAAATAAAGAATAATTTTTTTTAAAATTTTATATATTAGTTATTATACATATTATATGTGATTGTCATATAGGACTTATTCTGATGGTCTATTGAAATGTGGAAACCACCGTTATAAGTGATTTTGGATATACCTCCGATTCCTCGAAGTGCTTAAAGAGATGAGCTTGGTTTCTGAATCAATTTTGTAGTTTTAAGAGCTTGGACAGCCGGACTTTTAATTTTTAGGTGCTCTCAAAAAATAAAACGAAAGGACTAAAAAATGTTTATGGAAATGTTATCTAGCCTGATGGAAAGCAAAAGATGCAGCCTAAGGTGGACCGCGTTCGCCAATGTAGTAGTGCCTATTCACTCTTTTTTTGAAGGTATTCAAATCGTAGGAATCCGGGAAGATAGATGCAGGGCTTGGCTGTATGCATAAGGAAAGATGAGCCAAATCAATTTGTAAAATTTTTTGGAATACTTATTGAATAGCGGTAGAGCCCTTCACGGCGTCTATACACTGTCCATTATATTAACCATCTTTTGACAGATTGACGATTTACATATTTAGTGATGTCCTAAAGATTCTCGTATGCGATACCATTCCGATTATAGTACCTACTATCATTAATCGAATTACGTACCTAAGTAATTCGATTAATGATAACCTACGTAAACTAATAACAGATATAGAAATCAACATTTTGATTTAATATTGCCTTAGTTTTTTGAAAATAAATGTTAATCCGTGTGTATTTATTATAATCATAAAAAATATATTATACATCAACTGGCAACATCAACAGACCTTCCGCTCGGCCGCCATTTTGACGTGATCTGTCACTCTCAACGAAACGCCCGTGATAGTCACACGCATTTACGTTCGCTGAGTGTTCTCTCGCATCTGTTACACCTTGAGTTAAGTAGCTTTATTCCTCGGAAAAACTTTTGTGAAACTTATATTAATTGATCGTGAAAATGCCGAAAGGACGTGTGTTGAAAGCACAATCGAGACAGTTAGTGTTAAAACTTCATGAGTATTTTGAGCAAGAAAATCAAAATGGCGGACCTCTTATACCTATCACGCAAGTCCGAAACCGTGTTGCAGCCGCGTTGGGGATCAGTCTATCAACTGTGACTAAAATCACTACTGATGCCTACGGCAGGAGCGGCTTGGAGCAAAACAAACCATCTACACCAAAAAGAAAGCGCCGGGCTCATAAGGTGACAGCTGTTGATGACTTTGACGCTGACGCTATTCGTCGTCATGTATATGATTACTACTTGAGAAAAGAAGTTCCAACTTTGAGAAAACTTATTGTTTCTTTGAAAAGAAGTGGTCTATTTCATGGTGAAAAATCTTCTTTGGTCAAAGTTTTGAACACAATTGGCTTTTCATATAAAAAGTTAAATAAAAGAAAATTATTAATGGAACGCACAGATATAGCTATAGCACGTTGTGATTTTTTAAGAGAGGCAAAGAAAATACAAGATTGGGCAAATATTGTTTTCACGGATGAAACATGGCTCAACGCTAACCACACACTATCTCGTTTCTGGACTGATGATACTGCTGATTCCACTTCCTCAGTACCAATGGGAAAAGGTGAGCGCCTAATCATTTGCCATGCAGGTACAGCAAAAGGATTTGTACAAGACGCACTGTTGGCGTTTAAATCGAAGAAATCAAATGACTACCACGAAGAGATGAATGCAAATGTGTATGAAGAGTGGTTCAAAAAAATGCTCATTTCATTGGAAGAACCATCAATAATTTTTATTGATAATGCGCCCTACCACTCCCGTCAAATTGACAAAATGCCAACACAGGCTAATAAAAAGCATGAAATAATTAATTGGCTTCGGGACAATGGAGAAAATGTGGACGACTCAATGTTAAAAGTTGAATTAATAAAAATATTAAAAACCAAAAAGAGAGCAAAACGCTATGTAATCAATGAAATGGCAGCAGAATATGGCCATACTGTTCTTCGGATTCCTCCATACCACTGCCAGTACAACGCAATAGAACTTATATGGGCACAAGTAAAAGGGCATGCTGCGAGATGCAATACAAGCCCCCCATTCACAGCGAATAAAATGTTGCAATTGCTAAAAAATGCTTGCACCCACGTAACGGCCGAGAACTGGGCAAGTGTGGTGGAAAGAACTAAAAGAGTAATATTCTCTGATTGGGAACGTGATATTGCGTTTGATAATATATTACCTACACAAGAGCTAATAATAACTGCTACTGAAGACTCCTCATCGGAGGAGTCTAGTGTTGATTATCATTCCGACGACTCGTGCTAATAAAATAAATTAAAATATCCTGATTGTTTTATTTGTATTCATGTATTAACTAAGAAGAAAGTAAAACTTTATATAATGTTATTAAATGTCTTTTAATACTCGTAACATCGATTTCTACCGATTATTTTTAATCTGTGGCATAATCGTAGTAACCATTATGTGTGACATCACTAAGTGGGCGGTACCCATCCATAAAGTACAAATATTATTTGTATGATATTTGTACGTAAGCAATACAAAACTTAATGAGCGTGAGCTGTCAAAAGACTGATAATATGATGGACGCAGTATAGTCGTAAAATGGCGAGGAAAGTAGCAGATCTAATATATCTGTGGCACACTCTCTGAAACATATCCTTTAAAAAAAAAGAAAGCGATGCAACTGCACGTCTATGCTCTAGACTAATAAGCCTTCTTTGGGTCAGCTTACTATCACCTGTAATTCATCTGGCGCGTCGATCTTAGATCGGTTTTAGGGTTAATGCAGACAAAAAGTAGGATGTAATCATAATTGCGCGTACAAACATTATGGGAAATATTGTCTTTGTAACTTCTAAGAAACGTCAATGTCATTTGCAATTGTCAAACAAAAATCAAAAACATAGTCGGAAAAAATCATACTTTACAATGTTATAATGGAGATATTGTTAAAATTAGTTCCAACAAATCCGTTAAGGTTAACTACATCTAGGATAATATTAACTCATGTTGCTCATTATACACGGTTAGCAATTGCAAATGGTTAAAAAATCTATTACGTACTTAACCTAATAGTAATTTCCATTTTCATATGTTTTTAGATTGGCTGAAGTTGGTAAATTAGAGACTCCTAAATCAACAGGCAAGTATGAAACTGGACAATTAATACTTCATAAGGTATTTGGATATCGAGGGGTTATTTTATTTCCATGGTTAGCAAGAGTCTATGATAGAGATGCCACAAATAAAAAAGAAAACATCGAGACTACCGGGACAACGGATGCAAATAGAGACTCTTTATCCAACGTTGGCAAAGAAGTAAAAGGAAGAACTCATACATTTTATCAGGTTTTGATAGATACAAGAGATGCTCCTTACATTGTAAGTACTTGTTTTTTTTTACAATTAACAATGTGGTTAATTTTTAAACTATTCAAATACACATTTATATGAGATGTTGTTAATAATAAAGTAAATAAATAAAGTGTTTTTACAATTGCTTTATATATTGTAAGGTAATTTTAAAAATATTATACAGAGCTGTCTATTACAAATGACATATTTATATGAAAATACATTATTTACTATCAATAAACTATTGTTGCAGCGGGCACAGACAGAAGCTGTAACTTTTCTTGGTAACCAAGAGTCTAGTAGGAGTTTATATGCCATTCCTGGATTGGACTATGTGGCCCATGATGACATTATACCATATACATCTGTAGAGAGAGTTCCACTCCAGCATGAGTTATTTGATAAATTTCTAATGCACAATCCTGATAAAGGTACTAAACTTTCACACTAACATAATATTGTCCATTATATTATTATATATATCTTCTTGTTCTTATCCCACTCTAAGTGGGGTCGGCACAACATGTTTTTCTCTTTCATTCTGTCCTATCATTCGTCAACTCTGGTGCCACTCCTGTTATATACATGTCATACTTCACATAATCCAACCTTCTCTTGTTAGGCCTCCCTCTAGGCACATATCCATCCACATTCAAATTTAAAACTCGTGGTCACATGATTTTCATCCCTCCTCATTACATGTCCATACCATCTCAATCTTGCACTTCTCGTCTTTTCTATAATGGGTGCAACTGTTCATTATATTAATATTATTTTATATTATTTCAAGTCAATTCCATTCTATTAATTAAGGTTTTTGGTTCAATGATGATCATGAACAGTTTTCTATGTTTGTATTCAGTATAAGGTAAGGGCATTAGTAATTGACCATGTACTAGTAGTTGACTGTTTTGTATGAAATTTTAAATAATAAGCTTTTTATTTGTTGTAGCTAATATATAATAAATATGTAATTACTTGTTGCCATCTATTAACAACTGCCCAAAAGCTCAGAATTGTAGCCATTGTTTATTATTTAAAATTATTAATTAATATTTTTTATTGGCTACAACAAACAAAACGCTTATAATTTAAAATTACATACAATCGGTCAACTACTAATCCATGGTCAATTACTAGTGCCTAGTTTGTATTTCTTGTTAAAAATCTATTACTATGTAAGTTCAACAAATTTATTTTTGGCTGCTCTCAGTTACCAAAGCTGTAAATTTATAACAGCCTTCAGCTTAAATTCTGTATTTGTGAGATTAACTTCATACTACAGTTATGTCTTACCCTATAGAGTTTAATCTATAGGGTAAATAACTGCAACCCTTCCTACATATTATAAAACAAGGTCCTTTGCCATGTCCGCCTGTATGTTCCTAATAAACTAAAAAACTTTTGAACAGATTTATGCCATTTTCACTGATAGACAGAGTTATTAATGAAGATGGTTTTTAATAAATGTATAATTTGTTATACTTTTGTATAAATTGGTTGAAATATGAGGATCATTGTTGATAATTTCGGAGAACGTAAAATCTCCCAGGAGTTCATCTAACACGCCAACTTTAGGTATATTAAAATAAATGTCGTTTAAAAAAAACATATTCCCGTACTTTGCATAATTTGGAACGCAAGGAGTATTTAGACAAATACAGTATTCATTTACATCATAAAGTTTGAATGAATTTAGAATTTTGATGTAAATTTTTTTTTCATGAGTATTTATTTTGTATCAGTTGACAAGGCTGTTATATTAATCGGCCGGAACGCGTATTGAAATAAACCAGCACGAAGATTAACTGCATCTTCGAACCTACAATAGATATGTCGATAAGACTTTATTGGTATTTTTTTCTTTTAGATCCTCCGTTTATAGCACAAGAAACCCTTCGTGCGTGGCAAAAGAAAAACCACCCTTGGTTAGAATTGAGTGACGTCCACCGAGAAACGACAGAGGGTGTACGTGTAACGGTTATACCGTTTTACATGGGCAGTCGCGAATCTCAGAATTCAGCTGTTTATTGGGTATAACAGACAGAATTCTTAAATATTGTAAGGGAGATAGATATCTTTTCTATTTTCAAAATAATATTTTCCTTTTTCTTGTATATTACTATGAAGATAAGAATAAATGTTAGCTATATTAAAATTCAAAATATTCTTTATTAAAGCATCTTTATTTATATTGTATATTCATAAATTTTATATTTTCATACTTATATTATATCTTTTTTATACTAGTTTTTGCCCGCGACTTCGGTCGCGTGATAGGTTGACAATAGATGGCGCTTTTCAATGTCATCCTATTCCTATAGAATTAACATGATTTCTATAGCCTATATGTTACCCCGGTGTAAAATTAATGATTTAGTCAAATTTCATCAATATTGGTTTAGCGGATTCGCCGTGAAGGAGTTACAAACATACATCCACACAAATCTCACAAACTTTCGCATTTATAATGTAAGTAGGATAGAACGATTTATTCAGTACTTTGGATCGTCAAATTTGATTAAAAAGCTATCGCTGATTCGGTTTGCTCCTACCAGCAAGAAACTCGGATGAATGAATATAGTTTGATTTATTAATTTTACCGTCGGAGATATATAGGATATCAAACATTTTGTATAATGAAAGTAGCCGCCGAGACATTTTCAAAAATATTTGTCTTGAATCTAGATCAGTGATTCTCAACTTTTTTTTGTTGCGGCACATATTTAACGGTTTTAAAATTTGGCGGCACACAAAAAAAAAGATAAACATTATTTACTTACTACAACATACTGCATAAATAGTTTATGACAAAAATTTTAAATATACGAAATAAACTAATATATAGTACAATAATATATAAACGTTTATTACGGGATTAATTACAAGTTAATAATAAACAAATATTTTTTTTGTTAATGATATAATTTAATAATATTAAAATTATTATTATATTATTTAATAATTTTGCGGCACACTTTTGAAATTTGGCGGCACACAAAAGTGCCGCGGCACTGTGGTTGAGAATCACTGGTCTAGAATCTAGATTTTATATCAATTTCAGTGGCGATACTGCATCCGTTTAGAAAATTTGGGCTCACAAGCCGTCCAACTACGGGAGCGTCATTGGCGTATTTTCTCATTAAGCGGGACCTTAGAAACAGTACGTGGCCGTGGCGTAGTTGGCCAGGAGCCGTTGCTGGCAAGACATTCGCCTGCCTTCCAATACAGCAGCCATGTGAGTCTACAGGCACCTAGTGGACACATGTGGTAAGAGAACCTTATCTGTAGAGCCATATTCATCTCTATCGTTCATCATATTATAATCATTTCTTACAGAGAGGGATAGATATGTTATTCACACTATGCCAAAATTCTATCACTATGGTTACTTAAGGCTGTAGCTACATTAGACAGCGACGCGACGTGCAATTGCTGAGCGATTAAAACTAAGTACCTGGGTGACCGGTAATTTTTGAAATGATGTAAAAAAAATTGAAAAGAAATTATTAAAAATAATAGGGCAGGTGGGGCTCGATCCTAGGTATTTTCACCTCTCTAGACCGCCCGTTTCCCAAATTAACCACCATGACTTTACATTTGACAGCGAAAAATTGTGATTGTATTCAACGTAAATTTCAAAAAAAAAATTGAGCCCGAGAACAGGGATAAAACGACATTTTTTTAAAAATAACACTTATCTAGATCAATTTTTTTTCCCCAAAACCTACATGCTGAATTTCAGGAAAATCGTTGGAGCCGTTTCCGAGATTCCGAAAATATATATACAAGATTAACTCATTTAAAAATCCCCCCGCCCCATCCGAAGAATAAAGTTACGTTCTACGTATATAAATAGAACGTGTAACGTTATTTTTCAGATGGGGCGTTATTGTCAACAAGCCTTGTGGCTACATTATTCGTTAGTGTCGCTAACGATTTAAGATATTTTAATTGCAATTCGCTCTTTTCGTCGCCCGCAGATCGATGCTCAATGTAACCACAGCCTAAAAGCGAAACGAATTGAAAATTATATGGGTACAGGAGATATATTTTCTTGTAATCTAAAGTCACTATGGGTGATAGGAAACACATATTATTAATTATTTCCATCTTGTATTGTACCATCTTTTAGTAAAAACCATAGAAAAGTCCATTCGGTAATGCCTTATACATGTGGGATTAGTTGCCGCAACAAGACACCGTGGTATTGTCGTAGTAAATGTGTGTGCTGTTAGTGTTAGTCTTGTAATACGTGCGGTAACTGGTCCTGCGTGTGTAAGGTATGAGAACGGTTTTTCTTCCTGCATTTGCATTACATATAATTTTCTTAACAAAAGCGGATTATAACGAAATAATTATATCACAACTTTTGTACTATGGATTCCGCAAATTAACGCCTACTTCAACAAATAAATATTTTTTTCGACTATGAAAATACCATAATCGGTAGATTTTGAGTCAATCGATCACATACAGACAGACAGGTTTTGGAGACTTTGTTTTATAATAATATAGATTTGATTTTTTAGTCATTGTTTGTTAACAGGGGAACATTTAGAATGGAGCGTGAAGATGGATACACTTTCGATTGCCGCATCCCGCCCTTCTCTCTCGAGAGCAAACCCGACGAAGACTCCCCAGTCGCTCCGACCACAGCCGCGTGATCCAGGGTCAAAGTAATTGCAAAAAGATTTCAAAACAACTTCACGTAAATGAAAAGAATTAAACAGAAATCTCCCATAATAAGTATATTTTTTATTAAGGACATATTAGACAAATTGTGTGTGATAGTGCATTCAAAATTTAAAAAAAAAAAAATCCAAAAAGTGACAAGAATATTTTTTATGCTACTAGAGACATATGGGGCCTTCTCTGTACGAAAAATAATATTGATTAAAGCGAGAATGAGTTGATTATAGAATATTACTGTTATTTTCGTTAAAAAACCTGTATAAGAAGAATGTATATTATTATTTGAGCTATAATTGGGTTTTTAAAAGATATAAAGTTCTTAATTTATTTACTGCTGAAGTCATTATTTTTAATAATAATAGTATATTTATATTGAAAGGTAGCCCTAAAGATCCTCTAGGTTCATATTCAGAATTTCCTTAGTTATTAAAAGAATTCTAGATCTAATAAATTGCAGTATTCTGTTAATTGTTGTATTTATTTATAGTGGATTAACTTGAATTCTAAATATCAAAATGTGGAATGTGGGTACATTCTTAGTGGCATTGTTTTTTTTTACCAGACCGCACCGCTTAAGTTGTTATTCGGAGTGCCAGCATGCAAGCACAAATTTTTGTAGAAAGTGCTATTTTTAAGTTACTGTTGTTAAAAATTCTCCGTTACTATTAAATTCTGTCCAGCCATTTCGGAGTCTATAAAGGATATACATAAAGACACTCATTTATATAAAGAAAATAATCCGCGTTGGAACAGATTATATCAAAAGAATTCTATCATTAATATTTTGGTTACTCAAAGTATTACGTAAAGCGAAAGGAACGCGGTAAAACGTGTTAACTTGCAACTATTACTTTAAATGCAAGGAACAATTAATAAATGGCTGACGGGCAGTAACAATCACATCCCGCACTCCGATCGGGAAGCTGTGGCCCAGCGGTAACACGGGTCAAACCCGGGCAAACACCAATGAGTGCTGTTAAAAACTTATATGTCTAATTGATAATTGCAATTTATCACACGCTTTTCGGTGAAGGAAAACATCGTGAGGATCATCTCTCATCATCGTGAGGAGCATATCTCTAGAGAATTCTGGACATATGTGTAACCTACCAACCCACACCGGAGCAGCGTGCTAGGTCTTAGCTCCAAACACGGAGAGTAGAGGCCTATTCTCAGCAATATGATAGTAACAGGCCGACTTAGTCCGATTGGTGCGATAGGTAGTAGGATGTGACGTCATGGCTGAATTTCATTGGCTGGCTGACATCGCAGTAGTGCGATCTTATTAGCCGGCTGGCGTTACAATAGTGCGCTTAGGTGGCATCGCAGTAGCACCAATTCTTAACAGCTTGTTACAAATATTTAAATAAAAAGTGCATTAAAGAAAAGATATGTAATTCATTTTCCGTTTTATTGTACTTTACAATAATGCTAAGTATAAGGCAGTGCCTAGTTTATGTAAAACGCACGCACTACAATAGCACTGCACACATTCAGTACTAGAATCTCAATAATAATTTCGCCCCGTAACCGAAGTATTATCAGGTGGTTTATAGTGCATGCGTTTAAAAATCCTGCATGTATAATGTAGGAGAACGGTTAGTAGTAAATTATCTCTAATCGCGGATAATAGCAAACACAATTCATTATTTTTTTTTAAAACTATGCTTCAAACAAAGTAAATATTGTCAACAAGATATAAATATTTACTTAACTATATCGCTGTACGTGTTAAAAAGTTATTTAGTAGCAATTGTAATGACTACCTAATATTTGGACAATTTATTAAAGAATTGATTAAATTAGCTTTACCGAGCATCGAACGTCGAAACTTCTTAAATATAGTTACAGTAACCGAATCATTGAATTGTATGTGCTGTTAAAGTAATAAATCGTTTAAAATTTAACTATTTATTAAGTTTTTAAACACCTACTAAGCTTAGGTGAGTGATGTTTTTGCGATATTATTTAAGAAATATAAATAAATGAAATATATTAATAGGT
Organism: Morpho achilles; assembly: GCA_947086495.1. Classification (NCBI taxonomy): domain Eukaryota; kingdom Metazoa; phylum Arthropoda; class Insecta; order Lepidoptera; family Nymphalidae; genus Morpho; species Morpho achilles. The sequence goes on from CAMTZB010000024.1 coordinate 9,249,140, forward strand.
AAATATAATTTATATTATTGATTAATTCGAAAATCGGATCTGAATTAACTTTAAAGTTTGCATATATGGCGTCGTAGGAAAACTATAAACATATCTCCATAAGTTTCAAAACTATCGAAGTAAGTACAAAGGTTTAGGCAATTGTTGTTAATACAACAATTACTTACGAAGACGTAATCGTCTTCAGCCTGTGTAATTTTTAAATATATTAGTAATAAAATTTTAGGGATCACATTTATTAACAACTAAAGTTTATAATAATTTAACTTCATATAACACCAAGTTTATTATTCCACTCTGATTCTAAACAAAAATTATTCATAGTACTGCGTTTATTTATACCACGTATATTTTCTATAGTCAACTCTCTAATATTCATGACTGATTGGTTTTTACGACACAAAAGGCACTTATTATATTTCTTTGGTTACATGAATATCACTAAAGTATTGATATAGTGGATCACATATTTATTACAATAATGAATAACGATTTATTAATATTATACTATACTCTCTATATTTAAGCATATAATTTAAATATTAATTTTATTATAGAAAATCGCAACAAACAAGCCGTGTGTTTTAACATTACTAAGGCATTAATACTTCGTTTGCGAAAATAAGTATATTTTATACAACATCTATATCCGCACTTTATTGCTTATGCATTTCCGTTGATTATGACCGTGGTGTAGAATTTTAGAATGACAAAGAAATAAAAAAAACTGCACAAGTTCAAATAATCATGAATTCGAATTTGACGGCAAATCCACGAAACTATCAATGGATTGTCCTAAAAGCATTAATATAGGACGAATATGGGGTGGCCAAATCATGAACGTCGTTCGATTTTATTTTGGACAAGCTTTTACCCGAAACTTCGTTTGAGTGGACTGTTGTCGCGTGATAGGTTGACAATAGATGACGCTTTTCAATGTCATCCTATTCCTGTAGAATAAACACGATTTCTATAGCCTATATATTACCCCGGTGCATAAGGAATAATTGTGCCCAATTTCATCGATATTAGTTCAGCGGATTCGCCGTGAAAGGGTAACAAACATACATCCATGCTCACAAACTTACGCATTTAAAATATTAGTAGGATTGCGTAACGCATAGATGTACATTACTATTAATATCGCTTCAATTTGTTCGATTGCTAAGCACATCGATATTAGTGCGTTTTGAACAAATCGCACGCTTAGTATTAAAGGGACCGAATTCAAATAAGTCGTTTGGCAAATTGCAATAGTTTCGCGTAGCGCCTACAAAACTCGTGAGTGTTAAAGAGACCTATAACGTGGCAGAGCATGAATGACATCGAAATAAGGATTACAATATATCTAGCTAAATTAAGCCTAATTTTGAATTCGGTCAGTTTAATACTAAGTGCGAAATTCATTCGCATAGACGAAGTCTGCGTGACTAATCTAGTATTATTTTTGATTAAAGTTTTGATCATCATTTTTAATTTTTATTTAATTTAAGTTTCTATTTCCATTTACTTGAAAAATTACTAAGCAACGCAAATCGTATTTCATAATCACTTTGCCGTTTTAATTTACCTCCACGGCTGAAGAGAGCATGTTAAATAACAAATTTTCTTTCTTAAACCGTATGTTAATACGTACATTTAAATTTGTGGTACTTGTTAACTATATGTGGAATTTAGTTCACCTATTGGCTTATATTTAACAGGTTACGAAGGTCATTTTTTAGAACTTAGTGTGTATGGTTTAAAATAAGCAATATGGAGTAAGTGTAAAACTAACATCAAAATTTAATGTGTGCACAGTTATTGCCAAGCGCGTGGCCAGGATTCGACACAGAGAGTGTACAGACAATAGTACACCATATTGTTTTAATCATGTTTTAAAATCTCTCACATTAATAGTGGAGTTCATGGAAGCAGCTGCTCCCCCCCCTCCTTCTGCCCTACCTCGCTACAACCATGGTTATTGCTCGTTGTAAAGTTAGCCAGGTAGTCTTACAAATCCAAAACATGATAGCTGAATTATACCATTTCCGAATTATCTGAATAAGCTAAACGTGTAAGTACATTACCCGTTTCATAATAATGATGATGGACACGTATCAATTATTTATGAATGACAAAGTATAATACTAGGTATACACAAATAGTTTTCATTCTGCCTCTATGGCAAATTGCTGTTCACAAATTATGTTATGTGTATGTTAGTATTGCTTTCATTTTTCACAATCTATTCATCTAGTATTAAAATCATCAACTTAATTTTTTTTGTCTACTATCGTGCGAGCTGTATTATTAATGCTGCGCACATTTCGAAAAACTCCATTGTGTGGTGACCCTGAGGTTGCGACGGTGTAGGCGGAGGGACAGGGGGGAGGGGTGAAGGCACAAGGGGGGAGATCGCTTCTTCGTCCGTCTCTTCCCTTTCACCTGAGAGAGATTTAAAATCTAGTAGATATGATTTGTAATCTACTTGATAAAGCTGCAGCGACATTTTCACGTGTTTCTGAGTCATCTTATTTAATGTGCGGACTCTGAAAATATTAAAATTATAACTTGAAATTGGTCAAAGAGCATACATATTTTAACTTTAGAACGAGATAGAAACATAATTTCATCAAAATTTTTTTTCTTTATTGCTCATTGTAAATATTTATAAGATTATTTAGTTTTTTTTTTTTTAATTTATAGAACTATGCGTTACTTTCCATAGTTTATAAGTAATGATAGAATTATTTGCTATTATCCGCTTTTGTTAAGAATATCTATGTAATACTAAGTGTAGGAAGCAAAACCGTTCTCATACTTTATACATGCACGATTAGTTACAGCACGTATTACAAAAGACCACCCCTAAATCCCAACCTTGCCCACTTAATGATCGTTGCGCCCGGAGCGGAACCATTATCAGGAGATAGGCTCCACGACAATATTAAGATTTAGCTTAATTGATGGCTTATATATTGCATCTGCGACTAGCTTGCTCATTTATAATGAAACAAACATTTGTTTGCAATTTCGTTAATAGCAATACACTATTAAGTTATAAAAATCAGAAATTGTTTACCTAACGTGGTATGGATTGATCACCTTCCACTCGTAGTCTAAAACCTTCATAGCCCGAAATACTTCCAGCATTATGTCGTTTGGCTTGCTCTGAGATCTGATGCCCAAATGCCATTTAGCCCTATAAAAACAAACAATATGCCTATATTAAAATCAACAACAGGCAATTACCATAGTCTAGTAAAGTAAGGTCGTAAAACAAAATCATTTCATACTCTGACGATGCCTGTACTGCATTTTTATTAATATTTAAATAGTAATCTATAATTACAAGTTTAATAAAACAGAGCTATCGATTCCTGGTGAAATATTTGGTCGATAATATTTATTTATATATGCGACATATAGCTACTAGTTGTGCTATAGGACGAAGCGCGGCGTTCTCACGGCATTTTAAATCTGTAATATCTCCGAAAATGATCACTTAAATTACGTGCTGTAAATGGTCATATTGATCTATATTAAATCAACAATTTATTTAAGGTACTTAATTGGATAAGGATTAATGCTGTATTGTATCAAAATTACTTCAAAAATAAGGCATTATTTTTCGTAAAAAGCAAATGATAAAAAATGCTATTGTGGGTTATCCATCAGAGATAGACATATACCATCGCGGACTTTTCTGTAGACCTTTTCAAGGTGTATAAATACTTAGTGCATCATTTTGATAAATCTCGTAGGGTTTAGCCTGCGTTTGCAATGTAAGCGGAAAAAAATGTAATTATTTACAGAAACACCAAAAATTACAGTATTTCTCTACTTCGTGTTGAATGTTATTATACATACAAACCTTCCTCTTGAATCACTCTATTTATTAAAAAAACCGCATCAAAATCTGTTGCGTAGTTTTAAAGTTTTATGCATACATAGGAATATATGGACAAACAAAGAATGCAACTTTGTTTTATAATATGTAGTGATAGTCGACGGCAAATCATATAGTATCGTTTACACAACCACAATTAACAAAAATATATTAACCGCTTTACGGGTGTGCCCTTTTGTTTGTCTTGAGCGGGCTGCGCTGCGGGCGTTGGTTTATCACGAAGTGGCGCAATTCGTTCTGGGTGGGGACGACCGCTCTCTGTGATCGCCGGTGGTGAACTGCCTGAAGTATGAGAAAAAATAATTGTTTCGAAAACTTATACTAAATAAAATGCATATTTCTTAAGCTTCTGCAAGAATGAAAAGTGCATTGCCTAGTTAATAAGAATAATTAATATGTGGGAAAATTACAAACACGATTTTCAATTCCCAAAAGTAACTTGTGTTATAGTTAACAGATAGTGGAAAAATTCTAAGAACCAACAAAATGTTTTAAGAAAATATTGACTACCATTATCGATCCCCAAAACTGAAGGGTCACGGCCACCTGCGCCAAAGGGCCAGTTAACATACCCGAAGATTATTTATAAACTTAATCAGTTGATTTTATTTTCTTATCAATACTAACTTGCCACATAAAAGTCCTTAATCTCAGCTTTAGCAGCTTCATCGGCGATCCTCTTGTTGTCTATGATGAGATGGTAAGCTATAGCCAGCTGATCGTGCGGGTCACCACTTAAAAGTGCGTTGTGTACTTCGTGCTCACGAACACCGAACTTGTCACACACTTCCGATATAGCTTCGGTGTCGATTACGCTGCTGTCCTGATATGTAATAAGATCTGTATTATATGTTTAGCTTCATATAGGGCAGAACAGCACGTAAAAGCTATGGACTGTATGAACTTGAAATACCAAACTTTTCGAGTGACATGAAATTGTAATTAATAAAAAAGGTTTACACTGCTGTATGGTCTTTGAAAATTAGAGAAAGTCAATTAAGCGAGTAAAATTGACCTAAATAACAATATTATCTATATAGTTCTTAATTTTGTTAGTGTGCATGGAGACCAAAAGAATCTTATGTTGTTATGCTAAATACATGTACAACTTGGGTACAACTTACAGTAACTTTGAACACTTAATTTTCATTAAGTTTTCTTGTGTATCTATATGTATAATATTTTTTAAACTATACCTACAGGCAGTGTTAGTAACTTAATAGAATATTCTATCCGAATTTAATGTCACGAAATTGATATTCCCAACAACTGCATTTAATTGAAAATATTGTTTTGTGAACTAAGTGGTTTTCATGTTCAGGCCAGTCCAATCATTTTTATTTGCTGCTATAGCCCCGAGTCAAATGTATACTTTTTAACATTTAAATGAAACCCATGAAATACATAAAAAAGCATGTCTCCCTTTTTTAATTTTTTGTTTTGTTTTCTATATTGACCAAATTTTTGTGACAATACTTTATAACATTATTTTAATTGTTAGGTGCAAAATATTAATTCTTTATAAAATAATAAGTGTGATCGCCAAATGATGGAATTCAATCATAATAGTTAATTTTTGTTTATTAAATTAAATATAACATTTTATGAGTCCTATAACTCGAAAATAAGCAAAGACAACATATATTCAGCTCTTTAACTTTTAAAGAAATAACATGCATTTTCATATAGGATAATATATTACATCACAAAAACAGTTATCAATTAAATATTCCAAGCACACAAATGTTTCAAATATTAGAAGTGGATTGTGAACTGAAAAGAAATTATATGAAGCTGAACAAACAACTGTCAACATAGACACACAAAACATTTTATAAAAATAAAATGGCTACAACAGTTTAACCTGAACGCTTGAGGTCAAGAATATAGATACCTTTGTTAGTTACTGTTATGATACCTGTTAACCTCAAAATCGTTTCAGCTCAATTAGTAGAAATCAATAATTTTGATTACCACCTGCTCCACTGGTGACGGAAACAAATAGCCAGGTAAATCTTTTTGGAACCATTCATGTTTTTTTACATCTTCTATTGTAGCTCTCTTCATAGGGTCCACTTGAAGCATATTGCAGAGTAGGCTTATTACACTTTTATTAAGGTACTCTGGTATAGGAAATATTCCAGACTTAATTTTTCTAAACAATGTAGGTACATGCTCATCATCAAAGGGCAAAGTACCACAAAGAAGAGCATAGAGAATTACTCCACAGGACCATATATCAACTTCTGGACCAGCATATAATTTTCCTGATATTACCTAAAAAAATAATAGATTATAAATATTAGGGATAATGGACTAATATTTTCTGGTAGTATTTATTATATGGATGTAGATGCATAATAAATCTTATGATATGCTTTTACAAATTATAAACATTTTATGCAGTAATTAAAATCATTTTAAAGAATTGTCATTTTAACAACTATTAACTAACAATTTAGATTGCATTGACACAGATGACTTATTCCTAACTAAATCTCTTTCTTAAACTTTTAATATGAAACCTTTTTATATTTATAGCAAGGTTACTGCAGTTTACACTTATAAATTAGCTTGCCTAAAATAGTACGAAAACTAAATAATAGTTTTAAGATATTCCATTAATTTAAAAAAACTTGATGGATATGGTTACAATGCAAATTTTAATAATAATCAATATTAAATGGTGTAAGACTCTAGTTTGTTACCTCAGGAGCAGCATAATTTGGAGATCCACAAGATGTTCTTAAAAATTCTCCATCCATCATCATATTAGATAGACCAAAGTCAGCTATTTTCACATGCATATTGTGGTCCAATAAAAGGTTTTCAGGTTTCAAATCACGATGGACAATCATATGTCGATGGCAATAGTCTACACCAGAGATTATCTGTTGGAAGAAGCGCCTGGCTTCATGTTCTTGAAGTTTACCCCGTTTGACAATGTAATCAAACAGTTCCCCTCCAGATACATACTCCATTATCATAAATATATCTGTTGGTGTTGAAATAACCTGCATAGAAAAAATTATGCCCATTGTTGTAAGTGCCCAAGTGCCCATTATTAAATTCACATTTTTATTAAAGTCTCACTGTTTCGAATTTATTTTAAAACAAAAATTGCTGCAATGTTGATCATATAATATAATAATCAAGGTTAATATATGAAACTTGATTGTTGAATGTTACAATACTATGATTTACAAGTAGATTTTGTTTAGCAAAAATATTTATATAATTGGGCATTTATTTTGCATGTTACTAAATATTTTAATGTATTTATCATCATCTTAAACAACACAATGAATCAAATAGTTATGTATAATAAATATATTACCTGGTACAATTTTATAATATGAGGATGTCTGAAAAGTTTAAGGTTTTGTATTTCACGCCTAATTTTACCCACAACATCGAGAGATTTGATCTTTTGCCTGTTTAAGATTTTTACTGCGACTTTGTGCTTGGTCAATTGATGCTCTCCGATTTTGACTTTCCCGAATGTCCCAACTCCTAGAGTAGTTCCTAACGTATAATGCCCTATTTTAACTATAGGCTGATTGCCACTAGCAACAACTGGTTTATCAGACATATTTATTTTTGACGAATGTTCCTGCCAAGTTCAAGGTCTTAGTTATTTATTGGTTGCATAAGTACATTTAATTAAATCACATGATACAACACATATCATGTATAACACTTAGGTGAAGTTTGCATGATAAATTAGGATGAAAAAAAATAAAAAATAAGGAAAATACAAGTATTGAAAGAATCAAAAGAAAATGACAAAATACACATTCATCACGGACAAAAACTATTAAATAATTAAATCATAGATTACTAACTATAAAAATTAAATTATATTACACTTTTAAATTTATAAAAGATTTGACATCTGGTCTTTTCAGAACTAGTATAGTTTGACAACTTTCTTAATATTTTGCTTATGTTAATTTTAGAAAAGTTGCTCTACCCTACTCTAAATTACTTTAATTACTTTACTAAATGTACTTGCGGCTTCGCCTGCAAGGAGATTAGCGAATTTAATTGAAATTTTGAAAATCATAAAAGTAGTCATTGTAAGTTGCATAAAAGATAGAGGCATGCTGTCGCGGATTTTTTGTAGATCTACAATTTTTATTTATTAATATTTACTTATTAATGTTAATATTTACTTAAGTGTATCTTTGTTGATTTATGCGACGCACGCGAGTAAAGCAGGCGAGTTTTTTCACAACTGCGCGACCTCTTCAACACAATTTACGTAAAACCCTCACGATTAACGATTAACCTAATCCTTCCAGAAAAATTGCACTACATTTTACTAAAAACTGTATAAAATTAATTTTAGTAGATTTTGAGAAAATCAATCACTTACAGATAGGCAGACTTTGTTTTATAATAAGTATAGATATAGATTGCTATCATAATCATGCTCACCTGGAAAGGTTAGTGAAAGTTGAAATCATTTTTGAGTTGTATCGTTGAACTGATTCTTTTCGGGAATAGTGAACCAGCCATACCGCTCATCGCACTCACTCATACACAGTTCCCACTACGATAACAATAGCACATGAATATGTACTCCGGATGGGCTCAACACTAATTAGGCTAACCCGATAGAATAATATGTAAGTATAGCCGATTTCTATACATAAACTAAGGATAAAGTTACGAATAAGGATCACGACGGTTTAAGTACAAAAACTGCCTAACTACTTTATTGCGCCGGGCATGTATTGCTGAGGTCAGAACAGCACCGACGAACTATTATGCGATTCTACTTTCTCGGCTATATGGTTCGGGATCGTAAGATCGATAAATGAAATGCTTTGTGTACCCCTTGGAAAATGAAGAAGTTACCACCGTTAAAACTTCTTAATCTTAGTAGGATACTCATAAGGAACGTAACAATGTGTTTACTATGTCTTAATTTATTTTATACTTACATTAGATAAATATTTTCGAAAGATAAATTCTAAAATGACGGGAAGTCCAGCCGCCGTGTGGTATCCGGCTGAGTAGAAAAGACCAACCTCATTTCTTACCGAGGTGTCGTAAAAGGCGACTAAGGTAAGTTGAACCACCGTATGGTATCCGGTTTAGTAGAATAGTCCAGCCTATTTCTTATCGAGGTGTTGTGAAATACGACTAATGTAAGTTGACGTCAGGCAGGCGGCCGTTCATAAAAACGCAGCCAAATAATGTTACAGCATGTTTATAACATGTTGTGCCAGCCCCACTTAGAGTGGGATAAGGGCAGGAAGATAAAATTAATTCTAAAATGAATGTTTGAATAAAATATAGATATTATTATTACATAACTTTACATTTTTAAATAACGACGAAATTCTAGGCTAATTGTTTTTATGATATACTTTTTACTTAGAAAATACATTGAATTATACACTTTTCCCACATAAGTCGAAAATTCCAAACTAAGCATTGAATAAATAATCCCGCCGCGTAAGATTGTAAAGTGATGCCTGATATTCGTCTGTGGACCTACCCCACTGTGCCCCACCCCGCTTGTATCTGTCTTTCACTGACGAGCTGTCGTATAATGAGAAAAATACTGATTTTTGCGGGATTATTGTTGTGTTTATTTGAAAATTAGTTTTTTTATGTCCACAATGGATAAATGTGGAATCTGCTTAAACTCTGCAGACGTAAGTATATTTTAGTGTATATACAAATTAATGTTTTGCGTTACACAGTCAATACTTTTGTTTTCTTTAGAGACATCGTTATAAAAATAACGCTTACTGAATATTTTTAATAAACCAAAACGTTAAGTTGCTTTTATTTTACCTGTCTGGAGTTCTAAATAACCGAAGTGTAAAAATGTATCACCTTCCTGCACTTGTAATAAAAAAAACCTGCATTCGAAACCTGCCCGCGTTATTTTTTTTACTTCCCTCGACCGTCGGTCTGTTTTTTTTACTGTCTGGCTCTGCGCCGTATAAAAAACATTTGTTTATTTTTTTCTGTTTGCCAGTACCGATTCGAATGCTAGCTTTCTGTTTTCGATATCTCATCGTAATACTTTTAAAATGGGTAGAGTTTTTACGGTAATAAAGTTTCCTAATGAATGAAAACCGGCGTATTTAGTTTTCTGAGAAAAAGGAGCTTATGTGAAGAAATATTTTAATAATTATTACTAAAAAAATATTTTTGATTTAAGTATTTATTTGTCTTAATTAATTTTCGATTTGTGATGCAGATTTCATTTATTAATAAATTTAAAAGTACTACCTAGTCACAAAGTATTTGATATTGATTTATCACTTACAAAATATCTAAACAAGATTCTGATAAGAATATGTTTATACACAAATAAATGTTTCCTTTTTTAGCAATTATTTGAGACTGGCAAAGATGGGGTATATGCTTGTTTCAAATGTCAACCTTTAGTTCCTGAAGTCACACTAGATGATAACAACCAGGATGAATCAGAAGAACAATTGCAGACTTCATTAAAAGATGAGGTAATTTCAATTAATCTGCTAAATAAAAATAGTCCCAATGAATATTGATTTATATTTTGGTTTTCAGATTGTAGACATTTAAATTTTGTTTAGAAATTTATTTGAGTCTCACTAGAAAATTGATTATATCATATTCTCAAAAAACATTTTTCTTTGTTAGTTAGTTAATTGTGATGTTTTAACATAAAGTTTAAGAGATTAAATCAAATTAAAACAAAATACTAATTATGTTATTTATAGTGATGGTTTACTTTAATTAATTAGACCTAATTTTTTGTTAATTTTGGACAGCACAATATTTACATAAAACATTTATAAATAATAATATAATATTTAAAAAATTAACATAAATATATAACATACTCTTTCTAGTTAAGGGAATTGGATGAATCAAAATACTTTTCTTTTATATCTTATGGATAATAAATTAGCAAAATATTAGTTGACTTGATGTGTGTTCGTAAGTTCTTACAAATCTATTACTTTATGGGGAAATCTCAATTAATACTTTATCACTACATATTAAAAACAAAGTCGCATTCCATGTTTGTCCATATATCCCTAAGTATGCTTAAATCTTTAAAACTATGCAACAGATTTTGATGCGGTTTTTTTCAATAGATAAAGTGATTCAAGAGGAATGTTTATATGTTTAATAACAATCAATATGTATTAGACAAATACTGTAATTTTTGAGGTTTCTAATGTGATGTCGTAAATAATTAAATTTTTTCAGTTGACATTGCAAACGCAGGTTGAACCCTACAAGATTTATCAAAATAATGTACCAAGTATTTTTATTAACCCTGAAATGGTCTACAGAAAACTCCACTATAGTATATGTCTATCTCTTATGTATAACCCACAATAGTAATTTTTGTCGTTTACTTTTTATGAAGAATAATGCCTTATGTCCTTATCCAATTAAGTACCTTAAATAAATTGTTGATTTAATATAGATCAATATGGCCCTTAACAGCTAGTATGTAATTTAAGCGAACATTTTTGGAGATATTACAGATTTAAATGCCGTGCGGAGGCAGCTCTTCACCCTATAACACTTCGACTTTAGCAGCTATGTCGCTCTTTCAAGAGTTTGTTTAATGACAAAGAAGCTGTGAATGTTGTATATAAAGACATTCTGTAATTAATTTAAAAATAAAATACATAGGGAAAAATGTAAAAAATAAATAATATGTAGTATATGAATTTAGATATTCCAATGATAGAAGGAAATCTTCTTGATAGGGAGAGGGTAATTGTTTTTCTCCAAATTTAACGCTTGCACGCCACGGGCAGTAATGAATAAATCAAAACTACTGGATTGATTTTAATCATTTTTTTGTCACGGAGTGACATGGGCTACATATTTTATACCCGTGCGAAGCAGTAGCAAGCCGCTAGTCACTAATAAAGTTAAAAAACCTATCGAGAAGATATGAAACTTTCATGTTCTCTTCTATATTTACCCCTTAATAAGGCACAAACTAGTATAATGCTTGTGTCAAACAGAATATAGCTCTACCAAGTGTTTATATTCAGATTAACTGTATTTTCAACTCCAAATGAAACTCATAGAACTTGTTGAAGTGTGCTATTGTGTCACCTAAAGGATGTAAACCGTCATTTTAAACATGGCAAATGTTATAGTACAAAACTGTATATGTTTTTGAAAATCACACAGTGAGCTCTTGGTCTAATAAACTATGCTGATTAGCTGGTATTCTACATATTATAGACTACCAACTAAAGAATTTTACAATAAGTTATTTATTCATTAATTTGTAGCTATTCTAGACACTAAGATTTACAACAATTTGAATTATATTTATTTCTGTTTTTAGAAATGAAGAATCTACTTGCATATGCGTATTTGCTATATGTATACTCCCTTTATGCTTTTTTCAGTTTTTGAACACTAAAGTGTCTTCTTATAATTATATAGTGTTTTTATTATTATATTGAAGATATAAATATTTTTTTATTATTGCTGTATTCAGATCTATCATAATAAAAAAATGATATTTTAAATTCATGCTTTATACAATTAGTAGTTAGAAGTCGTGTGGTATCCGGCTGAATAGAATATACCACCCTCATTATCTTACCGAGGTGTCGTAAAAGGCGACTAAGGTAAGTCGACCCGCCGTGTGGTATCCAGCTGAGTAGAATGGACCAACCTCATTTCTTACCGAGGTGTTGTAAAAGGCGACTAAGGTAAGTTGACCCACCGTGTGGTTTCCGGTTTAGTAGAATAGACCACCCTCTTTCTTACCGAGGTGTCGTAAAATACGACTACGGTAAGTTGACGTCAGGGTGCGGCCGGTCGTAAAAACGCAGCCAAATCATGTGACAGCATGTTGTGCCGACCCCACTTAGAGCGGGACAAGGGCAGGAGAATGATGATACAATTTGTAGTTAGACTGGCTTGCTGGCGCAGTGGGTAGTGCCCTGCCTTCTGCTCCGCGGGTCGCGGGTTTCCCGCCAAGGGCCAACATTTTCTATAAATAAATTTGTTGGTCTTTGAGCCTGGGTGTATATTTGTATTTAAGTATGTATTTAAAAATTATATATAAGTATATATTCACCAGTTGTCTGTCACCCATAACATAAGTATTAAGTTACATACTTTGGGGATGGACGACCGTGTGTGTAAGTGTCCCATATATTTATTTATTTATCAAAAAAAAAGAAAAAAAGGAAAGAATTTTTTTTTAAATAACTAGTCATTGAATTTACAAATATTTTACATGAAATTTTTTGACTCAGTAACTCAGTGTTTGTATCAAACACAGATAATAATTGTTATTTTTGTTATTTATAAGAATCACCGTTGCAGGAGTCTGAGTCCAGATTGTATTGTGAAATCTGCAACAAATTTTTCAACACGACCATGCAATTACAGAATCATATGCGCAACCACCGTGCGGAAAGGCGTTTTGTGTGTACTTACTGCAATAAAGGTAGATATATTTATCTTCTATGCTTAGTTATAGTCCGTCAAGAAAGTCATGAAAAGAATGTTTTGAGAACTAAAGCTTTTACTTGTTATGGCAACACTGTATTCCTGTCTAACTGAGTACATCAATTGTCACATCAGAGGTTATTGTGGTTAGCTTACTGGATTTTTATTAATTACTGCGAATATTTCTTATCGTTTAACCGTTTTGTGGTTAAAATGAATCACACTGTTTATAAAAGTAATACGAGACAGATCATATTTAAGGTTTTTCAAGAATTTATGAGTGAATTTCAAACGGGAAAGTTATTTTCTGATTTGGGAGATGTTTACGGTCGAACAGCTAAAATAACAGGTATGTACTCGTATTTTAATGTTAGACACTGTAACAGAAATGAAATTGTACATTTTTAAGTGATATTTTAGCTTTGTGATAATATTGTTTACGAATTTTAAAAGGTTTTGTTATTGTAGGTATAGCTTTCCTATATTACCACGCTTAGAAAATTTTGATACTTTCGTATTTTTATTACAATGTTTGATTTTTTTTTTTCTTCCAGGTGTTTCTGAAAGCACCGTTCGACGTATAGTGGACGAGGGTATGAAAAATGGAGGCAAATTTGTAACGCCTGGAAAAAAAAGGAAGGGCCGACCTAGTAAACCGATTGATGATTTCAGTCTATGTGCCATTCGTCAAAAAGTTCAATTTTTCTACACAGTCAAAAAAGAAGTACCTACGCTAAGAAAACTATTAGCTGTGGTGAAACAAGACTTAGATTTTGATGGCAGCCATGAACTTCTCAGACAGATATTACATTCAATTGGATTTAAGTTCAAAAAATGCAAAACAAATAGACTGGCGCTTATAGAAAAGCCAATTATAGCTTCAAAACGTGAATATTATTTGAAGCAAATTCTTGAAAATAGAAGATTGCCAGAAGAGCTTCAAAAAAACATAATTTATTTAGATGAAAGTTATATTCATGACTCCTACAAAGTAACTAAATGTTGGCAGTCTATAAATATTTCTGGCGTTCAACAAAATGTATCTAAAGGGAAAAGGTGGATAATTTTGCATGCTGGTAGTGAAAAAGGTTTTGTGAATAATGCATTGTTAATATTTAGTGGTAAAAACAAGACTGAAGATTACCATTCTGAAATGAATGCACATAATTTTACAAAATGGGTAATGGAAAAGTTAATACCTAATTTAACTGAAGCATCAATAATTGTTATGGATAATGCCCCATATCATTCAGTTGTAATGAACAAGGTACTATTTTTTACATATTATGTTTCTTATTGTCACATTCTTTATCATTATGTATGCTTCATGTACAATCTGAAATTTGATTACTAAATTGAACCTTTTCACCAGGCTCCGACATCTAGTTCACGTGTTGAAGAGATCAAAATGTGGTTACGTGAAAACAATATTTTATTTGATGCCACATTAAGAAAACCGTCCTTATTAATGTTAGTAAAAAAGCATAAACCTGAACCGGTGTACCACATTGATGAGCTTTTAGGGGAACATGGGCATACAGTGATAAGACTGCCACCTTATCATTGTGATCTCAACCCCATTGAACTGGTTTGGGCCATCTTAAAAAAGCGTATTGCCCAAAAAAATGTTGGTGGTCAAAATATTGTAAAGTTGGCAGAAGAAGCATTCAAATCAGTTACCCCACAAGAATGGAAAAATTGTACTGACCATGTCATTAAAATTGAAAATGAATATTATGCTCGAGGTGGGACTCTGTATAATGATATAGACCAACAGATCATAACAGTAGGCGACAGTTCCAGTGAATCAGAAGATGCAGAAATGGAGCAACTTCCTTGTGCTGGATTTTCAGGACACATTTCAGGAGTTGAATACCTTGATTCTGATTTTGACTATGATTAATTAAATAATATTATCATAAACTGTTTTTTTTTTTATAGAATTAGGCGTTACTTTGCGGAGATCTATAATACAAAAGTAATAATAAAATTATTTTGCTATAATCCGCGATGAAGTAAAATAGAAAATATTAGGTCCTTACATATGAAATCCTTATCCTTAACTTACGAATCCTGCATGTATCAGGTATGATAACCGATTGTCCACTCTACATTTAGCATTATATATATTTTCTATTTTACTTCATCGCGGATTACAGCAAAATAATTTTATTATTACTTTTGTTTTTTTTTTTCAAATGAAGTATCAAAATTTATTAATCGAAGTATATAGAGATACCATGTACAAAACAGTGGCGCCCTCCTTTTTTTTCACGACTTTCTTGACGGACTATATATCCCTTTTAAATGTGGTAATTACTGGCAGTATCTTTTATAGAATATTTTTTATCTGATTTATAAAATCATCAACCAATTTTTTTACCTTATGGGGTGATGGTATGATTGATTTAATTTCATTTTCGTTCACCAGGTTAGGGAGCTTTAGAGTTCAGAATCACTTCCGAATCCTGATCGCTAATCAAATATGTTCAAATCAAATCACAATAATCACTATTCAAATAAGCTCTTTCGAGCACTTTTGAATTGTCAAGAATCAATATGATTAATGAAGCTACAGCTGGTTCGGAATATGGCTCTTACCGAGAAGATCATCATCCTCCTGCCCTTATCCCACTCCAAGTGGGGTCGGCACATGTTATAAACATGTTGTCACATGATTTGGCTACGTATTTTACGACCGGCCGCCTGCTCGACGACAACTTACCTTAGTCGTATTTTACGACACCTCCGTAAAAAAGGGTGGTCTATTCTACTCAACCGGATACCACACGGTGGGTCAACTTAACTTAGTCGGCTTTTACGACATCTCGGTAAAAATGACGGAGGCCTATTCTACTTGCCGGCTATCACACGGCGGGCCGACTTACCTTAGTCGCCTTTTACGACACCTTGAGAGAAATAAGGATGGTCTATTCTACTAAGCAGGATACCACACGACATATTGCTCTTATCGAGAAGAACCAGTAAGAAAATCTTTTAAACATTTTCAATCTTACGTTATAACGTAGATGGTTTTATAAAACCGCAGTCTTGTATGAAGATGAAAGGATTTTCAAATCCAGGCATTATTATCATCCAAATAATCATCAATTGTTTATTGTTGACAGCATTTTCACAATCAAACAACTTGCGGGCGCATCTTCGTATTCACACTAACGAGCGTCCATATAAATGTCAAGAGTGCGGAAAAGCCTTTACACAGGTAACATGGTTTATACGGTATTAAGTTTTGTGTTTGTATGTTTTTTTTTAGTTATGTTTTGTTTTGTTGGTTTCCAGGTCACAAATTTAAATAATCATGTACGCCTGCATACTGGTGAGCGACCTTTTGTTTGTCCTGAACCTGGTTGTGATAAAGCTTATGCCCAGGTGAGAATATAATAAATATAATAATATAATAAATACATAGGCTTGTCTTATACATATAACGTCTTGAAAAGAAGCTACTACCACTGGACTAATATAGGTCAAATTTGGTACAATTAAAGCTCATACGCCGGGTAATATATAGGCTAAAAAATTACATCTATTTCTTTGGTGACATCATCCTCGTGCCCTTATTCCATTCTTAAGTGGGGTCGGCACAACATGTTATAAACATGTTGTCATATGATTTGGCTGCGTTTTTACGACCTGCCACCTGCCTGACGTCAACTTACTTTAGTAGTATTTCACAAGTCGTACTCTAAGTAAGTGTTTATACATTGATAACAATAAAAATCCAAACCAAACCAGGCGATATCGATATTTAATCGATATTATATGTTCTCGTATTCAGGTGACCAATTTAAACCAACATCGTAAGAGGCATGTAAGCGGACGACCTATGGAGCCAAATTATGACTGTACTGTATGCGGCGAGCGCTTTTCACAAAGAAATCACATGTACATGCACAGGTACGTTCATACCGGTTTAAGTGTTGTTTCAATCTCAAAAACCCTCTGTAAAAGCTACTTTATTTATTTATATAAAACTATCTGAACTAACGGCTAGGACGCGTGGAAATTAGTGTGCCACAAAACTTAAAAGCTTACTTGAATAAAGATTATTTTGATTCAAACTTCATGTAGTATTAAAAAAAATTCAAAGCATCCACTATGGAATCTATTGTGTATTGTTTCTTTTTGTATATTATCGATGTAAAACTCCTAGTCATTATTATATTTGCGTTAACAGTTCACGCCTTCATTTTATGTTTGATTTTGTCATATCAAATCAAATCTTTTATTTGCGCACAGCATATACAGTGTTAAATATATCTTATATAAGCAGACAGTACTGTAAGCTACCACATAAGGATGTACAAAAATTCCTTCCGCCAACTGTTATAACCTTAACTTGCCTAATCTTACTAGTATGAGCCATAACACATCAGTACATACATATGTTTATTTGCGAGGTTAACAGTGTCGCCTACTAACTTTTGTCAATTACAATAAGATTTTTTTTTAAATTGAGAATTAAAAAATGTTATTATATTAGTTAAATATATTTGGTATAATTGGTAAAGTAAAAGAAAAAAGTCAGATTAATTGAATAAGTAAGAAGTTAGAAGTATTAGGTCCTTACATATGAAATTGGCGTTTTCTATGGGAGGGAGGAACATAGTCGTTTTTTTTTAATGAAATATATTTAATTAATCAAAGTATGTACCATTGCTATGTATGCACTTTTGCCATCTCATAGGTAGTTCATTGATCCCCTTACTGAAAAAGCCATTCGGGCGGGAATCAATAAAATCCTTGAAGGCGGTTTGGACTGCCCCATCGGAGTTGAATTTTTTTCCTTGCAAGTAGTTATCCAAATTGCGAAAAAAATGGTAATCTGTTGGAGCAAGGTCCGGAGAGTACGGTGGATGTCTAAGACATTCTCTGTTGTGCAGTGTGTGGTCTAGCGTTGTCCTGAAGCAGCAGTGGCCTAGAGCGATTGACCAGCCTCGGTTGTTTAGCAGCTAGCTTTTCCATCATGGTTTGCAGTTGCTGACAATAGATATCTGCCGTAATCGTCTGGCCAGATTTAAGAAAGCTGTAGTGAACGACACCGGCACCAAACACTTACAAGCAACTTTTTTTTAGTCAATTTTCGCTTAGGGCAGGATTTGGCTGGTTCGTCAGGGTTCAGCCATTGCGATGAGCGCTTCCGATTATCGTAGAGGATCCACTTTTCATCATAGGTAATGATTCGATTTAAAATTCCTTTATTATTGTGCCGGTTGAGTAACGTAACGCAGCAGTCGACGCGCGTTTGTCGGTTTGCTTCACTCATTTCATGAGGTACCCACCTTTCAAGCTTTTTCACCTTCCCAATTTGCTTCAAGTGGATTAGAATAGTTTTATCACTAACACCGGAGCCTGCAGCTAACTCGGACGTGGTTTGCGATGCATCCGCTTCCACAATAGCCTTCAATCTTCATTATCAACTTTGGTCTCCGGCCGTCCACGAGGCTTGTTCTGCAGGTCAAAATTTCCAGAACAAAAACGTTGGAACCAAAAACACACTGCGTTTTCTTTTGCGACACCGTCACCATACACATCATTAATCCTTCGAGCTGTTTCTGCAGCACTGGTGCCACGGTGGAACTCATACTCGTAAATAACGCGATATTTCATGTTTTTCATTTTGTAAACAGAGTGAAACAAAGAAAAAAACAAAAGAAGAAAAAACAAATGAATTAGGGGGTTTGAAACACAAATGCATGAGTAAATAGCTGAATGAATTTGAATTTGAAATTCCTAACCATAAAGGTAATATTTGAGATCAAAGTGGGCAGTACGACAAAACGCCAATTTCATATGTAAGGACCTAATATTAGATACCAATAATATAATGGAATTATTATTAAAAGTCACTGATAGATTTTTTAAGGTAATGGATTAACGAATATTTCTTCAGACGAGAGACACACCACATCAAAAGTCCAGTACGGGGCGTGCAGCGATATACGTGCAAGTTGTGTTCCATGACAATGCCCAGTGAAAAGCATCTTCAGTTGCATGTGGCGCAGCACACGGTCAAAGACAAGACACAATCTGACGAGCACAGTGAGTATTATGACATTTTATTATGCTTACATTTATAGAGGTGCACGTGTCACTAATTATAACAATCGTAACGCATCAAGAATGCATTTCGTGTCAGTCCTCGAACTTCTTTCTTGATTACGTAATGTTAATTGATGTCAATTACGTAATTTTTAATTTAAAAACATTAAAAATGTAATATTGTAGCCTTTCTAAAAATGTAGACAAAGAGAGTGCGTATTATTTAACTTTTTCTTCTGGTATTAAATTATATTTCAAGAAAATAATGCGATATGATATGCCACTGCGCTTTGGAACTTTATAAAGTCAATTACTTAAAATTTCCAAGACAATAGCGAATCGTTATAAATTTAGAGTTATGGCGAGCGTTGGTGATCGTTAGAGTAAATAAATTAAAAATATATTTAATATTTCAAACATAGGCGAACCAGCAATAAGTTTCGGACATTGAAAAATTTGCTACATCCTAACTAAAACTCAGTATCTATGGAAAAGATGCAAGTCTTAACATTATGGCGGGGTGCCCTATGTACTCGCTGGTAAGACGGAAGATACTGGGTAACGACGATTGAAGTTGATGAACTAATAAAAATTCTCTTCGGAGGTATAATATAGGTTTGATGAATCGACTGGTAAGTTTAAACGAGTGAGACTGTTGAGACAGCGTAGGTATCCATGTCTCAACGTCAACTAAATAGGAATTAAGCTTGGGGATGTCTGGTACCGACAAGCATCCCCAAGCTTAAATAATAATGATAATAATTACGGTTATTCTTAATATCACTGTCTCACATGACTATAATCTCAAAAGGGCCACCTAAGAAAAATTAAGTTACTAGACCTAGTTCATGAGATAAACGCCATGTGGAATATCGTTCCAATTGTATCGGTAAACGGTTTACTTGTGAAGAGCCTCGAACAACATCTCAAGAGGCTCTCGCTTAGTAGGATCAAAAGGCATTGCCTAACACGGCGACTCAAAGATTAACTGGAAGAGATCCCTTTTAGGGATAGATCCGCCTTTGTACGTGTGTTTTTTTTTCTTTCACTTTTCTAACAGTATGTATGTAAAATAAAGAAATAAATAAACGAAAAAATGAATGTTGAAAACCAAATGACGTTCAAGTGTATTACGTCGATATATGTATGTATGTGTGTTATGTAGATGAGTGTGTGTAAGTGTATAATGCAGAGTCTAATATGTAGAATGGGGCGTGTCTTGCGTGTTTTCATCCTGTGGTGTTCGGTTGTCATCGCCGCGCGAACACACCGAGCACCTATTGCGCGCGCATCAACTGCGCGTGCTCGCCAACACCAACTCGCAAACGCATCCACCACGGCGCGGCCGACCGCCCAAGGTACCTAGTCTATTCCATCTATATTAATCTCATTCTTAAGTTGCACCCATACAGGTACACATACACAATCATACACACCTGCATTTCGGTCACTTCTATGACTAGACATTACCTTGCATTCTTGCAGACATTTAGACACAATACAAACAGCACTAACGCACGTGTATTGTGATTATGGAACTGTCCTAGATGTTAAGTTAAGGAGTCGAATCAAATATTCATTTTTAGTCTTAAAATCCTGACATTGTTTTATGTAATGGTACACATTTGTTACAGATGTTAAAAGATCCTCTAGATGTTTCCGACCAACAAGAATATGACGAGGTAAAGTCAAATTTATCAATGTTACTATCTACAGAAGTTTGGTAACTGCTAATTTTAATTAATTGCAACATTACAATACAATATTCCTTATATACTTTTTAGATTTAAAGGAAAATATTGGAGTTTTAAAACCACAATTCAATACTTCAACTCTTAAGTTGTAAATAATTAATTTGTTCTTGAATTTTTTTTGTCACTTTATAATGGTGTTGCATAAGTAACGAATATGACTGATATTTGTAATAATAGCACATAATTATTTATTGAATTAGGCAGAAGTCTAAACATCTAAATTTTTGCGATTTATTGTATATATATATATGAGAATTGCAGTACTGTAAACTGAAATTATTTGTTGGTTTATATCAAACTTTTTAAATGGGGGGCCAAAAAGTATAAGAATTTCTAGAGGAGGGCCAGAATATTAAAAGAAAAATGTAATTTGTGTTAAAGCTGTAATCATAATATTATAAAAACATTACAGCATTACACAGAAATGTTACAATTTCTTTTTTCCTTAAATAATAATTAATTTAACTTTTACTGAAAGGCTCTGCCATGGTAGGCGTATCATTGCGCCACATTTTGCGCTCCGTATTACGCAATTGAACCGTATTATCAATATGAACTATGCGGTTAGTTTAGTTTCACTTATGATTTATGCATTTATTATTCTAATGTGGAATAATTTTGATTTTAGTGGAGTCTACTTTATACATCTCGAACGTAATTCAGTACGCTCATCACTAGTTTATATTGACAGCATCTTAGAACATTAAATATATGTAGCACTATATGTATTGCACAACTACGCCATAGAGGGTTATGGTGTAGTTGTGCAATTAATTAGTTAACCATCCGATATTCGATATAAATTATTTAAACTAAATACATATATGATAATTAACTATGATTTAATATATTGTCATCGGTTTGGTGTAATTT
Organism: Morpho achilles; assembly: GCA_947086495.1. Taxonomy (NCBI): domain Eukaryota; kingdom Metazoa; phylum Arthropoda; class Insecta; order Lepidoptera; family Nymphalidae; genus Morpho; species Morpho achilles. Next base: position 9,271,175 of record CAMTZB010000024.1, read on the forward strand.
TTTCGTAGGCTGCTTTTTAGAAACCTCAGAAACTTCATTGTTAAACCACATTGTTTCCTACAAAAAGTAGTCGACCACAAATTGATAATAACGATAAAAATGCAAATTAATTAAACAACAATTAGAAAACTATTTAATAATATTACATTACAGGTGAAAATAATTAAAGAAGAGCCATCGTATTTGCCCAAGTTAAAAGTGCAGAGTCTGTTTCAGTGATAAAAGTTATAGATAATAGACATTCTATTACAAAATAACAATTTAAACTTAGATTTCAATTATTTTATTAAGTTTGGACAATTACTGTACTTAGAAGGACATCCATTGGATAGTTATATAAGATTTTATCACTTTAAGTATATTGTATTTTTAGGAGTATTCAAGAGATCTATAGACATAGATAAATAGCAAGTACCATAAATGATAAGTGCAATTTACGTTTAAAATAATATCTATAAGATTGTAAAGTATAAACTAAAAGTAATAATAATAGTTATTGCGATAAAATTATTTTGTTCAAAATTTAATTTTAAAGTTTATATCTTGTCCTATTTTTGTTGATATATATGTGAATTTTATTTTATTAGGACCTAAATAAAGACTTTCATGTAGACTGAATATATCATTCGGCTTCCATCAGTTCCGAGTATATATTTTTTTTTACGATGTTTTTTAATAATGCCGCCAGGAATGCTTTGCAATTAAACATTTTCTTGTAGACGTATTTTTTGGATTCTTTTAATTTTTTTTAATGAATAGTACACAAGCTTTAAAAGCATTGTTAATCAAGTACATATAAATTAAAATAAATTGCATTAAAATGTAAAATTTTATGTTTTAATATAATATTAATGCAAGAAATCTTGTTAACTTAGAATCAAATTGATACGCACTACAAATTACATGAATCAAAATTAATATTCAAACATTTCTATTCACTTCTGAAAAAATATAGTAAAACTTATTCCTAAATAAGGCAGTAATGAGACAAATAAAAAAAGAAACAATTGTTAATGAAATCTTAAATGTAATATTTGTTTTTGCTTCGTGATATATTGTATGTATGTATGTTTTTATATATATTGTATGTTACTCAAAGTAAGGAATGTGATTTTCTGTTTGGTGATGATTTTGCCCCATATTCGCATATATTAAATCTGTTTTAGCGAATAGTGTAATACAGTCCCTAAAAGCATTATTGTGTTGCTGCAATTTAATCATAAATATATTTTCATTTAGAGACTTTATTACGAGATAATGCTAACAAAGCGTCTAAAATTATGTTGGAGCAACAGTAAATTACCTTAAATTTCATCTGATCCAAGTAATAGCAATATTAATAATGACTTATTAATGCATAACTTATATTTTATCTGTATATAAAAAGTACGCTTAAGTTATTGTGAATATTGTTATATAAATAAGAAAACAATTTTATTTGTATATCCTTTTTTATAAGAACTTATCGTGTATATTCTACATTATTGTACTCATACTACAACATTGTATAGTTTTATATAATTGATATGTATTCAATAGGAGCTTTTTTATTTTGCTTTTATTAAGGCAACGTTATTATTGAATGATATAGTAATAACAGTTGCTAACTTTAATCATACTACATCATCGGTGCTTTACAATTGCCGCTAAATACTTTGTGTTTTTATTAAACATATATAATTTATAGAATTAGGCGTTACTTTGCGGAGATCCATAATACAAAAGTAATAATAAAATTATTTTGCTATAATCCGCGATGAATGATTTCATCGCGGATTATAGCAAAATAATTTTATTATTACTTTTGTTTTAAACATATATACATGTCTATGTTTCGGTTTAGTAATTAGCCAAAATCAACAAAACCGATCAAACTAGTCTTGGACGTAATAGTGCACAGCTGAACGCCGCTCTTAAAGGAATTAGTTTTTTTTTTCTCCGGACACTAACTAAGGCTGTTAGCCGTGAAGGCTTTGACAGCGTCACCGAGAGAGTGGGCGAGCGCAGAAGCATCGCCGGGGGTTGAGCTGAGGGAGAGCGGGTCTCGAGAGAGGCCCGCAGCATCCTGGGAGCATCGCCTTAAGGGTGCCTCCTGTGAGGCCGGACCTCGGCTTAAAACGACGCGTTGTGGAGGACTGTATCGGACTTGTGGAAAAGTCCTAATGTCATAACGAGCGGGGCTGGACACCCCGTCCGCTAGACGTGAGGAAGCGGGGACCTCGTCTTCGCCGGCGAAGACGCTGTGTGTGTGCGTGTGCGTGTGTGTATCGGGCAGAACTAGTTCGTTTTCGTAGCCATGGAATGCAATTCGATGAGCGAGCTGCAGATATCGTTTCGTGCAAGTGTGAGCGAGATAACATTAGTTCCGTTGACGTTACCTTTACTGATATTGTCACGGCTCAGAAACTACGGAGCGGGAAATGTCCGTTTTAGTTCTTGTAGTTTGTCTGTGAGAGTAAATTTTTAGAACTATTTCGTTTGCGGACTATACTAGATTAAAGACTACATCAAACTATAATATAAAAAAGTTTTTATTTTATAAATTTTTTTTATAAGGGTCAGCGCGATAAAATCGAGTAAGCTATATATGGGATACGACATTTCGGTAGAGTTGCATCCGTCGTTGTCAAAACATAATTGGTGTATACATACTTGTAAAAAATCTAAGTTCGCTTGGTACAGCGTATATTTTACTTCGTATATCTATCCACATCACTATATAATTATATTTAAGTATTATACATCACTAGTAGTTGAAAAATTTAATAATACAAAACATTGGGGTCATTAAGGACCATTTACGAAAAAAAATATAGAAAATTAATTTTAATTATAATTTAAGGCTGCATTATAGATTGGAATTAGAAAGCTTTAAACTTGCGTGATGGTCTCCGAAAAGTATTATTTAATATGTTAAAAATAGGTACTAAGTTTTTATTTCGAATCAGATTTTTTCTTATACAATACACGTTTGAAAATAATGGTATTGTAGTAGAATATTTAGCCTCTTGTCATGTTTAAGACTAGAGCTAAAGATACCTATATAACATATAAAAAATAGCGAGAAAAAAATCGTTGTTTTGTAACTTCAAGGACTTTGAAAAAAGATCTGTGATTCTTTGTACCGTATTTATCGCGTTTTGGTTTGTACATAAGTACAAACCAAAGGATAGTTCGAGTAATAATACTCGAACTATCCTTTTTCCGGAATATAAATCTGTCAGTTTCGGTAACCGACGCATAATAAAAGAATTTTCTATATTCTAGGATCTAATAAAATGGTTTAAAGATAAAATTTATTCAGAAATTACAAATAATTTGTTTGTTCCGTCGTTATTTTCAGACACCTTAAACTTCTTAAAAATGGATGATTATAAAGCTCTTGTCTAGTTAAACAAGCGCTTTTAATCTTCTATATTCAAATTTTATCTTTTTCTACTGTCTTCTGATCGAATGTAGCATTTTAATTAAGAAGAAAGTATAATAAGATTAAGGAGTACTTTTTGACACATCCTTCAATACGAAAGAAATTCCATGATCTTTTGTAAATTGTATATTTATATATATGGACATGAAATTGAAATGTACTTCCCGAATCCTGATCGCTAATTAAATATATTCAAATCAAATCAAACTAATCTTCATTCAAATAAGCCCTTTCAAACATTTTTAATCGTCAAGTATCAATATGATTAATAAAGCTACAACTGGTTCAGAATGTTGCTCTTACCTAGAAGAACCAGAAAGAAACTCGGCGAAATTTTCAATTTTACATTATTAAACCGCACTCCTGTATGAAGCTGAAAGGATTTTCAATTCATTCAATCAGTCAAAGGTAAAATATGCAAAAATATGAAAAAACGTTACTTTGTGCATTATTAAACAGTATAAGATACATAGATAGTTAAAATATAAATAGTTATAATTGTATGTACAATACCAATATATAGATATATGTATATATAACCACTTTTGAATTTATTGTATTTAGAATTAAATATTGTCTATATTTTGTGTATTATGCCTTTGACTGTACCTAATTAATTGTAACGGATATTTCAAATTAAACTTATTAATCTGTACATGTTTGTTTATAGTATTAACATTGGTGACAATTTAAATAAGTTTTTCTCATTATATCTCAGATATTTCTTGCAACAATTTAAATAAGTTTGTCTCGATATGTACAGTGGCGTAGCTTCCGAAGAGTTAGGGGCCATGTGCCCGGACCCTATACTCAGAGGCCCCTCGGACCCACAAACTATATAAATTTTACTATACTCCATAGGTTAAGGTTCTTAACTAAATACAGACAAACAACACCATAAGACTCAGGAGTGGTAAACATTTTATTAGAATCATATTATCCACAGAAAAAATTTGAAATTAAACTGCATTTGTCATAACGATTTCTTTAATTAAATATTTATTTTATAAAATTAAAGAGTTAAACGATTTCAAATGTTTAGTCCTGTTTTATGTATTACCCTTTTTACTTAACTACGCCACTGAATATGTCCAAGTAACATATATTTTTAAATTAATTTATAATAGTTTTAAAAGAAAAAAAATCGTGGCGGCTGCGATTTTACGGTATTAATTGTCATGTGTCATTCGTTTATAAAAGCTCTGTTTACCAGTAGTAAGCTTACGTAGCTATATTAGTATAAGGTGCAAATGTTCCTATGAATGTCAGAGTATTGGTTTAGTTATTGGATTATAGTGCGATGTAATTAGTTGTATAGATTACAATTTAAATATTTCTAGCCTTGTTAAGAAGTGTGGTGGAGATTTTTCTATTAACATACACTTATCGTAATAAAATATACAATTTTCAACTATATTTATTGTTTTTTTTTAAAGTGAAAACTTCTATAGGGGCTTTGATTGTGGGCACTTAACGAGACTGAGCCGACACGCTCGACTGTGTAACTCTGGTTCGGATAAAGTCGGCTAGAGTCTACTAAGGTAGCGAGAGAAATGTAGTTGCTAAATCGTCAATGCTTAGCTCTGCTATACTTGCTCGGCAACCGTTAATTAATAATTAACCGTTAATACAGCTCTAATAGCCCAGCGGTGAGACCGTGCGACTCTATCGAGAGGGTCACGGGCTCAAACCCCGGGCAGGCAACAATGAGTTTTTCTGTTAAAACTTGTTTCTAATTGATAATTGCAATTTAACACATGCTTTATGGTGAAGGAAAACATCGTGAGGAAACCTGCATATCTCTAGAGAATTCTGGGGATATGAGTAACCTACCAATTCGCATTGAAACAGCGTGGTGGTTTTTATGTCCAACACCTATTCTCAAAAACGGAGAAAAAGGCCCTGCAGAAAGATTATAACAAGCCGGTAATTATTATAGAACGATAATAGAAAAATGTTAATGATATAGAACGAAAAAAAAAGTTTTAAAACTTTATTTAAATTTGTTAAGCGAAATGCTAAATAATAAATAACATCAACTAGTCTAGTCAAGTTCCGCATAAGATAAATAACATCATCATCATTATCTTACCCTTATCCCACTCTAAGTGGGGTCGGCACAATATGTCTTCTTCCATTCTCCTCTATCATTCGTCAACTCTGGTGCCGCTCCTTTAATATGCATAAGATAAATAACAATTAATATTAATTTAAGTATACAAAATGTTGGGCAACGGCGGGAATCGAATTATTAGATTACAACGTGGATTAGAAAAAAAAAACCCATCAAGACTACGATAAAAAGATGAAGCAAAAAAGGTACCAGTGCAAAAGTAAGGTCATATTCAAGTAATAAGGACAGGTTATTAAATGCTTGACCGTTATTAGAAGCTTAAATATGAGATAGGCACACCTGGTTTTCCGTCGTATTTTACCTCTCTTTCTACCCAAATATCTCTGTCTCCTTCCTTTTTCCCCCCTTTTGACCGGACATGGCGGGAGGCGCTAGACAGCGACTCTTTGTATGTCATTGGCATTTAGTTTTCCGTCTAGTAAACTTGTGCAAATTCAGTGTTGGTAAAATTATTTAACTACCTTCAGTGAGTATTGTGTTAAATCCAGCACGTAAGTTGCACATTATTTTTATGGTTAACGGTGTTACCGTTCGTTATTTCTTTAAGAAAATTTTTATTTTTCTACCCTTTTATCTGTAATATTGTAACATCGCGTAATACTTCTGCAAGTATGATAATGATGTTGGCCCGAATAATATAGGCTATTTTTTAGAATAATGAATCCTTACAAGTGTTTTTGTAATGCATAACGATAACGTAATCCTGATGAATTGAGAGTGTTAATATGTCGGAACGAATTCACAATGCGATATCTGGCGGTTAATCTCTATTATTAATTTAAAGCAAACACTTTGTATAAAGGATAAATAAACTATTTGATAATGACTAATTTTTGTCGCGAGATAGAACAATCGACAAGTTCAATACTACAGTGATTCGAATCATGGCGTACCTAATTTGACATTTAATGTTTTAATTGAAATGAAGAATCCCGTTTTACCTACCAACCTTGCGACCTCTGTTCAATGGTTTGGCAGCGATATGTGAATGATGTATATCGATACACAGAAATGGTATAATCATCCATCCGGATTTTAGCGTGAAGCAATAAATTGCGTCAGTCAAGACTCTGATAAATCCTATGCTTCGTTTGTTCGTTCGTTCGTTTGTTGATTTAACGTTCGCCGTTTGAAAGCAATAAGAGATTATTCTATTTGCGAATAATTATGTTACGAATTATAAGCCAACTGATTTATTCGACTAAAATATCAGATGTCGCGGTTGAATGTCATTTAAAAGATTGACGAGATATTTTTGAACATGTTTGAACATGTCACGGCTGACCTTTTACATATGGCTTACGATATTCTTATCGTAATCGTATCTTTTCTTCTGAAAAGACAGAGATGTCAAAGGATAACATTTGAAAGTGTGAGCGCGATTTATTTATAAAATGTAAATAAATAAAAATTTTAATTACATATATTCCGTTTTCAAAGTCTCATTGCTACTGTAGACAATGCGGTCATGTGAGAAGGCAATCGGCCAGGACGCAGTTTAATAAACGGAATACATCGAAAACACAGTATGTAACTAGTATAATAATAAATAACTGTAATGTTGTACCATCGCATGGTACTTCTTTAATTTATGACGTTGGTCCTAACTCATATACCAGTTATCTCGCAGGGCGGATACCATCTTTGCACACTATGAATACGTGTAATATTGTACCATCGCTTGGTACTTCTGCAAGTTATGACAATGAAGTTTGGTCCTAATTCATATACCAATTGTCATCATATTCAGCTCTCGTGGGGCGGTTATCATCACTGCATCCTATGATTATGTATAATGTTGTACCATCGTTTGGTACTTCTGCAAATATGAAAATGACGTTTGGTTCTAATTCATATACCAATTGTCATCATATCCAGCTCTCGTGGGGCGGTTATCATCACTGCATCCTATGAATATGTATAATGTTGTGCCATCGTTTGGTACTTCTGCAAATATGAAAATGACGTTTGGTACTAATTCATATACAAATTGTCATCATATCAAGCTCTCGCGGGGCGGCTATGATCACTGCATCCTATGAAGATGTGTAATGTAGTACCATCGCTTGATATTTCTGCAAGTTATTACAATGCCAGCTCTCGCGGAGCGGTTATCATCATTGCAACCTATAAGTATGTGTAATGTTGTACCATCCTTTGGTACTTCTGCAAATATGAAAATGACGTTTGGTACTAATTCATATACCAATTGTCATCATATCAAGCTCTCGCGGGGCGGTTATCATCACTGCATCCTATGAAGATGTGTAATGTTGTACCATCGCTTGGTACTTCTACAAATATGAAAATGAGGTTTAGTACTAATTCATATACCAATTGTCATTATATCAAGCTCTCGCGGGGCGGCTATGATCACTGCATCCTATGAAGATGTGTAATATTGTACCATCGCATGGTACTTCTTTAATTTATGACGTTGGTCCTAACTCATATACCAGTTGTCATTATATTCAGCTCTCGCGGGGCGGATACTATCTTTGCACACTGAATACGTGTAATTTTGTACCATCGCGTGGTACTTCTGCAAGTTATGAAAATGACGTTTGGTACTAATTCATATACCAATTGTCATTATATCACGCTCTCGCGGGGCGGTTATCATCACTGCATCCTATGAAGATGTGTAATGTTGTACCATCGCTTGGTACTTCTGCAAATATGAAAATGATGTTTGGTACTAATTCATATACCAGTTGTCATCATATCCAGCTCTCACTGGGCGGTCATCTTTATTGTATCCTATGAAGATGTGTAATGTTGTACTTTCACTCGGTACTTCTGCAAAAATGAAAATGACGTTTGCCCCTGATTTGTATACCAGTTGTCATCATATCCGACTCGTATTGGGCGGTTATCGTCACTGTAGCCTATGATTATGTATAATGTTGTACCATCGCGTGGCATTGTTGCAAGTATAACAATGACAAAGTTGCTGAAAAGAGCAGCCCTGGTCTTAAAAAGTAATCTTGTTTACAAAATATCCGGGAATGGATGGGAATTAGGAGCACTCCCAAAGTCTTCCGTCTTGCCAAGAATAAAAAGGCATATGCGGAGTTGACTGCTAACTTTCACTAGTTTGAAAGACACGCAAAGAAGAAGATGACAATGACTTTTTTTTTTTTTTTTCAAATGCATATACCAGTTGTCATCATATCAAGCCCTATTTTTATTGATACGCCATGAACATCATGGTGTACCATCGCTTGGTAATTATGCAAATATGAAAATGATGTTTTCCAAATTCATATACCAGTTGTCAGCATATCCAGCTCTCGCGGGGCGAATGTCATCATTGCCACCACATTAATATTTATAATGCACCATCGCTTGGCACGTCTGCAAGTATGACAATGATGATGGTTTAGATTCTTATGCCAGTTGTCATCATTATCAGCCCTCGCAGGGCAGTTATCATCTTTGCCACCCCGTGAATATCTGTCTTGTACCGTTGCGTGGTAATTCGGCAAGCGTAACAATGAAGTTGGTCCAAATTTATATGCCTGTTATAACCATGACCAATCCTCGTGGGACGGCTATAATCATTGCCATCCTGCGAAAATCTGTAATAAGGGGACAAAAGTGTCAATTATCGCCCACAAGGGTCAGTAATAACAAAGGCAATACCTCCAATTCTTTTCGAGTGGGAAGTCTAGCACAGTACGTCAGCCCCTGAAGAAAAATAGGAGCTCCATATTATTTGTTACTATCAGAGTATTGTATACCGCTATCTAAAAAGCCTTAGCATAATATTTGACCGTCATCGCACTTCGGAGTCACACAACATGATTTACATGTGACAAGGAGATTTGACTTAGCCGCCACATCGCGAGCTTTATTCCTCCTCTACCTTCGTTTCAAAGGATGATAGCGCATATCGTCCCATTTTCAATATAAAACTACTAAGTTAATAAACGGGAGATTGCATATGCGAGGTAAGTCTATCACAGATAGTCGCTTCCTACGGCTGGTTATGAAAATCAAATGCTAGAAATGTTGTCTTTCTTTTCGACACCCGAAATTATGTGTGTTTGGTGAATTTATAGCGCCAAATATTTGAATAAAAACTCTAAGGTTGGTCGTCGATTTGACCTTGACTATCTCTTGTGTAACAAAACTAGAACTTTGTGGCCAAGTAGAACTGCTACCACCTAAGTTATATGTGGCTCTTGTTGCTAAAGACACATGCGATACTGAGAGTTCTGAAGGATTTATTTAGTGGACGTATTCAATGTTGCCAAGTTAAGGTCCTTCGCGGGAAACCTAATCACCGATCTACTCTCGGGTTTCTAAGTACGTTATCAGAACATGTATTCATGGTGAAATACTAGCTTCCCGATCCAGGAGACTGATATCAAATTAATGTCTTAAGAATTTTCAATATAACAACAGCTACTCGGCAATCGCAGAGTTGGTTTCCATTTTGAAGACAGAAATGTCAAAGTATGTCAAAAATGTCAAAAGTATGGTATAAATTGAATATATTACCGCGTCGAAAGCGGAACAAAATCTCAGCTGATAACATAGCTAACTTTGATCGATAAATGTGATCGATTTATATGCATTGAAGACCGCTTGCGTGGTGACAAACGCAACTTAGATTACAACAATCACAAGGCAATGTATTAACGACGCTTTCAGCGTGACGTGGAAACGTCCGCTATTGTAACTACATGTATGTAACATGTCTATATTCGACAGTAGTTCCATCGAAGAGAAATCGATTGTGTTTTAATAAGTTTCTAGCTAATCTACATTTAAAGCATAACCTATCCTATTAAACAATTTTACCTAACAAATCAGCAAAATACACTTCATATAAGAAGTGACAAGTAAATAATATGTACATGTTTTGGTCAAATATTTTCTAAAATTCATATCTTTAAGGAACTTAAGGTACATAAACCACCAAATTGGGATATTAGAGGTGTTACAAGTTGTAGAGAAAAAATATACTGTCTCCACATTATAATAATGTAAATATAAATAACGTATTTCAGGTGGTTGGGTACACAACCACATTACTATTTTATGTTTAGGTCGCAGGATAAAGTACCTAACCCTCAGTGTGTTATGATAACAAACATTGTGTGGTGTTGACTGATCGATGAACTTACTCCTTTTTCCACATAATTTATTTAAGTCACATTGGCACCTTTTCACCAGGCGATAACAAACACGTCTCATATTTAAGCTTCTAATAACGGTCAAGCATTTTATAGAGGCGTTTTACCTGAAATAAAACGCTTATTAAATACTTACCTTATTAGAAGCTTACTTTTTATACCTGCCTGGTGCTTAATGAGACACAATGACATACAAAGAGTCGCTGTCTAGCGCCTCCCGCCATGTCCGGTGAAAAGGGGGGAAAAAGGAAGGAGACAGAGATATTTGGGTAGAAAGAGAGGTAAAATACGACGGAAAACCAGGTGTGCCTATCTCATATTTAAGCTTCTAATAAGGTAAGTATTTAATAAGCGTTTTATTTCAGGTAAAACGCCTCTATTTATTACATACGTATCCTTAATCTAGTAATTAATTACGAGTTTATTGAATATCTAATATATCAAATTTTCTAGTGTTATCATGCTTTAACATGAGTTAATAGGCTCAGATTTTCACGTTATTCACGCTTTCACAGCTAATCCATTGGACCAATATTGATAAAAATGGACACAATTTAAGTTTTTTAGGTCAGTAATAGGAAAAACATTCCATTTTTGAGGGTACTTAAACGCTTACCAACACCAACACTTTGTTTTGTTCCGTCATTTTAATATTGCAAAAAAATTGCAAAAATACATCATCAAGCATCTTCATAAAAAAATGTTTAAATTGTGAAAATCGCATGAAAAGCCATTTTTAGAAAAGTAGTTTTAGAATTTATCGCGAACAGACAGACAAATTCAGCCTGATCTTGTTATTAAGTTGCACGTGATTCCAAAAGCTTACCTTGTAATACCAATACTATGAAATTGCAAGTATTGTATATTAAAATGTAATTACCGTTTTTAAATGAAAATGAAATTTCCTCTTTGGATCCAAAATTTGAGAACGCGACATTGGTTTTGCAAATAAAAATAATTATACATATAACATAGCTATATTTAAAATTACTTCGGACCTTGAACACTCAACGATCAAGAAAACCTCAACTCGATTTACTTTCGTGTTATATCTTGTAAGTAAGTGTAGTGCAAAACGTATTTTTTGTATAATTTTATGTTCACATTGAGTAGTTTGGAAATACAATTTCATTGAAATTACTCTGAATGTGACAAAATTATTTTTCGTGCGGTGTAATTGTGAGCTTTTACAACATAAGGTAACTGTGACTTTAAATAGTTGATAGCTTTTAATAAATTAGTTTTAATTTATACTTTAGGAAGTGAATAATTACTGTGCGACATAACTCATAATGTCCTATATAAATTAAGCAGGATATTTTATACAAGTTGCCGTTTTTCAAGATTGACAACTCAACTTTTATATTATATAATACGGGCAAGCCCCTATTTAGTATAATTAGTATTATGTGTCAGGACACAGAAAGAGAAATTCTGTTAATCTTAGCCTTTTGCCAAGAATAAACGTTCATTTATACTAATTATAAATCTGAAGAGTTTGTTTGTTTCTGTGTTTGGATCTCAGAGAAACTGAATCTCAGAAATTACTGGACCGATTTGAAAAATTCTTTAAGAGTAAGATAGTCCATTTATTGAGGAAGGCTATAGGCTATATAACATGACGCTAAGATGAATAGGAGAGGAGCAGCAATAAAAAATATTGCAAAAATGGCAAAATTATATAAATAATTATTCTTGATAAGCGAATAAAATTCATGTGTGCACTTGTATCTCTACTGACATTATAAACTCAAATTTTATCGTCAATTCAAACTTAACTGTATTGATGTATGATTATTAAGTTAATGTTGCAAACATAGGAAACTGGTAATACAAAAGGATGGACACAATACGGTAGTTAATTTTTGACAGGAAAGCGACAACTTAGTTAAGGAAATGTGCCGCAACCGTAATGAGGTATGGTAAATCCGGGACTATGGCCGATACGCCTACATATACAGGCTGGATATTTATGTTATTTTACTAATATTGAACATTATTTGTCTAAAATAGAATGTAAAGGGGACAATTGGTCCAATTAGTCTTCACCTGTACATGCTGTCTTCATGTACATGTTTCTTACCGAGGTGTCGTAAAAGGCGACTAAGGTAAGTTGACCCGCCGAGTGGTATCCGGCTGAGTAGAATAGACTATCCTCATTTCTTACCGAGGTGTCGTAAAAGGCGACTAAGGTAAGTTGACCCGCCGAGTGGTATCCGGCTGAGTAGAATAGACCACACTCATTTTTATCGAGGTGTCGTAAAAGGCGACTAAGCTTAGTTGACGTCAGGCAGGCGACCGGTCGTAAAATGCCTAGCCCAATCATGTGACAACATGTTTATAACATGGACTTACTTACTTTACACGGAAGAAGTTCTAGGATCTGTTTCTGAGTAAAGCAAAAAAAATATACCTATTATGTTAAGAAATAACAATTAACCAAATAGTTGTGTATTTAAATTAGCTATATAAGAGGTCATTATGCTAGTTCTAGGATAGCACCTTCATCGCATTCTAGATCTCATTATGTATAATATGTAAAAGTAGTTATGGAATACCGAGAGCATTTTTATTGCAGATTGGAAAACGGTAGAGCATAGGTCTTATATATTTTATTAACAAAGAAATACTTAGCTTTACTTTCTTCTAGAAACCTCTGGGTATAAAATTTTAATGTTTCTTGTTGTTTTATATTAGTTATTCTATTTATTATTTATATTCAAAGTAACTGTTTAATCATCCATACTACGTGGACCTCAATACATAATTGAAGAAATAAAGTATTAATACCCTTTTTCATACAAAAACCAATACGATTGTGAAAAAATAATGCGAGCCTCCTGTGAATGTGATGAGAACCTACGAGTAGTTGTGTTATAAGACTTTATATGCGACTGAATCTAAACCAATAACTGTCTAATATTTGATAGTACAACACCTTTTATTGAACGTTAACTTTACGAATGCCTAATAATTATACTCTTTAATTGAATACACTTGGTTCTATTGGCTGTTTAATTACTAGTGCAAACTTGCATTCCACGCGTAAACTAGTTATTAGGTTCATTATATATTTAGTACAATGCGATATTATGTGTTAATTGATATTTTGTAGGTGCTAGAAAAAGTCATGGATCGAAGAAGCTTCGTTAGTGTTCTCTTGGCTTTTTTAATGCTATCTAATGGCTTGTGTCTGCCAATGGGTGTTTTACGGTTAAGAAGACAAACGTCAGATTCCACAGACTCAACAGTAAGTTATATGCTATGTATGTTATTTAATGTTATGTATTTTTTGATTTCGACGAATAACAAAATTTAAATTGTATAATATTGTTCCAATCGCAACTCACGGCAAAATTTCCGTTAGTCTAATTAAACGTGAGAAATGTAGGAAAAGACGACCTGACATTGATTTTATAGAACCTGTGTCGAATTTTCCCGTGGCGTTATTTTAAGAATTTATACTGACTAAATTTTTATTTGAATTAGAATAGAATTTATATTTGAAGATTATGAACGTCATTTGTATATTTGACTTTGAAACTATAATATATAAACGTATTTATACATTTAGATATAACATTTCATACAAACGAGCTATAAGTTCGGATAACATTTTTGTGCTCAAATTGCACTAAGAGATGTATCAATAAACAACTTTCCTCTTTTAGCAATAGCTTTGAACAGAAAAATTTTTGTATAGAAAACATATTTTAGTTGAATTTATTTTCACTAAAGTATCAAGTTATTGTTACGACATTGTTAGGACTAAAGAAATAAGTGCGCGTAGCCATCGGAACGCTTCCAACCCTGTCTCATGTTGCGAATGATTGCCACAATTTCCTCATTATCTCAATCAATGTACGTCATCACTGGATTTTTATGCCATACGATTTCGTGCCGTGCGGATCCATAGCTTTCCCTGCGTACTTTTTCTGATCGACTACATAACATTACATACAAAGTAGTATCCAACTTGATAGAGGTTTTTGATTTTAAGTAGGATTGTAATGTTTTCTTAAAAGAACGTCTTGAATATCCTCCTCCTCCTTCTCGCGTCGCATTCCTCATTGCTGAGGGTCGTGATCCCTACGATTAGGAAGCAGACTTTCTCGAAGGACTTCCTTCCATCTGCTTCTGTCCTTGGCCATGTGATGGTCTTGAATATATTCATTTACGTATTTTTCATCATCATCATTCTCTTCCCCCTATTACTCTCTTAATGGGGTCATCACAACATGTTTTTACATGTCGTTAAATGACTAGGTATTTTACGACCGGCCGCCTGCGGTTTGCGGTTACTGAGCTATTACAAGTTTACAAATGACAGTAAAATTAACCTTTAGGTACAGTTAATTTATGTTTTAGCAGTTTTTCAGTAACCGAAAAGAGGGATAAAACGAATATTTTTTTGATGAAACCTAGTTAGATCGATTTATCGTCCTCAACACCTTCTACATACTAAGTTTCATGAAAATCTTTGGAGCCATTTCCGAAACAGATGTATGTATACAAGATACATAGGTACATTTAAATATTAAAAAAAGATACAGAGATATGTCAACGTAAGAATGAGAACGATTTTGGTGCATTATATAATAGCTGCGGTTGATGCATTATGTCAAGGCGGTTTTGTGGTATTTACACTGATATCTTTAACGATTTGTATTGTTACGTAAATTAAGTTTATGTTGGTCTGGGTTACCGAACCGTTAATTAACCGTTGGTAAAGGTACCGATGTATAATAATTATATTCTAAAATTTACCCCTTAATCTTGCATATATGTGTGTGTGTATATATATGGGATGCATGTAGGGGATTTTGGGGGAGAAAAATCGATCTAGCTAGGTTTTATGTAAAAAAAACCCCTGTTTTTGGGCTTTAAAAAATACTCAAATTTATATTGAATATAAAACTCTATATTTGCCATGTCAAGTCAGCGTAGCTTATTCGGGGAACGGGCAGTCTCGAGGAATGTAAAATTATGATCAATCTCCATCTACCTAAATACTTTTAAAGTTTCTTTTTTTTATTTTGCAAATAATTACCTAAAAAATTACCTAGTAAAGCTCGGTTAACCAGATACTGTTACTTATAGTTAAGCGTAATAATATTGTACAATAAGAATTAAAAGACAGTTATGACATTGCAGAATGCACCTGTAACGCCCGAAAATTCAAATGATACAGACAAAAATAACGAGGTAAATATTGATCTACCTCCACCGGTACCTTTCGATAGCGACGAAGACGACGATATTTTCGGCACATACCCAAGTAGCACTACATCAAACGGTGGCGGTAGCAATTTGTTTAGCTTGCTGAATTTAGTAACGGGACTTCTGCCAGGATCCAGCAGTTCAAGCGTAAGTTTATAATTAATCATCATCTTCCTGCCCTTATCCCACCGTAAGTGGGGTCGGCACAACATGTTATAAACATGCTGTCACATGATTTGGCTGCGTTTTTACGACCGGCCGCCTGTCTGACGTCAACTTACCTCAGTCGTATTTCACGACATCTCGGTAAGAAAGAGGGTGGTCTATTCTACTAAACCGGATACCACATGGTGGGTCAAATTACCTAAGTCGCCTTTTACGACACCTCGGAAAGAAATGAGGTTGGTCTATTCTACTCAGCCGGATACAACACGGCGGGTCGACTTACTTTAGTCGCCTTTTACGACACCTCGGTATAAAAGGAGGGTGGTACTATTCTATTCAGCCGGATACCACACGGTACCACATAATATAAATAAATAAATATATGGGACACTTACACACACTGTCGTCCGTCTCCAAAGTAAGTAACTTAATACTTGTGTTATGGGTGACAGACAACTGTTATAAACATGCTGTAACGTGATTTGGCTACGTATTTTACGACTGGCCTTTTGCTTGACGTTAACTTACGACTACCTTAGTCCCCAACTCGTTGGTAAGAAATGAGGCTTGTCCATTTTACTCAGCCGGATACAACACGGCGGGTCAACTTACCTTAGTAACCTTTTGCGACACCTCGGTAAGAAATGAGGGTTGTCTATTCTACTCAGTAGGATACCACACTGTAGGTTAACTTACCTTAGTCGCCTTTTACGACACCTCGGTAAGAAATGAGGGTAGTCTATACGACTTAAAATCTTACTGTAACCTTGTCCAAAATGCTGTTTTATAAAAACAGTTACAGTGATTTTAATATAAGTAAAAAAGTAGTGGCAGGTTAAAACCTTAATATTTTATCTTAGTATATTCATGTAGACTATGCTAAGATTACAGACTATACTATTACTAGATTTCCTCTTCTCGTGAAACGTGTGAAAAATTGAAAATATCAGTTAAGCACTTGTTTTTTTTTAGAAAGCACAGTGTTTGCCCTGGATTATAACTGGTTATACCCTGGCATACCAGGGTATAACTAGTTATAATCGCGCACTCACACCCTCATGTCTGCTTTTATATATGTCCATATTCAACGACCAATGTTGGTTCGATCTCTGCTTGCGTTAGATGCAGATGCGTTTTTAGCACATATCGTGTTTTAAATTGCATTTCTTTCACTCACATATACTATTAATGGTTGCGGTTATATTTGTGTATATAAAAATATCTCTAATATTTAAATGAGTTATTCTTGTTTGTGTGTGTATATACATATATATACACATACAGCTCTAACGATTTTCCTGAACTTCAGCATTTGGGGAGAAAAATCTAGCTATGTTTTATTAAAAAAAAAAACCATTTTATCCCTGTTTATGGGCATTAAAAAATATTAAAATTTATATTGAATTGAATTTTTGCCATTTACTGTCAAGCAGCGTAGCTTATTCGGGGAACGGGTGGTCAAGAAATGAAAATACCTTGGGTCGAGCCCACCTACCCTATTATTATTTTTTTTTTGTTTCTTTTTTTTGTAAAAAATTACCGAGCAAAGCTCGGGTCACCCGAATATTAAATTTTAACTGATAAAAGGCCTATTACTTAAGCGACTTTCATTAATATTTTAATTCAAACACATTTTAAACATTTAAAATCAATGGAGTTTTTAATGTACCTGCTTGCATTTTAGCAAGTCTTCTATTAGTTATAGATATTTAATAGTTACAAATATTTCTATATTATATACAAAAAAAAGGAATTGTTCCGCATACCTTTGTAAATGTCGCTTGTAGTTAAAACAATTTTGCCTGTTTGTTATTATATCTTTCTCACCGATATTTAAAAACGTGTACAACACTTTGTACATATAGTGAATATGTACAAAGTGTTAATTTGTTGTGAATTACCGATATAATCTTTTTATATTAATAAAATTGTTGTCTCTTGATCTAACTAAACAGTTACCATAGACCTATAGGTCTTTTTCGGTTCATATGTAATCATACGAAGATATTTGAAATGGGTTCACTATCAAGCGTACTTAGGGACATGTACCCATCAGACCTATTTTTTACATGCTTTATGCTGCGCAGACAAGTAAATAATATATAAGTTCACATTAATATAAGCATATATCTACTCTACTTTATAAAGTCAATATTAAATTCATTTAGAATAAAAAAAAATATTTTGTCGCTCAAATATATGTCCAATTAACGTTGATATCCGTGTAATTATAATTTAATATTTATAATAAAAACCAAACCGATGTAACAATGTAAAGAGTAGATTTTCCATTACGTCTGTTTTCGTGAATATATTTTTTTCTCAATAACAACTACTTTCAGCTGTGTGTGTTGCATGTATATATTTGCACCTGCAAAAGTTTACTGTCACTGCACTTATTCAATGTTAATTATAAAGGTAAGTACCCGTTTTATACAATAGTTTAGAATATTAAGAAAATCTAGCTATTTAATTACAGGAAATTTCTGTATTCTAAATAAAAATATTGCATTTTTATTATTGCTATTTTAATGAACTTTTTAAGACTGTGTCTGGATTATAACTGGAGATATCTCTTTTAGAAAACGATACAAAAATTTCTGAAAGCGATCGTTCGACATGGTAAACCTGAAATACAACATCGTAATGAACATATAAATAATGAGAAACTGTACAATGATTATATTGCTGGTTCAAAACCACAACGCATTGTGCGTGAAAAAAGAGAAAGTAATAAAAATAGTGAAATAGAAAACGAGGAAAGCGATTCCAATCAGTCTAGTGATGAGAGTAACACTCAAGAAAGTTTGGAGAACGATGATGAAAGAAATCAATCTAATGATGTTTCCACTTCGAACGTAGACAGTAGTGAGGAATTTGATAACGATGGTGACGAACCACCAGGAGGAGGAGACGGTGAGGGTGGAGGATTATTAGGTCTTCTCGCGGGTCTTAGTGGAGACGTAAGTATAAATATCCTTTTGAAATTGGTACTTCTATCAGTTAAGGTAAAAAGGTTTTTATAATTCGATATTTCCAACCCTCGCTTTTGAAAATGTCTGATGTAATAAGAGTTATTTTGCAAAAGTAATAATAAAATTATATTCTTATAATCCGCGATGAAGTAAAATAGAAACTATATATAATGCTAAATGTAGAGTGGAAAATCCGTTTTCATATCTGATACATTCAGGATTCGTAAAAACAGATGCACAAACCTCCACCACCGCAACCATAATACACAAGCACTACATACGTTCATTATCACAAACTTAACAATCGTTTCGCCCCGCAACCGAAGCATCATCAGGATATAGACCCCGCGACAAAATCGCAAAAAAATTTGCGAAGCTTTAGAACTTTTAGCATTATATATATTTTCTATTATACTTCATCGCGGATTATAACAAAATAATTTTATTATTACTTTTGTATTTGTATTATGGATCTTGACAAAGTAACACCTAATTCTATAAGCCAATATCATGATTGTGTAGAATATATTTATTCGCTGTGTTTTTGTCATTTAAAAACACAATCTCGATAAAGCTTCTTTATTGAAATTTGTTATGTAAACATTTATTCATTAATTGTTCATCCATTTATTTAAATATCAATAGAAATGTTTGTTTTCAGGAGGACGGTCAATCCGACTTAGGCTCATTGCTTGCAACAGTCAGCGGAATTATTGCTAATCTAAGCGTAAGTAAGACAGAATGAAATTTTACATTACCATTAGCATTTTAGGAGAATAACATAAATAATACTCGTATATATATTTTACTTTCAGGGCGATGGGATCGATCTTAATAGTTTGATTGCATCAGGAATTGGACTTTTCGTTGGATTACTGGTTTGTATAAATAGTAACGTAAGTTTTACGTAAAGTTTTATATTTTTTTCCCAACCGGTTTTATGAAATCCGGGGCACTGCTGAAAATTACTTCTTTCGAGTAGAGGTACTATAAAAACTCGCTAGGTTTTTACTACTGATATCTTTAAAATAAGCCCAACCAAACGAGCTGAGACTTGCATACAAAACAATTATTTTTAATTGCTTGAAAGTTGCACTTGTTTAATTTTTCAGTCGGAAGGAGAGAAAAATCCTGGCGAAATTATAGCAAGCTATCTTTTAACCTCATTAGATACAATCACTGGAGGTGGCGCGGTACGCATATTTATATTTGTATTTTGAAAAGTATATTTTTGTTCATTATTAATTAATTTTACTTATTTCAGAATAATAACGGTGCTTTTTTTGGAAAATTCTTATTAAAATTGCTGAAAGGCACAAGTGCCGTAAGTACAAAGGAAGAATAAAAATTTCTTTGCAACTTTATCTGCTATTGAAATTTCTTAAAGATATTAAAATATATCATTATAGTTTTAACTGTATCTTAAAAATCTTTGAATTAGAATTGATTCATAATATAAGTTAATAAAGGTTCATCGTTGATGCTAGAAAATAATATATAGCTATTTAATACCATCACGATTAAGCGATCGTAGCACTGTTACAACATTTATTGGTCCATTTTTATTTAAAAGAATTGGGAAGGCATCTATTTAATTGTTTATTTTTTTAATTGTTAATTGATATGTTTCAGGCAGGAGATATTGATGCAGATTCAGATGAGAACGGAAATCAAATGGAAATGAAAGATTCAGCTGGATTTTTTGCTAGCTTTCTCATGGCCATCCTTGGAGACATGTCGAAAAGTAGCTCATCGGGATCTTCCGCATTGAGACGTTAAGACGACTTGATAAACGAACGCCTATATTTAATGATATAGAAATTGAAAGTATTAGTAATGAGAATTAAATGCTTTGATTGTAGATTTTATTAATTATTAAACATTAAATGTTGACAGTTATTTTAATCACTACCAGTTTAAGCAATTTAATATTAGGAATAGAATTAGTGAAATTAATGAGTAGATTAAAATGTTTAATAAATTTTTTATTTTGGTTTTTCAGAATCAGCAACAGACTTCAGATGATCCAGCCCCATCGCCGTTTTGGACTCTTAAACTAGATATTTTAAGAGCATTGTTCCAATTTGGTACATCTGTCCTGGGTCTGGCCTCATCATCATCGTCGTCTGCAATCTTCGGTTAATGGATAATGACATATAAAACAAATATAGAATTTTTGATGTCAAGTTATAGTCTTTTTTCTGCCACTGATAAGATTCCGATTTCGCTGATCTGAAATATAATAGAACAAATGTAAGTTGTAGATTTTAAACGTTTTCAGCTATTTTTAAATAATTCTCATAAGTAAGACGTCCCGTTGGTATCCGGCTGAGTAGAATAGACCGCCCTCATTTCTTAAAAGGCGACTAAGGTAAGTTGACCCGTGTGGTATCTGGTTGAGTAGAATAGATCATCCTCTTTCTTACGTATTCATTTTTGAAGTTCCGGTAGCATAGGGCTATTATACTAGAGTAGGGGAGTTTTAGGTAGGCTGGTTAATGAGTGTCATAATAAATTATGAGAGGGGAGATGAAACTCATATACTTTCCACACAGGGCACATAACTAGGGTGACAGATAGATAGTCTAATTTCCATTTTCTTTATTATAATAGATCACTTTTTGGGCTGGCTTTTCTACTCTAGTATTTACTTCTACTATTATTATGAACGTTATTTTAGTTATAATTACTTCCCTACTCTTTCAACTTTAATCGACCATATGTCAATAGTCTAATGTAATGTGATCATTGAATTATTATACTAGAGTAAAAAGGCAGACTAAAACGTCTCCTATTACAATTAAGAAAAATAAAGAGAAAGCGAATGAGAGTGCATCTATCTGTCTCTCTTTTTTATATGTGATTAGACAAAGATAGGTATACGAGTTCCATCTTCCCTCTCATTATTCATTGTAACACTCTCACTTACAGGCTTGCTTATGGTTCCGCTACTCTAGTATAATAACTCTATGGATGTGACGTCGTTAACAAATATTATTCACTATTTTAGGTTGTTGTCGAAGTAAAAAAACGTAATATATTTTGCTTGCTCAAATGTCCGTTATTTTTTTGTTATGCTTTGTACAAAATATTTACAAAAATTTTAATTTTTTAAATGCATTGCGGAAACCTTTCCGGTTCTCAACAAGGTAATTAATTTCCCTTGAACTTAAATCGGAATAAATGATGAAAAAATTAAAGGATCCTTGTATGTACTTACATTCACATTAGGCGGCGTTGAAAGAGCATATATAATGGCATTGACAACGTCGTCAGGTTCAAGAATTGGAGAATCACCTTTGTGGCTAATTGTCATTTCTGTACGCGTTAGTCCGGGAGAAATACTCTAAAAGTTAGGCAAACTAAGCAATATAAAAAACTTTGAATAAGCACATTAATGTGATTAACCCATTGGCGCATACGGCAGTGACCCTGCCATCATCAGGTCGCGGGTTCGATTCCCGCCGACGGCCAACATTTTCTAAATACAATTTGTTCGTTCTTCGATGCTGGGTGTATTTATGTATTTAAGCTTGTATTGTATGATATGTATGTATTTACCAGTTGTTTGTCACTTATAACGCAAGTATTAAGTTACTTTGGTGACGGTCGACTCCCTGTGTAATTTTTCCATATATTTATTTATTTAATGTACATCTACTTAAAATTTAATGTACAAATAAAAATACAGATACAATTTTTGCTGTTATAATCCTCGCATCGAGAAAAAGATTATTAATCTTTTGAGGAGTTTTTTAGTAGTAGTTATTGAGGCCCGTTTAGAATAATATATTAATATGTATTACACATATAAATATATTATTTTTCTCATTCGTTTATTAACTATGGCGAACATTGAATATTGATCCATATACATACAGTTCGAAAAAAGAATTACCTTTAATGAATTTGGGCCTAGGTTGAGATCAATTTATGTAATCCATTAGCTAATGTCAAGCTCAGTCACGAGATTAAGGATGATAAGTAACTAACTCAACTCTTCATTTTTTAGCTCTTATTATGTTAAAATATTTATATTTAGCAAACAGTTAAAAAATATATTTTATAGACGTTTATAAAAAAATTGTATTAATTACCGTTACTTTTATTTTTCTGTTGAAATCAGCCATCTCGTTAAGTAGGGCGTCGGTGAAAGCTGTAACCGCGTGCTTAGAGCTCGAATATATGTTAAAATCTGAGTGAAATGGTATGTAGTGGCCGGCTAAACTGAAATAAATAATAAACGAAGAAAATCTTTACACATTGTTGTTATGCTAGATATTCTAAAATTAGTCACAAGCTATTTACTGTATATATAATGTATATATAATGTATATATAATGTATGTATAAAATAGATATCGGCATATACAAATAGGCATCGGCAAGCATTAATGCATCGTAAAACTAATTGGACAATTACAATGTTAATGAAGCTATAAAGCAGTGATTCTCAACCACTGTGCCGCGGCACTTTTGTGTGCTGCCAAATTTCAAAAGTATGCCGCCATATTTTGCAAATATATAATATTGTTAATATTATTAAATTATATCATTTAAAAAGAAAAATATTTTTATTATTAGCTTGAATGAATCCCTTAATAAACGTAATTTATTATTGTAGTTATATTAGTTTATTTCGTATATTTAACATTTTTGTCATAAACTATTTGTGCAGTGTAAGTAAATCATTTTTATCTTTTTCTTTGTGTGCCGCCAAATTTTAAAATCGTTAAATATGTGCCACAACAAAAAAAAACGTTGAGAATCATTGCTATAAAGTATAGGAATGCGTGGAGTGGAGCAGTATGAGATTAAGCGACTGCTTATATAGAGACAATATATTGAACGGTATTTCGAATTTAAAAATACTACGGTTTAGTTTCCGCAATCCATACTCCTAGTAGTTTGAAATTGTATGTTGGCATCAGTGATCCAAGATTTTTATTTCTTAACCCTGTGGCTCTGGGCTTGCTTCTGACGGGAGTCTTAAGCTAAAGTTGTATATTAAGGCATCAATGTGCACTGATGTATGATATTAATCATTAGCATAGTATGGTACAATTTAATCTAAACTATCAATATTCAATGGTTTGCCGGGATTAGAATTCGGTTGTCTCGTGTACTGATTAAGTGTCTCATAAAATAATTCATAGAATTAGGCGTTACTTTGCGGAGATCCATAATACAAAAGTAATATTAAAATTTATTAATTATTATTACTTTTGTCTCATAAAAACTAGAGCAATTTTCGGACCTTAGAATATATAGACTTTTAAAACAAGAAAATATGTTAAGACGAATCTGGGTAGCTGTACTTTTTAAAATGTGAAATCAATTCGACTATTGCGTTGGATTGTCAAGGTCGTGAAATGGATCGTCGTTATTTTGTACTTTAGTTACACGAATTTTTACATAATCATTTTTGAAGGCGCTTAAGAGGACGTCCGAGAAATGCTGTTTTAAAGTGCTCACTAGGTAGATTTGCCACCCTATATATACATGTAATATGTACTATAATTCTAGTAAATTCGATCATTCCTCAGTCTCATGGAAATCCGTTCAAAATTTAATTTAATCCTTCTCGTTATACGAGGTGTGTTCAAAAAGTATCGCGAATTTTGTGTATTTTCAAAAATTATTTATTTATTCGTAAATATCTATTTTGTCCCCTTCAAAGTAATCCCTCTGGGATATTATACACTTGTGCCAACGTTTTTACAAATCTTCGAAGCACTTCAAAAAATCATTTTTTTGTATCTTGTTCAGCTCTTCCTTCGATGCCATCTTTATCTCGTCAATCGTGGTGTAGTGTCGTCCTTTCATGGGCCTCTTCAGTTTCGCGAACAAGAAACTGTCACAGGGGGCCAGATCTGGGGAATACGATGGCTGCGGTATCATTGGTCTGTTGTTTTTGGCCAAGAAGTCGCGTACAAGCAGCGATGTGTGAACAGGGGCGTTATCGAGGTGCAAGAGCCAATTTTTGTTTTTCCACAAATTATCGATTAAAATCGAATGGCACAAGCCAGTCAATATGTCTAGGTCCTCGGCAATTTCTCTATCGATGATTCGAAGATTGGCCAATACCATTTTCTTCAATTCATAAATTTTTTCGTCTGTTGTTGAAGTGTTCGGGCGTCCGGCACGCTCTTCGTCATTCACATCTCGACCTTTTAAAAACATTTTGTACCACCGATAAACGTTACTTTTGTCCAAAGTAGCTTCTCCATATGCCACAGTCCACATTCGGAATGCATCCGCGCACTTAATTTCGTTTTTCACCCAAAAATCGATACTTCCGATCCTTGTTCCATTTTTTGAATAGGTAAAAATCGAAGACGAACCAAAACACGTGCAAGCAAAGCAGCTGTCAACAATTAACCGAACATTCAAAATGGCCCAACTTGTCAGCATAAGTGAGAGACATATGTACCAACATAACGCCACAAAAAAATCTAAATTGGAATATTTATGTAACTCGCGAAAATTCAAAATTCGCGATACTTTTTGAACACACCTCGTATATATGTTCTGTTCTCTTACAAATGATCATAAAACCTTTTCTAAACCATTTTTATTCCTAAACAATTTCTTAACATAGTAGTAGAGAGAGTATAAAAAAGGTTACTTAATTAGATATGATATTTCTATCATACTGAGTTGACCTTACATAGTTTATTACATGGCATAACACGAAGTTGTACTGAAAGTTGTTCGGTTTACTCTCACATGACACTAATCCATAGATAAATAAGACCTGTGATAGCCGAGCTGTGAATGGCCGTGAAAATGTATCATATCTACTCGTACCTATTGACATTTATAATGTGACCATCGAAGTTGCGTCCTTTCATCGAGCTAACTGCTTGTCTAGTGCACATAACCATCCCTTTGAAGTTAACATCTATCGTAGATAAAATATCATCGTCACTAAGTTTATCATCGCTGGCATCTGAAACATTCGGATAAAACATTTAAAGAAACAATCAGAAAAAAGCTACATCTACTACATGCATAAGGGAATAATTGCTATTATCTATTCTTCATCTGGGCAAATGCTACATCTCTCCTTTTAAACAGAAGTACTTAAGCTAAGATCTATCTGGCTGCTTCAAATAAATAACTTCGATATTTTTGAAAATAATCGTATTCTTAACAAATTGATACGTTTAATATATATGGTTTAATAACTTGTAGTATATTTGCATATCATTATATCTATTTATGTATCCATATATTTAAAATAGAGTTATTACACTATAGTAGAGCAGACAGCCTAAAATGTACCATATTACAATGAACAGAAAGCAAATGAGGATGATAGATCTGTCTTCTTTATGTGTGAATAGACAAATATGATGATACGAGTTTCATCTTTTCTATCATTATTATCTATTTTTTCTTACCGATATCTCATTTCTTACCGAGGTGTCGTAAAAGTCGACAAGGGTAAGTCGAGCCGCCGTGTGGTATCCGGCTGAGTAGAATAGACCACCCTTATTACTTACCGAGGTCTCGTAAGAGGCGATTAAGGTAAGTTGACCCGCTGTGTGGTATCCGGTTAAGTAGAATAAACCACCCTCATTTCTTACCGAGATGTCGTAAAATACGACAGAGGTAAGTTGACGTCAGGCAGGTGGCTGGTCGTAAAAACGCAGCCAAATCATGTGAGAGCATGTTTATAACATCTTGTGCCGACTCCACTTAGAGTGGGATATGGGCAGGAAGATGATGAGTACGAGTTAATTTTCAGTCATAAGACAAAAACTGGCCTTTCAAATGTTAATTAAATGTGTATGAATAATGTTATAGATCGTATTATAGAGGATTACCTGTTATTTTTCCTGGTTTAAAAATTCCAGCATTATTTACCAAAACGTCCGTACCACCGAAATTTTCCTCCACCCATTGGAATGCTGTCGCTACTTCATCGGGGTTGGCGATGTTACATGGTCGAGAAAGAATTTTGCCTGTCCCTTTAATATGCGATCTTAGTTTCTGCAAAAATATGATACTATACTGTATGTATATAATAAATCATATAGAGCTGTGACTATTGAGGTCAGATCAATCGATATAAAATTTAGTTTATTTATAGAGACAAATTTGGCTTAAAGTTGATTGCTTGAATGATTCTACCACCTGCTAGAATGATGATATGCATTGAGAATAGCTGATAAGAATCTGAAAGGATAAACCGAAACAAGATAATTAATTTTGGTTCATTCTTTTTCTTTAGTCACTATAAAGCTGCGAGATTGTTGTACATACTCTATTTACGCCAATAGTGTAGTTTTAAAAGTGAGAGAGAGTTTAATACGATTCTAATACAAGTACGATTATATTGGAGTTATTATAAGCATTTACACAGCACACTTACATCAATAAGGTGAGCCCTGCGAGCCAGCCCGACCACAGTCATCCCATGATCAGCTAGTTGTACGGCTAAAGCTGCGCCAATACCTGAGCTAGCACCTGTCGCAACAGCTGTTTTCCCTGACCAACGATCCATATCTGTTGTGATGAATAATCAATTGTCGCTAAGTATAATTACAAACCTAACCTATGCAAAAAGCCTGTAAGCAATAACCTGGATGTGGAAAAATGATAGCGTTTAGTTTCTTTCGCTTGCTATGACAGTTGTACTCTACTACGATTTTCAGTGACGAATTAATTTTTGGTATTAAATCTTGGAGAGGATGACAATTTTTTTTCTTAAATCATATTTAAGGCGTAGATTAGCGTTGGTTCAGTAATATCAGATATAAGTAAGCCTTATAACAATATTTGAAAGTTATAATTATTTTTGGAATTGAAACATTACTATTTCATCAAAAAAATTGCTACTATAAAAAAGCTGAACTGAGGTAATGTTGGTATTACCTTGATAAAGAAAAAAAGCTGCTATTATGAGATCATAATTGAAACTTTATCATAAAATCTATGAAATTAATGAATTTAACATTATTACTTTATCAGCAATACATACTACGTACAAACCGACGTAGACACCGTAAGAAAGGATAATAAATAAGTAGCTTACTGGCTGACCTTATTATTCATAGCGATCTACGAGTATTATATTATGTATATTAACCAGAGAAATAATACTTAGAAACTTTGAGTTAAAACTTATTAAGAGTAAAACGTATAAATATCTTTTTATAATATACATAACTATCGATAATAAAAAACCGATTACGTGTATATATTCAACACGTGGTTAACATATAAGAATGCTAATAGATGTTAACATATTTATGGATATTTCAAGATAATTTAGTTAATTAATTATGTAGTACCGATACAGAAGATCACATAATTCTTATTACAAACCTAAAAATAAACAGAAACACAAGAGAATAATGAAAACATAAAAAAATCATATTAATCGTGTAGTTAAAATTTTAGTACATATTTTTATAAATCATGAAAGCCAATATCCGGTGATAATGTGTCCATTGTGCAGCTATTATATAAGAGTGAGATACATGAGAACATAATTTATTGAGTAAATAACTTCAGTATTTATAAATCTGTAAAAAGTAGCCGGGCTATGCCGGTAGGCGTATATTTGGGATGTATGAGGTAGTAAATAGTTATAGCAGAAAAAAGTAAACCACTATTTAGAATAAGATAGAATAGTAGAATACGTTGGAAAATAATGTACTTACTGAACATTTACACATTTTAACTAGATATCGTTATTAATTTTTAATTTACATATATATTTGATATTTGCTATTTGCGATATAAATTTAAGCAAACTGATAATATTTGCTATATAAATACGAACTGATACCAACGATAAGTTTTGATTTATTATAAATGATAATTATAACCTGGTATGTATAGCAGCTGCGGATTATTCGTATGTATTCACGATTTTGATCACTATCAAGCAACCCACTTAACTCACGCTCTCTAGAGTTATGACGGATTTCACTTCTAGTCAAGTGGGAGGTAACGCAGAATGGAATAGTAATTACAAGAATTGAATTCAAAGCAATAGTAAGAAATAATAAGACTATGAGTAAAATAGACTATAGAGAAAAGAATAAAGTTTCACAGTATATTGTAAATTATTAATAATAAAAAATAGATTTTTAAGGACAACATCTTTAAGAAATCCGTGACGTATACAACTATGCTTTAATGAAGTCTAATAGAAAAGTAATAATAAAATTATTATCCTATAATCCGCGAAGAAGTAAAATTGAAAATATATATAATGCTAAATGTAAGTGGACAATCGGTTATCATACCTGTTACATGCAGGATTCGTAAAAACACATGCACAAGCCTCCACCACCGCCACCACAATACACAAGCACTATATACGTTCGCTATCACAAACTCAACAATCGTTTCGCCCCGCAACCGAAGCATCATCAGGAGATAGACTCCACGACCAAAATCGCAAAGCAAAAGAAGTCTAATAGCTAAAGCGCCGTATGTTGAATAGTTTGCGGGTTCAAATTCTGAACAGGCAAGTTTACTTTTCTATACAAAATTTGCACTTATTTCATATGTACAATTTCTATATACATTCTAATTTAATATAAAAGAAATATCGTGTCTCATATTCTTACAGAATTTATCGATCGAATTTGTTTGGAATCTGCCGATTCTATAATTCTCTCGAAGGAAAAATAATGCTTTTACCCAGATGTGGGATAGTAACAAGCCAACACTATATTTTTGAACTTAAATCAAATTTCAACGTTTACTTCAATATTTCTTTTGTGTAGATAGCATATTAAATGACTATACATAATATGAATACACAATATATAAATACAAAGGCTGTGGTAGCCCAGCAGTAACACTGTGCGACTGTTTCGAGGAGGTTACGGGTTCAAACCCGGGCAGACACCAATGAGTTTTTCTGTTAAAACTTATGTGTCTAATTTATAATTACAATTTATCACATGCTTTTCGGTGAAGGAAAACATTGTGAGGAAACCTGCATATCTCTAGAGAATTTTGGAGATATGTGTAACCTACCAATCCGCGTTGGAGCATGGTAGGTCTTAGCTCCAATCCTTCTCTCCAAAAACGGAGAGAAGAGGCTTATTCCCAGCAGTGGGAAAGTAACAGGCCGCTACTTACTTCCATAATATGAAATACGTCAATGTAAACACGTTTGTCTCATGCCTAAATTAATTACAGGGTGTTGAGATCTTCTAGTAGCTTGATAATGCCTGTATTAAGAAATAAGAAAGAAGCCAAGAATCTCGCTTTTCAAATGCGTGACAAATACATCGACTTTCACGTGGACGTAGTATTAAATTCAATGATGAAAAAATTATCGGAATAAGTTCAAATAAGGCGTCTATCGATTGGTGACGAAATAGCGAGCGAGTTTTATTTATACAATGAAAATGAAAGTGGGTTAACTTGATTCAAACAACTTTCGTCAGTTTGAGTTTTCTTGTATTTATTTTATTTATGAGTAATGTATGTCCAAGCTACTGGGATAGGATAGATTTGAAAAATTGAATCTGGAATAGATGGTTCGCTGCCCAAGTTAATCACATAGACACATTTCCTAAACGCACATGGTAAAAAATATTTAATTCGTGCCTGCTAGAAATAACAACCAAGTTTTTGTTAAGGTAAGGAAGTACAAAAAATATATCGGTTTTTAAATTAATTTTACCATATCTAAGTTTACTAAATAAGCAATAAAGGAGCATGACTGTCATTATCTTCTAGACTCCCGAACACAATTTTGTAACACATAAATATCTTCTTCATGTCGTCGTACTATGGTCAATAGAAATTAGCAATGACGAAATCATGCGTTACTGTCAGAAAAGTAGGCGATTCCCAAGTGTTTATTTAAGACATTTAAGACACTTGCCTTTATTTAAGACACTGTATCCCAACCTTTTTTATGCCATGCCCCAACTTAGCTTTTATAAAATTCTTATACCCTTATTTATAAATTTATAAACTGTAAGTTAAATCGCCAGAACATGCTATAAACATATTGTCAGATGATTTGGCTAGGTATTTTAAGACCGGCTGCCTGCCTGAAATCAACTTACCTTAATCGTCCTTTACGATATCTCGGTAAGAAAGAGGATGGTCTATTCTACTCAGCCGGACACCGCACGGTGAGTCAACTTACTTTATTCGCCTTTAACGACAACTCGGTAAGAAATGAGGGTGGTCTATTCTAGTCAGTCGGATACCACACGGTGGAAGATATAAAACTTTGAATATTCAAAAATTAAATGATAGGGTAGGAAGACAATTTGGATTTATTCTTTAGATGACGCCGAAGTCCAGAATAGTCCAGAGGTAAAATATCTAGAATCATCTACAGATTTTGTCCTTATTTTCTACAGTGGAGCATTTCCGACATTAACGCTCACGACGACATTTACTGTATATGAAGATAGTTAAAATATACAATCTAAAACTTTACACATCTGTACTCTCATAAATTATTATGTACATACTTGTATATCTATTATCTCTCAAAGTATACAGACGTGAAAATTAACATATTGCTACAGTAAAATTTTTAATGAGTAAGCGGTAGATATTCATACCGGATAAAGTACTAGCTTTGATTGAAGGTCTACTATCAAGGCGGACAAGCTTGTTTGGCTCATGCTTTCATAGGAATGTGCGTGATAAATTTGATATTCAACAACTTTTAATGAAGTCTTATACTACGACCAACAAAACAATAAGTCGATGAACAAGTATCGGCCTCTTACTATTCCACTGCTGGGCCTCCGCTCTCCTTTTTGTAGAGAAGGGTTGAATATAAGACCAAATATTAATTGCACACATAAGTTTTAATAGAAAACTTGTGGTGCCTGCACGGTTGCAATCTGTTTGCAATTATGACCGCCTTAAAAGAGACGCACAGTTCCGCGGTTCTCGCCGTTATTTAAATTGGTATAGGGCAAGAACAATAAATAAAATTTCAAATTAAGTTCATAAGCCTTCAGAAGTAGTAAACGAAATCACAGTAGTGGAATATAACTTCACTTTAGTTAAAATTCTGTATATAAAATACTTTTAAAAATACAGTGTTTTCGGAACATATTCGGAAGATAACATTAACGGTTTATGCTTACATGTCAACGTGGTACAGTTACGTATTCTCGTACAAGCGTTAGTCATGCGATCTTTGCACTTAACGTAACGTGACGAATTATGAATCATAGAATCACGACTGTTACTCTCCGTTGATAAAAAAATATAAATACAGTGTTGCGTGTATGTGTGAATGAATCTTTTTAGATTGGAAGTAGTTTTCATGACGGCACAGCATTCGAAATTTAAATCTTCTTGATAAGTTCTACAGATATTTGCAATTGTATTCTTATCGATATAAATGTAACGCTGAATTTAATTTTGAATAAACATGCAGTCTTAATTTTAAATACTTAAAGAAAAATGACTTGTTTTTGTATCAAAAATACTAAAGCTGTAACAAATTTTGTTAATTACTGTCAGTCCGTTCATAAAGGCCGGAAGAATGATTTTGTATGTAATAACGATTGAAACTCTCATGATTGTTGATTATAATTTAATTGTTATGATAACAATGTAACTGAAAATATATAGTAAACCGAGTTCTCAGAGACGAAATACAACGACGAACGATGCTAATACTAACTTCGTGGTGCTTGAAGATTTCATATAATATAATAGAAAACGTTATTTTTTTGCACCTCTTACGGTGTAGCATAAGTTACGGACATTTCAGAGAAAAAAAAATTAAAACTTATGTTTTAGATGCATGAAAAGAACAATCATCATTATGAAGTATTATAATATAATGTTTAGGCATTTTTCCTATAGATTGAAAGAAAAAAATGTTCTTTGTGATACCAATTTTCATTAGACCCAACTGTTCAAATATTTTCCGATGTTAAATTACATTAATTTTTAGAAATTTCGATGTGCATGTATGTCGTGAAATATTTTTATTAAAATAAAATTCGTACGAGCAATAGTTTTCTGCACATTAATCAGAAGTAATTATAACAAAAGAAACGAATAATATAATGCTCAGAGAAGTTCATAGACTTCTACGTAAATCTGTAATTCAAAATAATGAGGTCAATAATTCCTTTTATCGTCCATTTCCTTTGAACTGTTTATTATATAAATTCTTAGAAACCGATTACTCACTTAACCGAAGTCATCACAAATACTATGGCTACTTCGTATGAGTGAGGAAGTTCAAATTACATAAAATTGTCTGAGAGTCGTCTAACTAGTTAGTCCCACAACAATTTCTGTAGACGACGGACGGCTGTGATATATATTATATTTTAATTTTTAAGTTCAAAGCTTTAAGATGTATCCTCTTTCACTTATACTTTTATTGGGATTATGTGGCAGTGCTTTATCACATACTTATCATTTAGGGGCATGTCCTGTTGTAGAGCCTATGTCTGGATTTGACATGAATCAGGTAATATGACAGTTTCGATACATAATTTTTAAGTTATATGTTATATAAGTAGTGAAACAAAACTATTTTATACATTAATTCAATCATTTTGGTTTTCCTTTTCTGTAATAGGTAAATAACTTAGTATCCATTGATTCAATTATTTATGTATGAAAAGTTAATAAATAAAAATAAATTAAAAAAACAATGTGTACAAAGAAAAGCTTATCATACAAGCAATCTCTTCCAGCAAATCCTAAAATAAATAAGCAACTAAGCATACATATACAAGTATACATATATAAAGTTTTTATTTATTATAAGAAAAAAAAATGTGTTTTTTAATTTTTAATTTTAATGATTTTACGTATATTGTGTATTTTATATGTGTATGATCATTTTAATAATAAAAATAAATTTTGCTTCTATATTTATAATCTATATAGGTATTTATAATCTATCTATATATTTATAATACTTCGCCTACCTATAATAATTAGCTATTATCGCTATAATTATAAATTATTTAGAATGATTATGATGTTTTTTGTCTTCTTATGTTGTCAAATATTTGATTTGTAACTAGTTTAGTAAAGAATATCGAATGTAATCTGGAATTATAAAAAAGTATTATGATTTATATGGATTCATAATATAGTTGATACTGCAATGTTATTGTAATTGTGTATTAAAGGCTAAGAATTGAAACGTTATACATTATAAATGAAGTATTAATAATGGTAGCCAACAGTTAGATATTGAGAACTAACTTCATTACGTGTGTATATTTATTTAAGGTTAAAGTTTATCAGATACATGATAAGAGTTGTGTTTGTATTTTCTTAATAACAGCTCATTTATACCTATACTATTGCGATATATTGAACCTCTCAGTTTTACATAATAACAACGTATGTACTTGTTATTTACTATTCATTCAAACACAGAACTGAATACAGAAAGGAAAAGATAGTGATAAAGATTGCTAACATTAGATAATTACCGGTACTATTTAAATTTTAGCTATTAAGTTTAAAGTAATTAATAATATTAATAGGTATTACTAGTAGATCAATTAAAATTTTTATTTTTGTTCAACTTATTAAATTATTTAAATTAACGCAAATTATCTGATAATCGCTACAGATAAGGCAACAAAGAACTTGACACTAATTGTCATAGAGTTAGCTATACATAGAGTAGGCGAGCCATAGGCTGTGATTTCGAGTGCCCCACTAATAATTGAAGAGGGAAGATGAGAGATCTATACTTTTTTTTGTTTTATTACACTTGCTCAGAGAAATAGTCAATACGATTTTTTAAATTAAATACTTAGAACATTTTTTATCACACCTTCTGTTTATAATTTTCTTTTATGCAGAAAGAAGAATGGAAATTTTTCAACATCCAGTTTGATCCGACTAACTAAACAAAATATTTCAGATAATGCGTAAAAAAAGGGAGACAGATCGCTAGCCTTATTTGCTTTCTCTTTTTTTTCGAGGGACACATTATTTGCTGGCTCTCCTTCTTTAGCATAATAACTTTATGTTAACTGCCATTTCTAGTGATTCCCTTTCATTTGTTAAAATTATAGCATACATAGTATAGTGTTATAGTTTACTTGCTATCTGTCGGTCTGGTTTCGAATTTCCCTCGAAACAGAACTCAATAGTTAAAAAAATGTTCCGATCGCCACCAAACTTTACAGAACCGCTGGATCATTCTGAAGAATGTCTAAAAATTTCATTAAAATCGTTCCAGCCGTTTCGGAGGCTATATAGGATTTACAGACTAACATTAATTTTGAATATAAGAAGACTATATAACATAGCACAGTATGCTTATATTTTGAGTTGTTATACTGTTTTTTCAGATGTTGGGAGTTTGGTACGTTATTCAAAAGACGTCTACAGCCTCTCACTGTATAACGTACAACTTTACCAGGACTGACGAACCCGGTGTATTTGAACTGGAACAAGTGTCTCAACACTTTATTTTGGGATTAACGCCTTTACAACATGATTATAGGTAATAATGTGTATCTCTAATATTATGACAGCCCATTGACGCAGGTAGCCAGTGATCCTGCTTCAGCTCACGAGTTCAAATCTCGCCGAGGGCCAACGTTTTCTATAAAAAATTTGATAGTTCTTCAAGTCTGGGTGTGTTTATGTATTTAAGTATTAATTTAAATTATATATTGTAAGCGGATATTACAAGAGATCGCTACTTTTGTGCGTATTACGAGTGCACCTGATGGCAAAAGAACTCGTCGTGACGCCAAAAAGCAATTATAGAGTTCCCTGTCACCAAGCGTCCTACGAACACAGCCGAAGGCTTGCTTGGCGTAAAGCGTAACAACAAATGTAGGTTTCGATGGCAACAGAATATACAAACCATTTTGTGTGATGTGACGTTTGTTTTGGAATATGCTATTGATAACGAATGCGGGAATACAAGTTGAATTTATAGTTTGAGGTTTCATTAAAACTCTATTTTGGACAGTCACGTCTTTAACAATATGTATTTACCAGTTCCATTAAGTTACTTAATTGGGTAACGATCGAATGTGTTAACCCATATATTTATTTATTTCTTATAAAAGTTTTCTTTTATTCGTCTGTTGTTTGATAGATTTTAGCACTATCAAAGCTTATACAACGGGGTAACATATAAAAATTAAACAATTAATTTGGCGTGAAGGAAATCGCGGATATCACTTTTTACTAATATAAAGCTGAAAAGTTTGTTTGTTTGTTTGAACACGCTAATCTCAGGAACTACAGGACCGATGAAAAATTATTTTCTCCTTTTTTTATAGTACATTTATCGAGGAAGGCTATAGACTATATAACATCATCTAAGATGAAAAAAAGCAAATAGATGGATAGGGTCGGAAAAGCAGCAATAAAAAATATTGCGAAAACGGCAAAAATTAAAGTTTTAATTACGTGCACTAAGTAAACGGTGAAAGTTATTCAAAAATCTCTTATTAACTTACGATATACTTTTATGTTCGAAATTTCAATTCGTGAATAAATTTGTGACACACTGATTTCTGGGCAAATCTGCTGGAACAGCTAGTATAATATAACTGAAGATGACATTTTAACATGTGTTAACGCCATATACCTCTTTCCCTCTCATACGCATAATCCCGTCCTCCTTGCACGCTTACCTATCGTCGCACGCGCATCGCCGAGAGAGGGCGGCACTCGTAAGCTAAAACGTTCGAGACGAACACGCTGCGCTCGCGCATTAATTATCACACCCTTTTAAATTAGTGCAAATTTAGTGAAAGTGTTGTGGAGTGCCTGCCTGCCGAGTATCCTGCACCCGGGACAGTTCTCACTTAAGGTAAGCGTGCCTCCTTTTATTCCGCTCCTAAATATAGTTCTTCTCCGCCGCCATTTTTCCCTTTCCGCAACCATCCCCTTTAATACAGTCCACTTTTCCATTAATATATCTCATCCCGCATCCTTCCAGGACCCCCGCGCCGCTACATTTAGTGGTCCTATTCGAGTCGGACCCCCTTTTTTCTTATACTTCTTTTCTTTCCCCGCACCTATAGGTCGCCTAAATAGGTCATTTAATTTATATAACCGCAATATCTATTTTGGTTCTATAGAAATATCGCATATTATATCCGCTTATCCGCTATATTATATGTATTATCTAAGTAGAATTCATATTTATATATAACCGCACCCCTACATAGGTAATTCATATAAGTTCATACTTAATTTTATATTAATATTCATCCGCATACATTATTTGAAGAACTATTCAAAGGAATATTATCTTATCGTCCGAAGTGAACGTTTTAGTTTCACCCGCAATATTTTATTTTTTAACGCGCCTCGCTAATTCATACGTAAAACGCTGTCCGCTTACCCACTTATTTCTAATAATTTCGTTCGTACGTGTTGTCGCTTTATACGCGTATTGTTTACGAGTTATTTTTAGAAATATTGAATATAAAAAATGGCTTCATCTAGTGATGAAGAGACTGCGCTGTCATCTTTAGATATAAAACTACGTGTTTTAGAGGCGAGACGTAGTGCACTTTTCGCTCGCATGCAAGTTATTTTTAATAAAGCAAAAATTGCACAATTGAATGAAAATAATTTAGAATCTTTTTTAGTCGCTGTTGAAACTGTAAATGACATTCGTTCAGAGTTCAAAACCCTTGTCGATAAGTACAATACTGTATTATTGACCGTTAATCCTAAAGCGCAACTTGATTATCAGACGTGGACTTCTTTCGAGGAGTTGTATAGCTTTGTTAAAAGGGTTATAACGAAATTATCACCGCCTAAACAATCAGACAGTGACATTAAATGTTCTCCACCGCCACCTCGCTCTCGACCTTCTTTGCCGCCAATCGAGCTTATGACGTTTTCTGGTGATATACGCACTTGGCCATTATTTTATGCCAGTTTCAAGGCCACTGTCCATGACAATCCGTCATTGACAGATGATGAAAAATTATATTATTTAGTAGGAAAATTGTCTAGTAAGGCTCAAAGTGTATTCTCCGGGATAACGCCGAGTGGCAAAAATTATAATGCCATTTTACAGTCGTTGATCGATAGATACCAGGACACGCGCACTCTTGCTTCTATGTATATCGATCAGATTCTTGATACTAAATCATTTAGTTCCGCGTCGCTCGCTAATTTTGAATCATTTATGGATAAAATATCTACTGCAACTAACGCGCTTCTAAACCTAGGTTTAGACAACTTAGGTGACTACATATTGTTTCATATCGCGCTTAAAAAACTAGATAAAGAAACTATTCGCGCTTTCGAAATGGAGTCTTATAGCAAAAAGAATACGATTCCTACGCTACAAAGTCTTATTGATTTTATTAAAATGCAGTATAAAATAAGTTTCCAGACTCGAAATAATAATTGTTTGAATCCGCCAATAAAATCGCGTAAAATAAATAATTATATCCCTAACCCGCAATCATATTTAACTGTTTCGGATAATAATAGATGCTTATGTTCGAATATAGTGCACGAACATCTTTTCAAATGTCCGGCCTTCGATAAGCTCACTCCCAGTGAACGATTTAGAATTGTTAAGGATAAAAATACCTGTATAAATTGCTTAAGTATTAAACATAAATCGATGCATTGTAAATCGAATAATAAATGTCGCTCTTGTAATGGTAAACATCATACGCTTTTGCATTTCAATAAGCAAAGGGTTGAACCGAGCATCGAACCCCTTGCATCGCAGTCGGTTATCGCGCGTATGAATCATAGTCCGCCGCCAGTCTCGTACGATGCGAGCGCCAGCGGCCCGCCGGTTTCTACAAGTTGTTCGACATTCATTGCCGCTCCGCATACCTTAGCGTCTTACGATTCATGCGACTCGAGCCCGCAATGTACATTACTTGCGACTGCGCAGGTTTTAATTTACGATCGAGATAACATTCCGGTTAATGTTCGATGTCTTATAGACAGCGGCTCACAATCGCATTTAATAACAAACGATTTATACCATCGCTTGGGTTTGAGTAAACATAATTCGCACCTTATTATTAGGGGTATAGGTGGAGCTGAAAAATCCGTTAAGGGTTCAGTAGATTTAAGGTTATACTCGCGTCATAATTCCGCTATTCATTATGATATCTCCGCGCTTATAGTCGATCGCATTGCCGACGACTTACCAACCGCACCTATAGACGCGGCCGCGCTTGGATACTTGCAGCGGCTCCCGCTCGCTGATAATAATTTTACAACGCCGGGCCCGATTCAAATGCTGATCGGTGCTTCGTTATTCTCGAATTTGTTGCTACCGGGAAGAGTTTCTTGCAACAAATTAAATTCGCCGACCGCTATAGAAACTACTTTAGGATATATTATTATGGGGACAGTCCCTGTACTACAACCGCGCCGCTTTACTATTAATAATACAACTTCATGTTGTGCTGTCGTATCCGATCCCATGGACGCTCTTCTAAAGCGCTTCTGGGAACTTGAAGAGGTTGATTCCCGTCCTGTTCGTAGTCAAGATGACATCGAATGTGAGGAACATTTCCGAGCTACTACGGAGCGTGACGTCAGCAATGGCAGGTATACAGTGTCGCTGCCGTTCCGTGGTGATCCTTATTCGCTTGGCGAATCATACTCCGCAGCTCATAGGCGATTTTTGTGCCTTGAGAGGAAATTAGAAGCGTCATTGAAGATGCGCAAGGCATACGATAGTGTTATTAGAGAGTACGTCGATAAGGGTTACTTATCTCTAGTGTCCGCACCTAAAGACGATACTTCTAGCCTCGCCTATTATATACCGCATCACGGGGTGATCCGCGAGGACAAAACTTCCACGAAGCTGCGGGTCGTGTTAGATGCCAGCAGTGGAAGCCCGTCTCTCAACGATTTGCTTCACTCCGGCCCTAATTTACAGGGTGATTTGTTTAGTATAATTTTAAAATTTCGCTTTTTCGCTATCGCACTTTCAGCTGATTGTAAACAACAATTTTTGCAAATAGGCATGAATTCGAATGACCGACGGTTTCAAAGAATTTTATATAGGTTTAGTCCGAAAGATCCCTTAGAAGTTTACGAGTTTAATCGAGTTTGCTTCGGATTAAAGTCGAGTCCATTTCATGCTCTCCGCGTTGTACAGCAGCTGATAGAAGATGAAGGACATAAATTTAAAAATATTTCGGCTGCTTCATCTTCCTTATACATGGATGACATTAACTTTTCAGTGATATCTGAAACCGCCGCTATAGCCGCTAGTAATGAATTAATTTCGTTATTCAATATGGGTCAGTTTGATCTTGTTAAGTGGGCTAGTAATAAACAGTCCGTTTTAAAAAATATTCCCGCTTCGCACCGAGCGTCCCCTAGCGTAGAATTTGATAAATCAGTGCCTCATAAGGTTTTGGGTTTACGCTGGGACAAAGATAATGACTGCTTTCGCTTTGAGGTGGTATGCCCGAGCGACAAGTGTACCAAGCGCACAATATTATCTACGGTAGCCCGCCTTTGGGATATCATGGGTTTCGTGGCTCCCACCGTATTGTTCGCCAAGCTCTTAATCAAAGAGCTCTGGCTGATGAAATGCGACTGGGATGACACTCCACCGCGTCACATTGTCAGCGCTTGGGAGCAATTTTGTTCTCAGCTATCCAGCCTTCATGAGGTTCGCATACCGCGCCACATAGGTATTGTAGAAGGTTCTGCTGTAAGCCTTTTAGGTTTCGCTGATGCTAGCGAACGCGCTTACGGCGGAGTAGTTTATGTGCATGTTAAAAACCGCTCAGGTAACCTCGTGCACATAGTTTGTGCGAAGTCCAAGGTCTCGCCTTCTAAACCTGTGTCCATTGCTCGGCTCGAATTACTTGCAGCAGTACTTCTCTCAAAGCTATTGCGCAAGGTTCACAACGCTCTCGACCCTTTGTATAAAATAAATAATATTTTCGCGTTCACTGATTCCAAGGTTGTTCTTTCTTGGATCAATTCTCCCCCTCACCGCTGGCAGACGTTTGTCGCCAATCGAGTTGTCACACTGACTGACAGCTTACCTGCCAACCATTTTTATCACGTGGCAGGTGTAGAAAACCCCGCTGATTGTTTATCGAGAGGATTGACTCCTGATAAACAAATTGACCACGCCCTTTGGTTCCACGGACCAACCTGGGCATCGCTTGACACTTCAAAATGGCCTCTTACAGAATTTCATTGTAATTCTGTAGAAGAGGTTCCAGAACAGAAATTGCTCGCATACTCCGCTACTGTAGACGTTAATGAGTCGATCATCTATCAACTCGCTTTACGTACATCATCTTACAGAAGGTTGCTTCGTATCATAGTGTACATTTACCGCTGTTTAAAAATCTTGCCCCGTGCAGACACAATCTCTCAGTCAGACATTGACTTTGCAGAAATTAAATTACTCCGCGTATTGCAGAATGTTTATTTTTCTCGCGACGTTATCGATTTGAAACATAATAAAGGATGCTCACCCGCTTTGATAAAACTTAAACCATTTGTAGACGACGATGGTCTTATTCGTGTTGGAGGCCGTCTTATCCATTCCGCTGAAACCTACAATTATAAGCACCCGATAGTATTGCCGCGACACGATCACATTGTTGATTTGTTGGTAGACTATTACCACACGCGAAACCTACACGCCGGTCCGGAATTGTTAATGTCCATTTTGAGGCAACGCTACTGGATTCTTTCCGCGCGACGCATAATACGTCAACGTATTTTTAAATGTAACATTTGTTTTAAATATAAACCGAGACCATCATTCCCGCTCATGGCTGATTTACCCAGCCAACGCATTAACCAAGTCGATAAAGCCTTTACTCACACAGGCGTTGATTATATGGGGCCATTACAATGCACTCCTTTTCGTGGAAGGGGTGTTAAGAGCCGTAAGACATGGTTATGTATATTTACTTGTTTGACAACCAGAGCTACGCATATAGAGGTCGCTACTGATCTATCCACCGCGTGCTTTATGAACGCTTTAAAGCGTTTTCTTTCGCGCCGCGGTCCGGTACAATGCATTTATTCTGATCGAGGTACAAATTTTATGGGAGCTCGTTCCTATTTACGAGACTTATACAAGTTTCTTGATGAATATCGTCCGCATATGGAGCACGAGCTTACCGAAAACCGCATAGATTGGAAAAATATTCCCCCTGCATCCCCGCATTTTGCAGGATGCATGGAGGTGGTGAAGGTGGTTAAGACACACCTGTTTAGAGTAATCGGGCAACAAATACTGTCTTATGAAGAACTTTTAACTGTTTTAGCACAGATAGAAGCCCTGATTAATTCGCGACCGCTCACCGCATTGAGTTCTGATCCCAGTGAGCCGACCGCGCTAACTCCGGCTCACTTTTTAAACACAGTCCCCTTAGCATCGATACCCGCGCCAGATGTCCATTCCACATCTATCAACCAACGACACATGTTATTGGTTAAATTAGTACAGTCATTTTGGCAACGTTGGCGAATGGAATATTTGCATAAACTTCAGTCGAGAGCGAAGTGGAATACTCCAGTCGCTCCTATTAAAGTAGGGACTGTGGTAGTTATCGTGATGGATAATATCCCTCCATTTTCATGGCCCTTAGGGGTAATAGAAAAGATACATCCATCGAAGGATGGTACTATCCGCGTAGCTACAGTGAGAACGTCTAAGGGTAGCTACGTACGACCCACGATTCGCTTATGCCCTTTACCATCCCAATAGTACTAACTTTATGTATATTTATTAGCACTAGGTTAATGTTACTTATTAGCATAATTTATATTTAATCCCATTTAATATTACCGCTCCGCTATATATTTATATATGTTTATACGATATATATACTTATTTTCTTTAAAGGCGACCCTTTAAGGCCGGGGGAAATGTTAACGCCATATACCTCTTTCCCTCTCATACGCATAATCCCGTCCTCCTTGCACGCTTACCTATCGCCGCACGCGCATCGCCGAGAGAGGGCGGCACTCGTAAGCTAAAACGTTCGAGACGAACACGCTGCGCTCGCGCATTAATTATCACACCCTTTTAAATTAGTGCAAATTTAGTGAAAGTGTTGTGGAGTGCCTGCCTGCCGAGTATCCTGCACCCGGGACAGTTCTCACTTAAGGTAAGCGTGCCTCCTTTTATTCCGCTCCTAAATATAGTTCTTCTCCGCCGCCATTTTTCCCTTTCCGCAACCATCCCCTTTAATACAGTCCACTTTTCCATTAATATATCTCATCCCGCATCCTTCCAGGACCCCCGCGCCGCTACAATGAAAATTGTTGAATTGGTCGTACAAAAGTTGGTTGTACGTAGACTTATTTTGCAATAATCCATCTTATTTTAAATGGGCTGTTACATTCAAATGCTTACTAAATCGTTGAATGAACCAAATATATTGAACTCGGCATATTTATGCGAGTTAGTTGTAGAGTTTAGTTCGTATAGTCTAGCTCACCAATTTCTAATAACGCGGATTATAGCATTATTATTCTCTCATTATTTTTGTACTATGGCCAAAAAGTAACTTCTACTTCTATAAATTGATCGTATGTAATAATGTTTTTGGCAGGTATACCGGAGTGTTAACTATACCTGATGCGGCGGTTGCAGCACGAATGAAAGTCAGATTCCCTCTTAGTACGTATATAAATCATATGTTACATGTATATAAGCTATGATAACTCAGCAGCAGCCAGACCGTGTGTCTTTTTGAAAAGGGTCACAAGTTCAAACCCACGACATTCATCAATGAGTTTTTCTGTTAAAACTCGAGTGTGTTTTATTGGTAATTGCTATATATTACATGCTTTTTGATAAAGGAAAACATCGTGAGATAATCTGTGTATCTCTACAGAGTTCTAGGGATATGTGTTGTCCACTGTACATTATTTTCCTGTGATTTTTATAGTTTTATTTTTTGCCCTTAAGCGATTGCAAATCCAAACAATATCATGACCCTCCTGCTACTATCCCCCTCTAGTGGGGTTGGCAAAACATGTTAGGTATAAATATGCCGTCACATGATTATGCTACTTATTTTACGAACGGCCGCCTGCCTGACGTAAACTAACTTTAGTTGTATTTTACGACCCCTCGATGAGAAGGAGGGTAGTCTATTCTACTTAACTGGATACCACGTGGTGGGTCAACTTACCTTAATCGCCTCTTACGAGACCTCGGTAAGTAATAAGGGTGGTCTATTCTACTCAGCCGGATACCACACGGCTACCTCTACTCTTTTCTAATAACTCCATAAAACGAATCCCTCAAAAATTTGTATTGGGATTTACATGTAGTTTTCATCTATAAACTAAGTGATTCACGAGAGAGAGATTTAAGTTTATAATTAGTTAAAATATGACGATAATTGTTGAATTTCTTTATAAAAAATATTTAAATGAGTTAACGTTGTATGTCTGTATACAAATATATTTTCTGAATCTTGGACACGGTTCAAAAGATTTTCC
Organism: Morpho achilles; assembly: GCA_947086495.1. Taxonomy (NCBI): domain Eukaryota; kingdom Metazoa; phylum Arthropoda; class Insecta; order Lepidoptera; family Nymphalidae; genus Morpho; species Morpho achilles. The sequence continues at coordinate 9,315,655 of CAMTZB010000024.1, forward strand.
TGAAATCAGCATGTAGTGCGTTAAAAAATCGGACTGTAAAAAAATCTCGTTTTATCCGTATTTTTGGACACTAAAAAAACTACGAAAATAGGAATAGATAGAAATTCATAATTTGAGCTGTCAAATGAAAAGCTGTGATAGCTGTGAAAGAACGCTAAGAAAAGGTAACGCGCGAACCAAAAAAGTTCTAAACCTGGGACCGATTCCCACATGTCATCCGGCGCTGTTTTTTTTTTATTGCATTTTTATGTCTTTTAGGAAATTACCGACCAAGGCTCGGTCAGCCAGGTACTATGAATAAAATAAGGTTTCATTAAAATAATACTTTAACTCTGTATTAAATGTATATTTTTTGTTTAGGTGTACTTGGTTCAGCAAGTTACACGGTGATATCAACTGATTACAACACCTATGCTGTGATATTCACTTGTCAAAAGGTTACTTTTGGTCATAGACTATCCGCTACTATTCTTTCAAGAACCAAGGAGCTTGATAGGTTATACGTGGATAAGGTATTTGTTTTTTATTTTAGTATACTTTAGAAATATCTTCAGCTAAAATATTGAATTTTGAAAGTGGTTGTCATATACTCAGTATAAATAAATAAAATTAAATAAATTAATATATGGAACACTTACACACACGGTCGTCCGTCCCCAAAGTAATTAACTTAATACTGTTATGGGTGACAGACAACTGGTGAATATATGCTCATATATTTTTTAAATACATACTTAAATACAAGTACAAATATACTCCCAACAAATTCATTCACAGAAATGTTGGCCCTCGGCGGGAATCGAACCCGCGACCCGTGGAGCTGAAGGCAGGGTTACTACCCACTGCGCCAACGGGCCAGTCAAAAAATTACTATAATACAAAATCAGTATAAAAGTACAACAATTTTTGTGGTAAAATACAATATTCATTTATTGCGTTATCGTATACAAACATCGTAATTTGTATTACATTAAAAATTTAACACTTTAGAACTATCACAACTAAAGCTAATTCGCGCAAGCGCCCTCTAAATGAAACAGCAGATGCAGGTATATATTTTTGCTACGCGCTTGAAAGAGAGGGAGATACTTTCTCTCCTACGCCGTGCCCGCGGTCTGCTCTCTCTCCATCTTACAAATTTACGATCAGATCAAGTGTCCTGATGCGAGCTTAACATTTTTTTACTACCACAAAAAGTGCAAAAGGCCGCTATAGCAATTTTCACTACAAAATCAAGTCTACGTAATCACGCTGACTTTTCTGTTCATAGAATTTCCATTATTTTTTTAGATGCGTACAAAACTGGCATCATATGGAGTGAATCCATATGACCTCTCAATCATATCACAGAGCGATTGCCCCAAGCATCCAAATGGTACAACTGAAGGCGTTAATATCAATATAAATCCTGATACGTTCTCAACACACAACATTGGTGAAGCAGTCAGAAAGACAGGAGGTGTTATTGGTGGGTATTAAAAAATATAGATTTTAAGTATTGCTTTTATCAACTAATAAGTTATTGCGTTTCATGGTGGTTTTGAATTCACAACTTAGAAACGCTTGATCAAAAAAAATTCTTTAATTTTAAAGACGTAATAAAAATATTATATTAATATAATTTGTAATATTATGTATACTTCAAAAGCTTTTAAAATATATATATCAACTAATAAAAGTTTCTAATATGTTAATAATTACCAACATCGGGGTATTTGTCTGGACGCCGTGTGGTATTCGGCCGAATAGAATAGTACCACGCTCATTTCTTACGGAGATGTCGTAAAATATTACTATGGTAAGTTGACATCAGGCAGGCGGCCGGTCGCAAAATACGACTATATATCTACCAGTTGTCTACCACCCATGACATAAATAGGTACATAGTAAGTTACTTACTTTGAGGACGGACAGCAGTGTGTGTAATTTATTATAATTGATAATTATTTTTTTACAGCGGATGGTGTCGAATATGTAGTAGACGCAGGGAAGAAAGTGTATCACAAAGTTGCCAGTAGTAAGGAAGATCTCACTGAATCGCCTTCCAATCCTATTCGCAACTTAAACGCGGATGCGGAATGGTTACCTTAGGATTATAATTTTTTTATAAGACTGGTTAAATATTAAAATATTATAATGTTAATATTAAAATATTATAATAATAAAATGTTATATGTTTTATACATCGAAATCGTGACCAACGTAAATTGTACATTATATTAACGACTTATTAAATATTTCAATGCATTTGAATACTCCCTTGTTAAATTGTAGTAACTGCCGACCAAATTGTAAGAAAAAAGATAATTTTCGATACACGCAAAATATCGTTTGTATAAAATTGATATTAAATACATATAACATATATTATCTTTAAATATAATTAAAAGCGTAAAGTCCGAACTATTTACATAAATGTAACTATATTAAATAAATATTATAGTGTAGTAGAAGATTGTACCAATTGACGATTATTTTTGTCGTTTTAATGTTCAATAAGATCAAGAGTCAACAAACAAACTTTAGTTTGTTCACCATATATTAGAGTTATATTAATTGAATAAATAATCTGTATTTAAAGTTGTAGTATTTATTTCTTACTACGAAAGAACAAGGTTGAAAAGACGATAAAGATTTTTTAAAAGCTATTTTAGCTTCCTCTAATCGTACGTTATAACGTACCGTCTTATAAATGTGAGTTACAGATGTATCGTGTGTTTGGCCTGGATTATAGCCAAAAGATAGCACAGCCATGAACTCATTATATAGGATTACATATAATTACTGTCACGTGAATATTTTTATTCTTATATTGTTTTTGGACACACGGTCGTCCGCCCCCAAAATAAGTAACTTATAGATAATCCTAAATACATACCTACTAACATACCAATATACACCCAGGTTCGAAGAACCAACAAATTGTTTATAGAAAATGTTTGCCCTCGGCGGGAATCGAACCCGTAACCCCACGAGCTGAAGGCAGGATCACTGTTAACTTTGCAAAAATCAATATTAATGAAAGCTATGGTTGAACCCCCCAAAGGTTACTTTCATCATCATTATTAAGTATTTTTTGTTATTTTTCATTACTGTAAGTTTAAAGTTATAGATGATAACACACTATTGATTACATTACATTACATTAAAGTACATAACAGAAGAAATTCAGCAATATATAAGTCAAAGAAAAAATTGCATACTTCACACAAGAAATAATGTTTTTTTCTTTACTTCTATAAAAAAATAATTACCTAACAATAGGAGCTATTTTATCTGTATACGGAAATAATACTATTTACCTCTTCTTACTACTAACAACATTATATTATTAGTTTATTTGTAAGTGTTAAATATATTTTGGCATCGATAATGCACGCGTCAAATGTTACAGACTGTTTGGCCACGATCGCATGTAGTTGACCCAGTCTCTATCTGCTCTTAAACCTAGCACCTGCCGTAGCCGAATAACATTAATCTTTAGATACATACTTTGTAAAAATGTCCACTTGAAGTACGTCACGTTATTTCCTTTATTGTGGTATTAGTGATTATTCAGGTGAAGTAAATATTCGAAAAACGAAAGAATGCAAAGTAAGCATATATTCTGTATATTTCTGACGGTTAAAATAATTATATTCTTTATTTTTAAATTGTAATTTAAATTCAAAATATTCTTTATTGTAATAAACAAGTGCTTTTGAATCGTCAACTCTACTGCTGGTTCGGAAAACTGTTCCTAACGAGAAGAGCTAGGAAAAAACACGGCGGTTGCTCTTTTGAAAATATAATTCTTATTACTAGTTACTTAGGCTTTCTGTATTAGCCTTTTTTTATTAGTGTTTTTAAACTGCTGTAATGGCAAAGCTAAAATTGATTGCGGAATTTTATTATAGAATATATACCCAAACCCACAAACTACTTATGTACTTTTTCAAGAAGCAGAGCCGAAAGCTTATGACGGTTCCCACTCTATCTATATATGTATGTATGTATATTCTGACAATTTCTGGGATTAGTGTAACTTACCATTAGAGCACACTTCGGGTGTAACCCATATATTTTAATAGTCTTTTGTACCCAAATGGGATCAATATGAGCCTATTTTACTTTATTCATTTATGTCATTTTGAAGACAGGCTATAATTTAACTCGAAAACTATGTAGATTTGAGTTTCTAACGAAAGTACACAGATTTCTCTTCTTGAGACTTCTTTTGGTGTTTTTTTTATATCTGTAATTTATTTTATATATTTATTGAGCGAAATTTACAGAGTTACATTCAGTAATTATTCTGACACTGATGTTTTCAACAACCGTGATGAGCGCATTTCGAAATTTTGAATCTCTCAAGACACAAATCAATGTTGGTAAGGCTTTTGAATTTATATGCGAATATGCTCTACCAATACTGAATGATTTTTTAAAATTTAAGTAGTAATATAGAGTAGTAGTAGTAGTATAGTAGTTAATCTGCAAGTTCGAAGACTTAAATTTTATGGCGTCGAAAGATTTACCCGCGAGTTAGCTCATTTCCAATTTAAGTGTGCCATTACTCTCAACTGTATACTATTTTTATTCTCAATTACTAATCTTCATCAGAACTAAAACTACAGGAAAAATTTAGGTATAAAAAATTACCCTCTTATTGTTTTCATCTTTTAGGTGCTATTTTACCACCAAACACTGTAACTGAGATAGCGTTTGCATCTGCCCTTGCGCGTGCCTCAATGGAAAGTGAACATTATAATTTTGCTATGAAAATTGTATACGCGCCTTATGGAGATAGCTACGCAGCTTCAAAAGCTTGTAAGATATTTGTATTTAATATATACGTTATAGGGCCATACGCGAGAAGGAAAAAAAGGAATCTGTATTGGACTACACATGCTTTCATATCATTGAAGCTTTCCTCTACCAATAATAAAAAAAATATTGAGCTTTGAACAAATCCATAAAAGGCATTTGCAGTAATAAGCCACTATAATACGTTTATATAACATATAATAGTTGCACTACTAATTATAATATATTACACCCACACAACTGTCCGTCCCACCAAGAGGTATTTTAATACTTTTGTAATGGATGACAAACAACTAGTAAATATACATATAATATATAATTTAAAATTCATACTTTTACATATATACACCCAGACTCAAAGAAGCAACAGATTGTTTAGAGACAAAGTTGGCCATCGTCGGGAAATATAAAACGTGTTTACTAACCCACTGAGCAGAAGGCTCACTGCTCATTGCGCTAACGGGTCAGTCAAACTAAGAATCAGTTATAAATGTTTCTCTTTGGCAACACTTCTTTCGAAACCCATAAATTTTTCTTTGCAACAATTATTATATGATTATCCAAAGGTTTTAAAAAGACACTATCAAATAAACAATTTTCTTATTGTGCATTATTACAGACATACATGCCCAATCTTATAAGTTAGATCTTATCGCACCGTTCTTAACATGCTTAATTTATCAGTACGTGAGCGTTTTTTACTCACTACTCTACTCGGTACTTATCTCAAAATCTTGGGCTCGGCGTGTTTAATCTTCACTTGTTGGTTTATTGAAAAAGCCAGTAAGAACTAAGATTTCTGAGGGAATATTAATTATTAACTAAATTATCTTTTACAGCATGTGAATTGTTAACATTAGGTGTGATAGCAATCTTCGGACCCACAGATATTGTTTCAGCGTCGGCGGTTGAAGCGCGTTGTCGCGCCGCAAGAGTTCCCCACATTCAGGTAAGACAAGCCCATTGTTGATGACGGTTCAAATTGAGACTTTAAATATATTGATTTTTCATATACAGCATTTATGTTAGTTAATACTTAAATATATCCACAACAACTATACCTTTAATTTTTAATTAATATTTAAATGAGTTAATCTTGTATGTATGTATATATATATATATATATATATATATATATATATATATATATATATATATATATATATATATATATATATATATATATATATATATATTATAATAAAACGACTATATTATTTCTCCTTTATTCTTATTCAATAAATAAAAAGCAGTTTTCCCAGAGTCAACCCATTTACTCTTTTCGCTACAACTCAATGAATGACACATAAAAATATGACAGCCACAATGCTTTGCATATTAATCGCCAACTCTATGAAGGAGGTTGTATTAAAAACATGTTGTAACAGTCGACCATCCTGACAACATTTGCGACCCCGCAAATCTCATAAGCTGACTTCTGGGAATGAATCTACCACCGATTCGGAATGCTGATTGTACTGAGAAGAATCGGCAAGAAACTCAGTACTTGCTCTTTTAATCTGTAAAAGAAAACCGCACATGCCATGACATGACAGGACTACACTCACGCTTTATGCTCAACTCTAAGCTCACGCTTTATGCTCAACTCTTTAAGCTCAACTCCTCAACTCCTTAAGCTTTTCGCACCATAAGCATTTCGCACCTCAAGCTCACCCTCAATCACTGTCATGGCATAACACAGCTCAATTAGTGGCTACCAACTCAGCAGATACACACGTAAACAGACTCGCAAATGATAACGCTCAAAGAACAATCACCACTTCTAGGCAGAGCCTAGCTGACAGTCGTTGCAGATGTCCATAGTCTAGAAAACAATCGTTACAACTGGAAAGATCCAGAGAACAATCGTCATTCTAGCTGACAGTTTCATCGAACAAAAGTCACGGGCGCGTCTAAGGCCTCACATAGCACATCGTCACGTTGATCTCACATAATTAATTAACCGAATACCAATTACCATCAATAATCTCTGAAATAAAAACTCTCATTTTTTATTCCATAGCATCGCATATCGCAGCTATCTCTCATATTAACGAAATTCGCACTCCCCGTGTTGTCTCAAGATATTGATCGTCATTTGTCTTTTCTTTAAACTCTTTAAATTTCCAGATATTCCTTTTGTCCACTCTATTTGTGAGTTTAGGTTACATCCCACTTCTGAATATAATAAAACGACTATATTATTTCTCCTTTATTCTTATTCAATAAATAAAAAGCAGTTTTCCCAGAGTCAACCCATTTACTCTTTTCGCTACAACTCAATGAATGACACATAAAAATATGACAGCCACAATGCTTTGCATATTAATCGCCAACTCTATGAAGGAGGTTGTATTAAAAACATGTTGTAACAATATATATATATATATATATATATATATATATATATATATATATATATATATATATATATATATATATCTTAATATTTAAATGAGTTAATCTTGTATCACTACATATTATAAAACAAAGTCCCTATATCCCTATGTACGCATAAAACATAAAAAAAAAACTACGCAACAGATTTTGATGCGGTATTTTTTAATAGATAGAGTGATTACAGAGGAAGGTTTGTACGTATAATAACATTCAATACGGAGTAGAGAAATACTGTCATTTTTGAGGTTTCTGTAAATAATTACATTTTTTTCCGCGTACATTGCAAACGCAGGCTAAACCCTACGAGATTTATCAAAATAATGTACTAAGTATTTGTACATCTTGAAAAGGTCTTCAGAAAAGTCCGCGATGGTATATGTCTATCTCTTATGGATAACCCACTATAGCATTTTTTGTCATTTACTTTTTACGAAAAATAATTCCATATTTTTTAAGCAATTTTTATACAATACAGCATTAATCCTTATCCAATTAAGTACCTTAAATAAATAGTTGATTTAATATAGATCAAAATGGCCGTTTACAGCATGTAATTTAAGTGAACATTTTCGGAGATATTACAGATTTAAAATACCGTGAGGACGCCGCGCTTCGCCCTATAACACTTCGACTTTAGCAGCTATGTCCCTCTTTCAAGAGTTTGTTTAAAGACATAATGTAATTAATTGTAAAAATAAAATACATAGGGAAAATGTAAAAGTAAAGAAGTAAAAATGTACTATATGAATTTAGATATTCCAAAGATAGCAGGAAATCTTCTTGGTATAGGGAAAGGAAATTGTTTTTCTCCAAATTTAACGCGTGCGGGCCACGGGCAGTAATGAATAAATCAAAACTACTCCATCGATTTTAATAATTTTTTTTACACTGACTGACATGGGATATATATTTTATACCCGTGCGAAGCAGGGGCAGGCCGCTAGTATATATATATTTTCCGAATCTCGGAAACGGCTCCAACGATTTTCCTGAAATTCAGCATGTAGGAGGTTTTGGGGGAGAAAAATTGATCTAGCTAGGTTTTATGTAAAAAAAATATTGTTTTATCCCTATTTTTGGGCATTAAAAAACACTAACATTTATATTGAATTGAATTTTCGCCATTAACTGTCAAGTCATCGTAGCTTATTCGGTTAGCGGGCAGCCTCGAGAAATGTGAGTGCCAAGGATCGATCCCAAAAATTTATTGTTTTTTTTTCTTTTTTTAAAGTTTTTTTTTGTAAAAAATTACCGAGTGAAGCTCGGTCACCCAGATATTATATATATATATATATATATATATATATATATATATATAACCGTTTCCGAAATTCAGAAAATATATATATATATATATATATATATATATATATATATATATATATATATATATATATATATATATATATATATATATATCTTAATATTTAAATGAGTTAATCTTGTATCACTACATATTATAAAACAAAGTCCCTATATCCCTATGTACGCATAAAACATAAAAAAAAAACTACGCAACAGATTTTGATGCGGTATTTTTTAATAGATAGAGTGATTACAGAGGAAGGTTTGTACGTATAATAACATTCAATACGGAGTAGAGAAATACTGTCATTTTTGAGGTTTCTGTAAATAATTACATTTTTTTCCGCGTACATTGCAAACGCAGGCTAAACCCTACGAGATTTATCAAAATAATGTACTAAGTATTTGTACATCTTGAAAAGGTCTTCAGAAAAGTCCGCGATGGTATATGTCTATCTCTTATGGATAACCCACTATAGCATTTTTTGTCATTTACTTTTTACGAAAAATAATTCCATATTTTTGAAGCAATTTTTATACAATACAGCATTAATCCTTATCCAATTAAGTACCTTAAATAAATAGTTGATTTAATATAGATCAAAATGGCCGTTTACAGCATGTAATTTAAGTGAACATTTTCGGAGATATTACAGATTTAAAATACCGTGAGGACGCCGCGCTTCGCCCTATAACACTTCGACTTTAGCAGCTATGTCCCTCTTTCAAGAGTTTGTTTAAAGACATAATGTAATTAATTGTAAAAATAAAATACATAGGGAAAATGTAAAAGTAAAGAAGTAAAAATGTACTATATGAATTTAGATATTCCAAAGATAGCAGGAAATCTTCTTGGTATAGGGAAATGAAATTGTTTTTCTCCAAATTTAACGCGTGCGGGCCACGGGCAGTAATGAATAAATCAAAACTACTCCATCGATTTTAATAATTTTTTTTACACTGACTGACATGGGATATATATTTTATACCCGTGCGAAGCAGGGGCAGGCCGCTAGTATATATATATTTTCCGAATCTCGGAAACGGCTCCAACGATTTTCCTGAAATTCAGCATGTAGGAGGTTTTGGGGGAGAAAAATTGATCTAGCTAGGTTTTATGTAAAAAAAATATTGTTTTATCCCTATTTTTGGGCATTAAAAAACACTAACATTTATATTGAATTGAATTTTCGCCATTAACTGTCAAGTCATCGTAGCTTATTCGGTTAGCGGGCAGCCTCGAGAAATGTGAGTGCCAAGGATCGATCCCAAAAATTTATTGTTTTTTTTTCTTTTTTTAAAGTTTTTTTTTGTAAAAAATTACCGAGTGAAGCTCGGTCACCCAGATATTATATATATATATATATATATATATATATAACCGTTTCCGAAATTCAGAAAAAAAAAATATATATATATATATATATATATATATATATTTTCTGAATTTCGGAAACGGCTCCATCAATTTTCATGAAATTCAGCATGTAGGGAGTTTTAGGGGAGAAAATTCGATCTAGCTAGGTTTTATTTAAAAAAATCTCTTTCTATTCCTGTTCTTGGGAACCAAAAAAAACTACGAAAATAGAAATAGATAGCAACTCATAATTTGAACGGTCAAAAAAAAGCTGTTATGATAACGCGCGGACCAAAAAGGGTTCGACCCCTAGGTTCGATTCCCACACCCGGAACTATTTTTTCTTTGCTTTTTTATTGCATTTTCTTGTATCTTTAAAAAAATATAAAGATTTTGGGAACCTTTCGATTGTTTCTAAAAGAAATAAAAAAACATATAGATTAATAAGGGTTAAAAGTAATTTAATACTAATACATAAAATAATATAAATTATTTATATGCTAAAATTAATAATACTTGATTCCTTATTTAGTTGACCTTCGCTATCGTATGTGTTATGTTATGTTACTCGTATATCTTAAGTCGAAACTTTCAATGCTATTTTTAATTGCTTAATGGAAAATCTTGATTTACCGATTAAGGCGATAATAGAAATACATATGATCTTTATATTTATCCCAGTTGTTTTAATTACACACGGTAACAAGACAATAATAGACTTTTCTGACTTGTACTCGAAGGCGGTATGGAGACCACCATACATTCGAGGTTTGGAGCGTCCAACTCCTCCAGGTATAAATTTGTATCCGGAAGCTGTTGCACTCTCAAAGGCAGTTGCTCTTTATATCAAGGATAGTGATTGGGACACCTATACTCTATTATACGATGATGATTATGGTGAGATTCAATTATATTTTTTAATTAATTGAATATAAAATATATTAAAGCTAATAATTTCAACACCGAGAATTCATATAACCAAAATGTCAAATATTTATTTTGTTAAAGAACAATGAGAATATTTATATGTGTACTGAAAAATATACTTTCAACTGCGGTTGTGTGATATGTATAATATCTAATTAAAATTGTAAATAAATGCATTTTACTTTTTGATTATATTATGAAACTTATAAATTTTCTGACACTTTAATTCTATTATAATTTACAACTAGAGTGATACTTTAAAGGGTTGATCAGGTTACAAGAGATCTTGAAACATGCTAATCCGAGCCACAAATGGGTAGCACGTAGATTAAAGCCTGGGGGAGACAACCGCCAAATGTTAAAAGCGTTAAAGGTATATGGCGAATCTAAAGTGATTATCGACTGCCCTTCTTATAGAGTTCTAGACTACTTAAGACAAGCTTTTGAAGTGAAATTTTTTGAAGACTATATGGTAAGAAATATTGCTTAATAGATTGCTGTCTGAAATACAACGTTACAATACGTTGTTTGAATACAATGTTTAATTTTGGTATATACTAAGATAATTAATAATATTTTCCGATATTTCTATCCAGTTATATGATATTAAAATTCTGAAATTACGATTAATTTAATACATTATTAATACACACAAAGTTATATTTAATGGATGGTTCGATTGCCATTAATGAAAATCGTATAACATATGTAGTTATTTAGTAAGTTAAATATTGAATTATATTGACAGTTTCATTCTTTTTAGAGTTATGTTCTCATATCGTTAGATGCACACACTTTGGATTTACAAGAGTTAAGATATGGACTGTCTAATGTAACATGTTTGAGGATATTCGACCACTCGGATTCAAGGACACGATCTTATCTAGCAGACTGGAAAGCCAGAACGTCATCTAATATCAAGATACCAAGTCAAACTCATGAAATTACAGTAACAAAACTTAATTTTTATTTTAAATGCTAACCTGAAATAAACTTAATAAATAAACTGAACTAAAATTTTTATACGTGATGATTTCACCAATAGAAATTTATACAAATAAAAAAAAACTGATCCTTCCTTAATTCACTCATCCTTCCATTTTTAGGTAGAAGCGGCACTTGCAAGTGATGCGGCAAGGTTGATAACTGATGCAGTAGAGAGTGCACCAGACGAATTTAAAATAGAGGCTCAATCAATACAATGCGATTCTGATACTCGTTGGGAAGTTGGCGAAGAATTTACAAATCACTTGTTAACGGTAATATGAATAGAAGTTAATGGGCGTAATATTTTTGTTACCATTGCATCACATAACATTACATTTTTTTATTTTTAAGCAATCATTTATTTTTTTAGAATCCAATAACAGGCATTACTGGAAAAGTAACACTCAATAATAGCACAGGAGAAAGGACTAATTTCAATGTTGAAATAATGGAACTTTCTAACAGTGGCTTTAATAGAATTGCGGAATGGAATGCTGAGGAGGGATTCAAATATGCCCGAACCGCTGATGAAGTATCCGATCTTTTAGCTGAGAAATGGCAAAATAAAACTTTTAGAGTTGTATCTCGCATCGGTGCACCATATCTCATTGAGAGAACGCCTAAAGATGGCGAAGTATTGGTTGGTAATGATCGATATGAAGGGTACTCAAAGGACCTTATTCATGAAATATTAAAAGAAACACTTCATCTTAATTATGAGTTTGAAATTGTACCAGGAAATTTATACGGCTCATACAATAAAGATACCAAGAAATGGGATGGTCTAGTTGGTCATCTGATAGAAAGGGTACATTGGATGTTTATATTCACACTCATCATTAAAGTATAATTAGCAACCTGTCCTTGCATGGCACGGGTATACAAGATTTTTCCATGTATCAAGATCTTGTATCGCTTGGATTCAGTGGATCCCTTTGCCTTTTATTGGGTCGTTTGTCCACCTCGTAAGGCGTGAACCAACGCTGCATATTCTCATTGTGGTGTAGTAATGTAGTATGAACAATACCTTGGGTTCCAAAGCCCATAGTTTCTTTTTACTAGGGTATGTAACGAAATCTATGTTTATATCAAGTCAATAAATAGAAAAACGGACGTTACAACTAGACAAATTATTTAACAACAAATTCTATGTAATTCCTAATGCTATTGTAATATACGTAGCCTTTAGAGAAGTGAAATGAAACAGAATAAACAAATAATTCGACATCAGCAAGGACCACATAAGCAACTAATAAATCTGTTTCATAATTTTTTAATTGTCGTGTTTGATTTTGCAGAAAGCTGATTTGGCTATTTGCGACTTGACAATAACATATGAACGTAGAGCCGCTGTGGATTTTACGACTCCGTTTATGACGCTGGGTATCAGTATTTTATATTCAAAACCTACATCTCCAGATCCGGAACTTTTTTCATTCTTGAAACCATTTTCCGTGGATGTTTGGATTTACATGGCTGCCGCATATTTGCTGGTTTCTCTGTTCTTACACATTTTAGCTAGGTAAGTTTTAAATTAGTTTAACGTAACTTCTTAATGTGCATTATTGATGTAAATATCTAATTATGAGCCCATTTCCGATATAGCTAGAGTGAAATTTAAAAGAATCAAACAATGAAACAAATTTTACTGATCATACCCAGATGTTTTACAGTGTTAAGTGATTTATCGTTTAAAGTTATTGGCATGCCTTAAATATACATACATTAAAATAGTTTACGCCTTATGAGGTAAAAACAAGAACACGCAGAAACCTTTCCTTAAAATAAACGCAGCATTATACTGATTTATTTTGTGTGATCTATTTTTAGACTTGCTCCAAATGATTGGGAAAATCCGCATCCTTGCGACAAATCTCCTGAAGAATTAGAAAATATTTGGCACATTAAAAATTGTTGTTGGCTGACCGTAGGATCTATCATGACGCAAGGTTCTGATATTTTACCGAAGTGAGTCCTCTTTCTTATTCTTAATAATTAATAATCAAAAATTTAATTGTACTACTTTTCATTAATTAAGGATAGATTATTAAACATTTACTGTATTTACTGTATAACGGATATTTCTAGTATCCGTTGTTAAATATTAAATATTAATATTTTAGAGATCAGGTGTTTTTAATAGAGTATTAATTTTAATCTTGTAGAAAAAGATTTACTGCTTTTTTGTTATAGTATTGTGTTATAAATAGGGGTTATTCTACAAGATGGGTATGCGGCATGTGGTGGTTTTTCGCACTTATAATGTGTTCGTCTTACACGGCAAATCTTGCTGCTTTTCTCACAAACGCGGCCATGGACGATTCGATCAAAAGTGTTGAAGATCTAGCTGCTCAAACTAAAATTAAATATGGCACATTACAGGGAGGTGCTACTTCTTCATTTTTTAGAGTGAGTTTAAATTTTAAATCGTATTTAACCTTGAATTCTTTTATGCACAATTCTTCTTGTTTTGATAAAATTGTAAAATCTCATTGGTAAAAATGATTGAATTTTAGCGTTCAAATGTCTCCACGTTTCAAAAAATGTGGGCAGCCATGGAGTCCGCCAGACCGTCAGTCTTTGTAAAAAATAATGATGAGGGACTTGAGAGAGTATTGAAAGGTAAAAGGTCCTATGCATTTTTAATGGAGTCAACAGCTATCGAGTATCAATTGCAAAGACATTGCGATCTAATGCAAGTTGGCGGACTTCTAGATTCAAAGGGATTTGGAATAGCTATGCCATTTTGTAAGTTTTTTTTATTTTAATTTCAATTCTGTGTTATGTACATTAATGTACTATACCTCAGTTAATTAATTAGGAGTGTATGTTTAGGAAATTTAATTTAGCCGTTTTATTTGAAAGCTAAAATCAAAATTTCATTAACAACCTCTCGGAACTTACAATTTTTAAGGGTTATATTTTAGCGTCTTCATATCGTACTGCAGTAGACAACGCTGTGTTGAAATTAGCTGAAAGTGGAAAATTGGTAGAACTAAAAAATCGATGGTGGATGGTACCAGAAGATCAAGCTTGTGTTGTAAGTATGAGTGGTTTGTGAGTGTAAATTAAATAGTTTTATTTCAAAGTTATCATGAGAAAGGATTACTTTTCTCCTTAGCAAAGCATGGCCTATGCACATGCTAGTATTTCAATAAATGTGCACTACGTGCTCTCTCTTTGCCTATTATACTTTCTAACCTGATTATTTCATTGAAGAATACATGAGACATCAAAAAACGGCAACATGTTTGATATAAAAATATTTTAGAGAGAAATGTTATATTACATTTTTTATTCAGAAAGAAGAAGCGACCGAAGAAGGGGCTAGTGCGGCCGAACTTGGTGTCGACAATGTGGGTGGTGTTTTCGTTGTTTTAGGCATAGGGTGTGGCATAGCCGCTGCTATGGGTGGTTTAGAGTTTCTTTGGCATGTTAGAGACGTAGCTGTTGAACAAAAAGTAAGTACTGTTTAATATTTGGATCGATTGTAGTCATCTGACGATAAGTGATAAGCCAATCAAATATATTTAGATGTCCATTTAGATTTTGGTCGCTAACAAAACGCGCAAACTTCTATTGCGCTATCAAATACATTAAATATTACAATATTTTATTAACATTATTTTTTTAAATAATATTGTAGTATTTGTACTGATAAAATTGATAATAAAAACGAGTTTCTAAGTGTGATGATTTCAAATATTTTACTATATTTTTATATATAGCGAAAAGGATATAACTGATAATAGATTTAAGCAGAAATTGAATAGTAAGTAAGTAACGGCCTGTTACTATCCCACTGCTGGGCATAGGCCTCCTCTCTCCATTTTTGGAGAGAAGGGTTGGAGCTAAGACCTACCACGCTGCTCCAATGCGGATTGGTAGGTTACACATATCCCCAGAATTCTCTAGAGATATGCAGGTTTCCTCACGATGTTTTCCTTCACCGAAAAGCGTGTGATAAATTGCAATTATCAATTAGGCACATAAGTTATAGAAAAATTCATTGGTGTCTGCCCGGGTTTGAACCCATGATCGTCTCTAGAGATTCACACGGTCGCACCGCTAGGCCATCACAGCTATAATTGAATAATTATACTAATTATTTTTCTTTTAAGTTTTTATACCTTAAAATACGCAACAAATCTTCTGTACTTGTAAATTTTGAATTTTTTTGTTTCAATTTGGAATGCTAAAATGTTTGAAACGCATTATAAGTAAATTACTATATATTATTTACAGATGACACCATCGGAGGCATTTTGGGCTGAATTAATATTTGCTTTAAGTTTCTGGGAAACAGAAAAACCTGTCCATCATGACATAACGTCTTCTGCATCGAGTCAAAATATAGCTTCGAGAGCCTCATCAGTAATCAGATCAGCAGTTGACTTATTTCATCTGGACGTTTTCGATAAGTAGCATGAATAACGCGTTTAATATATTTGCATATTTAATAAGTTTCGTAGAATAGGTTTTTTAGTATTTTTATGTATATATATCATAAATAATGGATTTTGTTAACTAAAATTTAACTATGTAGTAGTTTTAAAACCCATCCATAAAATCAATATCGAGGTTTTAACGGTTTTTTTTTGTTATTCATTGGCATCATTTTGCAAAAGGTATTAATTAACCTTCGTAGAATGATGTCATTATAGAATGAGTATTTTTTGTAATATATATGACTTTATTTATTTTCATTAATAATGCAGTCTGAAAGAGTATTTTCTATCATCTAAGGCAATCAAAAAACTGTGTGTTCAATACGCATATATTAAAAAAAGAACTGTTTCTATTGTTTTATTTGACTGCTATATATGGTACTATAAACTATATTTATTTGATGGCAATGTTTATACGAACTCAAAATGCTAGAGAAAGTAATCTGAATAGCAACCAGATCTCTTCGTCTTTTTGTCGTTATCATGGTAACCTTTAGAACAAAACATGTGAATAAAATTGTTGAAGATTAAATTAGTTGCTGTCAAAACGAATCTCAGCTGTCGTAATTGACTCTTCTTCCAACTGTACCGATATTTGTAGTTCGCCAAGCAAAATGGCTATCGTTCGTGCCGGTCGCCTAAAAAATAGGTTAGAAAAAAGACGTTAATCCAAAAAAGGTATTGCATTATTTCACATACAAACGTTTAAATATCCTACAAATATAATAAAGGCGAAAGTCTGTATTGCTTTAATGCTCCAATTTATTAGTGGTGTGAGAGATTAACATAATACTATCATATTCGCTTTTATACTGTTGCATTGACAAAATCAAGACTTTTATCGTATGTATTATGTGTTTTTGTCCCATTCCAGAT
Source organism: Morpho achilles (assembly GCA_947086495.1). NCBI lineage: Eukaryota > Metazoa > Arthropoda > Insecta > Lepidoptera > Nymphalidae > Morpho > Morpho achilles. The sequence continues at coordinate 9,332,761 of CAMTZB010000024.1, forward strand.
AGAAAAACTCTAAAACAATATATCGCTCTCTCTGCTTTGATAGCCCAGCGATGAGACTGACTGCTAGTCATTCGAAGGGTTCAGGTTCAAACCCCGGGTAGGCAATTAGTTTTTCTCTTAAAAACTTATGTTTATAATTGGGAATTGCAATTTATCACACGCTTTTCGGTAAAGATGGGATATGTGTAATCTACAATCTGCATTGGAGCAGCTCAGTAAGTCTTAGCTACAATTCTTCTCCCCAGAAGGGATATTAACAGGCCGTTACTTTAATAACTGGATACTTAAAAATCTTTTAGAATTTTCTCCATTTTATGTCTATTGACTATCAAAAAACTGAATAAAAACCTGTGAAAATACGAAAAAATCATAATCATTTTTAGGAATTGAACACTTACTCATTGTGTATGATAACAACGATCGTTCCTCTCGGCGTAACGAAAGCTACATGCTCAAAGCGTTTCAAACGTAGAAGTTCAATATCTTGTCTGCAAAAGATAGGCGTTATTGTTAGCATAGATTTTCTTACAAAATTGAACCTAGTTTTGAGGAAATTAGCTTTGAACCAAAAGCGAAAATATTTTTAAAAGTAATCTCCTTTAATATGTAATATCTAATATAAAATAATTTATAGAATTAGTCGTTACTTTGTGGAGATCTATAATACAAAAGTAATAATAAAACTTAATTTTGTACAATCCGCAATCAAGTAAAAAGTAAAAAATATATATATTGAGTAAAAATATATAGAGTAAAAAGTAGAAAATATATATATAGTGCTAAATGTAGAGTGGATAGAATCCGTTCTCATACCTGATATATGCAGGATTTAAGGAAGATAGACTCCACGACAAAATCGCTTTGCGAATGAAGTCTATCTCCTGATGATGCTTCGGTTGCTAGACGAAACGATTGTTGAGCTTGTGATAGTGAACGTATGTAGTGCTTGTGTATTGTGGTGGTGGTGGTTGGAGATTTGTGCATGTGTTTTCTGAATCCTGCATTTATCAGGTGTGAAAACGGATTGTCCACTCTATATTTAGCATTATATATATTTTCTATTTTACTTCATCGCGGATTATAGCAAAAAAATTTAATTATTACTTTTGTAATATAAAGTAATAAAAATGTACAGGGACATCGATTTCAGAAACATATGTTTAAAGTTATACATATATTACGTATTTTTAAAAAAATTACGAAATTAACATTCTATTTTATAAATACTAACATATCTAGATCAGGATCGGGTTGTGGTATCAGGGTCTTTTATTCTCTGTGATCCTCTGGGTATAAACTTTGTGAATTGTCCGAATGCATAAAACCCAGGCTGTTTAAGGAACTCTTTTTTCTCCGCGTCTACTATGATTAAAGAATCGACGAAGTTTTGTGACCAATTTGGACCACCTTCTGTATCCAAACACAAGTTCCAGTCAATCCATGCAATGTAATTGTAGTTTAGATTCTAAAAATGTTTTATGATCATATAATTTATTTTTGTTATGGTATAGACTTTAACTAGATACGAAGAAAAGTAATACAGTATAATTGAAAACGTTTAATTGGAAACGTTTGGATAATCAGTTGAAATTACTCTGTAAGTCTTTGCCTCGCAAAGTGATCATTTTTTTGTAGATTTAGGCAAATTAATAGTGGGAATGACTCCCTCTTTTAACCGCTGGACTTTAATCCTTTCATGGGATGTTCACGTTGCACATCTGATTATGCCACACGCTCTTTAGATCTACCGGTTCTCTGATATCCTCACGAGGGGGTCCGTCCACCTGCTGGAGGATCTACCAACACTATAGAGTCATGAGAAGATGAGGTCTTCAGTCAGCTATCAGATTTTAGATTCGTAGTGGCTCAGGGAATACAACAATATTGACAAAGAAATAATCAAACCTAAATCAGAGATGATTATAATTGTAATTTTATCTAATTTAGGTTTGATTGATTTTAATTTGATGGACCTTTTAACGGAAGATTGAGGAGGGCGTGTAGTAATATATACTTCTTATGCTAGAATTCCCGCGGTTTCGAGATTTGCCACTGATTTCTACGAGGGCAAAGTCGCGGACACAGCTATTTACTTAATAAAATAATACGAACTCTCTCATATCAAATATTTATCAGAAAAGCCTAAATTTTTAAATATTTAACGTTGCTAGGTCACTTCTAAAGCATTAAATATAGAAAGCATATTGGTATTTCATTATCAAGTTCATGCACCTCTGGTTTAGCGGTCAGAACGTCATCCATACTCGTATGTAATGCGTAATATTTCTTAAACGTCGTTGAAATTGCAATATGTTATTATTAAATAATGCAAATTAGCATTAAAAAAAAACCGCATACAACATTTCCGTAGTAGGAATATGTTGAAAAGTCGACTTCGTCCTTTTATATTTTTAAACGTACTAGGCATTAGGATTACCTAATTTATATTTCAGTGAAGTCTATAAGTCTTTTATATCGCATGTACAAACTTGTGAATATATAAATGACTCTCTCACACGTACACAAAACGTAAACCTATTTATGGATGCCCTAAAAGTGAGCGTTTTGGACTTGTTAAGTTATTGACGCATGGTGCAGATTTGAGATAAGGCTTATTTTAAATTTTAAGAAATATAAAAATTATTAAATAATAATTATGGATTAATTTACTCTATTAAGCGTTGTTGCGCCTCTGTTGGCAGGCTCATCACATTAATACCTGCAGCATCTGTCACCGCTCCACCAAATCCTTCGATAGTTTGATAAGTCTCATTAGGGTGCAGTTTTATGACTTTGTCGTAGTTTTCATAGCCTAAATAAAAGCTTAGTTTAATACTTATAAATTATGTGTATTTATATAATTGAAATGGTTTTTATGAACACTTATTGATAAGTTATATTGAAAATTTACAAAAAGTCATGGTACATAAAGGACACTTGTTTTCCTTCATTGAAAAGGGTGTGATAAATTGCAATAATCAATAAGAAATATAAGTCTTTAATAGAAAAACTCATTGGTGCCTGCCCGGGGTTCGAACTTGTGACCTCTTTGAAGACTCACTTTGTCTCGCCGCTGGCCTACAACTCCAAGTTTTAGGTAAAATTTGACTTTAACACATGGAGCGCGCCTTTGGAGACCAGCGCTGATATTTCCCCGTGGTCAGCACTGATCCCTGGGGAAGATCAGAAATATCAGCGCCGCGATCAACGTGTTAAAATTTTAACAAAATATCAAAGTCGTAGAGTCTATCTCTTGAAGGTTGTATGTTGCTATTGTACTGAAGTGTCGAAAGTCATAATACACCATACTTTTGAGTGTGCTAAAGAACGACATACCTAATAGCAAGTATTAGGATACAAGATGTATCGTGCATTTTATGCCTTACAATTAGCACAACTTAACGTAGTCATTTATCGTAAATAATATAATAAAATAATAAAAAAAATACAAACATAAAGTACAAGAGTATGAATTGACCTATGAATTTTTTCTACTTATTATATTAATATTAATAAACAATTACCTGAATTAGAAGAATTCGTTTGTTTTATATAGCCTGTGCTTTTTTTGAACCTTGATCCCGCCTAAAAATAAATTAAAAAATTAAATTTAGGATTTGCAGGGTTGTTTATGATCCAATAAAAAAATCTGATTGCTTTAATTTAATTAAATAAATTGATAAGAAAATAAAATAATAATCTACATTAAGCATTACACACATAGATGCTTTATTGCGGATTTTTTAAAATTTTGCTATTTTTATTTAATTTTTTGTGTTTTATTTACATGTTTATTTTTTGTACGTTTAATGAAGATTAACTACTAAAACAATAAAAAGCTACCTTAGACGAGGTATAGGAAATAAATGTTCCTACAGCCGGTTGTTCTCTGGTGACCGTATCGCAGTATGTCGAGTTGCAGACGCACACAGACGACTTGTTAGGGTAGAATCTTGGCGCACACGGGGTATCTTGGATGTAATATAAAAGCATAAAGTAATTAGGGATAAATAAAATATGTTAGAAAAAGATAAACATTAATTGCGTTAACATTTAATCCAAATTACGGTTATGTAAATATAGAACTAAACTTCCACTTGGAAATGAAGATTATAAAATATTATTGACTGGAAATTAAAAAAAATATAAAACATAAGCAATAAACAAAATATTCTACAAAAGATAAACGTTAATTGCGCTAAAACAAATTCGTATTAAGGACTTATACATGAAATCTCAAAATTGTCATAAAAAAATTAAAAACAAGACAATAATTCAGTATGATCGGGAATCTTTAATAGTGATAGTGATCATTTAAACATATATTGACTGGCCCGTTGGCGCAATTGGCAGTAACACTGCCTTCAAGGGAGCCCATTTCGCGGGTTCGATTCCCGCCGAAGGCCAACATTTCCTATAATCAGTTGGTTCTTGGAGTCTTAGTGTATTTATGTATTAAATGTTGTAATTTAATGTATTTAAAATTACATTTGTGTAATATATTTATATCTACCAGTTGTCTGTCACCTATGACAAAAATTATTAGTAAGTATGTTACTTATTTTGGGGACAGCCGTGTGTCTAAGTGTCCCAAATATTTATTTATTATAAGTACATAAGTTACTTAATATTTAAAAAAATTGATTTATTTTTTCAATTTACAGCGGATGGTGTCGAATATGTAGTAGATGTTATACAATTTGTTCGTTCTTCAGGTTTAGTGTATATTTATTTAAGATTATTTATTATATTTACCAGTTGTCTGTCACCCATAACACAAATGCTAAGTTACTTACTTTGGACACGGACAAACAGTATTGATGTAGTTTAGTACAATTGAAAAGAGCGAATGTAACTATCTTGTGGGAAGAAATCTCGAAAAACTATACACCATTCTATAAAAAGATGTCTTGAACAGTGCAAATTCAGACAATAGAAAGACGTTTGTAGTTAATTATTAATGTAAAGAAGTTATTATTAACTTTGTCTCTGTTTCTAAGATTGAAAATGGATACAGGGAAAAACAAAATCAATAATCGACTTTGCCAGTCATTCAAGAAAATACCCTTGCATATATTAAATAAATAAAAAAAATACTTACCTCCTCTAATCCCTTCTAGTAGTAAGAATAGCAATAATAAAAATATGTTTATATGTTTCATTATCAAATATTAAGTTCCAAATAAAATTTAATAAATTTAAAATTTAAAAATATTGATTATGATTTAAGATACACTTGTAATAATATATCGTGCTGATGTATTTTTACAGTTTATATACATTTAACCATGTTCGTTTAAGCGTACAGCGTGGATAAAAAAATAAAGTATATATATAAATATGTTTATAATAATGTTGTGAAGTAAAAAGTAACTGCCTGTTACTATCCCAATGCTAGACATAGGCCTCCTATCTTCATTTTCATGGAGAAAGCTTGGCATAAGATCCACTACGATGCCCCAATGCGGTTCGGTAGGATTCGAATCGGATCAGTTACACATATCCCCAGAATCCTCTAGAAGGGTTTCTCAAACTATGGGTCGCGACCCCAAATGGGGTCGCGTGGCAAAATTTTGCGGTCGCCAGAGATTTTAATGTAAAAATATTTATATATACCGTTTTATGACATCACTAGAGTTGGCGAATTGAATACATAGGATATTGGGATTTTTGTATGTTTCTTATTATTATATTTGTTATATTTTTATTTTTCTTTTATATTTGTATGGGGACGTCAAGAAACTCGCATCATAAATGGGGTCGTGAATGACAAAAGTTTAGGAACCCTTGGTCTAGAGATATGCAAGTATCCTCGAGATGTTTTTCTTCACCGAAAAGCATGTGATAAATTGCAATTTTTATTGCACACATAAGTTTTAATAGAAGAACTCGTTGGGCCCGGGGTTGGATTCCGTGCTCCTCTACCTTTCTCTTGTGAGAAAGTCTTGGTCTCAGCCCTTGACTATCACAGCTAAGGGAACCAAATACGGCAAAAGTATTATACTAATAAACTTTCATTCATAGAAAGGAGAAAATGACCGCAACTTTACTAAGCAATCCGAAGAGGCGCAGTACCATTATATTTTCATAATCTGTCTAAAACGAATTCCGAAAGCAAAGTGGTCTGATAGTAATTCCATATCAAAAATTTCAGTGTTGTTAGTTGATCCCCTACTAGAGGGCATTAAAATGCTTTTCTCATTCTCACCTACAGCGTCAATACAACATGAATTCCTAAGTGAAAATTCTTCAATTTATTAATATCAATTGTAGCACAGTATTCAACGTCACGTTTTCCTCTCTTTATTAGATTAAATTTTGTTTAAACTTTTAAATTTACATTTTGTAGTATTTCGAAGCTTGATGCATGATTGAAAATGGAGTTTTTAACAAAAGGAAGAAAAGAAATACCGACTTTCGACTTTTTTGTTTTATAGCCGATGATCTATGTTCGGTAAATAGTAGTGGTTGTTTTGTAGATCTTTCCTCTGTAATTCTATAGATCCAACTCTCAATGCATTCTACATAAGTTTGCAAAACTTTTAGATGAACTGAACCCGATTTATATTTATAAGAATAATTGTATTTTGAGGTCGTTGAATTTATAAATAAAAAACTACACCATATATTAACAAATATATCTTTATTACATAGTTACAGTTAAAAAGCTGAACACCGAACGGTGGTAGAAATTATTTATTATTTATTATACTTACTCATGTTAATGCTTACTTTTACTATGCATAAGCATATAAGTATACAATTGGCAGTAGTTATACTAATTTCTTATCTTAAATATTTTTACATCCTGTATACGTCTTTCACGTTAAATACTCAATACCATTTCATGACATGCTTAATTAAAATTCGTGCTATAATTTTTAATTGTACATTTTATATAAATTATATTTATTTAAGTGTTCATATTTTCATGCAAGGCCACTTATCTATGGAAATGTATACTTAGGTGGATTTAAAAATATCTTCAAAAATTATAAACCTGTGATTATTCTATAGAAATAATTAGTACACGATTTAATGCAGCTTCACTATATTAAAGCTAGGCTTCAGGCTTGTGGAGGGATGTTATTATATCGCGTTATCGCAATTTATAATATAGCATTCCATAAGCAGTGAATTACATGATTGAGAACTGAATATCTTTACAAGACTGTAGAAGTTTGACAAACGGAAAACCTGTAAAAAGGAATAATTAAGTCGTCGATATACATACGTTAGGAGCGATCGTTTTATTTTCTACGGAGGTATGACCTATTGGATATATAATTGGATAATTCACTTCGAATGTATATATAATTATAATATAATGATTTTCTGTCTACAGAACAAAAAAGGAGCTTACTCCGATAACTGCTGTCAATATGATGTATTAAGGCTATGTTCTTGTTGTATATTTTAATTGTTGATCTTGATAATGTTGAACTATCGGGGATATAGTAAAAAAGGTGTGATGTCTACCAATAGGAAAAGGTAAGAAAAGGTTAGCTCCCTAAGGTGATAATTTTACTATTGATTAATAAGACAAAACTTAATACATAGATTGGTACGCAGAGGCCACTAAAGTTTGGAGAAACTTATTGTGGTCGGGAACACTGAAGGAAAACGATCACGCGATCGTTCCCCAACAAGATGGACTGACCAAATAAGAAACTCGTCGTCCTCTAAATTTCACACAATCGTAAGAGAGGCAATGGATAGAAACAGATGGAGCTATATCATCAACTCCAGACACAATCCTGATGCTGACCACGATCCTCAGACATGAGGGACCTTAAGTCAGCTAACTGCCAAGATGAATATCGATTGTACTTTAGTTATTACTGTTTGAGTGAACAGTCTAATAACGAATACCTTTGACCATCGTGCTTATCGGCGCTCACTTAAGTAATTGTATCAAGGGTGATACAAAGAACGTATTTTTTGCTAAAAGTTAGATTGTGTTTTTTAAATCTAGAAACTTAATAACAAGGAGCTTGGGTACTTTTTTACTTTCAGCAGTATTCGTTTTTATAGACATTTTTATATCGTTTATTTCATTTTAAATTAAATTTCATTGTAATTTTCCTACATTATGACTATAAAGTAATTTGAATAACGGTAATTAAACTATGATTAGTTTTTGTTTTAAGTTTAAAATATGTCAATGACACGGTTCAAAATGAGACGAATTCCTGTAATAAGGTATCTCAACTGTAGTAATTGATTCTTCTTCCAAGAGCACCGTTATTTTTTGGTTGTCGAGTAGAATAGTTATTACTTGTGCTGGTCCTCTGCGAAATGAAAATAGTGATAAAAAAATTTAGAAGAAAATTACAGTGTGTATGTTGGACTTTACTTTTCTATATAATTCTATTCTTTATCATAAATTTCAAAAATAAACGTAGGTTCTGTTCACTGTTCTATTCCATATGTGATTCTTTGCTAATTTTTATTTTTTAGTCTTGGATAAGTCTAGTAATGTAACGATATATTAAATACTACAATAGATTAATAACTTTTATCTATGTTATTAATAAAAAGAGCAAAGAGAGAATAATGAGCTGTGATAGCCGAGCGGTGTTACCATGTGACTCTTTCGAGAGGTCACGGGTTCAAATCCCGGGCAGGCACCAATGAGTTTTTCTGTTAAAACCAATGTGTCTAATTGATAATTACAATTTATCAAATGTTTTTCGGTGAAGGAAACCTGCAGAACCTTGTGAATTCTAGGGATATATGTAACATACCAATCCGCATTGGAGCAACGTCGTAGGACTTAGCTCCAATCCTTCTCTCCAAAAACGGAGAGGGGACGCCTATGCCCAGCAGTGTGATAGTAACAGGCCGTTACATTACATATATTCACATTAGTAATAAAAAATGGTATCGATGTCTTGGAAACACGGAGAAAAGGTAAAAAATATATCATATCCACTACCATATAAACTAGGTATCTAATTCTTATATCGGGGTAATATTTACATATCGTTGTACCGGATAACATCTTTGAACTCCATTTCATATTAAGGAGTACACAAAGCGTTATAAAAGGCCTAGATATATTTGACACGGTCACGAATGTATTTACAATTCAAAGCTATCGCAATAACTGTCCGATGGTTGTATGACTATAAAATAGATAATTCAATTCGACATTCATAAAAAATAATACTTTCATAAGGTTCAGTTGCTTGGCGTAATAGTTATGATAAAATGACTTTTTGGATATATCGTCTACGTCTTCTCCTTCAACCATGGACGTCCACTGCTGGATATAAGTCTCTTTAAGGGAACTCCACACCACACGATCTTGTGCCGCTTGGATCCCCGCGAGCTTTTTGAGTTGGTCTCGTTGGGGAGTCTACTGACGATGAGTTTTCCAATGCGCGGTTGCGGTTCTACGTACTACGTTTGATATATGCAAATTCGAAAACATAAGCTGAGGGATATTGCCACTTATATATAAAAAATCTGTGATATACTTACTCGTTATGAATTATAACAACGATTGTTCTTCTTGGTGTCATGAAAGCTACATGATCGAAGCGTTTCCATCGCAGAAGCTCGATATCTTGTCTGTTAAATAAAAAATATCTATCAATATAATATCAATATTACTACAAAAAGGCGCATTAATTGTAGTTCTCATGTATCCTAACACTATTTTTACAATCAAATTATAATGGATAAGCACTCGAATGCTCGTTTGTTGTCTTCTGTCTCACGATGCGACAATAGCGAAACATACAAAGGGATAATAATAATTGAATTATAACATAATAATTGAATTCTTTTTGTACGAGGTTCTGAAGATTGATTTTTTATGCTTGCTAATGGTTTAAGAGTAATCGAAGTATTTAAATAGACAGTTAAAAAGACATTTCTAGAATTTTTATTTTATTTATTGACGCAATAAATATACAATAATACTCACAAATCTTGATCAGGATCCGGTAATGGTACCAATGTAGCTACTTTTATTCTCTGGGACCCTCTGGGAAGGAACTTTGTAAAATGTCCGAACGCGTAAAACATGGGCTGCTTTAAGAATTCTTGTTTTTTTGCGTCCACAATAATTAAAGAATCGACAAAATTTTGTGCCCAATTGGGACCGCCTTGTTCATTCAAACACAAGTTCCAATCAATCCATCCAGAATAATTGTAGTTAAGGTTCTGAAAAAGTATTTTATTTTTACTATTACTTTTTTTAGCATAGTTATTACATAAGCTGTAATAGCGAAAGGATATAACTTCTTAACTGGTTTGAACCAATGAGTTTTTCTGGTAAAAGTTACATAACTTTTGAATAAGGCATATGCCTTATTCATATTGATAATATATCACACGATTTTCGTTGAAGGGGTACATCGAAATCTTGCATATCACTAAAAAAATCTGGGGATATGTGTAATCTATCAATGATGCAGCAGCGTGGTGGATATAAACTCCAACCCGTCTCTCTAAAAACAAGAAAAGACTATCTCCATTAGTGTGATAGTAGCAGGCCGTTACTTCACCGCTATACTATAGTGATAAAAAATGTTACAAACGTTACAAATATGTTGTAAGTTGAAGTCTACAAGGAGATACAATAACCATTCACCGTACCAACAACATCATGAAAAATATTCATATTGATTTTAATCTTAAGATCCTTTTATATGTAGAAAAGCTACGAGAAAAATATATTGAATTAATTATTAATTATTACTTTTAAATTACCTCCATTATGTCCATTATATATTCCTTTGCTCTGTCCCATGATCCCAAGTCGACTTTGGTAGTAACGAAACTACCTAGATGGAAACCATAAAAATAAGAATTTAATATTTTTATGTTTTTATTTTTAATATTTTGCTCTCTGTTTAACTATTTTTTTTGTATTTTTGTACTTTTGTTGTTGTTATAAAAATATACTCTTAATTGGTCTACAAATTAATAAGTGATGAATAATAATAGGTACATAATGTTTTTTATATTAATATCCGCCGTGAGGTATCAGGCTGAGTAGAATAGATCACCGTCATTTCTTACTGAGTTGTCGTAAAAGGCGACTAAGGTAAGTGATATCAGACAGGCGGACGGTCGTACAATAACTAGCCAAAACATGTAACAACATGTTTAAAACATGTTGTGCCATCCCCCTAAGAGTGGGATAAGGGAAGGAGGATGATGCTTGTTATATAAATATGTTATTCGATATTACCAATGCTAGCTTCCGTGGATATAATAAATTTGTCAGGGTATGGTTGCAAGGCGTACGATGCTATAGACGGCGGTGCAAAGTAGTCTCCATAATAATGCGATGCTATACCATCTATGTAATCCATCACTTTAGGGTCAGTAATAGTTAGCTGAAATAAAATTGGTATCTCAGTTTCTTACCAAGTGAATAAATGAGGCTACTCATGAATGGTACTAATTATTAGCTCAAACTTTTTCTGAAATGTTTCATTTTTACGTGTTTGCTTGTTTTATAAAAGTACGTTAATCGTTTGTGGGTTTGGGTATAAGATTCTATACTAAAAATTCACAATCAATTTTATCTTTGTCATTAAATCAATTAAAGGGAGGCTATTACAGAAAGCCTACTATACTGTTGAAGATTATATGAATGATAAGAATGCGTGGATATACTCGACCCTGTACAAAATAGTAATGACCAAATGTAACTAGTTATAGGAGTTGTATTTTGAAAAGAGCAACCGCCGCTCTTTCTGGATCTTCTCGGTAAAAAAGCGTTACAATACAGTTGGTGATTCAGAAGTACTAACTTGTTTACAAGTTTACTTGAATGAATAATATTTATAATTTAAATTTGAATTTCAATATGTTTGTTTGTTATCGACATCTCTTAACTCAATTTTGCCCCATTATGAATGGACTGTTTTAATACAAACTTTGTATTAAATATATAGTTATCAAGATACGCGAACAATACATTAACAACACTAAAATAAACTGTGCAATACAATTTTTGCACAGATTATTTTAGTTTACGTGTGGATTTTTTTTATGTAATCGATTCCTTTGAACTCAGTTTGACTGAAAAATTCAGAATTCAAACTTTGTTCACTTATCAAGAACCGGTCACAATACAATAATTTAATAAATTTGTCTCATATTTATATTGAAAAAATTCCAAAAACTTTTTTTTGCAAACCGCACTAAAAGTTGAAAATTAAAAATGTTTATAAAACTAAAAACCAAGTTCCATCAAATTCATATTTACAAAATGAAAAATGATCGTGCTCTAAGGTATTGATATAAGGTATTTATGGAAATTACCTCTGTAAACATTATAGGTATGTTGTACCGCTGATCATCGTTGGCTAGTATCTGTATCCCTGATACCGAGCAGTTTTTAATTGTAGGTCCAAAGTTATCAACGATAAATTTTGCCTGTGAAATTAAAAAAATATCTTATAACTTGCAAATAGAACTAACACAATAAGGAAGACTAAGGTGTGTAAGGATGTGAGAATTTATAAAAAAATAGATTATCTTGCACATCCCTAAAAATGTTTAGGAATCTAATGGTTAAAAAAGACAGACAGGACATGTCGTGTGTGTGCATGGTGCGTGTCTTTTATCAATTCTTATACAAAGAACGTCGTTATACTATTCCTTATTTGGAATGGCAGCCTTATTCCGATTCCGGAATAAGCCCGCCATTACAAATTATGTTGTTTTTATTTTATTTTTATTACAATTCATGCAATAAAGAGATTACAAACAAACAAACAAACTATCTGTTTCATATAAGAACTACATCGCTTATTACGTGGTGCAGCTACTGTTTTAATGACAAAAGTATTTTAAAAGGTAGTATAATTAAGTAGAACTAAAGTAGCTTTACATATTTTATTGGCATACGATGATTAATAATATATTAGGTTGCATAGAGTTTATTTAAAATAAAAATCTAAAATAATAATTTATGGTTTTCAGACTAATGACGAACACGACATCAAGTTGATGTTAATAATCTCAAAGCTGTTTTGAGATATATTGATTACTAATAACACAACACAATTATTTACAGAAATACAAATTTACATTGTAGAAGTATTATTCTCATTAGGGCTTGTATAATACTATCCGAACTTAATTTTCAAATTTGAACTAGCAACGTTAATTTTGTTATAGAATAGAAACCTTAAAGATGTTTATATTAGACTTATAAGGATACAGTATAATACAGTATGGAAAAAGTTTTATTGACATCTTTTAAACGGCAGTACTATTGAACTATTGAAGATTTAAATGTAAAAAAAAATACCATTTTTATTGCAGTCCATGACATTTCTGTAAATCGTATAGTAAATTCCACATTTGTTAAAGGTTCATTCGAAGCTGACAGTCCCCATATGTTGATGCCATGTTCTTTATATTTTTCAGCAAATCTGCAAAATAATAATATAGTCATTGTTTATGTTAACGATTTAAAGGAAAGTTCCCCGTTTCACACATTATGGATGTCATCATCATTATCCTTCTGCCCTTATCCCACTCTAAGTAGGGTCGGCATAACATGCTATAAACATGTTGTCACATGATTTGGCTACATATTTTAAGACCAGCCGCCTGCCTGACGTCAACTTAGTCGTTTTTACAACACCTCGCTAAGAAAGAGAGTGATCTATCCAACTTAACCAGGTATCACACGTATGTTCAACTGACCTTAGTGGCCTATTAAGACACTTCGATGAGAAATGAGGATGGTCTATACTACTTAGCCGGATACCTCACGGCAGGTCAACTTACCTTAGTCGTCTTTTACGACACCTCGGTAAGAAATGAGAGTGGTCTATTCTACACAGCCGGCATACACACATTAAGAGATATAATTATAATTAAGATTTTAGAAAAGACTATCAGCGACTATGCACTTACCTGCAATGGTAATCAGCAAAAGCCTGATAGGACTTTTCGTCAATACTTTTTGTATTTTTTTTAGATCGCATCCATAGTGGTGAATTCCATACAGCCGACACTATATGCAATTCTTCTTTAGCAACTTTCTGACAGGCTTGAATCATTGGGATCTAAAACATAACTCACAAAATCAACAAAATTTATTGACTAGTGGGTCAGCATAATGAGTGGGCCAAGGAAAAAGTAGAACCGATGAGAGTTGGGGTTCCCCCCACCCTTACGACGACCCCTTACGAAGTGGACTGACGACTTCAAAAAGGTCCCGGGGAGCCGATGGATACAAGCGTTAGAAGATCTTGTGGTGTGGAAAGAGACCTTAAAAAACCTATAGCCAACATTTATATGAGTTGAAAATGAAGAAAAAGAAGCTTATAGATCAAACCCACCATATCACAAATAGAAATTACTATTTATCCATAATACATACATACTAAATGTAATAAAACATTTCAGAAGGTACCTTTAAGTTATAATCTTCAGGCGCCAGAGTGAAATTCGTCAAATTGTAATCGTTTTCAGGATATTCATTGTATGCATAGTCATGAGTAGAGAAGTCAGAAGAACCTATTGGCACTCGAAGCATATTGTATTCTAAACCATTGTCACTGCAGTACGATCTTAAAAAAAGAATAAAGGAATGTAATAATAGATGTACATTATTTATTGTATGTAACATTATTTAATTTTTTATTTATTTATTTGATACACTGACCATATATTATATATACACTAACAAAAAATCAAAGTTTCCATTTTAATTATCATTTACAGGCGTATTCAGCAATGTTTTTTTTTTGTTAGTTCTTAAATATTCTATTTACATATATCAACTATTATATCTAAGGTTTCCATAAATCAAGCCTTACTGAAAATAAATGTCTAAAAATTTTTAAACTATAAATTATCGTATATGTCAAAAAATATAAATTTAATAATGAAGATAAAAATAATGATAATAATTGCCTAAAAAGTCATACCTAGAAATAATGTTATTATGTCAAATGAAAAAAAAAGTTTGTGAGTATGGATGTATGTTTGTTACTCTTTCACGGCGAATCCGCTGAACCAATATCGACGAAATTTTAAACATTTATTCCTTATACACCGGAATAAATATATAGAAATCTAAATTATAGAAATCCTGTTAATTCTACAGGACTAGGATGTCATTGAAAAGCGCCATGTATTATCGACCTATTACACGACAACAGTACACGCAACAAAGTCGCGGGTAAAAGCTAGTTATAATATAAATATACTATATAGATTAATTTTTCAAGGCAAGCGAAGTGAGCCTCTTTGTGTTTGTGAGATTCCATAGGCATATTGCTGTACTTTACGAAAAAAATGACACATCGTTATATTTATATAAGCTAGTTTATTTTAATCATATCAAGTTGTGGACTAGTGAGAAGACTGAAAAGGACAAAGTCTTTTGAATTAGTGTAATATAGTGATATTGTAGTGTAGTATTAGTGCTACTGAAAAAGAACACAAGAACGAAGTGTCTCCAATAGTAAGAAAGACTAAGAAGTCATTGGACCTGTTCTTAAATACAAGTTAATTTATAAGTTTAGGTTAAAATTAAGTTGCTTATTAGCCTTAAGGCTAGATTGTGACTACAATAAGGTGGAGGTACCTTATTGTGATGTACTTTAAAATATGCAAAAAAAAATATATTATAAAAGTTATTTCAAAGTTTTATTATTATTGTAAAATAATCTATAATAATATAAATAGTCTGAATCAAAATATAAAGGTAAAAACAAATTATATAGGATATAACGTGTTTAAATGTAATAGTTACTTACTAACTACCTAGTTATATAAAAAAGACCCGAAAGTTTTCTCATTTAGAGTCGCCTTATTTACCGGGTGTTTAAAAAAAACAAATATAAATTTCTTACTCTATCAAACGTTGTTGCGCCCCTGATGGTAGACTTTTTAAATTTAAACCAGCGGCATCTGTTACCGCTCCACCAAATCCTTTTATAGTTTGATAGGTCTTTTTTGGACGTAGTTCTATTACTTTCCTGTGATATTTATTGACTAAAAACATATAAGTTACTTTGTAAATGATGCACATACATTATGATCTCTTCAAAAATAACATAACCTTGTTGCTTTGGTCTCAATATTTTTCGTAATAAATTTTATTGTAATTTCCAAACGACCAAAGGACCAAAGAAAATAAAGATTTTTAACATTTCAAAAAACATCTGATTCACATACGTCAGTTCAAATTTTCTAAGCAAACTCATTTACAGTATGGCTAGGGATGGCTCAGTCTGCGATCTTGAAAATTCCCCTTGAAAAGAATACAACAGTTTACAAAAAAATACTCCGATCCCCACCAAAATCTACAGGACCATCTGCTGGGTGATTCTAAAGATTATGAAAAATTCATTAAGTCAAAAGTTTCGGAGCCTATAAAATACAAACAAACATTCATTTTGATATAAGAGATTCTTCTAATTATAAAATTTCTCACTTATGTTTTTTACAGTACTAAAATTTACTTCAGTGATGTCACTCACACAAGAACTAAATTAAAAGACATCGTTTGAATCTTATTCATCCCCGCAGAACCTGCCAGTATGAATACCTTTACCGTATTCAACATAATATTTATAACTAAACGTTACATTCTTTGTTCATAAATTTAATTGCGCACTCTGTTATATTCAAGGTTTTTTTTTCTAAAACTGACAGTATGCGTCCGCAACATTACAAACGCACAAAACTCAGGGGCAATCTTAAGTGGGTCAAGCGAAGAGCTACTTGAACAGTAAAGTAATATGTAAATTTACCATAATTAAAAGATTCCTTTTCCTTAATGTATCCCCAACTTTTGAAGAATCTCAATCCAGACTGAAAGGAAATGAATCTCATTATATATCATGATACATAATATACAATAGGTATTATACTTATCTACTTTATTTATTCTATATATTATCTACTTTCGATTATGCTTTAGCTGGTAAATTTCGATACTGATGTTAATAACATGTACCTAACAGCATTTCTACTAATATTTACTGGAATTGTAATTTGTTTGCCAATCTATGGAAGGTTGTTATTATCTTGTAACTAACTATAGTTTAAACTTATATTTTGTAAGTAGCTGTAAGCTTTCTTAAAAAATAAAATAATGTAAGATCTAATACATAGAACGAAGGAAATGACGGAGTAAAAATTAAAAAGTGTAAATATGGATTTTATATATGAACTATAGTGTATGTAATAAATATCATAATGCTAATAAATTAAGGAAAACTTCAGCGTAATAGATTTTACACTGATATAATTGTCTTGACAAAAAATTACCTTGGAAGACGTATAAGAAATGAATGTTCCTGGAACCGGTTGATTTCTAGTAACCGTATCGCAATAAGTAGAGTTGCAAACGCATACAGATGACTTATTGGGGTAGAACCTCGGCGCACACGGGATATCTTAGAGATAATAAATAAATTGAATAAGGTGTTAGCTAATATCGTTATGGTAAATATTAACACTTATAAATGTCGGTCAGATGATGCACTAGCCGAAAAATTGGTAGAATAAAATTGTAACGCGAAAACAAAGGGGCTCAGTTAGACAGGGACTTTTATAGAAACACCTTGTATTTTTTAGTATTACATGAATATTATAAAAGAAAAACGGATTACAATTAAAAATTCCATGTTTGTATTTTTATGTATATAAAAACAAATAACAATGACAATGGTTAATGAAATTTTTAGTAACTATTTTAGACAAATCCTTAATGAAAATGAAATGAAAACTTGATGTAAATTCTCAAATTAGATTAAAACTATAATATATTGTGAACGTGTCAATTTTTTTAGTATTTATATAAATATAAATGTTTAGACTCATATAAATTTTAGAATTACCTCCATTAAGTCCTTTCAATATCATGAATGCCGACACAAATAATATGTTTATGAATTTCATTTTTTATTTAATTTCAAAATTTCGTGTTTTTTAAACCTTAACAATCAAATCGTGTAAATGGGCAATACAATCACTGTAATATACAATATACACAAAGGTTCTTCTTATTTATAATTTTCGTTGCCATGTACAGCATGAACCTAAAATAAATACCTAATGCAGTTTAATTTACGCGTATTAATAAAATATCACAAAGAGTTTCTTTCCTTCCTTTCTTACTAAAGCATTATTGCGCCTGTTATAATAGACCCCTCGGGAGAATTGATGCCTGTCTTACAATATTGTTTGTAGTAGACGATTACAATGATTATATTACGTTATGACTTACAGTGGACTGAGGAAAAATTTTAAACTATTTGGAGCGTAAATAAATAGTCGCCTTGTCACATATTATATAGAAACCCATCGTAATTTTATTTATTTATATTTGTTTAATAATCTTTTCAGCGGCGCTGTATCTACCTACTCCATAAATCTATCCTTCGCCGAACACGCAATACAAATAAAGTAACGTTAACATTTCGAAATGGATTATCGTACTAAATACTGTACTAATGTGCTACGTATATTGCTAAGATGATCCTAGTATTTAGGACTTTTTTTACATTGTTTACTGTAAATTTCTAGCAACATAAGAGCACTCGTAAATTATAAGCACTCTATTACCGAAACATTAAGAGTTTCAATTATGGGAACTTTGATAAAGGAAAGGCAAATAAAATCTCTATGAAAACCAGTGTTCTTTCAAAGGGTTTTATTACCACAACGACATCAAAAAATGGTGATTAATTGTTAAATGATGGTTTAATTATCAAATGTGAATTTTATGGTCACTGTGTGTGTTTTAATAAAAATAAGCCCGAGTGACTCTAAGGCACAAATAAGCAGTTTTCTGACCCCTTCATCAGCTTCTAATATGATGTTTGTATACACCCTGTATACAGACCGCATCACATTAAATTTTAAATTTTTTACTCAACTTTTTGTATTTACATAAGTTTTCGCTCATTCTTCTATAGGAAGGTCATCTAATATGTTAAATAATAAACTTAGCAGTTAATATAAGAATAGAATTTTAATTAAAGTGAATATTGCATAATGTTCTTAAAAATAATAAATTACATAAATATGCAAGGTATAACAACTCTATCCAATATTTGTATACACTCATATCCATAAAATGTTAAATAATACAAAAATAATTTTACAGAAATCTAGAATATTAATTATATATTTTCTTGTCCTTCCCACTTTAAAATGAATTTCAATGAATACAAAGCTCCGAATTTGCAGATTTTGAAGGGCAAGTTTTCATTTTGAAGTTGTAGTTAGAAATGGATAAATCTGCGAGAAGTTTAATAAGCCTTTTTTTAAGAAGTTTTTTATTGCAAGCATTATTTTTTGTCGTCTATTGATCGATTTGATTGATAATAAGTGTTAGTGTCTTTATATTAATCTAATATTGTAATGATTACGACATGCATCCATTTTTTTATTTTATTGTTATAATGCTAGAAGTTTATCTTTTCCGCGTCTATCTTTATTCGGATTTTATTCCACAGATTAGTTAGTAAAGGCCGCACTTATCTTACTGAAACATCTCACGTCAACATTTATCAAACAAAATTATCAAAAATATTACATTATTATTTTGACTTGAAGGATGCATGAAAACTATACTGCATTAAAGACCTTCCGCCATGTGTTTCTTATATGTACAGCTCGATTCAAAGAGTGCATTAATCATATGCAGTCATCCGGAACGGTCTTAGTTATGGGTGTGCCTCAAGGATCAATTCTTGGTCCCTTTCTGTTTTTAGTGTATATAGATGAGTTACCATATTTGATTCATGATATTTGCGATATTGTACTGTATGCGGAAAATACATGTTTAATTTTAGAGTAAATAGAAATGATTATAATATTGACGAAGTAGACAGTGTAGAAGTTCATCCCAAGTAGCTTATAGGTTCAGGCTGAATAAGTTGACGCAAAACTCAAATAAAATGCAATGTATGTGCCGCTGAAAACAGATAATACAACTGTATTTTTGGAAGTGATAAGGACATACTGCCCGATTGACCCCACTTTTAACTTCTTACTGCATTCTTTAAAATTGTTTTTTTTTATCATTATGTAAATGACTTGCATACCTGGGAATGTTAACATAATATTTAAAAATTTTCATTAAAAACAGATTATTTGCAGTGGAAAATTAAACTTCATGTAGCAATAGTCATAAAGTAAAGTCAGTAAAGCATACATTGTATGGCCTAATTGCGTTCGGTGAAATAGATTTGTTTATGAAACGGTAATGTAGGCAAGCTTTGAACTTAATAACAAATATTATTTGTGGTTACACAAGTCTAATAAAACAAACTAATCAGTTTACAATCTCAAATAATGGGTATGGATATGTAAGGTATATGTACATGTGTACAACATTAATGCACTGATTTTATAATGACTTCAAAAGTTCCAGAACATTCTCTATAAACGTAGAAAATTCGTTTTTTATAAAACACCACCAAATAACAATAAAGATACTCTGGTTTGAAAACATTATGAAAGAATTATAACTTTTCCGATAAATTAATCGACTAAAAATCTGCACAAATGATAAATAATAAGTCATTATATAGTATGACTGAAATAATTTATTTTTGTTTTATTCTAAATATGGACAGAACTTTCCGGTAAACTTATTATTAACAATAACATGGAGAGCCTTTCTATCGACCATTTTAATATCATGTTAATAACAATGACGTCCTAGGCAATACTTGTGTTCTCGCCTATCCTGTTCAGTGAAGCTGTTAGTGTTATCATCATATAGTAATTATTGAAAAAAAACTGTTGCTTTAAAGTACAATGTTTATTCAATGGTCAACAATGTAGCTTTATTTTATTTATTTAGTTTGTACTTTCATTATACTCATATTGACTTCATATCGCCAGAGCCCGATATCGCTAGCATAATTAGTTGAATTATAAATATAAGGCACAAAGCCTTGAAAATCGTCCAATTTTTTTAATCCCCTACAACTTAGCCACTGGTAAAGATGTCTTTTTCAATTTAATATTTTAGAGTATATTTATACACATTTTTACTAACAACTTTCCTAATCAAGAGATTAATTGGGAGAAATCGCTAATAAGACCGTCTTTTATTATGTACAAATGTTTATTTTTGTGTTTATGATGTTTATATTATAATTTTGTAGTGTATAATAAATAATCATTTTTTTTTTCAACCTGGAATTTTATCTAATTGAAGGCAACGAGTAAATATTTCACTTAGTTGATTCATTTTTCCAGAAAATTACTTTACAACTTTAGATTTTGTTCGGCAATATGAAGCAAATACTTGTTATTATGCTAAGGATGTTAAGCATTTGTGGAATGGGACCATGTACGACAAATACCTGGTATATCTCACGTGCCCTATCCATTTATGGAAAATTATTAGTGACCGTCATGGGTATGAATTTATAATATTATGTCACAGAACTAGACCACAGAACGATGTTAACTGATGCATATAGTTCTTATTATGTGATAGTTTCTTTTCTCGCTTAACGAAATGTACCTTCTAAGAGGTGTTCAAAATTATTAGATCTTTGTGGTAGGTTCGCCAAACCTATACCTACATCACTTAAATGTCTATTTTATTTCATTGAATAATAATCCACATCACTGATAATAGGCATTACTTGAAGATTTAAACAAATCTACCAGCACAAAAGGTCATTTTTCCACAACAAAAAATCTCGATTCGTTATCCGAAACCTGTATAGTCGAGCTAGATATAATGATTTTTTTTTAAAGTGCAATTATACTGTAAAATATGTGAAAAAATAATTAGATGACGGCGGTCGCTAAGCGATCGCTGAAAATGTTAGACATGTCGCTAAAGTACAGACAACGTTTGCCAGCAATTTTTATCGCCTAACCAATTGTAAAGTATAGAAGTATTTGAGTACATTATTAGTAGTAGTAAATTAAATTTGTTTCAGCGACGTTATCCATATTTATAATCGTTAATAAATTTGAACCGTCAAGTGTTTATGAAGGTTTGTCGATTCTACGAATAAGTATCGTTTTGAGGAGCTGTTTAATGACGAGTGCAATTGCTATAGTTGTCATTGGCAGCTTTACTACACCCAAGAGGATCACGCGTATATACCGTTTTACAAAACAAATGGACGAGGTAATATGAAAATTCACTTGTAGTACAATCATCATCTTCCTGCCCTAATCCCACTCTAAGTGGGGTCGGCACTACATGTTATAAACATGCTGTCACATGATTTGGCTGCGTTTTTACGACCGGCCGCCAGCTTGACTTCAACTTACCTTAGTCACCTTTTACGACACCTCGGTAAGAAAGAGGGTGATCTATTATACTCAACCGGATACCACACATCGGGTCGATTTACTTAGTACAATGTCAAAGCTAATTTATTTGGGCGGAATAGTCCAGAATATAGGGCTGACCACCAGTCCTGCAACGACCGGCGTCCCCGAAATTAGATTAGAAGCTTATTTTTTTTATATTACTCGTAAATTATGCCCAAGTTTTTGTTAGATACAGAACGAAGTCGTAAGAATGTTTTATATGTCGCTAGGTTATAAAGTATCAGTTCTAAACTTCATCCAAAACATTAAAGCATTAAGTAGGTTTTGAGTGATTGTAAAAAATATGAATAAAAAAATTATATTTATGATACTATGTACTAATTAAATAATGCGCAACTGAGTTTTTTTTGTAAAAACTTAAAAAATGACGTTTTATTTTTTACAAAAATTTCTATTTTTATATTGAATTTAAATATTAATTGAGTTAAAAAGTAGCTCAAGTGCTAATTTGTATGAAACTTCTCATTACTTGATTGTATTTATGGTGGAAAAAACATAATGAGAAAATTTGCATATTCTTTGTACTCCTGGGTACTCCATGTATCACCGTCCTACTTCAATCCATCCAAGAATAAAGGAAACCAATGACCAGTACTCGATTAGTAATAGTGGTCTCTCCGATCAGTAATCCGGAGAAAATCTGTATACACTTAGACTTTCTGAGTCACATGTATCACCGCGCTACTTCAATCCTTCCGATCAGTAATAATCCTTTTTTATGTCTTCCTGTCCTTATCCCACTCCAAGTGGGACGGCACAACATGTTTTTCTCTTCCATTAGTCCTATAATTCGTCAACTCTGACCCTAATCCTTTTATATGCATGTCACACTTCACACAATCCTACTCTCTTTTTAGGCCTACCTCTAGGCACATATCCATCCACATTCAAATTTAACACTCGTTTGGTCACATGATTTTCACCTTCTTCAATACATTTCCATACCGTAATAAACCTAATATTATTATATGAAACCCGTTCAAAACGCATTGGAGAAAGTCTTAGCATATTGTGTAATAGTAAT
Organism: Morpho achilles; assembly: GCA_947086495.1. NCBI lineage: Eukaryota > Metazoa > Arthropoda > Insecta > Lepidoptera > Nymphalidae > Morpho > Morpho achilles. Next base: position 9,356,105 of record CAMTZB010000024.1, read on the forward strand.
TTGCAGTAGCCAGAGACGTCAATATTTAAAATTAAAAATCCTGTTTATAATTAAATTTATTATTTATATAATGTATTTACTTCACTCATAGATTCGTGCATCTTATTACATTGTTTAAGGCTCTTAGAATTTTAAATAATTAATTAGTAAACTAAATTTCTATTATTTCAGATCGAACTGGAAATAAATCACGAATCCGGAACGGGCGCAATGGAAAAGTCAAGTCGCATTGTAATGGCTAGCCTCATATTTCATACGTGTTTACTTATTCTGTTTCATGCTTATATGATCTTTAACAATTATAATGACTGTACGTAATTTCATCTCGATACTTATCAACCATTGATGTCAATATAAATTTTTTTTGGATTTGTCTAGGTTTGATCTAAATTATAACTACTTTCGTTGAAAATATATCAAAACAGAGAAAGTTTGGAAATTTTTATATTATATATATGTATGTATTTTATCCTATTATCAAATTTATATGATATTTTGATATAGATATGATAACGAGTAATGATTTATACAATTCCAGACATCTATACTAACCAACTAAAAACACTTCTAACAAATCAATAATATGTAAAATATTTTTAGGGCAAGATATACTGTTGCATATTGTGATTTTCTTTGCAATCATTATAGTATTCTTACTATTACTACAAAGTGCATTTTTCATAAGAATAATGCTTTTAAAGTTCCGGGCGGTGAATGATAATCTGCAAAATGTCAATGCCGACAAGTTTTTAAATTGTGAGTATATTACTTATACTTATATAATACCTACATATTTATATAATATCTCCATATACATGTACACAATTATATCTTTCCAGTTCAAGATTTATTTAAAAAAAATTAATTAATGCGGCAAATTAATTTAGTATATTAACTACACAGTTCTATTTACATCGCCTTCTTCCTCGTGTCAATTGCACACTACGAAATATCTTAATAGTTAGTACAAATTTAAAGATTAAGTGTCTTATTTTGGTTGTTAAAACGTTTCAAACGACATTAAAATTTGTTCCGTTTCGAAAAAAATTAACTAAATGGATGACGATCTCAACCACTTATTATCTATTAATACTGTCTTATTGTTTTATTTTAGTAAATGTTGATAATTCTGAAGACTTCCCCGTAATACCTAAAGTGGCTTGGGGAGAAAATCAACCAGTTCGAAGATGTGGAGCAATTAAAATTAGCATTACTAATTTTACAGGTACACACACACTAATATTTTTTAACAAATAAATAACGTTAAGAATATGATAATGGGTGATTCAGCCAGGCTAAATCCTTTAAAACTAAAGTCCCACCTCGACGCTAGTGGTGGAGCCTCAAAAACAAAATTAACTATGTCTAAAATTTTATAATTTCAACGTTTTTAATAATAAAACTAACGTAGAGCAGCGCTATAGTCCCAAAAGCTTTAAGGGAATGGTACAAGCTTCAGCCGTTGATGCATGTTGCACAAAGAAAATAAATATTTATGCCGACGTGAATAAACATAATTAGTTAACAAATTTGACGTGTTATAAAGTTGCTCCACCCAAATTTAAAAAAAAAACGGTTTCACTTATCGAAAATTATATCTCGAGTCAGCAAGATAGTACCTTTAAAAAGCGGAAGTTGTCACTTGCCACGAACCCAGTCGAACAGACTCTATCTAAATTTAAGATGGCGCGCGTTAAACCATACGGTGGGCGCTCGAATCGACATTAAGTGCTGTGTCCTTTTTCTAGTATTGTAAAGTTCCGATGATAGCTTTCTCCTAAAATTTCCACAATTCAATTCAAGATAATCTTTATTTAAAAACATAATTCTTATCGCTAGTTACATTTAGTCAGTACTGTCTTGTACAGGGTCAAAGAGTAGCTATGTCCATGCATTCATATCATCTAAGTAATCCTCAATAGTATAGTAGGCTTTCTGTAATAAGCTTTTATTAATAGTGTTTTTAAATTGCTGTAATGGCAAAGCTAAAGTTGATTGCGGAATTTTATTATAGAATCGTGTACCCAAACCCACAGAATATGACTTACGTACTTTTGCAAGCCGCAAAGCAGGAGCCGCAAGCTTATGTCGGTTCTTTGTCTATTATATACATTGCTAATCTTTTTATAATTATGTAGTAAAGGAAAGATTAAGGTAACTTTGTAGCTTATATTTAACAGATAATTTTGAAGAACGACATTTAAGAGTGGCATACACAGTTCGTAAGTTGGGAAAATATTATTTGAGTCTCTGTAACATGGTGAGAGCGACAGTTAACGCCGATGGGGTTTTAATGGCTCTTCATATATTCGTACTTATGATACACTTGGCGTTAAACATTATTTACTACGTTGTAAAAGGTAATTATTTGTATTTTATCATTCGTTATAACATAACTCAAGGTGATTATTTATTTTAATAAAGCTTAGCTTAGTCTATGTCATGATGGCATTACAAGAACGATTATTCGGTTAAAGAAATTCCGAGACATTACTTGATTTTGCTTTGCTTCGTTTCTTCTTCAAATAAAGATACTATAGTTTTAGTTGACCTCATAAATATTTCGAACTCACAATAGTCATAACCATCAGGTAAGGTCATAACCAAAGTAGATGACCAAATGGCAGATAAAACTAAACTTTCGATATAAGTAAATATACATTCAGTAATAAACTCTTTTATTTTTCTATATTCTACACATAAATTACTACACTACCTTATTGTACATCGAAACCTCTAACTGCTACTATAAAATAATTTTGCACTAATTTACTACGAATATTTCAAATTATTTCAGGTGAACCTTCGTTGGAAAGCTTTCTAAGAACTCTATCGCACTTGTTATGTTTATTTGACGTAGCATATAACATCTTACACATCGAATATTGTCATCAGACGCATGATGAGGTAAGTAATGGTATAATTAACACTCTTATCTGCTACATGCGTAAAGGCATTAAGAATAATTATACCGTGAATTTTTCTTCTCTTCTAAAATGTTACTTAGAATAGGTAAAAATCTATTCTTTTCTATTATTTTAGTGTCTGTCTCGAATACTGCACTGTAGTGTGTGTTTGTTATGTAGCTTTGATAGCCCAGCGGTGGGACCATACAACTCTTTCGAGAGGTTACGATTTTAAACCCGGGCAGACACCAATGAGGTTTTATATTTAAACTTATCCGTCTAATTGATAATTGCAAGGTATCACACGTTTTTTCGTGAAGAAAATCATCGTGAGGAAACCTGTATATCCCTAGAGAATTCTGGGTATACGTCCAACCTACTAATCCGCATTGGAGCAGCGTGGTGGGGCTCAGCTCCCCACTTTTTCTCCAAAAACGGAGAGAGGAGGCCTATGCATAGCAGTGGGAGAACTGTTTACTGTAGTGTCTATTTGTGTATGTGTCGGCGGTTGATGTCAAATCCTTCTTGTAAACAATATGTACGACCGCAAGAGAGTTTGACATACAACTAGCTTTTGACAATCGCATGAACCGAACTGAGAAAATTCAATAAAGTAAATCCTCTCCTTGTACTCAGACTACGGCCGCGTTTACTTGTTCTCATGACATGAATGTTGTTCTTATATTTCAAGTGTTATCTATAGATTGATTTAACGTAGGTGCATTAAGAGATGTCAATCCATATTGGCGTTTATTTAGTAATGGATCTGCTACCGCCCATATGTATATTAGTTTCATTATATCCACAAACACACACTAACACTAAGATTTACGAGTTCGTTAGAAACACTGTTAATCTTTGAGCAGTAATAGCATACCCGAAGTAATAGTAATTATCCTATTAATATTATAAATGCGAATGTTTGTGAGTGTAACAAACATATATCATGTTTGTTGCTCTTTCACGGCGAATCCGCTGAATAATTGTGGCATCGACCGAAAATCAAAATTTGGCTTTACTTCTCAGATCTATAATTTTAGCGGAAATTTAAGAAAACTCTTACTTAAATTAAAAGATTATTTTGATTTGATTTGATAAATAGTAAAGACAGAACATAGTCTGTCGGGCCTGCTAGTATACTACAAGTATTATTTTAACAAATGTTATATTTACTAGATGGAGCGAACTCATAACTTGGTTAGTTTCCTGAAGACTCAAGTCTGTGAAGAAAATGTAAAATATGAATTAAATATGTTTATGCACTTTGTAACACTCAACAAAATTAAGTACTCGCCGTTCGACATGTTTACCATGGAAAGATCTCTAATAATTAAGGTAAAAACATATAGTGTTGTCAAATGTTTTTAAAATTGTCTGACTGAACATTTCTTGAAGTTAAATGAATTTTCTAATCTGAAATTGCACATTTATTTGAAGTTCCGAAATTCCACTTTTATATACTTCTTACGTTTATATTTATATGACTTCTGGCGATAAGATCGGGTTGATCGAATGTAGTATAGTCTGAAGGCTGATTTATATCAGAAGAGCAAATGCTCACTCTATCGATGCTAACAGTCGATGAAATTAGATTGCTCTTAACACACATAGACCATGCTTTCGTTGTTCTTTCTGCGTTGGCAAAATGTTTTATGGAATATTCTAAGAATGCTCGCTCGCTTGATATAAATGATACTAGAGCGCGCGAACAAGATGATTACAGCGTTCTTGCGTGTTTGGATGCGCTCGTTTTCCGTAGCGGTCCTTTAAAACGTTTGTTTGACTGATCTCATTCCATTCCGTTCTTGCTAAGCAAAAGATAAAGAAGCTAAGAACCATGTTTCGTATACACTAAAAAATCATGAAAGAATGCACTTGTTTTAGCGCTATGCTCTCTTGGTTTAGACCCGCCTTTATAGCGTATAACATACTGACTTATTTATTAGGTAATTAGGAATTATAATATACTATAATAGGCTGCCTCTATAAGGCTACTTTTAATTAAAAAAAAATTTAAAGTTTCATTAAAAAAATAAAATACCTTGTTGAAAATGTTTACATGGACAACACTACTTATTACTAGTTTATTTCGTACTTGTTACTATGTAGTTGTAGAAAGACGGCAAAAAAGTATTAAGTTAGCATTAAGTTCCTTGCTGATTAGCAGGATACGGACATTAATATCTCCAAACCTAAACCACATCGGCTGTCATGTACTAAATACTTCCCCATAATGTGTTCGAGCTATTAAAGGTATAGTTTGGATTCGACAATGGGCTCTGCGAGCCTATAAAGATCCTACGAACTGTAAAAACGACTATAAATAAGTATCCATTGATCGTTAATACGTTTTTTGTTTACAGATCTTTGGTTGCGTGACTACGCTTATAATTTTTATCTTCAATTACAATACAGAAATGTACCATCTGTTAAATAAAAAATAATATCGGAACTTGATGTCTACCTTAAATTACTATAAAGATAATTTTAAGCACGAGATATTTTATTTGCTAATGATAAGGAGTTTCAAATGAAGTCACTAAAGTTACAGGAATACGCAAAGTAACAATTAAAAAGGAATTTTTAAAATTTATGGGTTACTGTTAATGGACGGGTGTTTTTCTATATCTTTACGCATTTACACACATGGCACTATCATGGCAAATATTGCTTACACAAAATTTTTATCTATTTAATGCAATGTTTAGTACTTTTACTGTAGTAGAAGTGACCGAAGTACTTCTTAGTACTTCGTTCATTTTGAAAAGATAGTGATCACATGCAAGGCCCAGGGGAAGAGACGGCGAGGATGAAGTCTAACGCGCTGGACAGACCGAATCGACACCACTCTCGACAGCAAGATGCGTGAAGCTATCCACGTTGCAAATAACTAATCTGTGGAGCGCTTCACAACCCTCAGCATTTAGGGCACAGACTCAAGGAGGAGGATTACACAATGTTTTACACTTTTCACTAAGTTAATATTATGTAATTTCCTATGCACTAAATAAAGCTTTAAATAATTCTTATTGTAATTTTACTGACTAGCTACTAACTAATCCGTATATTGGAATAAGCAAAGTCAACCTCAATATAAATAAACCAGATTCGAGGAACGCGACTTTAGAAATGACAACTTATTACGACAAATCTGTTCGAGTTCTAAAAGATGATAATGGACCTAACAATTTTAAATAGTTTAGTTGGGGCTCTAATTCATTTTTTCCCCAGCCTTTAGTAACCTAGCTAAGCCACTACTATCGAGCCTAATAATGCTAGTAGCTGGGCGACCAAGTCTTGCTCGGTAATTTTTTAAAATATATAAAAAATTCAAATAAAAAAAAAATAATAATAAAGCGCAATGTAGTGGTGACGGTGGTGGAGGTTTGTGCATGTGTTTTTACGAATCCTGCATGTATGAGGTATGAAAACGGATTGTCCACTCTACATTTAGCATTTTATATATTTTCTATTTTACTTCATTGCGTATTATAGCACGATAATTTTACTATTACTTTTGTATTATGGATCTCCGCTAAGTAACGCCTAATTCTATAAATTATATAATATTATAATATTATTACAATCTGCGATGAAAAATATCGCATCCTTCTCGCATCACATTCTTTTTTACTGTGGTACAAATGGTACGATTACAAAGCAGATTTTCTCGTAGGACTTCCTTCCATCTGCTACTGTCCTTGCCTATGTGAAATGCGTCGTGAAGTTCGGTGTCTAGTATAGCACGGATCAGACCATCAAATTGGGCTGCGGCCTCTTAGCCGTTTTCTATCTATCTTGCCAGTGACCAAGAGTTGTTCCGGACTATGTCCGTCTTTCCGGGCGATGATATCCGTCTTTTATTTAGGTTCTCTTCACACAAAATAACAATTGTAATTCTTAAGGGTACAAATAAAAGTGGTGCGAGAGACTAATATCTATACTAGATGATCTGTGTTACAGATCACCAGACTCCCACCCTCTAACATCATGAGAATAATACACTAACAATGTAAAAAGGCACAAATGTATAAATATATTTAATAGAAAGAAAGAAATAGCAAAAGAACCATACCAGTGGACAGATATCATTTTTTTCAAGTCGGGTACACGCAACACAAAAAGGGGTGATACTCGTAAAACTGGTTTGCCGTAAGAGGAATGCATTTTGGTAGGACAAGGAAGTGGAATTTCTATCAACATTACTTTTATTTCATTTGCATTTACATTCAACATTATTGTAATTACACGTGATGGAAAAGGTAATTTTGATTCATTTCATAAAATAATTACTCTTTTAATGAAATATCAACTTCCATGAGTTTTTTAACATGCAACTATGTAACTTAATTGCAGTTATTTAATCACCGTACCCATTAAAATAACATTATTTTCCAGGAAACCAATATAGCTATCATAATTAATTTATCCATGGTTATATACTTAAAATATACACTTTTTTACACGAAACATTGTACAGATTGCCTTGAACATCGTATATATCCAAACATATTTTTTTAAGCGCTATCATTGGTAAGATCTTTTTTACAATTTAATTTTAATTAAATAGTAATAAAAAGTTATAATTTTTTTGAATTTGTGTTCTATTCTTCTGCATTATATTGATCTAGGAGTTGTCGTTTCATTCTTATATAAACAAATAAAAACTGATTTATTTCATAGACTTTTTGGATTTTTTGGAAGATAATTCTAGTCAGGGGCAAATCGGTTATTGCTTTGGAATAACAAAGTGAAGAAAACTCGGCTATACGAAATTAAGTTAATTAAGATGATTTATTTATTTTAGTGGAAGCTTCGTTATTTTCCTCACACTTAATGACTAAACATAATTTAAGAAAGTTAGCAGTAGAAACAATAATTTTGTGCATTTTCAACATAAATATTGACTAATTAATAAACCAAAACTTGCTGACGGGGTAGAATATTCCGGAATAGCAGCTGACCATCTGTCTATAGCGCCAGGAATCCCTGAGATTAGATACGAGACAGGCGGTTTGTTTGTTGAAGCCAGTTTATTTCTGAATTTTATAGAAACATATGTTAATTTTAGCTTTCGATTACAAAAATGGGGCAAGACCCGCTTGATATTGTACTAAAAATATCACGAATTGTTGGGATCGCACCTTTTACTTTAGCACCAATCTGGCGGGTATCACGTGCCTTATCCATATATGGTAAACTAATAGGGATAACTGTAGGTATGAATTCATTGTATTAACTTAAATAGATTATTTTTGCAACAGATATATGCTGTACGTGGTCCATTCCGGTATCCTGAGTAGAATAGACCACCCTTATTGATTTCCGACGTACATGGCGACTAAGGTAAGTCGACCCGCCGTGTAGTATCCGGCTGAGTATAATAGAGCACCCTCATTTCTTATCTAGGTGTCGTAAAAGGCGACTAAACGAATTCGACCCGCTGTGTGTGTATTCGGCTGAGTAGAATACATCACCCTCTTTCTCACCGAGGTGTCATAAAATACGAATAAGGTAAATTGACGTCAGGCAGGGGGCCGGTCGTAAAATACGTAGCCAAATTATGTAACAACATGTTTATAACATGTTGAGCCGCCCCCACTTAGAGTGAGATAAGGGCGGATGGTGATATACTGTACGTGGTCCATCCGTCATCATTTACAAATGCAGGAGCTTTGTTAGGGGGCTTATCCTTTTGCCTCCTGGCGTGAATTTTGCTAATGAGACTTAAAATTTGTATCCGTAGATCATTACTCTTAGAAGATTTACCTTTACAACAGTTTGACTCAAAATACTTAACGAAACTGTTTCAGCAATGTCCCTTCTATTTGCGACGATATCGGACCTACCAATTATTTATGGGAATGACACGAGTTTACGAATGGATGCGGTTACAAGGTGCTGCATACGGACACTAGAAGTTCTGATTGTTGTTATTGGGACTTTTGGTGCGCCAAAGAGAATAGCGGGGATATATCGATTTACAAACAATCTACATCAGGTATTGTGACTAACTGTAACTGTGATGACTAGCACTCTACAAATTACACTGGTACGATTACAAATAAATTTGATTCGTGTATTCTTACCGTTTTCATCATTCTCCTGCTATTATCCCACTCTAAGTGGGGTGGGCACAACATGTTATAAACATGTTGTCACATGATTTGGCTACACATTTTAGGATCGGCCGCCTGCCTAATGTCAACTTACCTTAGTCGGCTTTTACGACGCCTCGATAAGAAATGAAGGTGGTCTATTCTACTCAGCCGGATACCACACGGCATAAGCATGCATTATTTCTGTTTTCTTTTATCTAAAGTTTATTTTTATTAAAAAAAAAACTCGAAGGTAACTGTTGTATAAAACTGCGTAATATTGATAATGATCATAACACGAGTTCTAGCCACAAGATTTACCTTTTAGATAATATATAGTTTTTTAATATATATTCTATAACATGTAAATTACATCATAAAATAATTAATAATATATTTCGTCGAAATTTAATTTTTTATAATAATAACGTAAAATGGAAAGAGTTTGATACACGCATTGAAACAAAATCATAACAAGCTTTATAAAGTTATTTGATTCAAAAAAAGAATAGTGAGTCATTTTTTCTCCAATTTCATAATAAAGATGATTTCATTTTGCACGTTAGATTTTATGATATGTTGCCTCCTATTATTTCAGATCCACCAGGAAATTAATAACGCCCATGAGATGAGATACATGGATACATCATGTCGAGTCATTATTGCTTTCCTCATATTGTATATTGGAACATTTATTATGCTTATTTTAAATGACATATTTGATGGCGCTGGCCAATGTACGTATTATAATTTTCTACTACTTCGGACCGTATCTATACAATAAGGTTAATGCAAACTGTTCATTACATGGCTTATCCTATTACAATTGTAAAAAAAGTGTACGTTGTTACCTTCAAAATAAAACTTATGATGTACCTAACAGAAGAATAACCTACCTTAACTAGATCAGGTCAATAGCCTCTGACATCTATATACACATCTCTCTCTCACTCATTCAATGTAATACAACAACAACACAAACACACCCACAAACACACACCCACACACACTCATCCCGATACACACACAAAACACACGTATACATCATTACATGCTTCCACACAGTTTGTTTTAATTTTTTTTATAAGATTTTATTCTTTTATTTAGAATGAATTGTGATAGTTTATTAATTTCTTAGTATATGTTTTTCTTTACTTTAATTAAACTTATATAATTTTAAATTTTTTACCAGCTTTAAAGAAAGAAGAAAACCTTTAATTGTACATAAATACTTAAATAAAACTTCGTAAAAACGCAGCTAAATTATGTGAGAGCATGTTTATAACATGTTGTGCCGACCCCACTTAGTGTGGGATAAGTGCAGGAAGATTATGATGACTTGTACAATCATAATTATAACACCGAAATGTATTGTAACTCAATTTTAATCGCTGATTAAACATTTATTTTATTATAATATTATCTTTATTTAGCCACAACATACAGAATACAAAAAAAAGATTTGGAACAAATTATTAATTACAAAATATTAAACAAACATATTATAATATAATATAAATACATAAATATTAAACAACAAAGTGCTATAGACATCGAAGTGTCTAAAGACACTCGTACTAAGATTACTTGTGCTACGAGTGTCTACCTCCCTCTGGATCAAAATAGTAATTCTCAGATTAATAAATAATCAAGTGCTATAATTGACGCGTCTGTTTGTGTTTTAATGTGACATGATATGCATGTGTGTTTAAGCATGTGTTTGCGCGCGCGCGCTCGTATGAGTGTGTGTATGTGCGCTCTCGCATGCCCGCCATGTAATTAATTTATTATTTTAAATAACAGTTCTGTTTTATTGTGATTTAGTTCTTTTACCTATGACATGAGCTTTATATTGAACTCGGTTCTGGAAAGACCAAAAATATTAAATTCTTTATTAATTTTACCCTTTAGAACCGTACATATAAAAATAGATAGTGGGTATATTATTAAAAAAATATGTTTTATCCTAAAAGGATCCTTCGTTCTATATTTACCAGACAGTATTATACGACCGGGGATTGGAAACGACGATGGTATTTTACGGCCGGCAGCCTGCCTAACGTCAACTTACTTTAGTCGTATTTTATGCCACCTCGGTAAGAAAGAGGAAGGTCTATTCTACTCAACCAGATACCACACGGTGGGTCAACTTACCTTAGTCTAATTTTATGGCACCTCGGTAAAAAAGAGGGTGGTCTATTCTACTCAGCCGGATGGTCACTACAGCTGTACGGCCGTACCTTACCACGGCATTTATAGTCGCCTTAAAATGAAAAAGAATAACTAGCCTTGTGAAATTGTAAAACAACTAATATATGCAATTGATACAGAGCTAAAAAAAATGGGACGAGACAGACAATATAAATTAGCACAACATCAGAGCTAACGATGTAGACGCGCTTTAAAGACAGTTGGGAAGCGCGCTACTGAAAACTCGCTAATAATGTTGCCGTCATCTATAAGCAAATGTAGAATAAAATTTATTATGTTTTAGGGCAAATTATATTCGGTGATATTATCAGTTTTTTTGTATACAACATATCAGCTTTACTAACTCTACAAAGTGTATTCTTTGCCAAAATGTTACTTGTTACTTTAGCAACTATGAACGATAACCTGCAAAACTTGGCTGCAGACGACATATCAATTTGTGAGTATCTCTGCATGATTATCGACCCATCGCTTTTAGTACACCATTTTAAGCTGTAATACCCAGAGATGAGACATTGTCATTCGAGAGGGTCACGGGTTAAAGCCTGCGCAGGCGCCAAGGAGTTTTTTCTATTACATTTATCTTAAATTACTTATACGCTAGTACCATCTCAATCCACGTGGAATGGTTCCCAGAATGCTGTTTCCGCGTTGAATCGCTACGCTAGTTCTTTGTGCGAAAAAGAAGCCCCTCTTGTCTCTTGATGAAGCAACTAACCGAGGTTAAACTTATAAAAAAAAATTACACTGTGAGACCATGTACCTAGGGTCTCAACTGCAAACGGCACAAATATATACTCATACTCAGAAATTATAATAAAGGTTTTCGTGAAGCTATTTGTTAAGCTAGTGGAATCAAAAATCATAAAAAGATTATCGATATTTATTTTGATAAGTTACGACTTTGATAAGTTACACTGTTTCAAAAAGTGTGTGATAGAAAACCTTTAAATTTAACTTTTTTTTACGTTTTTTCATTTTTTAAGATCATTTTACTCTAAGTACCTGGGTGACCAAGCCTTGCTCGGTAATTTTTAAAGTGATGTAAAAAATTATTTTAAAAATTGAAAAGAAAAAATAATAGGGCAGTTGGGGCTCAATCCTAAGATTTTCACCTCCCTAGACCGCCCGTTCCCTAAATAAACTACCATGACTTTACGTTTGACAGCGAAAAATTGTGATTGTATTCAACGTAAATTCCAAAAAAATTTTAGAGCCTGAAAACAGGGATAAAACTACATTTTTTTTAAATAAAACTTATCTAGATCGATTTTTCTCCCCCAAAACCCCTTACATGCTGAATTCAGAAAAATCGTTGGAGCCGTTTCCGAGATTCCGAAAAAAAAAAAAAATATATATATATATATATATATATATATATATATATATATATATATATATATATATATATATATATATATATATACATATATACCGTAAAACGCTACAACTTTGCCCGTTTTTTTGGTAAAATGTAATGAATTTCAAATTTTTTCTATAAGTACTTATGGATATTTTTTATTTTCTAACAACTATATAAACATGTGTATACAGTAACTGTGTAAATTATATTTAATGTGAAATATTTTTGATTTCTAAAGCAGGCAAAATAATCAGGAGTTTTGGCCAACATTGCCCATGTCGTTTTTTAGCACTAAAACAACCTCTAAAAATAAATAATAAATATCATAACTAGAACTTAAAGCAGTTTCAGTTTTAATTTTAAAATTTTGATTGAAGTCCTATTGATAGCTGGAAAAAATGAGTGGGCAATGTTTCCCAGCGACTTTTTGTTTTTTTCATACTTCCGCCGTCCAGTGATTAGAGAAGTCCAAGGGCTGTCAAAATAACTAAAATTCTTACATGAAATAATTTATAATTATTTTTGTATTAGATATGCAAATAAAAACGCGAAATATTGAATGAATAATAAAACATTAACTTAAAAAAAATGTAATTCTGGAATTTATAAAATTATCGGACAAGTTGCTATAATGCAATGGCTTAAATTGCTAGAAAAACTACGTTATAATTATTACTGAAACTTTTACTTAAGTAAAACATAATGCTTACTGGCATAGTTTAGGTAATTTATACGAAAATATTATGATTAACCGCACTATTTTATAGAGACTGTTAAATTGACACGCTGCAAATCTAGTCGTTCATCAGTGTTTGCCTAACTTAACCAAAATTCCACCATAAGCAGATAGGCGCGTGTTTTAATGTGCAAGTAACTCGATGAGAAAATAATGCTAAGTGTGAATATATTTTGATACAATACATTCGTGATAATATGTAGATAGACTTAATAGTTAATAGTTTACCTAAGAATAGAATCCGTAAGAAACATTAGTTCACACAAAGGATATATTATTCACATAGTATTGAGCAGTATTTATTATATATATATATATATATATATATATATATATATATATATATATATATATATATAATATGTGGCAGCCCTGGGTACATTTAATGGTGGGCAAAGTTATCATTCATAGGTTAAAAAACATCGGGGAAACTTTGCCCATCTTTAGAAATTCATAATTATAAAGCCTTGAATATTGCGATTATATTTAAAATACTCCACAATTAATATTTTATAACACACAGTTACTTAAAGTTACCTGCGTTTTCATCATTACGAATAAATTATAAAAACTTTTACCCTAAAATTTGCCCGAAAAATTTCGTACTGCACTTCGACAGGTTGTAACAGGATACTGAATGAACTTAGGGAAGAACGTGATATATAGTGTTGTCAAAAATATTTCTTCTTTATTTGTTGTTTATACATTTTTGTAGTTTTACATATGATTTCTAGTTGGTAAGCCTTATAAATAAATAAATAAATATATAACTCTCGATGAGAGATGTATACTCGTACCTCCGTCGCCTACTGCTTGTGTCTAATCTATATTTACAATTTATCGCACGCTTTTCGAAACTATCGTGAGGTAACCAATATTAATAAATATATAAATTAATATTTATATAAATATATAAATAAAAGTAGAAAAGGCAGGTTTAATGCTTTAATCATTATTTCGCAGCCAACATTTAGGAGTGAATTAAAGGCGCACTTAAATGGGATGATGAAATAGTAATAATAATAGTAGAAATAATAAAGTTAAATTTATTTAACAGTAATAATAAAAGGGTACACAAATCGCACCATCTGAAGATTAAAGTAACTTATTCTTCGGATGGGTCGAATTTCTTTGGGTTAGCTTGATTATCACGGCTCTTACAAATTACACAATGAAACAATGATGTGCTTTTAGGTACCCAAAATCTTGGAGATTTTTTTATAGTTCCAAAGGTCGCTTGGGGAGAAAACCAACCGATTAGGAGTTATGGCGCATCTGAAATTAATATACCTCGGTTGAGCGGTAATAAATTTTATAACGTTAATTATTTATTTACTAGAAGCCTGCCCCTGCTTCGCACGGGTATAAAATATATACCCCATGTCAGTCAGTGTAAAAAATGATTAAAATCGATCGAGTAGTTTTGATTTATTCATTACTGCCCGTGGCCCGCACGCGTTAAATTTGGAGAAAAACAATTTCCTTTCCCTATACCAAGAAGATTTCCTGCTATCTTTGGAGTATCTAAATTCATATAGTACATTTTTACTTATTTAGTTTTACATTTTCCCTATGTATTTTATTTTTACAATTAATTACGGAATGTCTTTGAACAAACTCTTGAAAGAGCGACATAGCTGCTAAAGTCGAAGTGTTATGGGCGAAGCGCGGCGTCCTCACGGCATTTTAAATCTGTAATATCTCAGAAAATGTTCACTTAAATTACATGCTGTAAACGGCCATATTGATCTATATTAAATTAACTATTTATTTAAGGTAATTAATTGGATAAGGATTAATGCTGTATTGTATAAAAATTGCTTCAAAAATATGGCATTATTTTTCGTAAAAAGTAAATGACAATAAATGCTATAGTGGGTTATCCATAAGAGATAGACATATACCATCGCGGACTTTTCTGTAGACCTTTGCAAGGTGTACAAATCCTTAGTACATCATTTTGATAAATCTCGTAGGGTTTAGCCTGCGTTTGCAATGTAAGCGGAAAAAAATGTAATTATTTACAGAAACCTCAAAAATTACAGTATTTGTCTACTCCGTATTGAATGTTATTATACGTACAAACCTTCCTCTGGAATCACTCTATCTATTAAAAAAAACTCAAATCAAAATCTGTTGCTTAGTTTTAAAGTTTTATGCGTACATAGGGATATAGGGACTTTGTTTTATAATATGTAGTGATGATTAACGTTTATAATTTAACGTTTATAGCTGTGGCAGACATAGCCGTGGTAGCCCAGTGGTAACACCGCGCCTCTTTCGAGGAGGTCTAGGGTTCCAACCCCGGGCAGACACCAATGAGTTTTCTAGTAAAAACTTATGTGTCTAATTGATAATTGCATTTTATCACACGCTTTTCGGTGAAGGAAAACATCGTGAGGAAACCTGCATATCTCTTTACAATTCTAGGGATATGTGTAACCTACCAATCCGCATTGGAGCAGCGTGGTAGGTCTTAGCTCCAATCCTTCTCTCCAAAAAAAAAAAAAAATTGGAGAGAAGAGGCCTATGCCCAGCAGTGGGATAGTAACAGGCCGTTACTTACTTACTTACTTACAAGCTTATCTGCTGGAAGTAAGCTGTGATGGCAAAACGATAAGACTGTGTCACTCTTACAAGACGGTCACCACGGCAGGCACCAATGAGTTTTTCTATTAACACTCTCTTTAATTGATAATTGAAATTTATCACACGCTTTTCGGCGAAGGAAAACATCGTGCGAAAACCTGCATATCTCTAGAAAAATCTGGGGATATATGAACGAGAATGAATGAGAAATTTTCATTAAAATTTCCTCTTAAATCTTTTCTTTTCTTAATTACTGTTATAACTGGTATTTTATTCATAAAATTATATAACATTCTTTTAATATTTTGACAGCTAATTTTGAAGAACAAAATTTAGGAGTTCAACTCTCAGTTCGTAAATTGACTAAAATGTATTTGAGCCTGAGTGACATGTTAAAAGCAACGATTGAAGAAAATGGACCTTTGATTTTTTTGAATCTAAGTGTTCTCACGATAACGTTGGTATTCAACATATTTTGTCACATATCTGCAGGTAAGTAACACAGAATAATCTTGTATATAGCAAATAAATTATTATACTAACTTTAAAAGTCACAATTCTATAATATAAATTAGATTTTAACGCAACTATTAAATTTTTCTCCTAGCAAGACCAGCAAAAAATTCGAAAGCCAATCTTTTTCTTAAGTAGTTTATTTAACGTATTGCAAGTGAGCTTTCTTTTTATAAATTCAGACCACTCGCTTGTCTAATCTGTAGAAAATCGGTTTGTCTTCAGTTTAAATATAAGTATAGTATATAAAATACTAATTATAAATAAAATATATTTTGATATTATATATTTAAACTATCGAAACCGTCTATACACACGACTTATTCTGTTGGGATTACGGTTTTATGTAATGTGTAATGTAAATTTAGCCAAGTGGGACTTTTCTCAGCAGTGCGTCGAATAAAAATTCAGTAGCGACCCAATCAGAATCGCAAAAAAAAATACCTACAAAAATCTCACAAAAAAAGTCCGCGACAGCATGTTAGCATATCATGTCACAATAACTACTTTTATATGCAAAATTTCGGCGTGCTGAACACTGTATCCATTATTTTTTATCTACGTATTATTTTTGGTTATTCGCTATTTTGGTTTAATTCATACTCAATTTTTACTCAGAATAAAATTAATTAATTTACGTAGGGATAATTTTGTGACACTGAATTTCGTGCGGGTGAAGCCACAGGCACAGCTAGTAGCAACAATAAAATATTCTTCATCCCAGTAACTTCATACAGTTAGTTGTCCTAGAGCTTCTTGTCTTGTATATTGAAGAGCGGGGAATCGTAGTACACTTAATTTTCATTGGTTAAAAGGAGTTCTCCGGCAGAAATTACAGAATTATTAATATCTAGAATTAGTGAAAGATATAAACTTTTTTTGTGATAATCTTATTACAGACTAATTTTCAATCAACGAATCAAACTTTTTTCAGGCGACATCTTTCAAATAACGCTTACAAGAGTAATAATTGTTTCATCATGTTTAATAAATTTGACTTACAACATGATACACATCGAATATATGCATCGGCATCATGATGAAGTGAGTTTTTCATATTGTTAACGGGAATACACTAATTACGCCGTGTGGTATCCGGCAGAATAGTACCGCCCTCATTTCTTACCGAGGTGTCGTAAAAGACGACTAAAGTTAGTCGATCCGCCGTGTGGTATCCGGTTGAGTAGAATAGACCAACCTCATTTCTTACCGAGGTGTCGTAAAAGGCGACTAAGGTAAGTTTTCCCACCGTGTGGAATCTGGTTTAGCGAATAGACTATCCTCTTTCTTACCGAAGTGTCGTAAAATACGACAGAGGTAAGTTGACGTCAGGCAGGCGGCCGGTCGTAAAACGCAGCCAAATCATGTGACAGCATGTTTATAACATGTTGTGCCGACCCCACTCAGAGTGGGAAAAGGGCAGGAAGATGATGATGATGAACGGAAATACACTAATTACGTAGACCAATTGGACCAACGCTTTTGGAATTTATATCCATTTCAAATTTCTAATTTAAAATTGTAGGGAACAGTAATGTTTGGTTCAGACTTCTTAATTCTTAGAGTCAGTCTTAGACGATTATTTGAATTCAGACCAGTTCTATAATACCAATTAAAATAATAATATAATAATTTTAGGTAAACAGATGAGCACGTTCAACATTAATTACTTATTGATCAGAAGATATTTTAGGTAAACATAAACAGTTGGTTGAAGAGGGTGGTTTGTTTTACTCAACTGGACACCATACGACGGTTCAACTTACCTTAGTCGCATTTTATTACGATCAATGTAATGTAATCTCATGAGGTAGCCATATATAAGTTATACTTTAAGATTTTATGTCTCATTGTATTATAATAAATAAATATTGAATTACTTAATGTTCATATCTGGCTCACATTTAAAATGAATTTACTATTTATAAGGTGGAGCGAACGCATAATTTGACCAATGATTACCTAATTAAACGCCACTGCGATGAAAAAGTTAAAAATGAATTAAACATGCTAAATCACTTTGTCACCCTAAACAAAGTTACGTATTCCCCACTCGGCATGTTTACCGTGGACAGATCTTTAGTGATTAAGGTAACCAATAAACATGATATTAAAAAATGTGTCAAAATGTAATTATATTTTTAAATGTTAAAATTAGAACTGTTATCAGTAATTAAGGAAAAGTTAGCGGCTATTTTCCTCTCGGCCGCTTTGTTGTATTCTTTATTTTTTGTACATTTAATGATTGTTTTTTTTTATTACAGATATTTGGTTGCACGATCACAACATTGCTTGTGCTTTTAGATTATAACTCACATATTCATCACATGTCAGGCGAAACTTAATTACGTTGTCAAAGAAGTTTTAATGCGCCTTTTAATTATTATATTTACCGGATGTCATATGATCAGCTATAAATATCGATTTTTGAAGACATCCATTCATAAAATAAACCAAAATAAAAGGCGATATCTAAACTAATATAGGGTAGAGATACAAGCGATATAGAGGTAAATTAAGCATATCTGCGTCTACAATGGACTTAAAAAAAGATATTTAAATTTAAAATATTATATGCTGAATACGGATTTGCAAGATTGAGACAGGATCGCATATTTTTGAAAATTAAAGTTCATGGTTTTCCTATAAGTGTTCGCTTTTCAGTAGTTTATGCATACATAACAGTGCTCTTGTTGTTTTTTGTGTGTTTTTTAGATGACACAACTCATAATTTTGATAATGTGTTTGTGCTTCGTTGAAGTCCGAACGGGCTAATGAATTGAAGTGATTTGTATATAGATAGTTAAAGGACGGGAAAATAGCAAATTCTAATTATTCTGTATACTACTTAAGCGATTACCTTTAAACCGTCTATTTTACTGCTGATTAGGAAAATACCTGTTATCAAGAAAAGCCAGCTTGAATCTTGGTAGTTGCTCATTTCAAAATATTGTAACGGAAGGAAAAGAAGGACAGCGGAAGTTGTAACATGAAGACCATAGATTACTAACTAAAATAATGGAGACATAGTAACGGTGAGAAGAGAAGACTAGTGATGTCTTGCGACGCAGTAGTTGACAGTGTGTGCGAGGAGTTAAAAAGTTGTCAAAAATAATAAATAGATTTGGCTTTTCTGTCCCTGAAAATCGTTCCTTATTACTTCAATAACTAAAGGAATCATATCGTTGTAATAAATATATTATTATAGGAGTTAAATTGTTTGATGTGCTTTCTTGTATCGTACTAGAGTGCCCGGGCAAATGTTGAATGTCTTCTACGTAGATTAAAAAATACTAATCTCTAAATATTAAAAGCTACCAAAAAACGTTATTGTCACCCACCCTAACGTACATGTAAGAAATATGCTATCGTACAAAACAATTATGTATTAAATAAAGCTTTATGCATATACAAAAGTAATAATAAAATTATTTTGCTATAATCCGCGATGAAGTAAAATAGAAAATATATATAATGCTTAATGCAGAGTGGACAATCGGTTATCATACCTGATACATGCAGGAGTCGTAAAAAACACATGCACAAACCTCCACCATACCACGACCAAAATCGCAAAGAGATTTTGCGATTTTGGTCGTGGAGTCTATCTCCTGACGATGCTTCGGTTGCGGGGCGAAACGATTGTTGAGTTTGTGATAGTGAACGTATATAGTGCTTGTGTATCACGGTGGCGGTGGTGGAGGTGTGTGCATGTGTTTTTTACGACTCCTGCATGTATCAGGTATGATAACCGATTGTCCACTCTGCATTAAGCATTATATATATTTTCTATTTTACTTCATCGCGGATTATAGCAAAATAATTTTATTATTACTTTTGTATTATGGATCTCCGCAAAGTAACGCCTAATTCTATAAATTACTTTATGCATATGATGCACATGTGGATAAACATTTATGCACAATAAATTTTACACAAAATAATGTCTATAATTATTTTGGTTTATAAAATATTTTTTTATATAACAGCGACCTGAAGACGGGTACGGATTTCGAGGCATACCTCCTTACCCGGGCTTTTCCTCGCAGGCCTTAAGCCTGGTTGTTTGTTTAGGCATGTTCATAGATAATACACTATATAGGATAGGCATGTTGGCCTAGGCTCTGGCTTAATGGCTTGAGCCTCGGGGGATATCGATGGAGTGGTAGATGGGGATATGGGATAGATATATAATTGATTAATCGAATATTTTAAAAAAGAAGTCGATTAAAATATTTTTTTTTATTATTTAGATTAAGTTTTTTACATCCCTAGTCTATGGTATATGTACATAGATTACTAACTGTTATATGTAGACTAGACTATCTATGATGTAGAATACGGATGTAACTTGGAGTAGAAAAATCTATTTCTAAGTGATATTAAGTAAGTAATATTACTAAGCACTAAGTAATATTACTAGTACTAGGTAATATTACTAAGTAATCAATCGTATCAAAATAATCGATTAATAATAATCTTTTTCTGACTATTTGAACACTTAATTAAAATAAAGACTAATGAATGTGGGCAATTATCAATAAATAATAACACATGCGCTGTTTGTGAAATTCGTTTAAAATGTATAGTTTGGTTACATTAGTATCAAGCAACATTGCACATCTAATTTAATAAAAACAAGAATAAAAGTAAAAAAGAAAAGTAGCATAATTAATAATTAAAATAATCGATTATTATAAAAATCGATTCCTTTACGTCCCTAATTTAGACAAGCATCATTTAAAAAAATTAAAATCTGATATTTTCAATATTTGACAACCTTTTACTTAAAAGTAAATTTCTTAAATAATTGTATATTATTTCATAAATATGTCATCGTCAAAAGTGATTAAAGATGAAGCTTCGAATTCAGTTCTTAAATTTTTAAAAGCAAATGTTCCAAAGAGTGACTACGCCAACATAGAAAACGAATTAAAAAAAGATTTTTTACTAGCGAAAAAACCCAAAAAAAAAATTCAGAATAAACGAAGAAAATTGCATATTGTAACACGGAAAGAGAAGAAAGAGTTAGGGTTTTACTATATTCCTAGAAATAGTGTAAGGTATAATGATGTACTACCTTTAAATCAAATTTGGTCTGAATATATAATTAAATTATTGGATCTGGATGTTTCTAGACCAGAATGTGCTAGTAAAGGTTGGGATCAGTTTACACAAAAACTGTATAAAGCAGACTTTCATGGTAGTATGTTGAATGTTGTACGCTCAAAATGCCCTAGTTACATTGGTTTAAAAGGCATTTGTATTATGGATACAAAAAATACCTTTAAAATTGTATCTGTAGATAACAAAGTGACTAGTGTGCCTAAAAAAGATAGTGTGTTTGAAATAATTACAAAATGTATGAAAATATGTGTCTTTGGTAAACATTTGTGTGTGAGGCCTGCAGATAGATCAACTAAAAAAGTGAAGACCTATTTACATCCTGACCTATAATGATGCGATTTAATTTTTTTATTTGGTTTATGACAGACATAATTGTAATAAATAAATTACATGATAAGCGATATATTACACGAACTATACTTTTCTGTTTTGTTCTGCTCAAATAGAGCTCTTTTGCGGTGTTTTATATATAGTGTCTTAGATTTAATAGCTAGATAAATATAATTTACATTATCAATTTTGTAATATATTTATGGTCAATGTGATTCTCTGAATTATTAATATTATATGTTTTCAACCATTTAAATTACATACATAACACACCTTATATTGTGGACTATGTCATAGTTACCACAGAAATCACAGAATCTTTATAAGTCTTAAGCACACATGCACTGCAGCTGCCTGTTGTTGATGCATAAATAAAACTTGTAGGCTTGGACTCCCTGCCCCAGAAAAGTTGGAAACACCTACAAAACTCCTCACTGTTAAGCTCTGTCAACCACCTATATTGGCAGTGAACTATAAGGAGTGGCTATTTTACTAGATCGAAAAAGGTGAAAGTGTCTTAAATTACAAAATAGTATATATGTTGTAATATAAATGTTGATTAATGGATTATTTTAGGCTCCCAAAAAGCAATCAATACTTTGTTGATATAAGAAAGTCTGTTAACAAATTAGGTATCATAGCTCTCCCCCTACCTCAGTAATTGATTACAGGCAGTTTGTATCAGAAACCTACCCAGCAACAGCAGCAATTATTTTCTTTTCTTATGGATGAAAACTAGTGTCTCATTCCATTTATTGGTGTCTAAGTTAAAAATCCCGACATAGACTTGGTTATTAAAAAGATAATTCATTTTGCATAGCAGGTAACAGGGATCAAGAATTTCAAAAAAATCATAAATACTTTAAAAATTTTCCTAACTTTCATGTTCCTTAAGTCTTTAGATGGAATAGTTAATAAAAAAAAGTAATATGTTAATAATGTTTATTTGAATTTTAGGATGCTGTAAGAGAATAACCTTAATGCCACAAGCATTGTGATTAAAAAGCTTGACAGAAAGTCATGGTAACATTTATCTTAACAGTAAAATATATCTCAATTTAACAATACAACACGTAACAGATAAAAAAAAATCCAGTGAGATGATATTCTTTAAAATTAGGGAGTACATCTCTCTAGGAAACGTGGGTAGAGGCATACTTCGCGGATGTGGTATCTATCCAGTAGCCAACAGAGAAATCGCTCAAGCCCAAGACCATATCCACCATGAGGCACAGAGCCAAACTTTCGCTGATCTGTGTACCAGTAGTATGGGGATGGGTCAATTCCTTCACGCTTGTACCCTGTAAGAACATATTGGTTACAATAGGTCATGTAGAAATCAAATTATTATTTAAATTTGTCAACAATCTAATAATTTACCCTATCCTGACTTTATTTTTTTGTTTACTTAATTATTATAAGTCTAAAAGATATTTTATATTATTACTAAGATATTAAACAGATAACTTTACATCAGCATAACTTTAATTTCAGTAAACATACTATGTCCCCAGCTTTTCCAATTCAATTTAATGAGAGACTATTAAATAAATTACTTTACTATTATATTAAGTATGAAATATATACCTTCCAAGAGCTCTTCATGGTCCCATATCCTCATAGAACCGCCTACAATTTCTCCCACTCCAGGCATCAAAACATCTACGGACTCTGTAAGGCGACGGTCTTCTGGACACCGTGGCATATAGAAAGACTTTATTTCAGCAGGAAACTTGCACAGGAGTATCGGGACACCGATAGCATCTGTCATCTTTCGTTCTGGCCCTTCGGGAATATCCTAGCAGGATAAGTACAGATTAATGAATAGGTATAAAAAAATCACGAATGTCGTTATTAGCAAGATAGGAACAATCAATCCCTTTGGAACGCTCCATTTGTAAATTTTAATATACCGGTATAAATAAATAATCAAAACTGATAATATAATCATCATTCTCCTGCCCTTATCCCGCTCTAAGTTGGGTCGGCATAACATGTTATAAACATGTTTCTACATGATTTGGCTTCATACAACTGGCCGCCTGCCTGACGTCAGCTTACCTAAGTCGTATTTTACGACACCTTGGTAAGAAAGGGTGGTCTATTCTACTCAATCGGATACCACACAGTGCGTCACTTAGTCATCTTTTACGACGCCTCTGAAAGAAATGGGATGGTCTATGCTACTCAGCCGGACACCACACGGCGAGTCGACTTCCCTTAGTCGCCTCTTACGACACCTCGATAAGAAATGAGGGTGGTCTATTCTACTTAGCAGGATGGAAATATTCTGTTCATATATATTATCAAAACTCATATATGAACAGTATATTTTCAGATATCTTTTTTTATGTATTTTTAAAAGTACTTACATCCCCAAACTCATAGTAGGTTCCATCTTCTTTGGTGATATCGTTTTCGCGCAAGTACTCAATCGCTTCAATGTAAGTCATACGTTTGAATGGCTTCTGGGGGCGCTGGTTATACAAAAACAATGATGATTGAGTAATAGATTTAATTTTGTCACAATATGTTCATATTATGCAACAATGGATGTTTAGATGTAAAAAAGATTTCCAAGCTCTAGACTTGCTCTTTGTCACTTTATTGACAAAAAAAACTATAAAACTTAAGTACAATGAATTATAGAAAGTGTCTTCCTCTCTCTTCTTGAATTAAAGGAGTTTGAGAAGTGAAGTTTAACTTATCTGTTTAATACAAAAGTAATAATAAAATAATTTTGATACAATCCGCGATAAAGTAAAATAGTAAATATATATAATGCTAAATGTAGAGTGGACAATCCGTTTTCATACTTGATACATGCAAGATTCGTAAAAACACATGCACAAACCTCCACCACCGCCACTATAATACACAAGCACTACATACGTTCACTATCACATAAACTCAACAATCATTTCGCTCCGCAAGTTATGTAGCAAATATCTAACTATTAAGTTTAACCCACTTTAACCATTTTTATGGTTATCGAAATACTATATTACGGTTTTAATCGTTCTACGCCGGTGAATCTGGCAATTGTTAGTCAAGTGCAAAGAGGATGTCTTGAAGGTGACAACGACGTATGCTGTATTAATATCAGTGTTTTTAAGATTATGTCGAATAACCATTTAGTTACCTTAAAGTTAGGATTCAGTTCATACACTATATGGCCTTCAGGAGAGTCCAAAACTCTATCCACTACATCCACCACCATGTCCTCGATCCTCTCCAACAAATCCTCAAACGTGATGAAAGGAAATTCTCCTTCCACATGGCTGTACCTGGTTTAGAAATAACACTTGCTAACAATCGCTAACAAACTTAAACACAAAATAATCAGTATATTTTACGAAGTTCGTGAATAAATTTAATGATTTCTATTTATCATTGATAGAATGTCACCAAAAAAAATTTGTAGCACCTCAAATTTTTAAGCAGTGTTTTGTCTTACGTTATACAAAGACTATTTTTTTTTCTAATTGACTGTATGCTGTTAGCCATAACGGTTTTTACAGCGTCACCGGGCGGGACGGGCGGTCGCAGAAGCATCGTTGAGGTTGCGAAATGCGGAGAGTAGAGAAGACTCTACTAGCGTCGGCGAAGGTCGTCCTAAGGGTGCCTGTGAGGCCGGACCACGACTTAGGGCGACGTGTAGTGGAGGGTTGATGACTTTGATTAGTCAATACGACGACGGAAGGGTGGCAAGAAGTCACGACCAACCGACGTCAGAAATCTGGGACCTCGTCTTCGCCGGCGAAGACGCAGTGTGTGTATTACGTGTTTCTGTGTTTGCGATCGTTATTTGATCGTCAGGGTCATATAGGACGCTTTTGGACGCCTATATTTTCTGTGGTCAGACCTTACTTGGACGTAGGTGGTAGCAACTGAAATGAGAGGATTCGGTCGTACCTCAGATTTCTCGAAGTAAGACTTCGAAAAACGTTTAAAGAGGTAAGTAATGGTAGGGAGGTCGAGGTCTCAACGTAGTTAGCTAGCTTCTTAACTGCTGTCTTTGACATTCACTTACTCGGCAAGATGTCTTCTTGTACGTGATTGCTCGGCACGGTACGATTGCGCTATGCAGTATACGTCGCCAAGCGCAGCCAAACATGTCTCCAGATATAATTGTGAGCTTTGGGTTAAGTACGCTTGTTCTCTGTTAACAATTGAAAGGTTTAATTGTCATTATTTGAATTATTTACATTCCTTTCAAACCTTATGCCAAACGTTAACAGTAGTATTGTTACAACTACCGCCTGTCTCTAATAATTAGGTCTAAAGTATATGTTATGTGTGATTTATTGTGGTAGCAATATCTCCATCAATTTGACAATTGAAATTCTAAGAGTACAAAGACATCTTACTTTTATTTGTATATACTATTTTACTATATGTGCGGTGAAAAAATGTTAAAAAAAGAGTTCTAGGTAGACATTTCTTTATCATTTTCAAATGTAAGTTATTTAGACAAGTAAGTTAGAAGTTATAAATAGCTTGAATGGACACCTAGAATTCACTAATTTTATTAGATGTTGGTTAAATGGCACATGTAAGACTGTAAAGGTACAAACTGTGTTATAATTTTAGCTATAGCTTGAATGAATGTCTTAATATTTCTTTAGTCAATTAGATTAGTAAATACTCGTCATTTAGGCAATTTTAATACATTATATTTTAATTACTTGAACTCTTACCCGAAATAGTCAAATTTGAATAGAGTGGAACCACCTTCGCACTGAGTCTGCACTAATGTCGGCGGCTGCACTTCAGTATAGTGACGAGACGCGAAATGCTCGCGGAAAGCTCGAGTGACTGTCGCACGCATTCTTAACACCTTTGTTGTGTTCTCGCCACGGATCATTATATGCCTGAAATGTTGACATACAGGAATAAAATCTATCAAGCTTTTAATCGCGACTTCGTTCGCGTGGACAGTTGTCGTGTGATAGGTCGAAAATAGATGGCGCTTTTCAATATCATCCTATTCCTGTAGAATTAACAGGATTTCTAGAGCCTATATGTTATTATGGTGTATATAAGGAATACTTGTGCCAAAAGTCATCGATATTAGTTAAGCGGATTCGCCACGAAAAAGTAACATGTAAGTATATATATATATATATATATATATATATATATATATATATATATATATATATATATATATATATATATATATATATATATATATATATATATATATATATATATATATATATATATATATATATATATATATATATATATATATATATATATATATATTTCTTATATTTATTGTTAAATTAGGAAATTATTAGTAAGGTAATTCTAATTCATAATGTATGTATTTGCATACCAACTTTTTCTTAACTATAAATTGTTTCACTTCTTAGGTTAGCTGGCAGAGATCTCTGTCATAGGGATAAGTTGACTTTTGTACACTTTTTTTACCAATAATTTTTTTTCTAACATTTTTTTTGGTGCATTAATTTAATAACATACATACATTCATGCTCACAAACTTTCGCATTTATAATATTCATTTATTGTTTACCTGTTATCCAATTGGACGTCAGGAAGCGCATCCTCGTTTAGAATAGCATCTGCACCACCGGGCGGGGCCAATCCGATGAGCTCCCAATAGTCTACTGCAAGTTCATGACCCCCCGGTGCCTTCAGATTATAAATTATTGATTAAATATCAAAAGGAATAATAAAATTTCTTTGCTATAATCCGCGATGAAGTAAAATAGAAAATATACAGAGTGGTACCGACGATACGGCATTAATTTTAATCCTAGATAGCTACACTTAGCACTTAGCAGCCTACATAAAAAAAATCAGTTAATTCAATGAAGTACTTTAGCCACAGGATATTATTTTTCATTTTGAAATTAAACTTCATGATGTGTATGGATCAATGATCGATGGCAGCATGCCATACAAATTAAACCCTATAAATAATATTATACTCCTCTGTATCTAAAATGTAAAAATGACCTTGGACCTGGCCTTGCGGTCACCGCGCCGCAACCTTTGTATTTCACCGCTTCGTTTGATCTTCGCGGCGATCGTTATATCTACACCGAGCGCCGTACGCGCGCACTACAAGGTGAGTGAACCCTAATGAATGAGCGTGTTTCACAATTTAAACGTATTTAGTTTGTTAGAATATATATTTTTCTTAAATTCTATATTTTAATACATTGAATTATTTAAATATAGAATTTTAATAATTAATAATGAAAATAAAGTTTAATAATTAAACCAAAGTAATGTATTACTTCCAAGTGAACGGTGAAGTTATTAAATGTCGTATCATCGGTACCACTCTGTATATAATGCTAAATGTAGAGTGGACAATCCGTCATACCTGATACATGCAGGATTCGTAAAAACACATGTACAAACGTCCACCACCGCCACCATAAGACATACGCACTACACACGTTCACTACCACGGTTATCACGAAACGATTTTTGAGTTTGTGATAGTGAACGTGTGTAGTGCTTGTCTTGTAGTAGTAGTGGTTTATGCATGTATTTTTAAGAATTCTGCATGTATCAGGTATGAATGTATCAGGTATACATTTAGCATAATATATTATAACAAACGACGATATTTCTCCTTTATTCTTATTCAATAAATAAAAAGCAGTTTTCCCAGAGTCAACCCATTTACACTCTCGCTACAACTCAATGAATGACTTGCTTTTCGCACCATAAGCATTTCGCACCTCAAGCTCACCCTCAATCACTGTCATGGCATAACACAGCTCAATTAGTGGCAACCAACTCAGCAGATACACACGTAAACAGACTCGCAAATGATAACGCTCAAAGAACAATCACCACTTCTAGGCAGATTCTTCAGTCGTTGCAGATGCCCACAGTCTAGAAAACAATCGTTACAACTGGAAAGATCCAGAGAACAATCGTCGTTCTAGCTGACAGTTCCATCGAACAAAAGTCACGGGCGCGTCTAAGGCCTCACATAGCACATCGTCACGTTGATCTCACAGAATTAATTAACCGAATACCAATTACCATCAATAATCTCTCCAATAAAAACTCCATTTTTTATTCCATAGTATCGCATATCGCAACTATCTCTCAAATTATACGAAATTCGTACTCTCCGTGTTGTCTCAATATTGACCGTCATTTGTCTTTTCTTTAAACTCTTTAAACTTCCAGATATTCCTTATGTCCACTCTATTTGTGAGTTTAGGTTACATCCCCTTCTGAATATAACAAACGACGATATTTCTCCTTTATTCTTATTCAATAAATAAAAAGCAGTTTTCCCAGAGTCAACCCATTTACACTCTCGCCTAGTGTATTATCTATGACTCTCGCTACAACTCAATGAATGACACATAAAAATATGAGAGCCACAATGCTTTTTCATATTAATCGCCAACTCTATGAAGGAGGTTGTATTAAAAACATGTTGTAACAATATATTTTCTATTTTACTTCATCCTGGATTATAGCAAAATAATTTTATTATTATTTTGGTAT
Organism: Morpho achilles; assembly: GCA_947086495.1. Lineage (NCBI taxonomy): Eukaryota > Metazoa > Arthropoda > Insecta > Lepidoptera > Nymphalidae > Morpho > Morpho achilles. Next base: position 9,385,490 of record CAMTZB010000024.1, read on the forward strand.
TATGGATCTCCACAAAGTAACGCCTAATTCTATAATTGATTTTATGACTATTTAATTTAAAATCTTTAAAATTCGTTAATTAAAAGTAATAGTTAAGTATTTTTTCTGTGGGAATTTTGAAATAAGTGCATTAAAATATTCTTATATTGAATGTTTAAATTTTGTGTAATAAAAGATCATACATGGTCAGACAAGCAAGAATCCTAAATATATCAGAATTGATGTAATTGAAATCTAGGTGTCACTTCATATCATGCGTGCATCACTTCATAGCAATGTCTCTTTCATATAATCCTGTACTTGCCTTAAAAAGTGTTTTACATAGAACTTGCCTTATGAAGTGTATTAATATGTGTAAAATGCTATTGGCTTTTCATGATAAATAGATATTAAAACTCTATAAGTCACTGGAATTTGTAAACAACAAATAATTAAAACATAGCTAATTAATAAATTTACAAATTAGTATACACTAGTACATGGAAATAATTATATATATAAGAACATTTTTTTAAAATCATCACTCTGAAATAGAAGGTTATTTATATATTAAGAAATCATATCATTCTACCACTTTGAGATAGCAACACTTATTCACGACAGATCCATAATTAGCTGTCTACATATTACTGTATTACACTCGAAGTTACATAAAGTATTTTAAAATGAGATTACAAAATTTTAACATTTAGATCATGCTAACTTTGCTAAAAGACAGAAAACTTCTATGCATATTCTGTATTATTTTGGATATAAAGAAACTCTATGCCTTTAGCATGCTAAACATTTCTTATGAGTATATTAGTCATCCTTTAATTACTTACAATTTTTCCCTCTGGAACAACTTCTAATTTCCCATACAAAACCACAGATGATTCAGTAGAAAGAACAAGCGCGTTGTATGTTTGGCAAAGAACTCCATGTAAAACACATTGTAAATATCCAGTACCATCTCTTAAAGTTAAGAATGTGAGAGATTTCCCTTGACGTCGCAGCCGGTGTACCCATCCATTTACACATATCCTTTCACCTCGGTGTGCTCCAGCTAAAGTATATAGAGATCAAAATTCAAAATAGTGTTGGTCTGCATTTGGTAATATAAAATTCATGTTTTAGTGTCAAGAAACAAGTCCCACAAAATGAATGCCAACAAAAATCAAACTCAGAAAATGTTACAGATTCCTCTTTATAAATGCTCAGGTAATAAAAGGTACGAAAATGAAAGAATGCTGTTCTAGAAAAAGTGTCCAAAGAATCTAATTGCAGGAAAAGAAAAAACAAGCCTCAGAACATAGAAAAACTGAGAAGATGATCCAATAATGCACAGGTTGAAGCCTGTGTGACCACTTACTTTACTTGAGGTAAAAAAGAACAAACTAAATACAGAAATAAAATGAGAAGCAATAGATTTATCACAGATAAAAGATGACAAATTGATCAGAAAAATAGGTATGGAACAACACAACATCTTATATAACTCAGAAGAATCATTTTCGAAACATATTTCTTAAAATTTTCATTAGCTTAATGTAAATGTAAACTCTCAATACAATTACTAAAATGACAATAAATCCTGTTTTTAAACAATTATTCTGGACAATCATTTTATGTTAGCAATTACAATTTTTATTTGCATAAATAACAAAAAAAAAGTTACCATCACATATTTTTATTTTATTAGCTTTAGGCAGACTCAGATCTTGTTCTATGATAATCTTTTTAGCTTCTTCTAAGTTTTGGACTCTTTTTTCATCTTTCTCTTCCTCTACCTTAACTTTATCAGCTGCTTTGTAATTTTCCCTTACCCATATTTTTTGAACCTTTTTTAATTGTGATTTAGCAGCTACATCGTAAACTTTGCCTTCTTCTTTGGAGTCAACATATATAGTCGGAAACGGCTCCTTGCCTGCATGACGCATAGCTTGCAAAATTGTTTTGAAAGGTTTTTCTGAAGAACCATCTCCAACCTCATCATTACCATTCTTTTCTGATGTGTACATACCTTCTGTAAACAAAAAGTTGTAATTCTTAATTTAGTAAATTGAAAAAAAGTCTAAGTTTAAAAAATCTAAAAAAGTCTAAAGTCTAGGGACCTGAAACCAAAGCTTACAATTGATAGCAGTCCATTAGCAACAATCACTATATGAAAATTTTCATTTTGTTTAGTTTGTGGAATTACTTACTATACACAAGTTTGGTTTCCAATATGTACCTATCATACTTATTGATGAATTGATTATGGTTGGTAAATAATGTTTTTTAGTTATAGTTATCAAAATTAATAATTAATTCTTAAAGTGCTCACTTTAAGAAATAAGAATGAAACATCACACCTATAATATACAGCTGAGTTATTAAAAAGAATACATTTTAAAATCAGAATACTTTTTACGCAATCTGTTATGTATATGTACTAAGAAATCCGGTATAGAAGTTTTGTGTTTAATGGCCTATGAATCTGAAGTACGCAGGCGTTTTACACTGCAGCATTCATGTCAAACATATGATGCAATTTAACTGCCTTATGAAATAATTTGTTATAATGAAAGTATTACTTTATTTTTAAAACGGAATATTTCTTACATTACACTACACTTACACTTTTACTCTAACACTTTTAATTTATTTTATTTAATTAAATGATTAAATATGATAGGTTATTATTCGACATAACAAATAAAATAAAACTCACCAAGAGAAAGTTTTTCGATGTCTGGCATTGTTCACTTTACTTATCTAACAATAAATATAATAGTTTATGTACAATAATGTAATTTTAAAAAAATTATACACGCCTAGTGCTAGTGACACGAAGACAACCAACATAGACTAATAAGATGCTAAAAGTTTCAAAGCATTATTTAATAATAGTCTATGATAAGAAAACCAATTTATTAGCGTAATCTATGTATAATATATTTATGTATCATAGAGATAAATAAGATATACCAATCGTAGAGTATGATTATTTCACCTCTTTGAGGTAAAATTTTCAGAATCCTCTTTAAGAATGTTTTATATTATATTTATTAAGCCTTAAAGAGCCGGCTATAGAAAGAGAATCTTACGAGGAATTCGGTCAAGTAGAATTCTTTTTTATTTCCTCTTTATTTTATAGTTTTGCGTATAAATGATTAAGCGCTTTAGGATAGTGGAAAATAGCTAGTACCTATGCTTTTTCTTGGGCCACTGGTTTGCTACGTTTAAGCTAAAGAGTAATTTTGCTTTGCTAGTAAAATAAACTACAGAGTTTTTAAATAAAACTTCAATTGAAGCGTAACAATTATATTGTATGTTCTGAAAATCTAAAAAATAATTGATTAAAATACAATTAATAATATTTCAAACCTCAGTACGTTGCATTTTTTGGTATTTATTTATCTTGTGGTTTATTTTCTCTAAATCTATCACCACAGTCTACTTGTGTCTCGAAATCGCAAATCTTCAAGTCGACATTAAAGAGGAGTGGTGCTGGGCAGATGAAGTCAATTGGAATTCCACGAGAGCACATATACAAATGATTACAATATTCGTGTGGAATGAGAAGGCCATTAGTCATGTCACGGGCACATATAGTGCTAGCATCTTCAGGTGTATTAGTGAATGGAGTATTAGTGGTTGGGGTCTCAGTGGATGGTGTTGTGGTTTTTATTCTATTTTCACAGTCGACCTGGTTAGGCCAATCACATATTTCGAATTTTTCATTATATAAAAACCCGAAAGGACACGTTGCAGCGATTGGCTCGCCAGAAATGCACTGGTAAAATTGATTACAATTTTCGTGAGATAATATTTTGAAAACAGTGAAATCCAAGGGACATCCTTTTTCGTTAACCTCAATTTCCTCAGAGACAACAACAAAGGCTACTAAGCTGAATACAGCGCAGATTGCAACTGAAACAATAAATTAAGGTTTATTATAACGACCCAGCTGCTAATGCATGCTGTCCCAGGCTTTTGTTACTTGAGGCTAATCATAATATTTGACAATAGATGTCAATTACAGGTAAAAAACAAAACTTTTTTCAGGACAAACTATGAATATTACCCAAATATTCAATTTTAGAACTAATAGATGCCAATGTTTTTAAGGTCCTTATAAAAAAGTTTTTTCTTACCTTTACGCATTTTGATCACTTGTTTCTAATCTATGTTTATAACATTGAATGGGCTTGAAAGCCAAATTTACGGACTTTATACTCTGCTGTCGTGTACGTAGATAGACGATAAATTTGTCATACAAAATTTTTACAACTAAAAACATGTAGTTAGATAAAAATAACACAAATTTTATCATTTAACTAATTTTTCAATTAAATTACATGTTTTCTGTTAAAATAATAATAATTTTTCTTTGTCAACTTGTATCAACACTTACCTGTGCGTAGTTTTACCTGTGCAGTAACATATACATATGTATATGTTACTGCACACACTGTCACACGGTTACACCGCTTGGCTATCACAGCTCACTTTTAGCATAACAAAACTGAAATTGTCAAGAAATACAATTAAAAATGGTATCCATATGAAAGTGTTTAAGCTGGGTATAGAGGTAAAGTTAAATTACTATTGGTAAAGCCAATTCAGAGCAAAGAGGTGTAAAATAAAAGTTCATCCGAATCCAAATTTCACCCTTACCTGCCCGCAGCTCATCATGCTGACTGGTTGATGAGACTCGGCAATCGGCAAACATTACATAAAGCAGTACAAATATATCTCACTGATGATTATGATCAATGAGTTTTTATTGCAATACAATTCATTTAAAATATTTTCAAATCAACCAAACTATGTAACATTTTAAGTGCATACACACATGTAATTATAAGTGCATAAATACACACATAAGTATTAATGTATTATTAATGTATTTAATATTTAACCGACTAATATATATCTTCTTAAATGTAGGAATAATAGTATATACGTAAAAGCGCCGCTGTATACCTGAAACAATTGGAATCTATACTTATTATCATATTGTAACACTGTCAACACTTAATGAGAATGAACGCTATCAACATTTATGGCAGTTAGGTTGGCACACCATTCCTAAGTTGGCGCTATTGCGGTACGAAACTATTGGCGGCAATTGGAGCTGTGGTGTTGGCGCCGTTTCTTAAGGGAGGATAGATCGTGAGCTAAGCTAACGTGTCGACGTCGAGTACTTGGCGAAAGGCTAGGGTGGTGATGGCGTATATCTCAGCGAGCCAAGATAGATTGCGCCATGACCACGAAATATTGCGTTAGTAGTATTAGTATAATAAATAGGCTTCATGGACCATTTGATTTAGTCAATGATCAGAGCGATAACAACAAGAAAGGTTTTCCATCTATAGATAACAAAGTACTTTTATCTCATCATCTTTTTTTAATATAAACTTTGCGTCGCATGCTATACCACGAGGTGAAGTAGTTAATAAATAATAATAAATAATAAATATTTGGGACACTTACACACACGGTCGTCCGTCCCCAAAGTAAGTAACTTAATACTTGTGTTATGGGTGACTGACAACTAGTGAATACACTTATATATTTTTAAATTACATACTTAAATACAAATATACTACCCGACTCGACGACCAACAAATTCATTTATAGATAATGTTGGCCCTCGGCGGGAATACCCGCGAACCGCGGAGCTGAAGGCAGGGTCACTACCCACTACTCCAACGGGCCAGTCATCAGTTTGTAATAAAAAAGTTTTGTACGATGTTTTATACGATCTTACCGTGCTAACAAATGTTCTGTTAAGTGTTAATATACCAAGAGGCGAATAATCTGGCTCGTTCAACATGAGGTGCTTGTGAAATAACACCAACTCGGCCGGGACCGGGGAACCCAAAGGTTTGACGTTGTACATAAGGTAACAGAGATCAACTTGCAATTTGAGAGTCTGAAATATTATTGTTTGAATCAACGTAGGTCTCTCAATAATTTATATAGCCACTGGCAGCCTGCCCCTGCTTCGCACGGGTATAAAATATATACCCCATGTCACTCAGTGAAAAACATTATTAAAATCGATCCAGTAGTTTTGATTTATTCATTACTGCCCGTGCCCCGCACGCTTTAAATTTGGAGAAAATAATTCACCTCTCCCTACACCAAGGAAATTTCCTGCTATATCTAATATCTAAATTCATAAATTACATATTAACTTTTTACATTTTTCCCTATATATTTTACTTTTACAATTAATTACAGAATGTCTGTATATATAACGTTCACAGCTTTCTTGTCATTAGACAATACAAACATGTTTTCTTTAGAGGTTACTCTTAAAAGAGCGACATTTCGTTGCGCGTCCGATCACTGCTAAATTCGAAGTGCTATAGAGCGAAGCGCGGCCTCCTCGCGGCATTTTAAATCTGTAATATCTCCAAAAATGTTCACTTAAATTACATGCTGTAAATGGCCATATTGATCTATATTAAATCAACAATGTATTTAAGGTACTTAATTGGATAAGGATTAATGCTATATTGTATAAAAATTGCACATAAGGCATTATTTTTCGTAAAAAGTAAATGACAAAAAATGCTATTGTGGGTTATCCATATGAGATAGACATATACCATCGCGGACTTTTCTGTAGACCTTTTCAATTGTACAAATACTTGGTATGTCATTTTGATAAATCTCGAAGGGTTTATCCTGCGTTTGCAATGTAAGCGGGAAAAAATGTAATTATTTACGACATCACATTAGAAACCTCAAAAATTACAGTATTTCTCTACTCCATAATGAATGTTGTCATACATGTAAACCTTCCTCTTGAATCACCGTATCTATTAAAAAACTGGATCATAATCTGTTGCGTAGTTTTAAAGATTTAAGCATAGGGATACATAGGGACAAACAAAAAAGGTGACTTTGTTTTATACTAAGTAGTGATGCCATACTTAGTTAATTTTAAGCCCCTGCTGTAGGCCTAAGTCCTCATTGCTCATAACTTAATATTATAATTAGTGTTATATTACCTTCTTCTGGATTTCATGGTTAGGTGTTACAAAAATAACCATGTTCAGACCAACGAACAAAGGGACAAAAGTGTGACATATTGAAAATGATCCACCCTCAGAATAATCTGTAATTAAAATATTTCAAATGAATAAAAAATATACTGTTATTACTTATTCAAAATTATTGATTTATTAAAGTGCTCATATTAAAAAAAGAGAAGTTGGAGCGTATGTAACTAAAAAGTTAAGCATCTATCAATTCTAAGCCGATCGCCGTCAATCGCGAACAGCATTCGGAAGTATTACACGACTTTCATTAATTAATTTATAAAAGTTATGAAATTATTCTAAAATAATATATCTCACCATTAAATAGCCGGAGGATTTAATTTTCACTTTTTAATCACAGAATTAATATTGTTCTGACTATTTTGTATTATAGTTTATAAAAAAGGAAGGATGAAGGAACGTTGCTAACATAGAATACGTGGGAACAAATATTGTTTTTACTTTATTGGTCTGAATAACTATAGTTTATATTTATTGTAAAAATAATTAGTTTTCTATAAACACCCGCTCTTTGGTTCTTCTTTTTAATTCTAACAAACTTAATGAAATAATGCGAAAGTGCATATATTTAAGGAAGAGTGGGCTAAATTAAATGAGTGCCGTGTGGTGTGGGGCTGAGCAGAATAGACCACCCTCTTTCATACCGAGGTGTAGTAAAATACGATTTAGATAAGTTGACGTCAGGCAGGCGGCTGGTCGTCAAATACGGAACCAAATCATATGTCTACATGTTAAAACATTTTATGCCGACCCTCACTTAGGGCAGGAGGATGATGGGCTAAATCAAATCACTCTAGATTTTGCGGCACACGTTTCGATCATTAAGACATGGAAATTTTTATAGATTTTAACAGACTTGTATAATAAGCAAGTAAGAATAAATGCGTTTCTTCGTACATTATTAGATAATTGGATTTTTCTTAAATGCTATAATAACATCTTCCTATACAACGAGATATAATGAGAGAGCCATACCTATATCATAAAGCAAGGATATAATGTTGCATACCACTGTGGACCTGACGTATGTATAGTTTGATAAGTAATGAAGGACTACTTTTTCAGCAGTGGTGAATAGCTTCTTTGAATGTTGAGACATCTGACACAAATATGTTGTCGTTATATCAATAGGCAATATAGACGACGGTCGAAGGACCAAATATGGATTTCTTTCTACTGAAGATCTCCAATCTCTACACTCTCCTTCGGCTATCGTCTATGTCATCTTTATTAGAAATATTTAAAAAATATTGAAACAAGTTCTATCATTAGACAAACCCAGCACAGTAACAATAACGTTTACTTGTAACTATTGAAGATGTGATGTCGAACACAATGCTAATGAATGTAAAAATATGCTTATTGAAGATCAGAAACATGATAAAACCATCAGAATTATTCAATCTCGTAGTCACGTCGCAAATTGATGTATACGATTGGATAAGAGAACGAACGCCGTCGTTTATTGTCGGTGATGTGTGATCTGAAATATTTATTATAATTTACAATTTTTGGTAATTCCTGACACTAAAATATGATAAAAATATGACTATATAAAGCTTTTGATTGTGATACACGAAATATTATTTTACCCGTATTTCTATAGGTATAACGTATAACAGGGTTACAGCATTTACGTATAACAGAGCTATTTTTCATACATATACAGTACTAGCTTTGACCCGCATTGACTTCTTTAGACAATTCCTCTTATAGGAAAGGCGAATAAATGCAAATACCACCGTATACCACCTTACTAAGTAGTATACCACCTTTCAATTTGATATATCTTTTTTTTTTTGTGAAACGATTGAAATAATTCACACCCTAAGTAAGAAATAATTCACACACTTTTACTACCCATTACTGAAAAAAGCCTCCTAATCGGATCAGCGGTCTCTAAGATTAGCGGAAACAAACGGAACAAACGTACAGAGATTTGACATCACAGCGATTTTATTATATGTATAGATAGAATAGATAAACAAATCTCAATAATTCTCACCAATTTTTGAAGTATGAAGTAAGCTTCTCATCTTTGCAGTCATCATATTAAGAACTGCCGTTACCTCTAAATGAATCAGCAATACTTGAACTTGTAACAGTAAAACGATTAAGTGGTCAAAACTATTGAGCCAGTTATAATACGAGTGTTCATCTGGAGTTTAAATTTTTTTTATTATATTACACGGCGGGTTGTCTTACCTTAGTCGCCTTTTACGACACCTCAGTAAGAAATGAGGGTCGTATTCTGTTCAGCCAGGTATCACATGGCGTAAGAATCATCATCCCATTAACACCTTTTATTAACTACTAGCGGCCTGCCCCTGCTTCGCACGGGTATAAAATATATAGCCCATGTCACTCAGTGAAAAAAAATTATTAAAATCGATCCAGTAGTTTTGATTTATTCATTACTGGCCGTGGTCCGCAAGCGTTAAATTTGGAGAAAAACAATTCCCCTTTCCCTATACTAAGAAGATTTCCTGCTATCTTTGGAATATCTAAATTCATATACTACATATATAAGTAAATATACTAATATATTTACATTTTTCCCTATGTTATTTTTTTACAAAAAACAGAATGGCTTTATATACAACATTCACAGCTTCCTTGTCATTAAACAAACTCTTGACAGAGCGACATATAGCTGTTAAATTCGAAGTGCTATAGGGCGAAGCGCGGCCTCCTCACGGCATTTTAAATCTGTAATATCTCCGAAAATGTTCACTTAAATTACATACTGTAAACGTCCATATTGATCTATAATAAATCATTAATTTATTTAAGGTATTTAATTGGATAAAGATTAATGCTGTATTGTATAAAAATTGCTTTGAACATAAGGCATTATTTTTCGTAAAAAGTAAATGACAAAAAATGCTATTGTGGGTTATCCATAAGAGATAGACATATACCATCGCGGACTTTTCTGTAGACCTTTTCAAGGTGTACAAATACTTAATTCATCATTTTGATAAATATCGTAGGGTTTAGCCTGCGTTTGCAATGTAAGCGGAAAAAAATTTAATTATTTACGACATCACATTAGAAACCTCAAAAATTACAGTATTTCTCTACTCGGTTTCGAATGTTATTGTTCATATAAACCTTCCTCTTGAATCACTCTATCTATTAAAAAAACCGCATCAAAATCTATTGCGTAGTTTTAAAGATTTAAGCATACATAGGGATATATATATGGACAAACAAAGAATGTGACTTTGTTTTATACTATGTAGTGATGTTTACTTACGTATATTATCATCATACATTATCAATTAATATTCCAAAAATAATAATTATTTTTTTAAATTTACCATACCATCTTTTCTTAAAAGAAAGGCCAAAATAATTCCAACTCCAACAATAAAAGCACTGATTACTAAAATTACTAATTTTCTTTGAGGCTTCAATCTTTGAATATTATGCATTTGGACTTTTATCTGAAAAAGTTTTACACAAGCATTTTAGGTACATATTTTCTTTTTTATGAATTGCTGGCCTTGCATTCTTGGCATCTGAACGTCTCCTAAATTAAAAATTTAAGGAAACTAAAAATGTGTCTTATTTTATTTCGCTAAAGTTAACTCAAAGCTTCAAGCAAAGTTCTCGAAGCTCTTTCTTTTTTACCAGTATCTTTTATTGCTGTTAGCGATTTTAAGACTAAAGAAAGTAAATTACCTTCTCTAACAAGTTCAGATGTTGAATCATAGATTGCATTCTTCCCATTGCTTCAAGACGACTCACTAGCACAATAAAAATCATCAAAATTAAGTCAAGCAGTTCTTTGAAATTTATGAGCGCAATTGAATTTAATTGAAATAACGTGGTAGTAGTCGCAGATAGAGCCAAAGCTAATTTCTGTAGAACAAGTGTATCTGGGAAAAAAATATTATATAATTACTTTAATTCTTAATAATAATATGATATTTATTTATTTATTTTGAGTAACGTTAAACAAACAAATAAAGGCGTCTTTCCACCAATGACATTATTCATCATAATTTATCCATTGTTGCTTTTATAATGCGGTTAATGATTATATACATTCGATGAGCCCTATGCGCACATGACCATTTTTATCCTTAATAGAAATAGTTTAACAGAAAATAAAGCAAATAATACTTGAATTACATGAATTAAACCTTATGATGTACTGATGTACTCTAAGAAAGAACTGCCGTGTGGTATCCGGCTGAGTAGAATAGACCACCCACATTTCTTACCGAGGTGTCGTAAAAGGCGACTAAGGTAAGTTGATGTCTGGCAGGCGGCCAGTAAAGGCCAGGTCAATACGTTGTCACATCATTTGACATCACGTTGTAAAATACGTTGCCAAATCATTTGACAAATGTTTATAACATGTTGTGCCGACCCCACTTAGAGTGGGATAAGGGCGGCTAGAAGAAGAAGATGTACTCCAAGAAAGAAGTCTTACTCAGTGTTGTAATGAATAGGTAACTATAGAGCTCAAGAAAGCGTGAAGGACTTATATTATAGCCATTGCGAAAAGACGTTATACGTAGCGGAGCTATTCCAACTATTCGGGACGCGTGCAATACCAGCCATAGGACACCGCGCTCTATGTATATCGAGTTTTCCATTTCAGAGCAAATGCTAGAAACGTCAATGCGCAATACTGATACACTTTTTCTTTATTTCAGAGAGGTTGAAGTCAGAGCTTTATATACCGGGTAATGTTTAATATTTGCTCGTCATTAAATACTTTGTCAACTGTAAGCTAATGCAAATGTTTGCTATATCGAAGTGGAACAGTGTAATTTTTTTTATAATACACTAGCAATCGCCAGCGGCTCCGCCCACATGGAAAGATTCGAACCATAATATAGTTTTTTGATAACCATAGAAATGGTTAAAGTGGGTTAACTTTAAAAAGATATTTATTTAGAACTTTGAAACAGAAACAATTTTGTAATATATGATTTTTGAATAACTATCATCGTTTACTCAGCGCATACAAGAAAAAATTTTAATTTTAATTTCGTTCTGTTTTTTAATGCTGCTCCTCTCCTATTTACCTATCTTAGCGTGATGCTATATAGCATATGGCGTACACTTGTTTACGAGTTCACTTTAATAAATAATATATTAAAATTGAATTGCGTACACCCTCAAAAAATCATCAGGTACTTTAATAGATACGACATATATAACTTGAAAAGTTATCATATAGTTGCTTAATGGAGACGAAATGGCCGGCGAGCATACTCGAAAAAAGAATAATTTACTTACCCGAAATGATAAAGGAGTTCTCGTGGTAGGTTACACAAATCTACAGAACTCTCTAGAGATATGCACGTTTACTCACAATGTTTTCCTTTACTGAAAAGCGTGCGACAAATTGCAAATATCAATTAGACACCACAAGTTTTAACAGAAAAACTCTCTCGGCGGGATTTGAAATGGTGACCCTTTAAAATTTGACTCCCTTTTAATTTGTTGCACCCTGTGATGTTGTGATGATTAAAATTACAAAGTAGTTTTATTTATTTGAGGCATCCTTGATTTTTCTATCATTAGAAGTTACAAAGTAGTTTCCCTATGAACATTTTTTTTTAATGACACATCAATACAAATACTTCATAAAAAATGTATTTCAAAGAACCAGTTATTATTGTTTCCTGTTGTGATTTAACTTCTATCTTGTCACGCTAGAACAAAAAATAAATATATGTACAGTCAAATTGGGTAACTTTGAATTTACGGGTAACATTGAATAAAACGACTAAAATAATTATTAATTTTTTTTTCAATATCTGTAACCTGATTTAAAACTGATAACTGAGTGAAATGAAAATAATAAATGTTCTAGTTGTCAAATGTCATTTAAAATTTATAGTTTTGAAACAAATTTTGACACTTTATCAAAATTTTCTGTTCGCTGTCTTTTAGCAGTGAAAAGTATGTGAGTTACATTTCCGATTTAATTACAGAAAAGGTGTGTAAAACACATGATTTTTGGTTTCTAATGATCAATTGTACGTTGAAATTATACTTTTTCACATAATTTCGTGATTTTGCATCGTTTTATATCCATTGACAAGGAAATTTGTGGACCACCCCTATTTTTAGTTAAATATGGGTAACTTTGAACGGTTCAAAGATACCCAATTGCATTATCTTAGTTTATGGGTAACATTGACAAAGAGTTATTGATTTCTAAAAATATTTTCAAGTACATACAGTAATTACAATAGAATTATTTTGCTATAATCCGCGTTTATTAAAAGAATCTATGTATTGCTAAACGTATAAAGCAGGCAACATTCAAATACCTTATACCTACATGCAGGACGAGTCCCCACACGTATCGTAATAAAATCTAATCCGGTGCTTTAACAAGGATGAAAGCTTAGCTGTATAGCGGTGATAGCCCAGCAGTAACAACCTCGGAATCTTTCGAACAGGTCGCAGGTTCAAACCCAGGGCAGGCATCAATGAGTTTCTATTAAAACTTATGTGTCTAATTGTGAATTACAATTTATCACACGTTTTTCGGTGAAGGAAAACATTGCGAGGAAACCTACGTATCTCTAGAAAATTATGGGGATATGTGTAACCTACTAATCCGCATTGGAGCAGCGAGGTAGGTCTTAGCTCCAATTCTTCTCTTCAAAGACGGAGAGAGGAGGCCTATGGTCAGAAGTGGGATAGTAACAGTTCGTTACTCGCGGTCATGGTTTCCAAAAAAGGAATTTACTATTATTAAAATAGAAAACATCGTTTTCATCTTAAAAGAGCATCAAACAACAAAAAATAAAGATAAAATGTACATTGAAGATGACATCTCATTCATGGAATGGGGTGAATTATTTTTCAAATTCTCTTGCCAACCATTAATGTTTTGAACTCATTTGAATGGTAATTGGTTATAGAATTTGTTATTTAGGTTTGATTTTTACTAAATATTTACAATCTCAAATAAATATGTATTCGTTAGAAAAAAAAAATCTACCCATATGTTGCTAATATTTAGTAATTGGCAATTTTAAGTAAATGGTCGGCTGTTAAGTATGACAAGTTGACTTTATTTGAAAGATCTATCTTTCATTCATTCAGAACATAAGTATAATTTTACCCATGATACGAAAATTCTGTGAATTCAAGGATTTTTAGTTTCCGAAATAATTCGGTTCAAAGTTACCCAAAACTCAAGGTAACTTTGAACACGCACAAAAGCATATTTTTTTTCCATTTCCTTTCTAGTTACTTAGTAATACAGTTAGTTATTCTAAAACTCGGTTTAAAAGAACACTCATTATTCATCAAAACCTAAAATAAGATCATCCTATTTTTTTATATTTTGAAAAATCTGAAAAAGTCATTCAAAGTTACCCAATTTGACTGTAGTAAAAACAGCAAAAATTGTTTAAATTATTTTTGAATTAAGAATATTGTGTTAGCAATTATAAAATATTTTGTAAAATAAGATAATAGTTATTGTGTTGAGTAGTAGCCTCAATCCTCAAGCCTCAAAAAAAGGAGGGAAATTTATTTTGGTGGCATTCTGATGCGACGTAAAATAACGTAAATAGTAGATTATTAAGTGAAATAAAGTGTTTAAAGAATTGTTTTGATATGATTCGAAATTTTCATAAGTATTCTAATAATTGTGAAAAGTGTTCATAGTTAATATATAGACACCAGCTAATGTGATTTATGTAATTTTATCGATTTCTATTAGTTTCAAGCCTATACGAGGCATTTATTCATAAGCTCTTTATAATGACTTTATTTAAAACTCTCAGTATCAAATTGTACATATTTTATTTAGTACAATACGATGATGTGAAGATTATTGAAAATATTTTTGAATAACGATATAATTATTTTATTTATATGTAAGGCTGCGGGCAATATTCATAATCTGATAATTAATTAACGATAGACCCTCATTTCTCACCGAGGGTGTTATAAATGGCGACTAAGGTAACGGTCGACCCGTCGTGTGGTGTCCGGTTGAGTGTAATAGACCACCCTCTTTCTTGTCGGGGTATCGTATATTACGACTAAGGTAAGTTGACGTTAGGCAAGCGGCCGGACGTAGCCAAATCATGTGACAACATGTTTGTTACATGTTGTGCCGATCCCACTTACAGTGGGATAAGAGCAGGAGGATAATGTATACACCCGAAAAACTCAATAATATTATAACTTATAATTGTGGGAGGATTATTTTGATTCTATAGAGTCGTGTTTTCAATCTGTGGGTCGCGACCCCAATGGGGGTCGCGAAGTCTTACTCAGGGGGTCGCCAACTGAAAGCAAAAGGCAAGGCTAACACTACAATATAAACACAATTTTAGATAGAAGAATGGGCTTGTTTATTTTTCAAAAATTTAATTTGTGGTGCTATCTTCATAATTATCAAACCATTTTCTTATTGCATTCTATTTCACTTTTTAGTTTTAATGTCTATCATGGCAGAAAATGTTAGTTCACACAAATATGATGTGGCGAATGGCACTAATAATTTTAGAGCTTTAAATTTTTTTATTTCTTTGTCGTTCTATGAAACAAGGGGGTCGCCAGAATTTTTCAACCTGTAAAGGATCAAAAAGATAGGAAAATACTGCTATAGAGTATATAAATGTGAGAGTAACTTACTCAAGACAGGAATAGTCGTATAACTATCCCCCTATTCGGTTCTACATCATTATATATTGTCTACTTATGAAATGTGTAAAGATAGGTATTGAAATTAAAAAAAAATTATCCGATAGAGTGACTACACTCCGGACACAATATTGCTTTTAAGTTGATTACGAACCGTGATACGTTGTGATTGTAATAACTGATTCTTTAGACAATCAGCGGTCATGAGCGCTTAACACAAGAGGAGTCAAATAAAACTCGTCGCATGATATTATTCTTAATTTTATTGTATAATTCAATTAATAATATTAAAGACATATAAACTAGGTCCTCACATTTAAAAATAAAGTGTTTGTTTGCTAAATAGGCTTTTTTTATTGTTTGTAGACGAGCGCTTGACTGTAATCACGCCTGATGGTAAGCAATGATAAAGTCCATGATGGAGCGCGTTTGCCTAGAAGATACCTATTCACTTTTGTTTTAAAAGTACCCATATTTTATTCATTGGGAAAGACAGATGCCGGGAAAGCATTTGTTCGAGTTTGAATATGCATTTGAGTTTAACGGTGGTAGCGACCCTATACTTAAGGTGAAATTATAACTATTTTCAGTGCAGCTTATAATTATAGGCCCTTTATTGTGCATTGTGTAAGTGAGAGTGTCAACGCTAAAGCCTACATCTAATAGCTACATGTAAAACGGAATTAGAAATACTTAATCGATAAAAACCGAGTCAACGGTCTCACGAGGCCTCGCATAATCGGTAAGCACGTCGCTGTTCACTATCGAGTGTTCATGGTCACTCCGAGCTTACACGTCTTGGGTGAGACATAGCGAGTGCTCTCGAGCGAGAGTGTACAGCTAGTTCATTATAAAATCTAGAGCACCTTTTGAAACCTGTTCATAATGTAACAGTGCGCGCATTTATTAATTAAAAGTATAAAATAAAAATAAAGAAGTGTACGTGTATTTTAATTTTCGGCTTCTTATAATCACACTACTAAGCATAGGCCTCCTCTCCCCTCTATTTTGAAGGGAATGGTTTGAAGTTTAGACCCATCACGCTACTTCTGATAGGTAGGTTACACATATCCTCAGGATTACCTGTATTTTAGTGTTTAACATTAGCAACCAGATTTGCTTTTATTTGCAGTACAAAGACTATATACGTGATAGCGACACTAAACATCTGAAACAATTCAAAAGAAAAAAAATTAATACTACATATCGTTTATAATATTATTAAAGTTTAAGTAAAATTTAATTTAAGTTATATAACAGTTATTTTCGTGAGTTTTTGCGAACATTCGATGATTTGGCGATATCCAGTCTGTTGAACAAGCAATTTTTGCCTAGTTTTACTATTGGTTGATTAAATTTAGTTTAAAGTTAAGATAGTATGCCAACGTCCTGAAATAATTTTCATTTGCCTTACGGTAAGGCAAACAAATTAAAAATATTTTCCAGATGTATTTGTCTACTTTGTTGACTAGAATAATATTTAGGTTTAACAAAATTAAATTGTCGCCATAAGTATAGAAAAAACTATATTAAAATTTTAACTATATTATAATAGTTTACTTAGCTATTACCTATATTATAATAGTTTAGTTAATAGTAACTCATATTTCATTCTTGGACTTCGTAGATGTGAAAAAAGTCATCCGTATCGCTAGTTATAAATAACAATAGGTTAATATTGTGGCGTAGAGCATCTTACCGTGCTAACGTAGGATCTGTTAAGTCTGAATATTCCAAGAGGCGAGAAGATAGGCTCGTTCAAAATAAGTTGTTTGTGGAATAACACCAACTCTGTTGGGACCGGCAAACCCAACGGTTTGACGTTATACATGAGATGGCAGAGGTCTGTTCGCATATCAAGTGTCTGAAATGGTTTTAGTCTTTAGTTAATAGTAAGTCTTTAGTTAATTAGTAAGTTAGTTTTTAGCGATAATTTTTTAAATATTCATTAGTTTTCTTTACTTTGTATATAAACTACGTGGCAAAAACTTTTAAAGGAAGTAAATTTTGTTTTGAAATTTTTATAAACTGCAAAGCTTTGAAGATTACAAGATTTTTGTTAGAATTTTCGCAAATTTATGTAAAGAAATATTAAAATCACTTCAAACTTCAAGTTTAAGTGTTATAGACCTATTTGTTTTTCACCGTTATCTAATAATTCATTGTGTATACACTTATAAAGTTTGAATTTAAAATATAATAAATAGAAAACATCATTCTGCTGCCCTTATTCCATTCCAAGTGGGGTCGTCACAACATATTATAGACATGGCTATACATGATTTGGCTAGGTATTTTACGACCGGCCGCCTGCCCGACGTCAACTAACGTTAGTCGCCTATTGCAACGCCTCGGTATGATAGAGTTGTGTATCTTACTCAGCCGAATACCACACGGCGGGTCAACTTTCCCGCCCGGTTTCGGTGTAAAAGCTGTTAGGGCTAACATCATATAGTCATATAAAAAAAAAAGGTCAACTTACCTCAGTCGCCTATTACGACACCTCGGTAAGAAATGAGTGTGGTCTATTTTATCAGCCGGATACCACACGCCAGGAAATAAATAGAAAACACGAATAAAAAAATTAATATTGACTGGCCCGTTGGAGCAGTGGGTAGTGACCCTGCCTTCAGCTCCGCAGGTCGCGGGTTCGATTCCCACCGAGGGTTAACATTTTCTATAAATGAATTTGTTGGTCTTTGAGCCTGGGTGTATATTGGTATTTAAGTATGTATTTAAAAAATATATAAGTATATATTCACCAGTTGTCTGTCACCCATAACACAAGTATTAAGTTACTTACTTTGGGGACGGACGACCGTGTGTGTAAGTGTCCCATATATTTATTAATAAAAAAAAATAAAAAAAATTATGGCCACTGTAGCAGTGAACTTAATGTCCGACAAATTTTGTATTTCCTTAATACTTTCATACCTTTTTCCTGATGTTGTGGCTTGGTACTACAAAATTGAATAAATTCAAAGCAGCGCACAGAAAGAATAATATATGCAACTTTAAATCGTGCGGTACTTCGGTGTAATCTATAAACAAAAATAGAAATTTTCAATTATTAATATGTTTAAACTTATATACTTGTTAATAACGACAAAATGCAAAAAACGACGGTACAAAAGTAATAATGAAATTATTCCGCGATAAAGTAAATAGAAAATATATATAATGCTAAATGTATTTATTTCGTTTATCAGCGTCTTCGCCGGCGAAGACGAGGTCCCCGCTTGCTTGTGTCAAGCGGGGGCGCCGTGACGCAGACTTCTTCCAAGTCAATTATTATATGCAGCCCTCCAAAAACGCGCCGCCTTAAGCCGAGGTTCGGTCTCGCAGGAGACACCCTTAAGCCGAAGCCCCCTGCGGGTGCGAATAATGCACTCGCTTGTACCATCCATTTCTTCTCGGCGATGCTTCTGCGCTCGCCCGTCTTATCGGTGACGCTGTCAAAGCCATTAGGGCTAACAGCATTAGTCATATTCGAAAAAAAAATATTTCGTTTATTTATTTATATTTTATGATACACCACATTTTATGAATACAAGAATTTGATTAATAATAAACATAAAAATAAAAATTTTGTATTGCACAAAAAGCGGCCTCATCGCT
Organism: Morpho achilles; assembly: GCA_947086495.1. Classification (NCBI taxonomy): domain Eukaryota; kingdom Metazoa; phylum Arthropoda; class Insecta; order Lepidoptera; family Nymphalidae; genus Morpho; species Morpho achilles. Next base: position 9,404,791 of record CAMTZB010000024.1, read on the forward strand.
TATACGCGATTTATTCCAGACAACCTTTAAATGTAAAGTGGAATATTCGTTTTCATACCTGATGCATGCACGATTTGCAAAAACAAGTATTACAAACATCACCCACCACAATACACAAGCACTTTCACTTTCACACACTTTTATACATGTTCACTTTCACAAAACAATGGTATTGCCTCGCAACCGAAGCATCATCAGGTGATAGACTCTACGACAAAATCGCAAAGCATCACCCAAGCAAGCATATAGTAATTGGTTTAACCTCCACAATTTATTTTGCCTCCAAACTTGCACTGGAAACATTTTTCATTAACACATTTTCAAATTTAATGTTTCTTATTTAGATTCGGCTATCCCATACTACAAAACCAAATACAAAAGTAATAATAATAATCCTTAAATAAGACATTTTTTTACGGATTATAGCAAAATATTATTATTACTACTTTTGTACTAATTATTTCTACCAACAGTATTATTACAAAATGAAATATATTAAAGCTCAGAGTATAGAATTAACTGTAGCTATATATTATACTTGTAATTATGAAATTGGTGAAGTTGCAACCACTGCGAATCATCATGAAAACATGATACTTGAAGATCAGAAACATAACAAGGCCATCAGAATTATTCATTTTCGTGGTAACATCACAAATTGATACATATGGTTGAATTAGAGAACGAACGCCATCGTTTATTGTACTTGAAGTCCAGTCTGAAATATGTTTATATGTAAATAAATTATACGTTAGCAATTCCAAATTTTGTACATTTTTGCCTATCGGGTCTTCAATACTGAACAATCTTATCTTTGCAAGTGATAGTGAAATTAACATTTGTATTCTCATTATATTGTATAAATTTTCACCACCACAAAAAAAATATAAGTTGAAATTTTCTAAAAATAATACCCAACTAGATCCATTTATCGACCCAGAAACCACCAACATAAATACTTAAATACTAAATAATAGACTAAAATTAATAAAAAATTTCTAACATTAAGGGGGGCATAATAAACAGGAGCTAGGGCGGCATCAAGCCTAAATCCGCCACTATCGATAGTCAGACTTGCACATTTACGAAATTGTTGTTAATTGTACTGGGAAAAATAAAGCGTTGTAAATGAAACTTACCAATTTTGGAGATATGAAGTAAATTCCTCATATGCGTTTCCATCATCTTAAGAACTGTTGTGACCTCTAAATGAATCAACAATATTTGTACTTGTAATAGCAAAATTATCACGTATTCAACTATATATGTCCATATTGAATACGACCTTTTATCTACGGTTTAAACAAGTTTTTAATTGATAATGAGAAAAAAATTGAGAATGATCAAAGCGTTCCGATTACTATGTATTATTAATATTTATATTTATTGATATAACCACTTAGAGCTGTACCATGACGTATCAATAAATCATATAATCAAAACATTTCCTAGAATAAATAGGATTTTGCTTGGATATCTTTTTATTTATGAATTATTAAAAAGATTGAACGTACCTCTTTCACAGAAAATAAAAATCGATAAAATACCAGCCACTACTACAAAATTACCTAGCACATTGACTACTAATTTCCTTTCCGGAGACTCTAATCTTTGAATATTTTTCATTTGTACTTTTATCTATAACAATAATTAAACATAAGTTAGTAATCCGCCCTGACTATATATAACCTTTGAAGTCTAACTGTTCACGTTCTCGGTATAATACCTTCCCTAATATTTCCAAATGTTGAATCATATATTTCATTCTCCACATGACTCCGTAACAACCCACTTCTGTTATTATATTTGTCGTAATTATATCTAATAAACGTTCGATATAGTAAAAGTCATTGAAACTAAATTGAGTCTTCATTATAAATGTTTCATACATTTCCAAATTAGAAACAAATTTTTGAATAAAAAGTATACCTGAAATAAAAAATCCTTCTATTCCATTTTTCGTCCTTTCACTCGTTTTCGTAATATAATTTCATTACATATTAATTATTGGTAGAAAGAGTTCTGTTTCAATAAAGTAAAAAAAAAATCGAACCAAGCAATCTTAGTTTAATCACTTAATCGAATATCATTTTGCTCCTTTGATAAGCACGAACTTTAAGTGATCTATCAATAAGCACAAAAAAAAAAAACAGAAAATAACACAGATATTGTATGCCCTTAAACAAAATCAGATATTCTTAAGATATCATTCTTACTGAGTATTGTAATAAATAAGTAACTATAGAGCACAAGAACTCGTGATATACTTATAGTATATCCATTACGGAAAGACGTAAAACGTATTGGGGCTAGACCAACAAATCGCGAAGTTTGCAGTACCAGCCATAATGCACCACGTTCCATGTATATTATGTTTTCCATTTTAGAATAAATGCTACAACCGTCGATGAACAATGCTAAAAACACTATATGGTGCGGTACTTTCCGAGGGTTTGACGTCAGACTGTAAGGTATTATTAGTCCGATAGTGTTTAAATAATTATGTTATTAAATTTTTTATCGGCTTAAAGCTAATAATGTAAAGGTATATTATTCCGAGTTGGACTAACTAAAATAAATTTCTTTCTTTGTTATTTTGGTTATCCAGATCAATGCAATAAAAAACACTAGCAGCAGCGAAAGAAACCAACAAGCTACTGCGCCTCCAAGAGCTCCTCGGTTAGAGCACCTAAATGCCTGTGTATTTGAATATCCTTCGAAAAAAAAGCTTCGAACAAGACTACAGAAACAAGACTATATCATCCAGTTTCTTGCTAGTTCTTCTCAGTAAAAGCAACATTTTCAATGAGTGTTATCTTTATTAATATATTAATCCTTGGCGATTTATAAGTGCTGGATAAGCTTATTTGAATAAAGATTATTTCTATTTGATTTGAGCATTTGAAACTTTTAAAGGAGTTTAGAGTGTAAAAATCTGATCGAGGTGGCGAACTACTATAACAGTTTGCCCTGGTTGTGCCATAGTTCAGCACCAGGTGTGTCTAGCTATAGAGATATACTTTAACACGCTGTCCAATTTATCTAAGCTCTACAGGATGTAGTCTACAGTCTGTTTCACAAAGTCAAAAATTAATTTGGTACAAGCTTAGACATCTTGTACAAAATTTAATTAGGTACCTGTTTATCACATCAAGAACTGTCGATTGATTGTTAAATTAATAAAATGAGTTTTTTTATTATTTTACAAAGTTTAAATGAAATCTATCCTTTCACAGAGCGCCAAAATTGTGTCGCGACACCTAAGTGTCGGTTACTTACATACTACATAGATATGAAACTAATATAAAGGATGTTAAAAGAACAGTGCTTAGTGTGCTCAAAAAAAGAAAGTCATTCTGTCCGTCTCGCTGTCGTTCAGTATGTTACTGTTACGGCTATTTCGCTGGAGCGATATTAATGAAATTTGCAACATTTGAAAATGAAAAAAGTAAAGATAAACTAAGGATATGATACAATCGAAAGAAAATGAAACAAAATTATGATGTGATCAATGCATATTTATTGTAATAATTAATTTATTCGATAAGCCTAGAAAAAGAACATAATTATTAATACTTAAATACTTTATTATTTAAATATTATAGGCTTCAATATTTCCTTTTATACGCAGTAGCAAGAGCAAGTATGTGGTGGCGCCACTAAAGATCTGAAACATTCGAACAGGAAGAATTTATCTTATACATTCTTGTATAAATTTTTCGAGATTAAAATTACAGAACATCGCGCAACTTAGTCCAGTTATCAAGACGTTACGATTTGGTTAATAAGACGTCTTTCAGTCTGATTAAGAATCCTAGTTCCAAAGGACCGTACATCACATTTACACGCCGGCACATAGGTAATATAGTTTGGTCTGATTTATAAACATGGCCAGAGACGTTAATAAATATTATTTTTTCAATGGGTGTAAGGATAAATAAATGGATATTATATAAAGTATCCAGAAATCTCTTTATATTATAATAAGCTTGACACATATACTGAATCACTACATATTATAAAACAAAGTCCATATTTCCGTATGTACGCATAAAACTTTTAAATTACGCAACCGATTTTGATGCGGTTTTTTTTAATAGATAGAGTGATTCCAGAGGAAGGTTTGTACGTATAATAACATTCAATACGAAGTAGAGAAATAATGTAATTTTGAGGTTTCTGTAAATAATTTCATTTTTTTCCGCTTACATTGCAAACGCAGGCTAAACCCTACGAGATTTATCAAAATGATGTACTAAGTATTTGTACACCTTAAAAAGGTCTACAGAAAAGTCCGCGATGGTATATGTCTATCGCTTATGGATAACCCACTAAAGCATTTTTTGTTGTTTACTTTTTACGAAAAATAATGCCTTATTTTTGAAGCAATTCTTATACAATACAGCATTAATCCTTATCCAATTAAGTACCTGTAATAAATAGTTCATTTAATATAGATCAATATGGCCGTTTACAGCATGTAATTTAAGTGAACATTTTCGGAGATATTACAGATTTAAAATGCCGTGAGGAGGCCGCGCTTCGCCTTATAACACTTCGACTTTAGCAGCGATGTCGCTCTTTCAAGAGTTTGTTTAAAGACATTCTGTAATTAATTGTAAAAATAAAATATATAGGGAAAATATAAAAGTAAATAAGTAATAATGTACTATATGAATTTAGATATTCCAAAGTTAGCAGGAAATCTTCTTGGCATAGGGAAAGGAAATTGTTTTTCTCCAAATTTAACGCTACGGCCACGGGCAGTAATGAATAAATCAAAACAACTGGATCAATTTTAATCATTTTTTTACACTGACTGACATGGGATATATATTTTATACCCGTGCGAAGCAGGGGCAGGCCGCTAGTACATTATAAAAGAACGGTCCCGCCACGTCTTTCTGTCTGTTATTTTGTTTGTTTTGATTAACTCAAAAATTACTGGTTTTTCATACGCTTTTCTCCAGTAGAAAGAGTAATACAAGAGGATGGGTTGGTGTTCATATTATGTTAAGGTTTTGTGTACATTGGTTGAAATATTAGGATAATTATTGACAATATAAAAAATCCAAGCCGCCTGGTAGTATTTGCCGAAGGCGCAGCCTAGGTCTGGTAAGGTGAACAAGTATCTATTTTTTTAATGACAGATTTCTATTAGCATTTTAACTTCTCCAGAAAATTGTTGACATTAATTGGCAAGTTATTTGACAGTTTTAAAATTCATCAATCAAAATGTTACGGACATTTTAATAGTTCAAATCTATGCGGTGTAATTAAACGTATAGCTTAGAAGTTCTTGCAAAATAAGAACTAAGGCGTACAAGAAATTCTAGCGTGGTTTTTGCCAGAATTGATGCGACAAAGCTCGGGCATCTCTGTCGCCTATCTAACCGTTCTAATATAGAACGGGTCGCTACTAACTAGTATTTCAATAAGAAATGTATCGTAAATAGTGCTGAAATACGAGCAATATGACAATATCAATAAAACTATATACAATTTCCAATAAAATCGAGTTACCTTTATAGTATAAAGGTAACTCGATTTTATCGCGATGTGACCCGTATGTTTATATAATAATTATTATGAATCGTGAAAGTTTAAAAGTCTACCGAAATTTGTTTTATTTATGCTATTCGTTGGCAAGTTTATTTAAAGCGTAGAGTACATGGGTGACCGGACTTTGCTCGTTATTTTTTACAAGAAACAAAAAGAGAATACTTGAAAATAAAAAGAAAAAAGCAATTGGGCAGGTGGGGCTCGATCTGGGGTATTTTCCTTTCTCAAGACCGCTTGTTCCCCAATTGAGCGACTGATGACTTTCCAAATTACATCGTAATTAACCTTTGTATTTCATTTATATTTTAGCAGTTTTTCAATTTAAAAATGAAACCTAGCTAGATTGATATCGCCTTAGAAACCCCTGCATACTAAGTTTCATGAAATAATTTAGAAGATATCAATTTATCCAAAATGGAACTTAAAAATATTTTCAACTATGTTTTGAGTTTACTTTATTCTTTACTTTGGAATCATAGATAATGAAAAAACATTCTCGTATTTAATAAAAAATTCAAGCAAATGAAATTGATAATGAAATTATAAGTTTAAATAATAAAGTGTTTATTCTATGTCGTATATGACCATACCGTGCCAACGAACGATCTGTTAAATGTAAATATTCCAAGAGGCGAGAAAATTGGCTCGTTCAAAATAAGTTGTTTGTGGACTAACACCACCTCTGTTGGAACCGGCAAACCCAACGGTTTCACGTTATACATGAGATGGCAGAGGTCTGCTCGCATATCAAGGATCTGAAATTGTTTTTTTTTTCTTTTATAAAATTATATTGAATGGCGCGTTGGCAGATGTGGCAATGATTCAACCTTAAGTTCCGCGGGTCGCCGGTGCGATTCCCGCTAATTGCCAACAATTTTATTTTTATTCTTTCTTTATTTGGTTCGTCAGATCTAGGTGTAATGTATTTGAGTAATTATTTATAAAAATATATACATATTTACCAGTTGTCGGCCATCCATGACAGAAGTGTTTAGATAGATTGGGGAGGGATGACCGTGATGAAAAACTAATTTTGAAATCAAGAATGTTCCTAAACAGAGTAACGAAACCAAGGAAGATCTAATAAACATGGTTACGTGTTTATCGACCAAAGTCGGTGGCAAGATAACAAAAAACGATATAAAAGATATATACAGAACGCGTGGAAAAAGAGAAAACATAGCAAACCCCCCAATTATTGTCGAAACTTCATCCACCTACTTGAAGACAGACCTCATCAAATTGTGTAAGACATTCAATATAAGACATAAATCAAAACTATGTGCTAAGCATCTCGGTTTTCGTACGAAAGAAGAAACCCCCGTTTTTATCTCTGAGCAGTTGACGGCTAAAGCTTCACGTCTGTATTTTTTAGCGCGTGATGTAGCCAAAACCAAATCATATCGCTTTTGCTGGACTGCATATGGAAAAGTTTATTTGCGAAAGGACGAAAATACACCCATCATTATTATTAACAGTGAACCCCAAATACAACAACTACAAAAGTGACTACTTGTACCTTACTTTATATGTTCACTAGTGCTTCTTAGAATATATTTTGTCCAAAGACTGTATAGTTTAACGATACTATTATCTTATTATGTAAAAGTTTGTATTTTAAATCATAGCGTATTACATTCACACACACTTTTTCTACTTCTGTCATACTTAATGCTTATATATACACATTTACCAACTTTACACATATATATCCATCTTCACCTTTACTCACTCATACTTCATAACTACAGATACCTACAAAAGTTAAATAAGTACATTATGACATCATATATTTACATTAATAAAGTAATATATTGCAAAGATATTGCCCTAATCATAGATAAATTCAGAAAAATCTATGTAACGAAAATCTATCAGAGGAATAATGTAATACATAATTTTGTTACTGAACTACATTCAATCTCTGTAACAAATAATGGTTAGTTTTCTAAATAATTTACATGATATAGATAACACGGAGGTAGCGCGCTCCTTTCAGTGCGATATTGAGGATCTAACAAAACATATACCATTAAAAAAACAGGACTTAACTATCTTATGTCAAAATATTCGAAGTATTTATAAAAACATCGACGACTTACTAGTAACTACGGCTAAACTACGCTTTGATACGGACATTATTATTTTAACAGAATGTCGACTGAGCTCTAATAAACCTATTCCGTCACTTTATACTTACAGAACGTTCACGACATCTAATCATTTGAACCAAAACGATGGTGTTGTTGTATATATTAAGGAAACAATCACAGCTCACGTTAACGAAATAAAAATTACTCATGCATCGTGCTTGCAAATAGAACTTGATAACTGTATAATACTTGGTATCTACCGCTCCCCGTCAAACTCTAACCCTGAATTGTTTATTAACTCATTAAGTGATCACTTGGATACCATTAAAACGCGGAAAAATCTTGTTTTGACCGGAGATATTAATATCAATATTAGGACAAAGTTAACGGAATCTTCTAAAGTTTATATCGACTCAACGGAACGAAATCACGCATCTAGGTATTTAAATTCTTTATCAATATATGGCTTGCTACCGGGACACTGGTTTCCGACGAGGGAAAATAACTGTTTGGATCACTTTCTGCTGAAACTTGATAAAAAACTCTACTCCGCTGACATAGGTGTACTAAACACTTCTGTTACAGATCACTTAATGATACTACTTAACATAAGAAACATAAAACCTAAATACACTATTACAAAAACTAAAACTGTAATAAACTTTAAAATGGCACTGGAGACTTTGGCTACGAAAAATCTATCTAGTTTACTATACAATGACAATCCCAATGTTATATTAGAACTACTACTGAGTAAAATAACAGAATCTCTTCAAGAAAATACTAATTTAGTATCTGTTCCTCGCAGCAAACGTAATATCAAGCCATGGATAACACCAGGTATACTTAGGTGTATAAGAACTAGAAACAAAATGCAACAGAAATTAAGGTCCGAGCCGCATAATGAAATTTTAAAAATTACTTTCAAAAGATATCGCAATTACTGTAATAAAATTATTAAAAAATTAAAATATAATTATGAAAAGAACCAATTAATTAAATCAAGCAAAAATACAAAAACACTTTGGAAAAACATTAAAAGCATAACATTTACAACAGAAACTAAAACTAAAAACATTGAATTGCTTAAAAATAGTACATGTCCTTCAGAAACTGTAAACTCTATTAATGAGTACTTTGCAAATATAGGCAAAAATCTTGCTGAAAACATAACATTAAAATATAAAACGCAGCACTACAACAATGCACTTAAAAAAAATAACTCCCATTATACATCTTTTGTGCTTCTTGACACTTATAACCTGGAAGTCCAGGACATACTTAAAAATCTTAAATCTGACAGTGCTCCAGGCTGGGATAATATTCCCCCAAAATTCTTGAAACTTGCTCATTTTGAGCTTACTCCTATAATATGTCATATGAGCAACTTATGTTTTCGTTATGGTATCTTCCCATCTCAATTGAAGAGAGCAGTTATTACTCCTGTGCACAAGAAGGGCGACAGACATGAAGTGAATAATTATAGACCTATCTCTGTGCTTCCTGCAATCTCGAAAGTTTTGGAAAAGTTGATCAACAATAGGCTAATCAAATACCTTAATAAGTTTAGCATCGTATCTGAGCAACAATATGGGTTTAGACATGGCAAATCGACGGAAGATGCGGTTATAGCATTAACCTCGCTTGTTGTTGATCAACTTGACCAAAGAAACAAATGCATTTGCGTTTTCTTAGACCTCAAAAAAGCCTTTGATACGGTTTCTGTCCCCCTTCTTGTGCAGAAGCTAAACGACATTGGCATAAGAGGTACAGCCTTAAACTTACTTCGCGACTACTTAAGTGAAAGGAAGCAGAAAGTTAAAGTAGGGCAATTTATTAGTGAGGAGGCAAATATACACTATGGCGTACCGCAAGGCAGTGTATTAGGGCCGACCTTATTTACGATCTACATCAACGAGCTATGTAACTTAAAACTGCAAAGTGGTACCGTCTACTCTTATGCTGATGATACAGCTATCGTTTTCACTGGTGCTTCCTGGGATGAGGTTCGTAGTAACACCGAATTGGGAATTGCATGCGTTTTAGATTGGCTTAAAATTAATCTTCTTACATTAAATACGGACAAAACTAATTACATCTGTTTCTCTGTTTACAATAATACTCAACCAGATATAAATTTCAACATCAAACTTCATGAGTGCGGTAACTCTATCAGCCTTAACTGTACATGCCACAGCATTACCAAAGTGCCAATAACAAAATACCTCGGTGTCATGATTGACCAAAATTTAGCATGGCACGCACATATTGAACTGGTGGCAAGCAGAGTTAGGAAACTTACATATCTATTTAAAGTATTACGTTATGTAGCCCCCAATGAACTACTTAGTAAAATATATGTCGCTCTTGTACAGTCAGTGATCTCTTACTGCATTCCTGTGTGGGGTGGAGCATATAAAACTAAGTTTATTGAAGTGGAAAGGGCTCAACGTTTTTTACTTAAAGTTATGCTCTTTAAAGCATTCAGATTTCCTACTGACGAGCTATACTCTACGTGTAAGATCCTATCTGTTAGGAAATTATATATTCTTAACACTATACTGCGGTTACACAAAAAACTACAGTTTAAATTGCCTATTCTAAATAAAAGAAGAATAAAAAATGTTGCTCCCTTTGTTAAAACTAAAACAGCTTTTGCTGGCCGTCAGTACAATAAACAAGCGTCACACTTATACGACATAATAAATAACAAATTAAATATATATATAATGACTTACCATAACTGCAAACATACTCTATCTTATTGGCTAAAAACATTAAGTTATGAAGACACGGAAGTTCTACTAGAATATACATCTTAAATACATAGATCTACATGCACACACTCACACACACACACACACACACACACACCCACCCACCCACACACCCACACACCCACCCACACACCCACCCACACACGCCTCATACACATACGCTATAATTAAATAACTTAAAAATTACTTACCTTTTTAATAATTGAATAACTTACCTTTGTTATGGAAGAGCGAGACCTTCTGACACAAGTATTTCTAATACTTACTAGAAGGTCTCAATCTGTATTTTTTATAATGTATTTTTGAAAAGAAATAAATATTTTTGTTTTGTTTTGTTTGTTTTGTGTGTGTGTCTGATATAAGGATCAAATTTTTTAAAAGATGAAACTTTAAAATAAATGGAAAATTAATTCCCGGCTGGGGCTCGATCCGGGGTATTTTTACTTTTTATTCCACCCGTTATTCTTAACAACGTTAAAAATAAAAGGTAAAATATATCATTTGGATTCTATTTTAGAGTGATCCGTTTTTTCAGTGCCCGAAAACAGGGATAAAAAGGTAATTTTTTAAATGTAATCTAGCTAGATGGAATTAATATCAAATTTATCCATACCTTATTCTTGATAACGTGGCTCGGTAATGCATAATTAATAATATTAAAAGAGGCAAACAGAAAAAATAATATATGTACTTTTAAATCATGCGGTTCTTCCGTATGAACTGTAAACAAAAAATGGAAATTTAAAATTAATGCTGTGCCTATTTATTATATTGGCAGTATTATGTAAAAATGATTCATTTTAGGTTGTATATATTGTCAAGATAGAGAAGACTGAGCTGTAGTAAACATCTTCCCTATGGTTAAGTGACTGCTTTAGGCCGCGTACAGACATCGCGAGGCGTGCGTTGCGAAAAGCTCGTCACACATGCTTCAACCTGAGGCATACGACGGCACATTTATACATGCGTCCTGAATGACACATGCTCATTCGTCAGTAGAAAAATGGCTCCGACAAGGCGAGACGTGCAAAGACAGCTGAGACTTAGTTATTCTAAAAATATTTAAAAAAGAGAAAAGACGCTTGTGACTATAACGATCTTTATGAACCGATTACATTGTGGAAATACATGAGCTCCATGACTCATGAGCGTGCGACACAAACAAAACGTCCGTCTACACGGAGCGCTCGGCTCGCACTGAGACAGCGTTCGCAACGATCGTATGATGAGACGCGAACGCTCACTGCGATCACACTCGTCCACACTCCACACAGCTTGAGGCATGCGAGACGAACCATTTGGAACGCATGCCTCGCAATGTCTGTACACGCCCTTAGACAAATTTACTATAATACTTATAATTGATTTAAATGTGCTTTCCTATTTCCTAAACTTGTATTATTGCGTGCTCTGCAACCTTATATTAAGGAATTGTAAATATGTGACCCTACCATAATAATGTCTCAATAAGGAGATTTAGGGTGTAGATACAAAACGGATATTATTATTTTTGGCCACTATACGTTATATTTGTTTAAAGCTCTGTCAAATGTTAAGTGGCTCACACTTCATGCACACGCTTGGTAAACAGTACAGGGTGAGACTACTTGTCGTACTATTAATGATATGCGTCACTAATGCATTCCCAGTTAAATGTAGATACAAACATATAGTAACAGGAAAATAAGTTTTAACAAATAAAATTGTTGGTTCCTGCCTCGGGTTTCATAACCGTAATCCTTCGTAAAGAACCCACATGATTTTACCACTCGACTATAGCAATTTCATACCTATATGATACACAATATAAGGTAACGACTTTATAGGAATACTCTTCGACTTTCGCATTGTATGCTATTGTAAGAAATATCTAAAATCACAATAAAATTATACGTTTCTGCACTGAAGACAAAGTTATTTACTTGTTACGTATAAATTAGTGAAGCTGTAGCCACTGCGAATCAACATTAGAGCGTGATAATTGAAGATCAAAACCATAACAGGTCCATAAGAATTATTCATGCTCGTTGTCAGGTCGCACATTGATACATATGATTGTATAAGAGAACGAACGCCATCATTTATTGTACTGGATGTGTGATCTGAAACATGCGTAAATCATTAAGGCCGCGTACAGATATCGCGAGGCATTCGTCGCGAATAGTTCGTCACGCATTCCTCAACCTGAGGCAAACGACGGTACATTTACACATTTGTACTGAAGGACACATATTCAAGCTGAGCACACAAAAAACCACGCATGATATTCGTCAGTAGAAAAATGGCTCCGACAAGGCGAGACGTGCAAATTGCAGCTGCGGCGTATCCATGTCCGGCAGGACATGAATTCTTGTAAGTATAATTATATCATGATTGTATAAACTTAGGGTGCCGAAGTGGGCGGCTTCTCCGTGGTGCACCTTGGGCAGGTCTTTACAATACTCTAATATGTATTCCATAGTCTTGGCGAACAGACCACTGTGGGAGATGGTCAATCCAGTTGTCCCTCCGATTAGCAGAGGGCAATCTGGATGGGCCGGGGACTTTCGCAACTCCGGTTGTGAGGATAAAACCTCTATAAAATTACCCGGTGAAGGCACAAGCGCCCTCCATGGACCTGGGGTCCTTACTTGGCGCGCGATCTTTTAAAGTCCACCGTATCATCGTACCGCAATGACAGGGGGCCTTCGGGCGTTCCGAACGGGGTATATCGGACGCCTGGCTTACAGGTTCCCAAGGCGGTCGGCGGGGATGGGGGTAATGTGTATAACGATACCTGTCCTTGTCATCAGCAGAGTGTCATAGAGGTCGTTTTAGTCATTGCAAATCCGATATAAGCGCCGCCTGTCGCTATCGGGCGGCGGTACCGCAAGGAGTTTTTTTTTGTATATAAAAAAGGTTTGTATAAACTTTCTATGTTTTTGTAAGAAGAAAGCGTAAAAGAAACTCACCTGTTTTGGAGCTACTAAGTAAATTTTTCATCTTCGCGTTCATCATCTTTAGAATTGTCGCCACCTCTAAATGAATCAGCAATAATTGTACTTGTAATATCAAAATTATGAAATATTCAATACAATACAGCCAGTCTGAATACGGCTTTGTACCTACGATGTAATTTATTTCGTGGTGTTAATGATAAGACAATTTTATAGAAACGCCTAAATGTCCCGATGATAATGAAAGCATTTATTTACAATTTGCATTACATGTATAACTATATCACGACTTATAAGTTCGTCCATTCATCATCAAAGGAAAACCTATAATTATTTATTGTCTGTACCTCTTTCAGAGAAAACATACAGAAATAAAGTACCGACCACTCCTACAGAATTACCCAGTACATTGACTAATAGCCCTGTTTCTGGAGATTCCGATCTTTGAATATTATTCAATTGCACTTTTGTAATCTATAACAATAATTCGATATTATTTAGATAAGCCTCATAAAAATTCAAAACATTTTAATGTTGATTTCTAATTGTTTAATTGTATTACCTTCTCTAATAAGTCCAGATGTTGAATCATACATTTCATTCTCCCTATTACTCCACAACAACCCACACTTACAATGGCGATAGGACCAATTATGTCTGTAAAGTTTTCGATATCAGCGAGCTGAGCAGAACTAAGCCGAAATGATGTAAGTGTTAGCATCTTCAAATTGTAAAGGCATATATATAAGAAAATTGTATCTGAAAAACAATTCAGTTATTTACCTAACTTATTACATTTCAATATAATAATACCTATAATTATTTATTAAAATAATAAGAATTCAGTATACAATAAGAAATGAGGGTGGTCTATTCTACTCAGCCGGATACCACATAGCTACAACAAAACAAAATCAAATAGAATTATACTCATACATGAAATGTAACCAAATACGGTAGTCATAAGAAAGAAGTCTTACTCAGTATTGTAACGAATAAGTAACTATAGAGCGAAAGAGCACGTGATAGACTTATATTAAAGCCAGTACGAAACGGCGTGAAAAGTAGTGGGGCCAGTCCAACAATTCGCGAAGTTTGCAATACGAGCCAAAGTGCACCGCGTTCTATATATACCGTGTTCTCCATTTCTAACCAAACATCGATCGCCGCCGTAGCGTGCGGATGTCTGGGTCGAGCGCAATCCGGTTGCCGCTCCCCCCGCCTGACTCACGCCCCTGCCGCGTTAGATTGTGAAAGTGCCCAAGGACTCAGGACTGTCAGTGTTGTTCGTTCCTGTGCAAGTGGATTGTGTTAGTGTCACTGTGCTTCGATTAGGTAGTGTGGTGCTTCACGCATAACACTTGCCGTAGGTGGTTCCGTCCGTGCGTAAGTACACTAATTTTTAATTTAGGTACTCACCTCTTTCCCCCGAAGGGAGAGAGACTAAGACCTAGATTTTTTCTTAGGTACACACCTCCCTGCCCTCCGGCAGGGAGGACACCCCCACACTAGCGGGCCAATATGGCCCCCACCCTGCGCCCCACGGGGCAACCGATACTGGACGCGATTTTCGCGTTCCTTCAGGCGCACCACCCCGCCATTTTGGTGGAGCTCACCAAGGCCCTCCCGCCCCCTCAGGGCCAGAGTGGAAGCCCGGCAGCACCTTCTCCCCCCTCTGCGGAAAAGGCCAAACCACGCTCCCGACCCGTGTCTCCTGACATGAAAGTGGAGGAGCAATCCGATTCGGAATCCGAGACTCCCTCAGAGTCCGGAGAGGAAGCCGAAGCATCCGATGCTTCGCAGTCCCCGTCCCCCTCGGCGTCATCCGCCTCAGACGAGGACGACGGCTTCACCGCCGTCCTATCCAAGAGCCAGAAGCGTAAGCTGAAGGCTCCCAAGACCGTCCCGCCCAAAAGGGCCACCAACGACGCAGGTGCACCTGCCCCGCGCCCCACCCCCAAACCCCAGCCTGCCTCACAGGCCACGACTACCAGACAGACCGACTCCACTCAGGACTCACCTATGACGGAGAGGAAGGAGAAGGTGCCGCCCCTATTTGTTAGGGAAAAAGACGCGTGGAATCGCATAATCCCGCGCATGGACAGCTCGTCCATTCCATTTACTTCTGCCCGGTCCACAAGCCAGGGCATAATGGTTCAGTGTCCGTCCTCAACGGACCACCGTCGCCTCACGACGCTCCTGGATGCCGGCTCGGCTATCACACATACGCCCTAGAAGACGAGCGCGAACTTCGCGTCGTCATCCGCGGGCTCCCCGTCGAAATAGATTGCGATCTTATCAAGAAGGACCTCCTCAGCCAGGGACTTCCCGTAAGACAGGTACACCGTATGTACCACCACAGAACCAAAGTTCCTTATGAACTTTGTCTCGCGGTCCTCGACCTCAGTCCTGAAGGCAAACGTGTCTTCAACGTAACAACGATATGCAGACTGTCGGGTCTGCGTATAGAAACGCCGCGTACGCGTGGGGTAATGGGGCAGTGCCATCGCTGCCAGCTTTACGGCCACTCGCAGCGCAACTGCACCGCACGACCTAGGTGCGTCAAGTGCCTGGGCGATCACGGCACTGCCGATTGCCCCAGAGCGGTTCCGTCCGAGGAACCTCCCAGCTGTGTCCTCTGCAGGACCCAAGGGCACCCCGCGAGCTATCGCGGCTGCCCGAAAGTCCCGCTTAGGGCAAAACGAGGGGGCAGAAGGGCCACCCGTAAAAAGGCGGACCGTACCGCCCCCAAACCAGCTGAGAGGTTCGTCCCCGCGCCTCTCCCCACCTCAAACCCCTGGCACAGGAAACCGGCATCCGAGCCGGCTGTGCCAGTAAAACCGGCTCAGGAGACGTTAGCGAAACCCGCCGCCGCCATCTTGAGCTCCAATACAAGAGCTGCCGCTCCTAAAGCGACAGCCGCCCCCCCAGCAACGAGTTTCATGGACGACATGAAACTCGTTTGCGATATAGTAACCAAAATTGACACTACGGAGCTGTCAATTTTGGCAAACAAGCTGAGGAGTAATCCTCAAAACAGATTAATGGCCTTGCTCGAACACTCTAGTTTGGTGCAGGCCATCTCTAGGCTTTAAGCTTAAACCCTCACTGGGTAGGGCCAAGCCCCACTCCCTCAAGCTCGTCACGTACAACGCAGACGGGCTTATCAGACACATGGACGAAGTCCGCGATTTCGTAGTTGCACACGATATAGATATTCTTCTAATACAAGAATCCTTCTTAAAACCCCAATTTCGCAATCCCAATATTGCGAATTACAGTTTGATTAGAAATGACCGTCTGTCATCCAAAAAAGGCGGCACGCTCATTTACTACAAAAAAGCCCTCCTATGCTCCCCCCTTGATTCCCCAAAGCTCACTAACATGGAGGCTTCAGTCTGTCAGGTGGGTATGACCGGCCATCAGTCGATCATACTAGCATCAGTATACCTCAGTCCGACCAAACGGGTACTCGAAAGAGACGTCCGCACCCTTCTCGCACTAGGCGACTCTGTAATACTGGCCGGAGACTTCAACTCCAAACATGGCCAATGGAACTCTCGCCGAACCAACCGGAACGGCACAATACTCCAAGGCCTCAACGGCCTTCCAAACCTCGCTTTTGAGGTGATAGCCCCTAACGAGCCCACCAGATACCCGCCTAACGGGGATCCAAACAGAGCAGATGTCTTAGATATATACATTTTCAAAAATGTAGCTCTCCAGTTACATTCTATAGAAGTCCTGCATGAATTAGACTCGGACCACCGTCCGGTTCTAATTCAGTTAGGGCAATCTACCTCCACGACCCCTCCCACGAAAACGATAATCGACTGGAGTAAATTAGGCGGGAAACTCCAGACCCTAAACTCAGACCACCTAGATCAAATTCCTGACAAGATAGACTCCGTGGATAGTGCCAAGTTCGCTGTTACCCATCTTACGAAACATATAACAGACTCACTCGAGCGTTGCTCCAAGGAAGTCCCCGACGACCGCGGTCGTGGGAGACTACCGGACGACCTGCGCGACCTACTTAGACGTAAACGTGCCGCCACTAGGGCCCATGACGCATACCCGACAGACGATAACCGGAGAACACTCCGGCGACTTCAAAGAGAGGTTAGAGAAAAACTCAGCCTCAACCGTCAGTCCGCCTGGGACAACAAACTCTCAGAGATCTCGCCGAGTCACCTGGCTTTCTGGAAACTGGCGAAATCCCTGAGAGGAGACCAGTGTGCAGCTACACCTCCATTGTTACGTTTAAACCGTCCGGTCGCTTTTGACGACATCGATAAGGCCGAATGCTTGGCTGACAGTCTTGAGGGACAATGTACAAACAATCCCAGCCACCCCGAACACGCCGAATTCCACTCGGAAGTGGAAATGGCGGCGGCTAGGATATCCGCGAAGGCTCCCGAAAGCGAGCCGCTCACTCCCACTACCGGAGAGGAAGTCCGTTCCATTATCCAAAACCTCAAGACCCGCAAGTCCCCAGGACCCGACTCCATATCCAACAAAGCACTCAAGTGCCTCCCCGACCAACTCATAAACCTATTAGTATTGATTTTCAATGCCCTCCTGTTAGGTTGCTCCTTCCCCGACGAATGGAAGGAAGCAATAGTAATAGGTATTCGCAAACCGGGAAAACCCAGTAATCTCCCGAGCAGCTATCGACCCATCAGTCTGCTCAACAGCTTAGGGAAAGTCTACGAGCGAGTAATCCTCGCTAGACTCAAAACGTTCATGGAGTCGATGAAGCTCATACCGGATGAGCAATTCGGCTTCCGCGCCAAACACACCGCGGTACAACAAGTACACCGACTTACCGAAGCCGTCCTCAATGGCTTCGGCAAAAAACGGTACACCGGTACTGTCTTCTTCGATGTCGCCAAAGCCTTCGATAAGGTATGGCATGCGGGTTTAATATACAAACTCGCGAACCTAGGAATCCCCGATAGACTCGTTCTTATCATTCGCGATTATCTTACTAATCGCTCAATCAGATATCGTATTGATGGTGCGCTCTCCTCAAGACGCACCTTACGCGCCGGAGTCCCCCAAGGTTCGGTACTCGCACCGTTCCTCTACTCGCTCTATACGAGTGACATCCCACGATTCTCCACTAAAACTAGTGCAGTCACCCACTTAGCTATGTTCGCGGACGATACCGCAATCTATACTACCTGTAGAGATCCCATAACTATTAATGATAGGCTCCAAAGAGCAACCAACCAGCTCGGAAGCTGGTTCCGCCGGTGGAGAATCGAAATTAATCCCGATAAAAGCGCAGCAATGTTCTTTGCGAGAACTAGGAGAGCCATGGACTTCATCCGGACGCCCCCTAGAGTCTCCATATACAACAAATACTTAGATTGGCAAAAGGAAGTCAAATACTTAGGTGTCATCCTCCAACCGACCCTATCCTTTATCCGACACATCCGCGTTGACGCCTCTATCCGATACTGTGCAAGACAAGTAAACTGTCACTTCGCAACAAAGTGACACTTTACAAAACTTGCATCAGACCCATCATGACATATGCGAGCGTCACGTTCGCGCACGTCCCGAAATCACGACTGTGTCCGTTGCAGACACTTCAAAATCGATTCATGCGTACAGCCACTGGCTGTCCGTGGTTCGTGCGCAACGTGAACCTCCATAGAGATCTCGACCTACCCACGATAGCCGATCTTTTCAGACGATTCTCGACGACTTACTTCGAGAAAGCGTCCATCCACCCAAACCCCCTTATAGTGGCCGCGTCCAACTATAAGGCGTTCAGGCACCCCAACAAGATTCACAGGCGCCCGAAGAGCGTCCTTAACGACCCCGATGATGCTATCACAGCATCCAACAAGATACACACATTACATTTACACAAACAGCGTCTTCGCCGGCGAAGACGAGGTCCCCGCTTGCTTGTGTCAAGCGGCCGCAGCCCTCTGCCGCGGCCGCCGTGACGCAGACTTCTTCCAAGTCATTTATTAGATGCAGCCCTCCAAAAACGCGCCGCCTTAAGCCGAGGTTCGGTCTCGCAGGAGACACCCTTAAGGCGACGCCCCCTGTAGCGCGGGTGCTTGTAATGCACCCGCATGTATCATCCATTTCTTCTCGGCGATGCTTCAGCGCTCGCCCGTCTTATCGGTGACGCTGTCAAAGCCATTAGGGCTAACAGCATTAGTCATATTCGAAAAAAAAAAAAATTCTAACCAAACGTTCAGACCAAATTTGACTATTCGAAAATACTTGCAATAGTCTACTCGTATAATCGATATTATAAAAATTTGAGTTTGAAAAAATGCTACAATCGTCGACGATATGGCACGCACAGAATGCCAGAATAAAACACAGAATGATACATATACGTTCACGTCAGTAAGGCATAAATTAATTATGGTTCAAAAACTAATGTATTAAGAATGATGTTTTTACGAGCCGGAAAAAAATCATGAGTTTCGTTTCTTTAACGATATCAGGCAAATAGGTCCTGACCGAGATGACGGTAAGAAAGTATATAGTTACTAATCTTTAGTACGAGTACTACATCAGACTTGATACTTAAAATGCGCTCTGAGACTAAATCATCGTTGCTCTTTAGGGATTGGACTTATCCGGTAAATTTTTCCTATGATCTTTTTTTTTATACAGTAAAAAAACCCCTGACCGACGAGCACAGGCGGCGATTATGTCGGACTCGCACCGACTAAAACGACCTGTATGCTCCACCACGCTGCCGATGGCAAGGACAGGGTATCGTTATACACATTGCCCCCATCGCCGCCGACAGCTCTGATCCCAGAGAACACCTCCTCTGGGTAGGGACCCGAAATCATTCAAAACGCGATTCAGTAGAGCGCGTTATAGAAGAAGGTCAAATGGTAAACTAGACCCTTAAAACAATCACCACAGTCAACGAGACTTCATGTCACAAAATAGCTTTAGGTAATAGAAACATAAAGCGTCTTTAAATAAAAATTCTTATCACCATATTATTTGAATCAATAGGATACGCGGTATCCGATTCTTAATATATACAGTTACTTGGTATTTAATATTTATACTTTGTTAGTTAATAATTAGACATTACACTTTACTGTCCATTATACGCCAGACGAAGTAGACCTTGCCATGATGACCTTTGATATATCTATTCAAGCATACATTGTATTACATGACGTGTAGGATATCCATATTTCAAGTATAACACATATATTTACATAGTTGCACTTAATTGCATAATCAATTTGCTAAGCCCATCAGTAAAGACCCAGCGTAGCCAAAGTAGAATTCATACACCGAATATAAATAATTATTTTTAGCCGCTTTAAGAACTATTTCAATTCAGGCTTAGTTTTAGTCCTTATAATATAAATCTAAAACATTACAACGTAACCATAGAATATTATATTTGTAAGTACAAAGTCAACAGATAAGTGAACGTATTGATTTAAATTTTCAGTGTAATATTGCAAAACATTGTACTTGATTATACACTACGTAGTAATTTATTAAATCCTCGATTAAATTGATTCTTTTGTTACTTCTACTTTATTTTACTATATAATAAGTTTATTAACGGTACTAGTTTGTATATAGTTGTATATTTATATATAGTTTATTAGTTTAGTAGATATATGGAATATCTCGTTTTCTTTATGGTATTAGTCCTTGGTTTTGTCATTGTAATATAAAGGTCATATAGTATTTTCATATTAAGTAACTTTTTATAATTTGCTTTAATATAGTTTTAATAATTACTTAACTGAGTTTCCTTTGGGCGTTTTTCATTCTGTGCGACATTGACAAAGTAATATGTGCCCGTATTATAAGTACTTATGTTTGAATTCCAATTTTTTTAAAGGACTATTAACGTATTGACCTTTTTTACACTTCAGAAATCAATGAACATGTTCCCAAAAGTTCCAACGGTGAAGTTTACTAATGGTCAAGAGATGCCAATGATCGGATTAGGCACTTATGCGGTAAGCAGTAAGGAAATTATTGTTATATTTTATTATACATCATTGACGCCGTGTGGTATACGGCTGAGTAGAATAGTACCACCCTCATTTTTCCTACCGAGGTGTCGTAAAAAGCGACTAAGGTAAGTCGACCCGCCGTATGGTATCCGGCTGAGTAGAATAGACCAACCTCATTTCTTACCAAGGTGTCGTAAAAGGCGACAATAATAAGTGGACCCACCGTGTGATATCCGGTTTAGTAGAATAGACCACCCTCTTTCTTACCAAGGTGTCGTAAAATACAACTGAGGTAAGTTGACGTCAGGCAGGCGGCGGTCGTAAAAACGCAGCCAACTCATGTGACAGCATGTTTATAACATGTTGTGCCGACCCCATTTAGAGTGGGATAAGTGCAGGGAGATGATGATTATTGACTATAAATTAATCCGATGTCCGTTGTCGACATACGTAATCAATAAAGGTTTTGATTAATAATAATCATCACACTAGGTCAGTGAGTCTACGATTTCAGTATGTATAGACCCTAATGCCGATTAAAAAGAAAACATTAATTCAGGATATCAGGACTATGCACTACAGGCAGTGAGTTGTGAATTTGAGAAGACTAAAACGAAATTGCACCTGTTACCGCTCACCGCTTTTCATGCTTTACCCATTTCATATGTAGGTATCTTGACAAAAAAATCTTTACTGATATACGTAAATACAATAAATATTTTTTATAATGTCGTAATTTTTTTTTAAATGCCGTGTGGTAGAGCTGACGTAGAATAGATCACCCTCATTTCTTACCGATGTGTCGTAAAAGGCGACTAAGGTAAGTTGACCCACCGTGTGATATCTGGCGAGTAGAATAGACCACCCTCTTTCTTACCGAATTGTCGTAAAATAACTGTCGACTAAGATCAGTTGACATCAGGCATGCGGCCGGTCGTAAAATATGTAGCTAAATCATGTGACAATATGTTGTGCCGACCCCACTTAAAGTAGGATAAGGTTAGGAGGATGAGAAATCAGTATTTAATTTGTAATAATTAATGGTAAATAATTTTTATTTAGCGGAAGCCTGAACCTGGACAATTCCGACAAGCTGTGGAATGGGCTTTAGAAGTAGGTTACAGGCATATAGACACAGCAACAGCATACAAAAATGAAGAAGAGGTTGGCGAAGCTATTGCAAACAAAATTTGCGACGGACTTATTAAGAGGGAGGATGTATTTGTCACAACTAAGGTACATGAAGCTGCCATAATAATTTAAGGCCATCACGGCGTCAAGAAAATATCCGACATTCGAAATCGCTACGGAGCCGCGAAAATAAAAATATCTATATCGGAGAAATCAGTGTTGCAAGCACTTCTTTAAACTGGCACTGTTTTGTTTAGTACTTTTACGGATTACTAATCTAATTTTGCAAATATAACTTGCAAAACCAAAAACCTAGGTTATGTTTAAATATTCGAAGTTGTACTATTTTGCAGTAAGAAAATAAAATCCCGTGAAGAGACGTGACGTTGTGGACGTCCATCAGTTTAAGAAGGAGAATAAAATAAGTAATAATGAAAAAGAAAAATGGTATAATTGTGAATGTTCAAAGTTTTTTGGTAGTCAGCTGGTTATTTAAATAAAATTATTTAACGCGCTTTTTTATTCGAGATAATGTTATTGCGTTCTCTAGAAATCTTTCATTTGCTATTTGGTCACAAATATATTCAGATCATATATACGAAGTCGAAAAAAATTATGTGTGGAATTTCAATTGTTTTAGCTCTGGAATGATCATCATGCACAGGAGGATGTAGTTCCAACACTCAAAGAATCCTTGAGGAAACTGAAATTAGATTACATTGATTTGTATTTAATACATTGGCCCATATCAGTAAATGTACGTATATCAATAAATAACGAACTTAAATCTTGTGTTGGATTGACCGAGTCATAATCGTTATGTTTAAATATTCACGATTATGACTTTTGGTGAGTCTTTGTACTATACTTTGTATTAAAGTAATCCAAAGATCACTGAAGTAATCCATCGATTTCTAACACAAATACAAATATATAAAACAAAGTCGGGACTTTGTTTTATATATTTATATTTGTGTGACTCGGGAGTCACCCATTCGCGATTAACTAAAAAAAACTACTGACTTTCTACATAAGACAGAGTGGTTTACAAGATAGGTTTACGTGTATAATTTGTAAAGGTTTTGAGTAGTTTAACCGAAATAGACGATAAATGATCGAAAATTTGAAAAAAAAGTCAAACGTCTGGGAGCTTTCAACAATACATTGTAGATATAGTAGGAATATTTCTATATCATGGGCCCATAAAAAACTCAGCGATAGCATATATATTTCTTTTAGGGAAAACTTAATATTTCTAATATTCTAACATTTTTAAATGGTCACGTAAATTGCAGTAAGTAAAAAGTTATTTGGACGGATTCAGTATTAGTGATTATGAAATTAAATACGATAGATAATTTAAGTAATTCATGCTTGTGACCATATGGTTACACCATATAGTTTAGTTAAATAGCATACAACTATAAATCATTACTATCGCGTGCTAATTAGGAGAAATCGGAAAACATGCTTTTCTAAAGCAACGTGGGGCCGGGAGTCTATTAACCATATATTTCCCAGGTACACGGCGTAGATACTGCTGTAAACTATCTTGAAACGTGGAAAGGTATGGAAGAAACAGTTAAACTGGGATTAGCCAAATCCATAGGTGTAGCCAACTTCAATGAGAAACAACTGCGTGAAATAGAGAAAAATGCTGTTATAAAACCTGTGGTAAACCAAGTAGAGGTGAGAAAAAAAAAACAATTATATGGAAGATATTATGAACAACTTTGATAAGTAGTTTGTTGAAGAACATATAGCTCATTGTCTTGAGTTATTCCTTACCTACTAAAAAAATTAACATTTTATATAATATTGTTACTTATCGTCAAATGTAATATATCAAAAGTCAGATGCAAGTTTTTTTGGCAAGGCCAAAAAAATTGCCATACTGACCATATTATCCTCGACATTTTTAAATATATATTACTTATCAAAAAACTTAATGAAATACCTTATCAATTCAATAATTCATACTTTAAGAAGGCGCCTACGGACGAACGCCTATGAACGACGCCTACGAAAATTAGAATTTTCGTTAACTTTAAATCATTCTGCTATAGTCGACCTATTTATTTAAAATTAAATCTAACTCAAAGCAAATTCCTTTACTTTTATTTAGATTCTCATAACA
This sequence comes from Morpho achilles, assembly GCA_947086495.1. Taxonomy (NCBI): domain Eukaryota; kingdom Metazoa; phylum Arthropoda; class Insecta; order Lepidoptera; family Nymphalidae; genus Morpho; species Morpho achilles. Next base: position 9,429,409 of record CAMTZB010000024.1, read on the forward strand.
CAATTATGTACGATTCACCTTTTTTTTACTGCCAAATTCACCACTACTTTTAAAAAAGGCAAATAAATCGCTTGGTGACGTATTTAGTAAATGACCATATGAAATATCAGTAATCAGTAACAGTATAACAGGGTAAAATTGCGTACTAAGTAAATCCAATTCTGGATTAGCTATCCAAGCTTTACTATAAAAAAAGGAAGAATGTCGATTAGGACTTAATAGTAACATTTCAAATGTTAACAACTGCTGCACGTTTTAGTCGACTGGAACTGTCGTAACGTCCCTGAAGGACGGCAGTACCCATAAAGGTTTTCCTGATGTAATAAAATATTTCAGATAAATCCAACCTTAACTCAACAACAACTTGTTAACGTTTGCAAGCAACTTTCTGTAATACCTGTAGCATATACCCCATTGGGACTTATATCAGATGCTAGACCAGAGTTTAAAGGGAAAGATATCATTAAAACTGATCCGAAATTAGGAGAAATAGCAGCGAAGTACGGCAAGTCTCGGGCGCAGATAGCTTTGAGATATTTGGTAAGATTTTCTTTTGTCAATTGAAACTCGAAATTTTAATTGAAATCTATTTTTTTATATCTTGAATTTCAAGATGTCAAGCCGAGGTGTAATAAATGTCTTATTTCCTTCTTATATATCTTTCGCGAAAGGATCTTTTGAAAATGATTACTGACATAAAATAGTGTTAGTATAATGTTTTACCCGATTTGATGGCTACAAAGCTTAATTATCCATTTTTGTGACGTCCATTATCTTCTTTTTAATACATCTTTATGTAAGGCTAGGAAATTAAAATAAGGTCACAATTATAGATCCAACGGGTAATACCGGTTATTCCAAAATCATTCACCAAAACGCGGATCGAAGAGAATTTGAACATATTCGAATTTGAATTAACAGATGAAGAAATGGAAATTGTTGAAAGCTTCAATTTGAACCACCGCTGTGTGCCGGGAAAAGGGTTTGAGAATTATACATACTACCCGTATTAAATTGTTAAATTAAAACACCTTACAAATTTCTTTTGTTTTATGTATGTGATTAAGCATAATATAAACTTTGTGTATATTTTCATAAGTTACAAAATGGCTGTTATAGAAAAATATATGTAAATTTTTGAAATAGTTTTAAGAACTTTTAGAAATGTTTATATATTTTTATTAGATATAATTCAATATAAGGAATTGTATTCCACGAGGCGTTTGTAATGTTAAAAACTATTACATTATAGTAATACTTAGATTTATTAACGGTTTGAAATAAAAAGCAATATATACATAAAACGTTTATTCATTTAAAAACATTACAATAAATTAATCTTTTCCATCGATCATAAACACAAAACAGGTATAAATTACTTGTATAGAAAATAAATGTAGAAAAAGCATATTCGGAATGTCCTAAGATTTTATTAAAGATCATTATTATATATGTATAGTAAAGTAGCGACCGTTACGTACCAAACTACTGGGAAAAAGGCCTCTTTTGTATAACATTGATTATAAAATAAATTCGGATATCTGTAGTTATTATATGTGTAACGTGCGAAAATTTATTTATATTTAACCCAGAAACTCCTAGTTTTCCAAATTAATTAGTTCAATATCAAACCATAAATTATAGATATAAAATATAGATTTGTTCTAGGCAAGAATATTATTTAGTAACTTTTAATAATGCAGTAAGTATAAAATATATATAAGAATTTCACGATAAAAACTACATCGTAACTAAAATGATCGCCATTATTTCGAGACGTTATTTAAGAATGAGAAATATAAAATATACGAAAACTATTCAATTGTAAAAAATAAAAGCAACAAGCTTACAATTTTTTTTTTTGTTTAATTAATAAACTTATAAAGTTCCTTTCTATAGTAACTGAACTTTTATAAAGATTAGTTATATTATGAAATATAACATAATGATTTATTTGTTCTGTTGATGTTTTTAATGAATATTTTTTGTGATATAAGCAAAGATTGAAAAAAATTGTAATTAAATTTTAGTTCAAATTTATTAACATTTAGTACGGTCAATACCCAAAATGCCTTACGTACATTTGTTTACTAGTAACAAAATTAATGCTTACTCATTCTAAGTATATGCATATTATAAGCTTAGAGATACAGAATCAGTAAACCACGATTTACGAGTACATAGATAGCATATGATAAAACATATGTGACTCATTCATTCCTTAGTAAATAAAAAGTATGTAAAATCACAGAAATACCCGAAAATAAACCAGAAGAACAACTCAAAATATACGGTAACAAAATTATTTATAACTATAAAGCATACCTTATCTACATAGAATGTGCTATAAAAATATATATACCAAATGTGAAATTTTAACAATAACCCCACATATTTGTACATTATTTCAATTACTAAAAAAGTTGTCAGTTAAATATATACATATAAACTACATCAACATTATTCTTATTCTAAAAGTCGCTTATAAAACTAAATATCTAGAAAAATTTGATAAAATATACGATACGATAAGCATAATTGATTATTTCGTTAATTTCTGGATATATCTATTGCAAAATCTAAAAACTTAATAGTTTTTGAATTTAAACTATCGTGTTATTCATGATTAATGTATAGAAACCTGGCTAATCATCTTATTTAAGAAGCAATAATTTAATTTAAATACGTATTTATAGAAAATAAATGCTACATAGAGTAGAATGTAATCGAACATCATAGAACATATTCACTTTTTACAATAAAAAGCGAAACAAAATATTCGAAATTAAAACATCGTAGATAATTATTATAAATTAGATAAACAATAAAATTAATAATATTCGTCTCACTACAAAAATTGTATAAATGTTTCACTACAACCGTTTTTGTAAAAATGGTAGTTTTTGTACAGAATCAATGGCAGTGTTAATGTTACTTCCAAACATAGTTAAACATGTCCATAATACTATCATATATAGTAAAAGTGATAGCTACATCGAATACTACTCTACTAAGTCGAGGTACAGTACCTTTGTAGAAGGCAAGAGGTCCTTCATGTTTCCATGTCTTGATGAAACAATCCCATGTGCTTTTATATTTGGCGGCTTCCAAGCCTTGCATACGTGTCTTAACTACATCTATTGGCGTGTTTCCAAAGACTGATGCTGCCCCTAAAATTGAAAAAAAAAAAATGAAATATATATAACCAATTAACCAGGATCTTTAACAAAATGTATAACAAAATGCCAAAAAGTGTCTATCTGTATGTAATCGAATTTATCAAAATCTACTCAACGGATTTTTGTAAGGTGTTCACTAAAAGAAAGTGCAATTCCTATGGAAGGTTTAAGTTAAGGGGCCGAAATTTACGTAGGAACAATTTTCACGCAGGTAAAGCCACGGACGCGACTAGTCTTTAATAAAACAACTAATTTAGAATAAAGACATCTTTAGATAGACTCAGCACCAGCTAAGGTAATGTAAGATGAGGTCCCTTAACAGTTCTTTTCGTAGAAATTATCGTATGCAATTTTATAATACCCATTTACTCAAGCCCCCTAAATAAGACCTTTGCAGTTGCCATAGTGTTCATCTACGATGGGATACATACAAGTGCCAACAATCAAACATAGAACGTGTAGAAATCAAGTTACTTCATAATTTATATACGGTATAGATATACCTAAACCTCACTTATCTATTTAATACCTTGTTTGCGTCCTAATCGCGTTCATTCGAACTGGGAATCGATAGTGTTCATGATGTACGAATAGCTATGAACTGTTTTAACTTACCAGCTACACCACCAAACAATCCAACGATGTACTTCGGTACTGGTTTGTCCCTGTCGCCACCTTTGTACCAGTCCCGAAGTGACTCCATCACAAAGAATCTGATCGCTTGATTACTGCCTTGCTTCATGATTGTTGCAGTTACCCCCTTGTATACACCACCGATACCTGAAGATTCAAATAAATTTCCAAAATCTGTTATCCTAATGATTAAGACAAGATATTTGTGAAAGATTTGCCCTTACATTATAACGATTATCGCCATATTAAGTAAACGTGGTTTCCATGGAAAATACGTAATGGAAGGAAGGAAAACTCTTAATTGTTATTTAATTGTGTATCTATATTATATAAATAATATACATAAATTTATGTATATTAAAATAAAAATAATTAATATAGATGGCGCAACAAGCCAATTAAGTCTTTTGCTAAACCTTACATTTAATTTTAGGCGTTTTTTCCATAATATAAAATTAAAGATAATACTAAACGCATGCAGTACAATCCACCACCACTAGACTGCAGCATTCACTACGCCTACGATAATATGATTAGGACAACCAGTAGACATCGAATACGTTTTACTTACAGCAAAAAACCAAGGCGAATGGTGCGCTATCAGTTCCAAGAACATCCTTAATGGAAGGGGTCAGAACCCACCAAAACGGCGAGTACGACGCAGAAAAAGTGCATACATATCTTAATATTTTGACCTAACAACGAGTTATAGACCTGAGTTTGCGATGCTTTAACCACGGAAAATTTTTGAAAAAGGTGTAGAACATAAAAGTATTTTCGTTGAATAACTAATATTGTCAATGTGCAATAGTAAATTAAACAAAAATGATACTTTGAGACTTGCACGTGCTACGCTGTTTCCCAAAAATGCTAATTAGGAAGTTAGGTAATGCAAAATTCTTACCATCTTCCCTGACAATGGTTCTAACTCCATGGAAGAACCCCCTAAACCGCGGCTTTTCCATACGCATGTCATTAATGAACTTGACCTTCACAGTTTCCATGGGCGTTACGGCGAAAATTGCTTCTGCTACGCCAGCAGCCAACCCGCAAGCTAATTTACCGGTATTCGTTAACGTACCGTTCTCTGTAACCATGTATAGTTTTGCTTGCTCGAAAACGCCAAATCTAGAAGGAAATGGAAGCTTAAAAAGCTAAGTATACTATAATTGTGTTCGTTTGCATGGGCGAATGAGGTAAATAAATCGTATAATAATGTTATCCTTAATTCAGTATTAGCCGTATGGTTTAATGAAATGAATCTAAGCCAGTCAAAATCAATTAGTTTGGTAGTCAAAATATCTGTTTGTCTCGTTCCAAATTTTCTATAATTCTACGTACTCTTTTCCCCATAACTGGGGATGGTGATAGCCGTTATCAAGCAACATTGAACAAGCAAGACAAGCATTAGACACTATTGTTAAGGTTTCTGGTGAGTTAGATAATAAATAAGTTTGAAAACTGTATTTGCAGACTGGCAATTAGGGCTATAGACGAACTAGTTTTTTTCTCGTACAAATATATAGATATTATGGCTATAATATCTATACATCGGTTTCATAAGAGGCTTTCTATTATCCCAATGCTGGCCATAGGCCTCCTCTCACTTTTTATGGAGAGAAGGGTTGAAGCTAAGACCTACCATGCATTTGCAATGCGTAAAGTTAGGTTACACATTTCAGGTCCAGAATTCTCTAGAGATATGCAAATCTTCTCATGTTTCTCTTCATTAAAAAGCGTGAGATAAATTTCGAATATTAATTAGGCACATAAATTTAAATGGAAAATTATAGTAATAGCAATTAATAATTAATTTTTTTGCTTTGTAATAGTCAGAATAGCTACACAGTAAGAATTCACATTATTACAAAAAAAAGCTAAGTGACATTGACGTGTGATAAAATATATATTTTGCTTAAAATTTTCTTTTTAATTTTAACTAAATAATATTGTATTTTTAGAGTCACTAATTAGTTTTTTATGAATTTCGTGGCATAAATTTTATTCAGCAGCTGTTCTCTCTCTCCTGCACAAAAAATGGATCCTATTAATGAGCTAAAAGAAAACATGGATGAGTTAGCCGAAATGTTTGCTACTAAAATGTCAGAGTTTGAAGAATCTATTTCGACGCCAAAACCAAAAGCAGATTTCAATACTTTGGTGCACGAATTTAATGCATTTAAGTCTCTCATTTGGAAAACCGTCTCGAATTTAAAAAACCAAATTAACCTTGTTTTTAAGTGCTTGGATAAGTACGAAATGAAATCCAGGTCCAATATTCTTCTTTTGCATGGTGAACCCGAAAAAACGAATGAAAATCTCTCTGATCGTGCCGTCAAAATTTGTCAGGATATGCTCAGCATTTCTAATATAACAAATCAATCCTTTGTATCTTGCGTACGGCTCGGAAGAAACAAGATTGTAAGTAAACCCAGGCCAATATTACTGCGTTTTGCTAATTTATATAACCGAGAGGAAGTATGGTCCAATAAGAGTAAATTGAAAAATAGTGGTCTCACAATATCTGAATTTCTAACGAGTTATAGGCACTCCGTCTTTATTGAAGCTCGGAAGATATATGGGATAAAAAATTCTTGGACTAATAATGGAAAAATAATAATTTTATGCCCTGATGGCTCTCGTCACAAAATAACTTCTATGGACGAACTTCGAGTTCTCCATTCTGATAATTCCAAGATACACTCTGTACCAAGTACTTCTTCATTTATGGCACCCAAGGATACGGCGACGGCCAGTGACAAGTTTCGTAGTCAAAAAGCTAGATCTGATCGTTTGCGATCTAAGGCTAAGCAGTGAGCCACGTCAATTTAACTTAATATTATTTGTAGTTTTTTTTTTTTTTTTTTTCTTTCTTCTTTTTACTTATCTTTTATAGTTTTGTCATACATATACAATACTATTCCTTAAGTAAATATACTATTGATTGGTTCTATTGGTCTCTACATTATGCTCACTTTTCCGTATAAGGGAAACCAATGAAACCATGAGTGAAATGGTAGTTATGTTTCTGTTTATTATTATTACTGTTATTTAATTATTTTCTTTTCTTATTACTGATCCTTCTTTATTTCTCTAATTGTAAGTTTTTCTTTTTGTTAACTTTTTGCTTGCTAAATTATTGCTATTTTAATATCTTATATTATAAATTACTTTATTTTTCAATTGCGTATCTACTAAAAGTTGTAACTTTTCCTACTTATTTTTTAACTAGTTATCTTAACATTGTTGACCATTGATTGTGTTAAAAAATTTCGTCTTTTTTCCCCCATTATTGTTCATGTTAAAATTTTGTGTTGTATTCGTTTTTGCTTAATCATAATTAATATTGTAAGAATCGTTGTGTAGACACAACCTATTTTATTTTATTTTAATTTATAAAGGGAACAGCTGGCGAGTAATAGGAAGATAAAGTCGACGTCTTTATTATAATTAATATATCTCATATTTTGCATACCATAATATATTATTAAAATTATATAACATACTATTTATATATCATACCAATAATCTTTATATTTATTTATAATAAAAATATATATCGCTCAATGTCATATACAAATCTTAACGCCGATACAGTATTTTCTAGTCGTTGCGCATCGTCTGAAAGTCTATGCAGCACTGAAAGCTATAATGTTATTGATGATGTGCCTTCTTTGGAAAATATTCTTTGTGATACTTTTAATTCATTCCCTAAAAATTTTAACGTTGTGCACATTAATGCGCAAAGTATAGCAGGGCACTACTCAGACATGTTGGCGACTTTTACTTCCAAAAATATTCATGCAATACTCATCTCGGAATCTTTCCTAAAACCTTCTCTTTCTTCAACTCTTTTTCCTTTACCAGGCTTCAGACTTATAAGAAATGATAGAACTTATTCCAAAATATTAGGTTGTGGCCAGAAAAAACCAGTGAGTTGTGGTGGCGTGGCCATATACCTTCGAAGTGATATTCCTTGTAGTGTTGTCTCTCAGTCTGTTTCCGCTATTAACACCCCGGAATATCTTTTTCTTGAGGTGTCCTTAAATCACAAAAATATCTTAGTCGGTGTGTTTTATAGCCCCCATTCTAGTATAAATTATTTCGACAGCTTTGAGTCTTTACTATCTAACTTGCGCTCCCAGTACGAACATATACTTATAATGGGTGACTTTAACACGTGCCTTATTAAAAATGATAGTCGGTCACAAAAGCTTTGCACTTCTCTTGATTCTTTAAATCTTCATTGTCTACCTCTTCTGGCCACACACTTTCCACACAACGGTCCGCCCTCACTTTTAGACTTGATTATTACAGCTCAACCACATATTGTCGATAAATACGGCCAATATAAGGCTTGTGCTTTTTCAAGGCATGATTTAATTTACGCCTCTTACAGATTGAGACCACCTAAGAGAAGACACAAGATACTTCTTATACGTGATTATCGTAATATTAACGTCGAAGACCTCAAGGCAGATGTCTGTCAAACTGACTGGAACTCTTTGATTACTGCGACTGATGTTAATAGTAAAGTCCAAATATTTAATGCCATAATATTATCGCTTTATGACAAACATGCTCCGTTAAAATCAGTTCGAGTGAAACATATTCCTGCTCCCTGGCTAACGGTATCGCTTAAGCAGTTAATGGAAAAGCGGAATAAAGCAAATTTAAAATTTCGACGCTGTCCTACTTCTGAAAACTATGAAGTTTATAAATTATTACAGTCTAAATGTAATAAATTGTGTCGAGCCGCTAAACGCAAATACATTCACTCCAGAATTGCTGATTCTTCTCCGGATAAAATTTGGAAATTTTTGAAATCTCTGGGTATAGGTAAAGAAAACAAAAATAATCCACAAAGTATTGATCTTAACGAGCTCAATAAGCACTTTACTGCGTGTCCTTTTATTCTAAGTCCTAGTGTCAAACAACTCACATTAGGAAGTTTACTTAGTACCCAACAAACAGATATTCCATTACTTGAATTTAATGAAATTACAGCTTCTGAAGTGTTAAAAATACTTAAGTCTATCAAAACCAAAGCTATCGGTAATGATGGTATTGGAATTCAAATGATTACTCCTATTGCCAATCATATTTCTCCTTTCATTGCTCATATTTTAAACTCGTCCCTTCTATCTGGTATTTATCCCTCTGATTGGAAAAATGCACTTGTTGTTCCGTTAGCTAAAACACCTAATCCTTCCAGAGTCTCTGATTTTCGGCCTATTTCTATACTTCCGTTTCTATCTAAACTTCTTGAACGCTTTATTCATATCAAACTTGCTAACCACCTTAGTCGTTATAATCTTCTTAGTCCTTTTCAATCAGGATTTCGATCCGGCCACAGCACTACTACCGCACTCGTGAAAATCACCGATGATATCCGCTGGAATATTGACGGTAAAAAACTTACTATAATGGTCCTCTTAGATTTTAAGAGTGCCTTTAACACTGTTGATCATGATATTTTAATTGGCCTTCTCAGACAGCTTAACCTATCTCCAAGATCAATTGAATGGTTTACGTCTTACCTTGCAAATCGTCAACAGTTAGTCATTATTGATAAACAACGCTCAGAATGGTGTAATATCAATGCTGGAGTCCCACAGGGTGGAATTCTGTCTCCATTATTATTTTCTGTATTTGTGAACAGTGTTACTCAGCTTTTAAAATCCTCCTATCATCTTTATGCAGATGATCTGCAAATTTATACGGCTGCGTCTTTATCTGATTTAGATGAGGCTATATCAAAAGTTAATAGTGATCTAGAGGCTCTTAATAACTGGACTAAAAAATTTGGCTTGCTAGTTAATCCACAGAAGTCTCAAGCTATTATTATTGGTAGTTCCTTTAACATTTCTAAACTTAAGAATATGCTTGTACAGCACATTACTTTTAATGGAGACATCATACCTTACTGTAACTCAGTAAAAAATTTAGGTATCATTTTTGACGAGACACTTAGTTGGGCACCCCATATCACTAATTTAAGCCAAAGATTTTTTGCATCACTTCACTCTCTTAAGCGCTTACAGAAATTTCTTCCTCTTGAAACTAAAATTATGCTTGCTAGATCATTACTGCTCCCTATATTGGACTATGGCGATGCTGTATTTTTAGATCTTACAGAAGATTTATTGGCTAAGCTTGAACGTCTTCAAAATGTAGCTATTAGATATATTTATGGACTTCGTAAATTTGACCACATCACTGAGTTCCGTCACAAGTTAAATTGGCTTCCTATCCGATCCAGAAGAAATTTACATATTCTATCACTTCTTTATAAAGTACTTTTTAATCCTTTAATTCCAACATATCTTAAAGAGCGATTCAACTTCTTGTCGGATGTAGGATGTGGCCGGCTAAGATCTATAAATACCTTAGATCTTGCTTTCCCTAAATGCTCCTCACTGACTTACTCGAGATCATTTAGCTTTCAAGGCGTTAAGCTATGGAATGATTTACCAGTATCAATCCGCAAATCTCTTTCCCTTTCAGTATTTAAGTTACAGATTAGAAAATATTTATCTTAAGTAATTATATATAAGTAGCATCCTTTTATCTATTTATTTTAACAAAATTATTTAATAGATTAAATAGTTCAATTTATATAAACTTTTTTTTCTCTATATGACCCGCACTTTCTTTCTTCTTCAATTCTAGCCCTTTTCCTTCTATCCTTCTATCTAGAGATCCCTTTTAGGGATAAGTCCGCCTTTATACATGTGTTTTTTCTAATTCTTTTTTTTCTTTCTCTTTTCTAAATATATGTGTAAAAAGAAAAAAAAAAAAAAAAAAAAAAAAAAAAAAAAAAAAAAAAAAAAAAAAAAAAAAAAAAAAAATTACAAATCTACATATTTTAAATTACTAAGGTCGTTACTAGTAATTATGAAGCATTAAGGCTATTCTAGAATATGCATCCGTCATCAAAACCAATTATTTCCACGGTTTCAACCAGAATACTAGGTTTGATTAACCTACTGTGCATCTATCACGCTGTATATCGTGTCCTCTAACATAATATGTATACTGACTTATAATAGTCGCAATCTCATACGGCAAATGTTTCATGTGTAAATTCTTAAGTCTATTAAGTAATGAGCGCCCGGAATGTCATTGAATGTTTATCGCATTCGGGGGCATCGTTACACGCTGAACTCTAATCAATGCTTGCGGGTAATGATAATCACTAAACAATATATCAATGCAATATAATTTCGTTATGTTGACCATGCACTGCAATACCAAATTCTCTGAATGGAATATCTCTGAAGTTTCCAAGAGGACAATTTTTTATCTTATATGACTAACTATCTTAACGTATGTTCCCAGTCAGTACATAAAACTAACATTTTAAGATAGCGAAATAAATAAACATTAATATTATATGTTTCTTTCTGTCATTATATATTATCTACAAAGTATAGTGTATACACTCGCTATATTTGTCTATGTATAATGACCAGAAGTATAAAATATTGATATTGATTTGGTGTTTATACGTATAATAAAACAACAACGGAAAGATCATCACATTCCATCCACATTTCCATCACATTCATTTCTCATAATTTATATGTTTTTTGCAATCCCTGTACGTTTAGATAATTAATTGTCAACCGAATAATATCGGTAACTTTAGCAAAAGACAAAATTACTTAAGAGCATATTGAAGATAAGATAACGTAAGTACTTAGTTATTTGCCCGCATTTTTATCATATCCGTATCAGACTATGGTACAGTACAATTCGAATTTCACTATATTTTATTCAAGATAACAAAAATTGTGTAAACGCACATATGACTTGTTACTAACGGCAATACTAGATACATAATATTCGAGATTTTAATGTGCTAGTAATTAGTATGATGACCCTGCTGTGTGCTGTGATAGCCCAGCGGTGAGACCGTGCTACTTTTTCGATTGGGACACGGGATCAAACCCCGGGCAAGCACCAATTAATTTTTCTCTTAAAACTTTTGTGTCTAATTGATAATTTCAATTTATTACACGTTTTTGAAGGCGAAGGAAAACATCTTGAGGAAACCTGTATAACTCTAGATAATTCTAGGAATATGTGTAGCATAACAATCCGCATCGGAGCAGCGTGTTAGGTCTGCACCAAGCCGCTTCAATGCGGATGGAATATTCCATTGGAGCTAAAGCTCCAATCCTTCTCTCCAAAAACGGAGAAAAGAAACCTATGCCCAGCAGTGGGATAGTAACAGGCGGTTACTTTACTTTTATGGCGACCCACGGAAAACGTAGCGTTCCTAGCGCTCCTAACAGTTGGAGTGATGACCTCAAAAATGTTGCGGCAAGCCGCTGAATCCAAACGGCAGATGATCGTGTCAAGCGTAAGTACGTTCAAGAGACCTTTACCCAGGGTGGACTTCTATTGGTAGAACAAAAAGGAAAAACTACGGAAAAATCTCTCGCAGAATTTTACTATCGTGTACTCGCAGTATTATAAAAAAAACTCCAATATAACCATATATTTTTTTGGATAAAAATAGGTTAAAACTTTAACGACACAGGTACAAATTGCGTACCAAATAATATGGTCATATATAACAATGAGTTGTTTTACAAATATCCACTTCAAATAATTTTTAGATGGAACGTGGGATTCAATCTTAATAGATCTTTCTCAATACAAAATTATTTACCTTATTGGCTAAAAGAAACTTCATATGTACTTAAAATTATTTAAAGACTTATTTATAAACTATAAAGAATTTATAGACTGGCAATAATTCTTATTTATAGACGGTATTTTATTCTACACGTCAATACGTTTTACAGGTACCTTTCGTAGTACATATAAAACATACCAAAAGTATTAGATATTACGAAAAGTATTGACTATTAAAATACAATTCCAAAAAAATTTCTACATCTAGCGTAGAATTATAGTGCAATACCCTTTTGTATAGATATTTTTCCCCAAGTTATAGTATTTATTGTGGTATTCATAGAGCAGTTAATCTGAGTTTGTTGAGGTACCTATATTAATATCCTCATCATCGTCAAATTATTCAGTTGTCAATAAATAACGCATAATATTCTTGTCCTCTTTACGTCTTACTAACATTCTTTGGATATTTCTAATAGAAACGTTTTTAATTATGTCAGTGCATGATATTTTGTCCTTCGCTCGTTGTATGCTACTAATATAAAGAATGTTATTTATGTAGATGAAGTGACTTACCTGACCGCGGATTTGGGTATGGAGCCATATAGCAATACGCTGAGCCCTCTATACAAGCCAAAGAAGCCATGGCCTTTGACGGTCTTCCTTACACAATCCCAGATTCCCGAGTACTTTTTGGTGCCACCTGCAGAAGATAGAAACATATTTTTATTATATTAAATGTAAGGATTAGATTAATTAGAGATCCTGAACTCTAATTGAATCAGGATATACTGTTGTCACCTCTTTTTCTTTTTACCTTGAAATAGATGATCATCATCTTCCTGCCCTTATCCCACTCTAAGTGGGATGTCATAAACATGTTGTCACATGATTTGGCTACGTATTTTACGACTGGCCGCGTGCCTGACATCAACTTATCTTTGTCGTATTTTACGACACCTCGATAAGAAATGAGGTTGCTCTATTCTACTCAGCCGGATACCACACGGCGTGTCGACTTACTTTAGTCGCCTTTTACGACACCTCGGTAAGAAATGAGGGTGGTACTATTCTATTTCGCCGGATACCACACGGCGATACCATGAAATAGATGATAGATAGCAAAAAATGCGACGTATACGTGTCCTTGCATAAATATCATCGATATCCCACTTTACAATTTCCCTTAAACATTATGTGCGTATCTAATATGGACTGTTAAGATATCAAAAAACCCCCTTCTAGATTTAGTCTTTTGTTAATGCAGCATTAAGGCAAAGCTGTTGATGACGGATAGTTTATTTCTATCACGCACTTACCATTCACAAACACTGTCTAGAAAGCATATCCTATCTAAGACATCAACACCACTCACAACTCGAGTTTGCAATTAAGCATGTGTCAAAGGCATAAAAAGGGAAATAGCTACACTCCCGTACTCTGTGGACTATGGTTACTTACAATAAATGTTTTTCCACAATGAAGTAATGATCTATCGGTCGAGTTCAATCTAGTATAATCTAGGGTCGATAAACTTCTGGTTGTAATCATAATTTTGGACTTCATCCATCAATATAAATTAGACATTATCAATTACTCATTAATAGACAATATTTATTAATATTAAGAAATATATCGCGCGATTAGTATTAAAGTGACTGAATTGAAAGAAGTTGGTTTTGTGGCAAATTGCAATCACCGTAGCGTAACGCCTTCAAAACTCGCGAGTGTTAAAGACATCTATAACTTGGAAGAGCAACAAAACACTAGGTTTTTAAATATGGCATTGAAATAAGGATTACATCATCATCTTCCTGCCCTTATCCCACTCTAAGTGGGGTCGGCACATGTTATAAACATGCTGTCACATGATTTGGCTGCATTTTTACGACCGGCCGCCTGCCTGACGTCAACTTAACTCTGTCGTATTTGACGACACCTCGGTAAAAAAGAGGGTGGTCTATTTTACTTAACCGTATAGATACCACGCGGTAGGTAACTTACCTTACTCCCCTTTTACGACACCTCGGTAAGAAATGAGGTTGGTCTATTCTATTCAGCCGGATACCATACGGCGGGTCGACTTAACTTAGTCGCCTTTTACGACACCTCGGTAAGAAATGAGGGTGGTACTATTCTATTCAGCCGGATACCACATGAAATAAGGATTACAATATATCTAATTAAAATAAGCCTTATTTTGAATTCGGTCACTTTAATACTAAGCGTGCGATATCTGTGTTGAGAAATCTATATGCAAGTCTCGGCCAGACCCTAATCGTCTACTGCGGCTAGTCATGTTCTAACATTTATTTTTTGAATTTTCTATATGTTTATTTTTTTTTCGGTGTACTAGCGATTGTGATCAATTTAACTTTATAGCAAAACGCATTCATAATTATAGAGTCAAAACTTATCCTTATGTCTAACTCATAATATCAGCAGACTAAATTTAGTTAATGATTTGAAAATATATCAATATCTTAACGATCCAATTACCATAATTGGGAAACTATTAACATAATTATTGCCGAATAGGTACTAGTACTAAATTGGCTTGTTTGTAAAGGTAAGTTCAACAAACAGGCCAAAGCATCGGATGAAATTCACTTTGTGATTTTCCACTCTACATTTAGCATTATATATATTTTTTCTATTATACTTCATCGCGGATTATAGCAAAATAATTTAATATTATTTTTGTGAATAGACAATATTGTTTATACTTTAAATTTACTTAATGATGATTCCAAGAAAAATAAATACCTATTTTCTATTGAGTTATAAATCCGAGTTTTGTACCATTCTTTCACATCCCTTGTAAATCAGAACGCAATAATAATAAAATAATTATTTTACCTTTTACTTTACAATGAGTTTAAATGAACTTTAAGAACTTTGTTCAAAGGGTAACACTTGTAAGTCTTGATTACGGTTTAGGTTATCTTGTAGACAAATTATCGTTATTATTCAGGTAGTCGTAGGATGTAAGGTTGTCGAAGCTATTCATGTTTGTTTCGGTAATCGTGATTAGATCGTCGAGGGTCTTTAAGGGCTATAATTACTTCGTTAGATCGATCTATCTCCATTACCATTCAGATTAGTACAATCAAAAGAGTACTAAGTGAGAACGGTTATTATTTTATCAATTTTATCACTCACCTGCCTCGACATGGATTAACAAAATAGAATAGATAAACAAAAAAGATTAACAAAAATAAATTAATTAATTGTAATCTATACTAATATATAAAGCTAAAGAGTTCACGATCACTCACGATCTCACGGAACTACTGGACTGATTTGAAAATTCTTTAAGTGTAAGTTAGTCCATTTATCGAGGGAGGCTATAGGCTATATAACATCACGTTCAAATGAATTGCGACAGGAGCAGCAACAAAAAATAGTACGAAAACGGCAAAATTTGTTTTCCTTGCGTGCGCTGAGTAAACGGCGATAGTTATTAAGAAATCATGTACTATTGTTCACCTCTAAAAGTTCTAAATTAAAGTCCGCGACAGCATATGTCTAGCCACCCACTATAACCATTTTTTTGGTTATCAAAAGACTATATTACGGTCTTAATCTTTACATGCGGGCGGTGCCACTGGCGATTGCTAGTTATAAATGTAAGTGTAACTAAGAATTATGTGATCTCCTATAATAGGTACTAAATAATTAATTTAAAACTATGTTGTCTAATTTGTAGGATTTATTAATATGTCATGCTTTTGGAGATTAGAACAAAAAAATAATAAATAAAATGAAAAACAAGACTGATGTCCATCAATTGACATCCGTCAATGAAAATGGCGAGATTACTTTCCTTGGTAACCATCACTATCACTTCAGATAGCCATAATGTTGCAATATGTTTACAAATCTCTTGTCATGCAAACATTTCATACCATAGATAATACACTATATAGGATATGTTTATTGGGTACTTATTTGATAAAACAATCGTTGATAGTGGCTTTTTATCAGATTTTATTTGTTGAGGCAATAGGTTACACTAGAGAGAGGCGAGTTTGAGATTACTTCTTTTGTAATTTAAATGAGACCATTTCAGTTATCGTGAAAACAAAAAAAAGATTCTGCTGATTGGAGCATAAACATAACTTTGAGAAACAACTGAGAACCAATTGGCTGAAGGAAATATAGAAATTGTTTCTTAATTTCAATCAGTTTTACCAAAAATTTGAGATTTAGTGTTGGATTTAGTTGGCTTTAGCAACCGCCGAGTTTCTAACTAGCTCTTCTCGGTACAGACAGCTTCTCAAACCAGCCGTAGAGTTGACGATTCAAAAGCGTTTGTTTACAAGTTTAAATGAATATTTTAAATTTCAATTTATTTGGAGACTAATTACTTGTTTCAAATTATATGCAAAAACAGCAATTAACAAATCAAGGCATATAAACAATTACGATTAGTAAAGAAACATTTGTACAAACAAACATTGTATTGATATAAAAACTAATATTCATGGAACACAATAGTAATTAAAAAAAAATATTTATTTCAAGTTAAAATAACAATTTCATTTAGATCAAGATTTAAATACAGATAATACAATTTAGTTCAGTCTTACGGGCCATAATTACTTGTTTCAAATTATATTTGCAAATATAGCACTTAACAGTTCATGCCATATAATCAAGTTTGATTAGTATAGAAGCATTGTTGTTTTGACCTCGAATCCAATATTCATGAAACGCGATACTACTTACGAGAAAAATAAATCAACTTCAATTTTTAATAGGAGCTTATTTGACGACTTAAAACATGCTTATGAATAATTATGCATTGCAAATGACAGATAACGTGTATCTGTGATCCAATATATAGCATAAATTTATAGAGAAAAAAATCTTTCTCCTCATTGTATGATATCATTAAAGTAATCTATGAATGTAAGTGCAAACAAAAAATTTAAAAAAAAATAAAAATTACATTCAAAGTACATGCTAACCTTTTTCGTCTAATTGAAGCTGTGTTTTCACGTATTCTGTTGGGAATGTAATACAAATTTCAATGCCACCAGTAATGCCACCGGCAACTACTCCTTTTAGACCTATGGACCCTGAGCCTCCTGCTGCAGCCGCTGCACCTGTTTCTGTCATCCATGGCCTGGAAAATGGATTTTTGAAGTTTCCTGTTCGGGCAGACATTATAATTTTACGAACTTATCATAAATTCAACGAGTCGCAGCGCACAAGTAGCACCTTCCCCAAAGAATAACCATCGACTAAATTAATTTGATTGGGAATGCGGATTGCGGAATTGAAACGATTCAGGGCGGTTTTACTACAGGCGCCAACACATGCTATCTCGCATCCCTCTTGCACATGTATGTATTTATGAATGAATCGTATGAAAATAGTCTCAGCTGCATCTCGCTCCACTCCTACATACATATATTTACGCACTCATTCTCATTTGACTGTTTATCATATAACAAGTTGTTTTTATCAATGAATGGGCCATAGATAATACACTATATGAAATATGAATGGGCGGTGTATTAAATTTTTAAATTTCCCGTTGTAAAGTTCTAGTACTTTAATTTTTACTAAAATGTATAATTTTGTTTTAATTTAGTTAGCAAAATTCTTGAAACAAATATCACTAGAAGCAAATTAAATGTATAAAGTCTTATTTCACCAGTAGCTGTTGAGATATTTCTTAAAATGAGAAATATAACAACGAAGAAACGTGCAGTCATAAAACAATAAGAAGAGGATTTACTTAATCATTATATAAATGTAAGTGTTGAGTTTTAATGAATTTTGTGCATCTCAATAATAGTAAGAGCTTTCTTAAAATTTACATTCTCACATTCTAAATATAATAACCTAACCTTGCATGGATAACCTAAAACCTTTAACATGCAGTATAATTTTTATTTCCTATTTGACTTAGTTATCGTTATATAAAAATTATGATATGTACATTAATTTCGATTGATGAATTAGCTATATTCATTATTATATTAAGGATATGTCTTGCGATTTTATATAGCTTCTAGTGTCTTGTAGTGCAATGAATGATTAATAATAGAACATTAAAGTTAAAGTTTTTTAGAAGTTGTTCTAATTGATCATAAGTGTGTATCTATCTTAGTTATGAATAATTTGGACATAACTTAAATGGTCTACTTAATATTTCTTTTTAGAAGTATTTTCAATTGAAGTTGTATACTTCACTGTATTATATTAGAACTTTAAAAATGATTGTCAAGTTTTTTATAATGAGACTCGGATGAAAAGGGAGTAAATAGCAAAAGAGAGCAAGTTTATTCTGTATAAAGCAATATAGGGTATATTGCTTTATATAACAATATTGTTGATTTTAAATTAAAAAGCAAAAGCAAAATTCAAATTTAAAATTGATTAAACGATTGATTGATTAATTGCAGATTCAAGAATCCTCAGATCCAAGATTAAGAGTAATTTTTTATTTTAATATGATTGTCACATGATTTTATTTATAGTTATGATTTGAGATATCTTTACATTTACAGTGCTAATAAAAGAAATAATAGTATGTGTAATGAATGAAAGAATAACAGCAATATTAAAAGACTGTTCTATAAAACTGAAAGTAAATATTTATGTAATTTAAAAATCACTTAAAATGTGCAACTGTTTATTATATCATCATCTTCCTGCCCTTATCCCACTCTAAGTGGGGTCGGCACAACATGTTATAAACATGCTGTCACATGATTTGGCTGCGTTTTTACGACCGGTCGCCTGCCTGACGTCAACTTACCTTTGTCGTAATTTACGACACCTCGGTAAGAAAGAGGGTGGTCTATTTTACTAAACCGGATACCACACGGTGGGTCAATTTACCTTAGTCGCCTTTTACGACACCTCGGTAAGAAATGAGGTTGGTCTATTCTACTCAGCCGGATACCACACGGCGGGTCGACTTACCTTAGTCGCCTCTTACGACACCTCAGTAAGAAATGAGGGTGGTACTATTCTATCAAGCCGGATACCACACGGCGTAACTGTTTATTATATCTAACGGAAATTAAATAAACAATATTTCTCCTTCATACTTATCACTACATATTATAAAACAAAGTCCCTAATTACATAATAAATAAATACATTAATTTCGATTGATGAATTAGCTATATTCATTATTATATTAAGGATATGTCTTGCGATTTTATATAGCTTCTAGTGTCTTGTAGTGCAATAAATGATTAATAATGGAACATTAAAGTTAAAGTTTTTTAGAAGTTGTTCTAATTGATCATAAGTGTGTATCTATCTTAGTTATGAATAATTTGGACATAACTTAAATGGTCTACTTAATATTTTTTTAAGAAGTATTTTCAATTGAAGTTGTATACTTCATTGTATTATATTAGAACTTTAAAAATGATTGTCAAGTTTTTTATATTGACTCTGATGAAAAGGGAGTAAATAGCAAAAGAGAGCAAGTTTATTCTGTATAAAGCAATATAGGGTATATTGCTTTATATAACACTATTGTTGATTTTTAATTAAAAAGCAAAATTTAAATTTACGATTGATTAAACAATTGATTGATTAATTGCAGATTCAAGAATCCTCAGATCCAAGATTAAGAGTAATTTTTTATTTTAATATCATTGTCACATGATGTTATTTATAGTTATGATTTGAGATATCTTTACATTTACAGTGCTAATAAAATATATAATAGTATGTGTAATGAATGAAAGAATAACAGCAATATTAAAAGACTGTTCTATAAAACTGAAAGTAAATATTTATGTAGTTTATAAATCACTTAAAATGTGCAAACAATATTTCTCCTTCATACTTATGCAATAATAAAAAGCAATTTTTCTAAAAGTCAACCCATTTACTCTTTCTTAACAAATCAATGCATAATGACACAGACAACATTTTTTTTATAGCGGTAGCCGTATGGCGGGACGTCCTCAACCGCTTCATCACCTAGTGGTGACATGTCTCTCCCAGCTACACAGTACAGACCCTGCATCACAGGTTTCGACCTCTGTAATTTGAGAAAATGCATTTGAGGTAACTAATACTCAAGTGAAGTCTGAATTGATGAAGCTAAGTTAGATTCCCGTAATTTCAGCCACAGATGTAAGCGTGCACTCAAACATCAGTAGCCAAAAGCGACTGGGAAAAGAATTAAGGTTTTACATGTATTGCAGGTGCCAAATACCGGCTCTTTGCCAACCGCAACACATAACCATTAAAAAAAAAATGTAAAAATTAATGACGTACGAATTACCAAAACTGCGCAATTTCAGAAATCAGTACGACACCTTTATAATGGCTAGCCCGTTAATAAAACGTCTAACAAAGTAGCGCGCTTTTGAAGCTAATGTTCGACGATACAGAAAACGAACATTACCAACAAAACGCCTACACAGTATGGGAAGAAAGAACACTGCAGTGTCCACCCTAACCATACTGTTAAATGAGAAGAAAAAGCCCTGCAGCTTTTACAGGAGGGCAGTCAGACGCCGCTAGTCATTAAATATTAAAGATTACAATGTTTATATTTACCTAAGCTATGATTAAAACAGAGTAATTATGCAAAAGTAATAATAAAATTATTTTGCTATAATCGGCGATGAAGTAAAATAGAAAATATATATAATGCTTAATGTAGAGTGGACAATCGGTTATCATACCTGATACATGCAGGATTCGAAAAAAACACATGCACAAACCTCCACCATACACAAGCACTATATATATTCACTGTCACAAACTCAACAACTCAAATGTTTGAATTTCAACAAACATTTTCGGATAAAATGTGAGTAGTTATCCAAAACTTAATAACAAATAAACTATACTTTTGCACTATTTAATACAAAGAAAATTGAAAAGTACTGACTCACCAGAAACGTTCGTTATACGTAATATATAACTGTAATCACTTTTTACTTACGCAAAAATATACAAACCAACAAATGATTTTTAATTAAAATTAGACTATTCCATAAACTTCTTGTTAACGCACACTATATACAATAACACGATATAATAGGAATACCACAATTCCCGTTCCGAGATGCACTTCTCTTGAATGACGAACAAGGACTGAAAGTCACTGAAACGTTTTATCGGTATATATAGTAAGACTCCACCGGAAACAATAACGGCACAGTGTTGCCCCTATTTAATCAAAAAGGGCGCGATTAGGGTTGCCACCTTTTTTTTGAACAAAAATAGTATTTTTCTTTTTAAATAAAAAAAATATAGTACTTTTAGGAAATTCAGGAAAAAAAATTGTACACATCTATTTTCAATCATTATTTATTTTTCCATGATTATTTTTTATTACTTTTCGCTGGATAATGACACGGAGTTAGAGTTACTAACTAACTAAGCCCCGTAAATACATGAATGAGTTTCGTTCAAACATTCCCTATGCAGTGCTGCGGATGCGTTCCATTCACAGTTAATTAAAAAAAGCACGACAATTGTATTTTTATTGAACTGTAATAATATTGGGAAGTTTTATTTTTTAATTTTAAAATATAAGTAAAAATAAAACTAAAATAATAAAAATAAAACTTTTCCTTCTATAGTAATATTAAAATACTGTACCGTGATCCGAAGTCTAATATAATGTTGAGATAGACCATTGCTTTCACTTCCTTTTTCTGTCTCTTTTCCTCCTTAGTAGTGAATACTATCCGTCCTTGTCTACTGCCTCCACCAGGTAGGGGGGATGTTTCGAGGTGGGCCTCGAAACTTTATTCGTCATTGACGTTGTTGTTTTCACTTCGTTCGGACGCTCCACTGGTAAGTGCTAGCAAATTTATTTTATACGTATACTATTACTATAATAGTCAACAAAGTGTTGTAAAACGTGTTGATTATTAAAGCTAAGACGCTATGCGTCCGTGTTTCTTTTTCCAGTGTTAAGTAGTGAATTTTATTTTTGTGCGGTAACGGATAATATTTACTTTAGATCTAAATTAGCTGAAACAATTTGTAAAATATGAGTGAAGTGAATCTTCAAAACGATTTGAGAGACCAGAACCTACCAAATAATACTGAAGGCGGAAATAGTAAAAGGAAAAGACAATCTAATAAGCCTTTATCACGATCGTCCTCATCAGAAAGTGATTCAAGCAGCAGTGATGATTCATCTACCAAGCGTTCTCGCCGTCATCGACGCAAACGCTCTCGTTGACATCCCCGTCAAAATGGTAAATTAGATAAACTCATTGCGGAGGTAAACAACATTAAGTCAAGGATATGTGACACTGAATATATTAATGGTTCTATCAGTGAGAATTTGTATAGTGGCTGTCAGTCAGAAGTAGAACAAGGCGAGTCATTTTCGTTATCGTTTCGAACAAAATTAAGAGACCCCAATATACTAACAAGTCCTACATCATATTTGGAAATTTTAAAAAGGATTCAAAGATTAGGTGACGTGGAGTGGCAAATTGTAAGGTACGCAGAAGTACAGAAAAATTATCGACATACCCCCGGTTTTACAGAACTTGAAGCTAACGACGAAATAAAACAATATGAGACTTCACGTACATCTGTCAATGCCGATAAAGCCTTTGCTGCTATTTGCTATGCTCTGATCAAACAAAAAGATCACCTTGAAAAAGAACTTCGTGGATTTTTATCCTGGGCGAAAGATTCACGTGACCTCAATTTTAATTCAATTCATGAAAAGATTGAAGATATTTTTGTAAATGGTGACTTTTCAAATATATCTAACGATGCCCTTCAATTAGTCTGCGGCCATAGAGCCGAAATGATTCAACACAGACGAGAAGCGATCCTGGCATCGGTTAAAGATCTCTTACATAAAAGAAAATACCGCCCTCTTGCAGCAACTTATTTGATGCTGAAAATTCTCTTCTGCCCTGAAGAAGATCGGAGAACATCATAAAGTATTCTGGCCTCTTATTAAAGACCGCGAATCTGCTACGCAAACCGGTCCAACTTCTAACGTTCCTACTGCTGCAACTTCTGGGTCATATCATAATCAACCAGGATATAGATCTAACAATATTCAGTATGCCAATAATAGACCCCGTGCGGTCTTTAATTCTAATAAAACATTTCGGGGCAGATCCGATACTGTCAATAGTCGTAGGAATATCGACCAAGCAACAGCAGGTCGAGGTTCACGTGGAAGACATACCTCTCCCTCATCCCGCCGGGATAGGAGAAATAATCGAACGTATTGACTCACCGAGTCTCTTTCGTGCCGGCCAGCTAAAACATTATCGGAAAAGATGGGAGAAAATGGGAGCACCCGATTATATAATAAAATTGATTTCCGGTTATCATATCCCATTTTCAAAGCGGCCGCCACTACATCTTCCCAATCGATACAACATACGGCAAGCCACTCTCGAAATTTCACGTATGTTTCCGGTTCCCAAATCGCACGGGTCTATGGGACCCATATTCGACCTCAGAGCTTTAAATAGATTTATATATAGCTTGTCCAAATAGACCTCTCACAAGCATACTTTCATCTTCAAATAAGCACATCTCACAGACGCTTCCTGCGATTGATGTATCGTCAAGAATTATTGGAAATGAGGTGTCGCCCCCTCGGATTGAGCTCTGCTCCCAGGACCTTTGCTATTGTAAGCAATTGGATAGCAGAAATACTCCGACAGAAAGGAATCTGACTTCTCGTGTATCAAGACTACGATCTATCTAATCTATCTAATCGCCACTACAAGCCAACTAATACTGTCGGGGAATTGGTCCCTTTCAGAGAAGAGCTTGCACTCAAATATGAAGGAGCTATTGGTGGTCTTAAAAGTTTTAAAAGATCAAGGTCCGAACCTCCAGTCAACTACAGTACATTTGCTATGCGAGTACAAAACTGTAGTAGCGTACTTACGCAACGAGGGAGGAACGAAGCCTCTGAATTTGCTGGCTTTGACATACAAGATCCTTCAGCTTCTGGAGTTCTATCACATAGATCTACTAGTATATCACCTTCCAGGAATATACAACGCCGAGGCAGATTATCTGTCACGTCATCGGTCTATACCAGAATGGCACCACCTGCCTCGAGCGACAAATCCCATATTTTCCAAATGGGGGACTCCGATCATAGATCTATTCTCAACAAGACTGATACGTGTAGTAACAAGATGCTGCACTCTGGACTACTATGCAGAGTTTTACGACGCACTGTCAATAATGTGGAACCATGCACTGGCGTGGGTCTTCCCACCCCCACCTTTGAAAGTTCTCCAGCACCTGAATCAATGCATAGGCACGTATCTGATAGTGGTGTCAAGGTGGGAGAAGGTGTTTTGGCGTCCAGATTTACAGGACACATCAGCACCCTGGATAATTTGAGATCTCCACCAGGTACTGGTGGACGTTTTGACAGGGCAGCCTCCTCAGAATGTGAAGGAAATGGAACCGGAAGTATGGAAACTTGGGGCTGGAATGAGCAGTTAAGAGATTGGACGCCGCAGCAAAAAGATCTATTGATTACTAGCTGGCGTCCTTCAACAATAAGAACTTACAAACCTGCTTGGTGCAGATGGGTAAAGTGGACCAATCTCAATAAAGTTTCTTGTAATAAGCCTTCTGGATCAGACTTAGCACGTTTTCTGTGAGACCTATTTTTTGTAGAAAAGCTTTCGTACAATACAATTCTGGTTCACAAGTCGGTAGTGGCCACACTATGTGATCCAGAATGTTCTGAACGATTAAGCGGCCACCCTTTTGTTAAGCGAATTCTTAAAGCGATAGCTGTATCAAAACCAACCTTACCTAAATCTATAATATGGGATATTGATGACGTAATAGAATTTATGTCACGAACAGACCCTAAGACTGAAAACTTGTATCAAGTATCGAGACATACAGCTGCGATATTGCTATTGTATTCTGGAAGGAGAGTACATGATTTTACTCTTCTAAATGTTGACTCGGAAAGTTGTATAATTCATGATGATTATATAGTCTTATGGCCTATGTATGGATCAAAGACTGACTCCGCTGATTATCGTCAGTCTGGTTGGAGGCTTAATGTTAATTCTAATATAAAATTGGACCCTGTTTTCTGGATAAATAAATTAATAATTACTGGACAAGACAGGAGACAATCTGCCAATTGTTCAAAGCTTTTTGTAATAACTTGTGGAGTACCGAAGCCAGCTTCTAAATGTGTAATTTCAGGCTGGGTTAAAAATTTATTAAAAGATGCTGGAATAGAGGCTACTGCTGGCAGTTCTAGAGCTGCGGTCGCCTCTAAAAGTTGGATCGAAAATATGTCTATTGATGACATACTATCCAGAGGGAACTGGAGATCAGAAAACACCTTCCGAAAATTCTACTGCAAACAAATATTACAATCGAATATGCAAAATAAAAAGCAAATATTTCAGATTTTTAAGTGATAACATTGCATACATTATACCTATTTATGAATCATTGTCTAATTACAATCATTTAAATGATATTCTTTTTATTTGATTTCATTGATATTTTATTGTCAGCATACTCGTCCGTCTTTGTTATCTAACAAATGTAGGAATTATTATTTACTTGATCACATTGACGTTTTTACCACCACCAGGCGATAGCAAAAATCTCTCAACATTATATTAGACTTCGGATCACGGTACAGTATTTTAATGCAAGCGATTTACCTGAAAATAAAACGTATATTAAAATACTTACCTGATCCGAAGTCTAATATTTTAAAATCCTGCCTGGTGTACCAAAACAACAAGTGCAATGACGAATAAAGTTTCGAGGCCCACCTTGAAACATCCCCCCTACCTGGTGGTGGCAGTAGACAAGGACGGATAGTATTCACTACTAAGGAGGAAAAGAGACAGAAAAAGGAAGTGAAAGCAATGGTGTATCTCAACATTATATTAGACTTCGGATCAGGTAAGTATTTTAATATACGTTTTATTTTCAGGTAAAACGCTTGCATTTATTGTGTATGCTTTATTGAAGTGTTGTATATCATATGTCATACCCAATATCAGTTATATTCTATGTTTTAAGTGGTTATTTCTGAATAGTTTTTATTCTTTCTGCGACAGACAATATGGATTATAGACATACTTTATTTAACAGAAAGTTATTTGTTCAAGATACTTTAACATACTATCCCATTTAGTTATGCACATTTCAACTGGATTTTTTGTCTGAGTAACTGTGTCTGGTCAAGGCACTGCTACTGTTGTTGCAATGAATTCATTAATATCTGATACAATGGCTGATATTCTTCAAGTGAGTTAAAATGTTTCAAATATAAATCATTTTTGTTTGTAAACACAAAAATTGGCATGTGTATGTTTAAAGTAACAGCCTGTTATCCACCCCAGCAGTGGGAACCATAAGCTTCCCTATCCGTTTTTTGGAGAGAAGTATTGTAGCAAAGACCTACCATCGCGTTGCTTCAATGCGGATTGGTAGGTTACGCATATCCCTAGAATTCGCTAGAAGTATGCGAATTCCCTTGCCATATTTTCCTTCACCGAAAAGAGTGTCATATATTGCAATTGTCAATTAGACATG
The DNA here is from genome assembly GCA_947086495.1 of Morpho achilles. Classification (NCBI taxonomy): domain Eukaryota; kingdom Metazoa; phylum Arthropoda; class Insecta; order Lepidoptera; family Nymphalidae; genus Morpho; species Morpho achilles. The sequence continues at coordinate 9,456,405 of CAMTZB010000024.1, forward strand.
TGCCTGCGCGGGGTATAAACCCATGATCGTCTTTACAGAGTCGCACGGCCTCACCGCTGAGCTATCACAGCTTGTTCCATATTTATTAAAATGTTTTTGCAATAATTTTCAGATGAACCTGGTCATTGCCAAAGAGAGTACTCATTGGGATGACGTCTAAGGGCTATATGCTGTTGATGCTTTATGGGATGAAGCACATGATTAGGTCAATTGATTTGACTAGATGAAGGCAAGTAAATATTTGATGTAAAGTATGTCAGTCTGTCCATTTCACTTTCAATTAAAACTGAAGCTTATATGTCTAATGGGCTAACTGCCTTATCCGTTTGTGATATAATAAAAAATGTTTGGTACAATTTTTCCTCTATTATAGTGATGCAAAAAAGTGTGTGATATAAGAATAGCTTAAAAGACATATTAGTGATGATCATTGGAACTTTGTTACATATGCTTCTTAATTGTCACATACCATTCAGTATTTGGAAAGCATAATATCTATTCTATACTTAAAATATAACTGTAGACAAAGTTATAGACACGTAAAAAATATTTTCCAGACACTATTTAAGACCAGTAGAAGCTAAAAATATATTTTTAAAATTTAAAATCTCTGTTATTTGTCAATGCATCATTCTCCTACCCTTATCCCACTCTAAATGGGTTAGGCACAACATGTTTTAAACATGTTATCACATGATTTGGTATCTTACGACCGGCCGCCTGCCCGACGTCAACTTACCTTAATCGGTTTTGCGACACCTAGGTAAGAAATGAGGGTGGTCTATTCTACTCGGGGGATATCAATGCCAAGATTGTCTGTAAGACTACCTTTGCAAACTAATGTTCTATCTATACATTATTTAAGAATTACTTATTTATTACAGGTTAAATATGCTGCGAACTCTTCCGCCGGGAAGTGTCCACGAGCCTGATGATGCAGATGAACTTATATGAAGAGCTTCAGTTGAATCATAATTATTTAGCCTCATTTATTGACATTAGTAATAACATTTTCACAGCGCGAATGCTTTTATTCACTAACAATTTATTTTGCCGCCTCAACCATTCGGAATTTTGGAATAAGGCTGTAAAAGTCCGCTTCAATGCTAGAGACTCAAGAGAAGGTTGTGTCTTCAAAATAGTATTCATATTAGTATAATTGACAAACATTATGAAGTTTGAAACTTCTTAACTAGGACCAAATGGATTTTTTCTCAAATCCGTGGATAAGGGGGCTCTAGCACACTAGAACAGATCATAATTTGGTTTCATTTTTTAAAACATTATTGGTTAATATTATTGTTTGATAGTTATAGTACCTTGCATTCCATCAGAAATATTTTCCAGACCCAAGCCATATCATATTACCGGTTCAGTATATTGATATATCGGTCATGTGCAGCAATAGCGGTACAACTCTAAACTCATATTTTGAGATGGGTTTAAAATTTTCATTACTAAGGAAAATGAATAACAATTGCTTAGTTGCTAGTTTAATTACTAGTTTGCTTAAACGACGGGCTTATGAATTATGAGTTCTGCCTGTATTGCTGCTAAAAATTGTGTATTTTAACATTAACACCATTTATTCCTATTCAAAACACGTGTTTTTACTTGTGTAGCAAAACTAAAAACCTGAGCAATCCTGGGAGTAATATATTTTCAAAACAGGATTATTTAAATTGTGAAATTTTTATAATTACGCTATTGTCTAATAAAACTGAAAGATTTGATCTAGTTAAAATTATATTATCCATCACAAAAACTTATATCTTTGGAATGGCATTATATGGCATGTAAAGTGTTAATTAGTCAAAAATGTATATAACTTAAAAAACTATAATTCTTTGTTAACTTGCGTTAATCATAAATATGATTTGTTAAAAGTTTTTTTGCATATTCGTTATCATAATGCGAGTTAGACAATGGTGTATTAATGTTAAGGAGAATTCACAGTACTACAGATACTTGAAAAACGATAATGGAAATGGAAAATTATATCGCAAGTAAAGTTATAGATCTATGATACATGAGGCAAAAGTAACTAACTAATATTACTATTATTAACATTTAAAAAGTGATACAGTTTTCATATTTAACAATATTAGTATTTTACTATACATACTCCATAAGTATAAAAACGTAACAAGATGTAAACAAACAAAACCATGTGATTCAGGAGTGACAAATATGTCATTACAATAATATTATTAACAAATGAAGAAATTGGAATTCAACTGCAGTGGTCCAAAGAATATCTTCAATATTTATAAAAGTAATTTTCTTAAATTGATTGATATTTTCTGAAATTAAATATTTATATATTTAGTATAGCAAAACAGCAATATATAATTTAATGAATTTCAGCAGATACAAATTAGCCAAGTGAACTACCTAAAATAGTAATTGCATTAGATTAGCCGACGTAACATAATATCAATATTCTATGAGTTTCACTCTGTGATACTTAAATGTGTAATATTTTAGTGTCTTTAATATTGTCCATCGTTTTCTTTAAAAATTTTATAATACCTTTATGTTTGGGTTCTTAAAAGTGGATATTACATAATTTTCTTATTTATTTGTTTCAAAGTTTGTAAAATTATTGATGGCAATCATACCATATTTAACCTTATTAAGTGGTGCGAATACTATCAATAATTTTAAATTCTTTGAAAGAAATATAAATAACATTTAATATTAGTATCATGTGTTGTAATAAAAAAGATACTTTATACTAGGCAGATAATGCCTACTATAAAGTACCTGTTTTGACATGTTTACATTTAGTTAAATATTTAACCCATGGAGTATAGTTCCTCATGATATTTTCTTTCATCGAAAAGCTTGATATCAAATGGCACATTAAATATGGCAAAATTTCACAATTTAATTCTTACTTTATATGTATAAATCCGAAGTGTAAACTGATATGATGGAAAATATTATACTTAGAGATAAAAACCACTAATATTCTATAAAACTACTAATGTATCTAAAAAAGACTTAAATTATAATAATTATAATTTACCATCAAGTAACTCTCCTTTTAAGTATAATGTTTTTTCCTAAATACTTAAACGGTAAAAACGAAAGCATCTATTGTTTCAAATACTAATCTTGTACATTTGTTTTCGAGTGAATATTTTAAATTAATTTTGTTTAATAATAATATATAATAATTTAAATTACAATTCCTACATTTTCAAGATAGTTTGAGGACTGTGAAAGCTCTGTTTGGATAATTTTTAGTCAGCTTGCTGTTCCTGTTTCCTATTTAAAAATAGTAATAATTTTTGAAGTTGTACTTTTAGCGTGTTTAAGAAAAACGTTTTTTTTTAAGAAGCATGCACTTAGAAATGCTAAACGGTTGTTGTATATATATTTTTTTTATTGCAGTAAAAGTCTTGATAAAGAAGTTCCTTAAATATTTTGTTTTATTAATATTTTAAAATCATTATTAATATGTAACAGGAAAAGCGGTTATCCAAAAATCGGTAAGAGCGGTGTGCGAATCGATAATCATCTTATGACATCACTAATTTTACTACGATTTTACGTCATACGTTATATATATTACTACTCCATATGTGAGAAAGAGTCAGAGCTGAGACTAAATCCGTTTTTATGAATGAAACGGATGAGAGGCAGATAGTTTTTTATGAATGAGAATATTAGTAGCTATAGTGCTTCTTTGCACCCCCCCCCATACCACCGAAAATAGGCTCGCGCCAATGTATGAATCTCAACCATATATTTTATAGTTAGTAATCAATGGAAACGATTATGAGTTATGACAAGATGACACTTGACACCTGACAGTCTATGAAAATGATATTGAAGTATTAACAAATATTTATACAAATGTATATGTATGTATATATGTATAGAGTACATGCAAATGAGATGAGAATGTTAAGGTGGATGTGTGGTGTGACAAAACTGGATAAAATACGAAACGAGTATATAAGGGGAAGTCTGAAAGTTGCGCCCATTATAGAAAAGTCGAGAAGTGCAAGATTGAGATGGTATGGACATGTAATGAGGAGGGATGAAAATCATGTGACCAAACGTGTGTTAAATTTGAATGTGGATGGATATGTGCCTAGAGGGAGGCCTAAAAAGAGATGGTTGGATTGTGTGAGGTATGATATACATATAAAAGGAGTAGCGCCAGAGTTGACGAAAGATAGGACAGAATGGAAGAGAAAAACATGTTGTGCCGACCCCACTTAGAGTGGGATAAGGACAGGATGATAAGTATATATATGAATTCAACAATTATAGGATATATAGTATAATCAGTTTACAAAATGATATTAACACATTCATTTTAAGTAAAATTAGATGAATGGAACTGCATTGATTATGACTTACTACGAAGTACAAGACCATAAGACACTGGCAGAGTGATTTACTTCTAATTTGCGCTGTACAGCTACAGGCCGTAAAGCAAAACAATAATTATAACCATAAGTTTGAAAATTGTCTGACTCAGGATTTTTTTAGGCATTTGGCTTTTTATATATTTTATTTTCCTAACTGTATAACTGTACATGATTTGTAGAGTAATTATGGTTCGAAAATCAAAAGTTAAATTTTATTAACTAAATTTAGTTTTGTGTTTTAATAATTAATTAGAATAAAGACTAATTAAAATTGAAAACTACGAACAAAAATAACTAATGCGCTATTTGCGAAATTCCTTTCAATGTGTTGGTTGGCTATATTGGTTTCATCCAACATTGCATCCTAAAACAAAAGAATAAAAAGAGGGTAGTTAATATAATCTAAAAATAATATTTTTTTATATATTAATCGATTCATAATGTTTAAATAATCTATTATTAAAAATCGGTTGTTTTGCCGGAATAATCGATTAATAAAAACATCGATTATTTTTTACATCCCTAGATAAAGCTAGTTAAAAAAATAACTGTATGTAATTGTATGGTGTGTTTGTACATTGCATTAACAGTAAAATATTGTTTTATATGTGATTGAATTATATTCTACAGTAAAAATGGCTCTCCGGACGTACGGCGATAAGCCGATAAGTTTCCAAATAGAAGAGGGCGGTGAATTCTATTGCGTTGGATCGGAAGTAAGAGCTAAAAACGGCCAATTTGATTTTTAACTATATTAAACTTTTAATATGTATATTTCTTAATTAGAGATAAGATATAACACTACATTCATATTAAAGATTACTTGCTTCGTCGGATTATAATCAAACTTTATTTCAATCAATATAGTTTTTTTAGTCAAAGCTTAATGTATTACTCTTCAGCTATACTGATCTTAATTTAAACGTGATATATTAATACTGTACATTGAGTTGGTAGTTTACAATTCGAAATTAATGTAAATTTATATTTACATTAATTTAAGTTATAGCAAAATAGTTCTATCATACATTCTGTACTATAACCTGCATCACCTATATGGTTAAGAGCTCCTCACTCCCTAAATATAGAGTTTAAACTTGTATGCTATCTAAGAATTATTATGTATTTCTTTTGAATTTCTGACTATTTAATTTCAACATAAAATCATGAAAAAATCTATATCTTGTGTGGACTGTTAATATATATCATAGAAACTGTTATAATGGTTAATAACTTCTAGGGTCCAAACTTTGACTGTGTTGTTAACTTTAAGTCAGGAATTAAGAAGTAATAGCTAATTATATAATGAAGCATATTAAAATAATTCTAATCTACACAGAAAACCTACAGTAAGATACAGGACACTAGCATTTTTTTGCATAACTACTAAGGTTTACACTGCATGTTTGATACAAAGTCTAACTCTGTGTGGTATCCGGCTGAATAGAATAGTACCACCCTCATTTCTTACCGAGGTGTCGTAAAAGGCGACTAAGGTAAGTCGACCCACTGTGTGGTATCCGGTTGAGTAGAATAGACCAACCTTATTTCTTTCTGAGGTGTTGTAAAAGGAGACTAAGGTAACTTGACCCACAGTGTGGTATCCGGTTAAGTAGAATAGACCACCCTCTCTTACAGAGGTGTCGTAAATTTACGACTGAGGTAAGTTGACGTCAGACATGCGGCCGGTCTTAAAATGCAGGCAAATCATGTGACAGCATGGTTATAACATGTTGTGCCAACCCCACCTAGAGTGGGATAAGGATAGGGAGATGATGTTTGATACAAAATCTATAGCTTATTTATTATCAACCAACAGTCATGTGAAGATTGGCTTTATATATTTTTCTCTAGGTTTATTTCATCAAAGAGTAGTTTATTATAATAATATGATATTATTATATTCGTTCATTTTTTTTTTTTTTATACAGGAAAAAACCCCTTATGGGTACCGCCGCCCGACGGGGACAGGCGGCGGTTATGTCGGACTCGCACCGACTAAAACGACCTATGTGCTCCACCACGCTGCCGATGGCAAGGACAGGGTATCATTGTACATATTGCCCCCATCCCGCCGACAGCTCTGATCCCAGAGAACAAACACCTCCGGGTAGGGGCCCCTCGAAAGAGAAGCCCCCCTCCGCTAACCGGTGCATCGGGAGCACCAGATGCACCGACCGCCTCGGGGACCTGTAAGCCAGGTGTCCGATGTACCCCGTTCGGAACACCCGAAGGTCCCCAGTTAGGGCGGCAGTCGATGGGCTTGGGCGATTCACTAACACCTGGACTCACCAGCAGCAGATTGGATCCAGAACAACAGTTCGTGGAACCGCTTCGCCGCCTCCCTCCGCCCCCCTATGCAGAGAAAAGGGAGGCCATCGCTGCCCACGATCGCTCTCTGCCCACCGTGTTATCTGATCACGGTCGACAGGGAGAGACCGCGCCCCAAGTAGGGGCCCCAACGCCTTGGTGGGCGTTTCCGCCCCCACCGGGTAATTTTTTATAGAGGTTTTCTTCCTCGCAACCCGAAGGTCCCCGTTCCCATTGCTGGGCTTACGGGTTTCGCCGACGGTGGCCGTAACCATGTCCAGCCAGACTTAGAGTAAGCCCAACTGGACCCGTCGCTCATTAGGGACTCCACCCCAACCCCCCCGGAGTCCCCGGCCCGTCCAGATTGCCCTCTGCTAATCAGAGGGACAACTGGATTGGCCACCCCTCAGTGGTCCGTTCGCCAAGACTAAGCTTGCCCAGGGTGCGCCACGAGGAGGCCGACCACTTTGGCACCCCATATTCGTTCATAGATTATCATCACCTAATGTTACAGGTTGGTAATTACCTGCGGTTATTCCGTGGGTCTTTATACAAAAAGTACCCTGGTATGGCCAGGAGAACACTAACTAATGAAGAGAGAAAACGACTTGTTGATAACGGCCTTGGCCCTCATGTTCTAACTAGCTCTGTGTCTTTACTGAAGGCATCTGAAGTAGAAGATATCATTGAAGGAAATGATGAGAAGTATATTAATATCATTTGATCCATTTATTTCCAGTTTTAATGTATTGGCACACATTAATTTTATTTTGTTAATATTTATTATTATAAACCAAAACTTTACTTAACTTAAACCCTATCCTGTCTATTGATAAAAAAGAATAGCAAATAGTCACAGGCATGTGGGGATTTTTCTAGTTATATAATATATATTGTCATCACATTAAGAATTATTATAATTGAATTTGGTTTGTAAAATATATAGAGAATATAAAATAAGTTTACTTTTTTATATTCTAAAATTTTGTTATTGTGCAATAAAGTATTTAATATACTTTACGTATAAAATATAAATTATTACATCATACATTGTATTTTACATCTGTATTATATGTCTCTTTTTAATTAAATATGTTGTAACTGTTGTTAGTTTTATTTTTCATGGTAATTTTTTTTAATGTTATGGTTCATTTTTAGATACAAAGCTGTATCTGTCAGTCAAGAGATGGCAACACCTAGAGAAGGCAAGAGTAAGAAACCACACAACCCATCTTGGATGCCTGTCATGCCAAACTCGTCACACTTAGATGCAGTTCCGCAAGCTACACCTATTAGCAGGACTAGAGTTCATAATAAAAAGGTTTCTTCCCATTTACTATTTGAACTTATCAAAGTATATTGTTAATAATAAAACTTTTGCATTGAAACTTTTGTATAATTATTTAGTTAAATGTCTAAGGATATGAGATTTATGGTCAACTATTTTCTATTGTTGTGACAACTATAAACAAGTAGATTTTATTATGTGTATATTTTTAAGATCCAAAGAACAAATTAACCCATTTGTAACAAAAAAAAAACACACAAGAGAATGACTGATGTAACAAGATCAACTTTTATATCCCTTTGGTCACTTTTATACCCCTGAATGATAGGGAATTATGAACAATATTATAATTTAGTGATATTAGTTTAGACTTATATAATACCTATAGAGAGGATAACTAGATTAGGAATATTTTGTATGATATATATATTTTTTTAAATAATATAAAATCAGTATATGTTTGTATTTTTTTAAATTTTGTTAATAAATTTTATGTATGTATAATTATTTTCAATATATTACAGGTACGAACATTTCCACTGTGTTTTGATGATACAGACATGACAGCAATGCTTGAGAATGCATCTCAAAAACAAGTACTTGTGCCAATCAGGTTAGACATGGAGATAGAAGGACAGAAGTTAAGGGATACATTTACTTGGAACAAAAATGGTTAATATATTTTCTATTTTTTAATATATCAATTAAATAAATAAATATGTTTATTGCAAAGAGACTAACTTAGATACAATATTATTATTATATATTTTTTTTCCTAACAATTGTTTGATTAAAGATAATTAGTATGTGCAACAGGAAATCCATTTAGGGTAAAATCATAATACATGTTAACTTTAACTATAACATTCTGTAATATATGTATTGATATATATAAATATATATTTTTTGTATAGTGTGAAAGCTTCACTCTTCACGGAATGAAAAAGTGATTATTATAAAATGTTAAAAAAACTAAAAAAATAATATTGTGGTTTTCAAACCATAGGGACATGTCAACAAAAATGTAATTTTTCGATACTTAACTTTGGTTTAAAGCCATACCAACTTTACTGAATGCAATGAATTGCCTTAAAATTATAAGTGGAATAGGAAAATAATCTAGTCTATCTTTTAGAGTCAATTATAACTCCGGAGCAGTTTGCAGAAGTGTTGTGTGATGATCTTGAACTAAACACAAGTACTTTCATACCGGCCATAGCTAGTTCAATCAGACAGCAAATTGAGGCCTTCCCCAGTGAGCCACCAGCCATCTTGGAAGAGCAGTCAGATCAAAGGGTCATCATTAAATTGAATATACATGTTGGAAATACTTCACTTGTTGATCAGGTAAGATATTGGTCAATAAAAAAGAAACACTTCAAAAACACGTCGCCGTCAATGTCATTGAGTTATTGAGAAATAGTAAATGGGTTGACTTTTGAGAAAATTGCTTCTTATTTATTGAATAACTGTAAAGGAAAAATATGGTTGTTATAATATGTTTTATTTCTTTTTATATTTTCATGGTTTTAGTTTAGCTATACCTTCTAGAATATTTATTTCAATAAAATGGTGTAATAAATTAAAATATTACCAATGAAATGCTAAGGGTAATTTTCACACCATAAATCGTTTTCTTATATCTCAAACGGCTTAGTTAGCGTTTTCAATAAAACCTACCAGTTATTTAAAAAAAATCAACAATTATTATATTTAAAAGCCTTACTAAGCTTAACTTAAGCTTAACCTTACTTACGTATACACTGAAACCTTACTTCTTCGTCACTCTATCTATAGGTGGAAACTGCATGAAAATCCGTTCAGAAGTTTCATCTCATCAGACATATGCTGCGGGAATTTTTTTTTGTTATATATATTGATGAAGTTGTTATTTGTATTAATATCTAATGTCTGTATAATTATTAAAGATTTTTTTTCATAAAGGTTGAATGGGATATGTCAGAAAAGGAGAATAACCCTGAGCAGTTTGCAATGAGATTGTGTGCGGAACTGGGTCTGGGTGGAGAGTTTGTGACAGGCATTGCTTATAGTGTAAGAGGGCAACTCAGCTGGCACCAGCGAACTTATGCATTTAGTGAAGCTCCTTTGCCCGTTGTTGAGGTAAATCTACGTAAAAATATATTAAAAATAACTTTGAATTACTACTAAATATACAATTTTTTTATAATTTACGATCTCGTACTATGCTCTGTGAACTTTCCCAGGGTCTCTACCCTGCATCTAATGGTTCTAGTTCCCCTTATATTTAAAATCTTTAATATTTAAATGAGTTAATCTTGTACGTATGTGCATATACATATATATTTTCGAAATCTCGGAAACGTATATGTATTGTAGAGGGTTGTGGAGGAGAAAAATTGATCTAGGTAGCTTTTATTTAAAAAAAATCGTTTTATCGCTGTTTTTGGCCATTAAAAAATACTAACATACTAATATATCATAGATGAGTCTTCAATTAATAAAACTGCACATCATAATTTTCCTGCCCTTAAAAACCTTTTTAAAAACAAGTTTTAAACGTTTTTACATATTTTGGCTAGTTATACCACCGGCCGCCAGCCTGAGGTTAATTAACCTTAGTCGCTTTTAAGACACCTAGGTAGAAAATGAGGGTGGTTCATTCGTCTCAGCCGGACACCACATGGCGGGTGAAATACCCTTAGTCGCCTTTTACGAAACCTCTGTAAGAAATGAGGGTGGTCTATTCTATTAAGCAGGATACCACACGGCGCAATTACTAAAATTGCACAGAGAAATAAAAAAGGAAGATTGCAAGGAACCAAAAATTAACTATTTTTAATGATATATTTTATCTATTTGTCGAATACTTACTACTTTAGTTTATTATGTTTTCGGGCACATTTTCTAGTCAATTTCTACTAACTTATATAGATTTGGATTAAAAGTAATTTTTATTTTAGACGCCGTACCGTCAACCGTCTGACGCGGAACATTGGGCACCGTATCTTGAGACCCTAACGAATGCTGAGATGGAGAAAAAGATTCGAGATCAGGACAGAAACACTAGGCGCATGCGACGTCTGGCCAACACTACTCCCGGTTGGTAATATTTCAAACAGTACAAACAAAAATATTCAAGTAGATTGTTTTCAGTAAAAATGTTTTTTAAGAAGCTACATATAGTGCAAATGTAGTGCCTTACAAAAAGTTTAAACCAAAAATTAAAGCTGCAAAATGTACTTATGTAAATAGTCATTAATTTATGAAAACCATATTTAGGAAATTTAATAAGCACTTAATAGCCCACAGTTGGCAAAGTGAAGATTCCTCACTGTTCCAAATGGGAGAACAAATTTTCTTTCCCAGGTTTTTTTATAATGTGGGCAGGTTTCCTAACCTTTTTAAAGAAACATTTAAAAAGCCTACTTTAAAAATATATATTTGAAGTGAAAATATTTTTAGCATCATGGGATAAATCTAGATATTGGACATTTCTGGGTGCATAGCTCTAAACAAGTATGGTTGTTTTTTAACTATCTAGTAACTAGCTTTTAACCGCAACTTCGTTCGCGCGGACTGTTGTCGCGTGATTGGATGATAATAGATGGCGCTTTTCAATGTTACCCTATTCCTGTAGAATTGACAGAAATTTATATATTACCCCGGTGTATAAGGAATAATTGGGCCAACTTTCATCGATATTGGTTCAGCGGATTTGCTGTGAAAGAGTTCATAGGATTTTGGTTAATACAAATTAAAATAATCAGATGCTTTATAGTAGGGGAGAACATAATCGATAAAACAATTGCATGTGCCTATAGAAATTCTGGTGTATGTTACCTTGCAATCCATATTGAAACCGTGAGTTTCTTTCTGAAAGGATAAGACTGTTTTGGCAAACTGTGGGACATTAACATGATTTATTATATCCATTTTATATTAAGAATATATAATATGACTTATACAATCATGGTATTATAAATATTACTCAAGTATAACTGTATAGTATTCATGAACTGTTTTTTGCTCATAATATTTATATAATAATTGATAATATAAATATTCGTTTTATAGTAATTGTTATAGATATAATTTTTTTTTGTAACCTAAAAAAAATAAAGGTGTTAAAGTATTTTAAATTATTATTAGATAGCAAGTACAAGTTAGGCAAAATGTTAGAGGATACAAAACTTGTTTAGATAGGTTAGGTTTTGTCTCTGTCCAACCAGACAAATCCTAGTAAAATATATTTATTGATCATTTTGGTCTAGGATGTTAATTATGATTTATGTAGATAGAAATGTTACTATTTTAGAACATTATTGTAATACAACTTATATTTATTTATTTATTTTACCTAAGTATTTTGGTATTATGTAAAATATACACCACACGTGTTCAATTTAAATAATTATTTATAATATATATACTTATATATTATAAAATATAAGTATAAATAATTCAATATTATTTTCGTATGCAAAAGATTTACTCAAAAAGTCGGGATTCTCATTTATATTTTGTTTATGGAGTATTTTTTTATCGTTTGATTAAACTGTTACATCACAAAAACTGACACAATTTTTAATCGTTCTAAGACGCGACCAGAAATCGATGAAATAAAAAAAAATTATATAGGTATATATATTTTTAATCAAAAATATTGTAATCCATAATTTTTTTTCTTCTAAAGGAATTGTTATGGTATCTTCTGCTCTATCCGATAATAGTTTTTATTACATAATTTATTGTAATAAAAAAAAGCATATTTTCAATTTTCATCATTATTTTAATGTTTGCATTTGATATTGTTTTAGAGTTTTTTTTAAATGTTCTTTTAACATTTTGATTTTTTAATTACATTTGAATTTTTTTATTTGTTAAATACAGATGCGATTTCACATCTTTGTTATATTTATTGAATATTGAACAAAAAAAAGTAATCTAATACGTGATGTGAGCCTTAATATTCTGACTTACAAATTAATATTTAAAATAGCTACTGAACGTAGTAGAAATTAAATAAATTTTAATTATTAAAAGGCAACACTTCACTAGTGTAGCCAAGTAATAGCCAAAATAATGTTAAAATTAATTTTAATGTGTTATGTTTAATCATCAAATTCGTATTTAATTTATTTTGTATATCCAACTGAGTTAACGACAATTTTGTACTTAATGGATAAGTAGACTGTTGAAGTTTTTCACATTAAAGAATTGTTAAAAAAAATTCGTTTCATTTTAATGTCATGTTTTAATTTAATATATCAACAATTCATATACAATCTGCTTACCATTATATTTCGAATATGGCGACACAATAACAGACAAATGGCAAACACAAGACGTTTATTATAACTATTACTTTTAATATATTACTTTATTATTTATTTATTTCTAAAGAATTAAGTTTGTTTTTGAAGTTACTTGTCTGCGTTTAGTTTCAAAGTTGGTGTTGCTATAGAAGAAAAAAAATGACTTGAATTTTTTGGTGACAGATGTATCGTTGAGCCGCGCCGTCAATCGTTTGATTCGGGCAGACGAGGCTCTCTTCCAGACTACACCTGAAAAGAGGAGGAAAAAGATTTAAGCACCTAACAATCTACTGCAATCTTATATAACCCTCTTATAGAATTTAGATATAGTTCACAGATTTATGTAACCATATAATTGAGTAATTTAGTTCATAATTAATGTATAGAACCGGCTATACTCACGTCTTATTCTATCGGGTTAGCCCGGTTAGTCAGTTCGGGTCGCGATAACGTCGTGTAAAGAGCTGATAAATAAGTGCTCTGGATGGGTTCGAAACTAGTCGGGCTAACCCGATAGAATAAGACGTGGGTATATCCGGTTCTATACTTTAACTATGAATACTACTCATGATAGTTTATAATCATTTCACCCTTTTTTTAAAGTAATGATTATGATATTTTGCCTGAGAAAGAAAGCTTAAAGCTATTTAAATGTCTTCTTTCACACGAGAGACCTACATCCTTCAATTACATCATCCAATATACCAGTCAATCTATCCAGTAAATAAAAAAATTAAGTTACAGTAAACTAAACTTATATAAAAATCATAATCAGCGAATCATTACCATATTTTATTTGTCATTTTTCAGAGCCCTTCTCAAGTACGAGTTTAATTAATCTCATCTTTTGGATCTGTTCTTGTTTATTAAAGAATGATTGATATTTTTTTTTTAATTTGATTTCAAAAATGATTACTATTGAGTGGAGTGGTTGAATTCTACATTCCTATAAATTTTTTATCTACAAAGTATTGTTAGCAAAAAATATTTTGTTTGTTAGTATATCTTGAATGCTTGTAGTTGCGTGATTTTGTATAAAAAAAATTACACATGGACACAATTAAGGAAATGTTTTTTCATATTCGTCTCGAATATATTATGGACGTCGAAAGAATTGTGACCACACAAAAATAATTTAATAAATTTAAATGAAAATAGTAAAGTAAAATTATAATTGTAGTTTGATAACAACATTTATACCGTTGCGTCTCCTGTGGATTGGTGATCGCGTAAACGATTTATTTACTACCTTGAGTCGAAATTGCATAACCATACCACCATGCGTTGAAGTTCTCTATACCAGGCGTCAGAAACCTAATACTGTTTTTCCAACATTTTTTTATGGTACAAAAATAAATAATCCTAAAGAGCCATAACTGATAATTAAAAAACCCCGTTTTTATACAGCTATTATATTTTTAGTATCGGTTGATATAATGTATTAGATTTCTGAGAAATAATGGAATTATATTTTATTCGTATATTTTCATACAAATAAAATATGATTCCATAATTTCGTTTTCAAACATATTTTTATAAAAAATCATATTCTGGCATTCTTACATCAGTCCCATTGGTATAAAATTTTTATAATTCATTTTTGTTACGAAACTGGAGAGCCACAATTTTACATAGAAAGCGCCACATGTTGCCAGTCCCTGCCGTACCTTATACAGTTGTCAGCGTGATAAATACCTAATATTATACCTAGTTTTGGTAAGCAGCTGATATTAAAAAAATACTTTATTTATATTAAAACCTCGTGTCTCGTTTCGTTTAAATTTAAAGATCCGGCATTATTACTTTTCTGTATGTAATTAAACTGAAAAAACGTGCAAACTAAGGCAAAAGTTTTGCCTTATTAGGGTAGAAAATAATTTATAATTTTAAGAATTTTAACACTTTGTAATATGTATGATTCATAATATAAAGTTTTGTACGTACTCTAAGTTTTATTTTGACCTTTCTTTTTTGAATCTTTACTTTAACATTTGCAGATTTTCAATTAAATTTAAAATAAAAATAAGATAGTTTTGACAACGGTTCTGCTAAACTCAGTACACGAAGTCGAGGGCAAAATCTAGTTGTATGTAATAAGCGAATCTATAATATACAGCGTGATAGTTTCATGTCGAAAATTGTTAATTAATAAGAATTATGAACTAAAAGTAGGTAAATACTAAATAAAACTAAAAGTTTTATCAAAATTTGTGAGTAATTTTGTATTTAATCTGCTTTAAACCACTAATAGTAAATTGATGAAGATGGGTAAGAACAGCGTCAAGAATAATAATTATAATATTAATATTCTTTATCTAAATGAAAGAAATTACACAAAAATATATTAAAAAGTGTGGTACAATAGGTGGAAGAAGTTTATGGGATGTGATATTATTTTAGGAATAGTGGGTATAATTAGTTTATTGTTGTACCAAAACCTAGTTTCAATGGACCGATGTAATTTTTCGTATGGCGATGGTACAAGAACTGGACAGTGACATAGGCTACTTTTTATCTCAGTACTAAAGTTCACGGAGTGGTATGCAGAAGCCATATATATACCTAATTAATTATTAAATCTATAATGGATGCATTTTTTAAAATTAACTATAAACTATTCTGGATCTGTACTACAGAAATTAATAAACACTTTATTAAATAATTGAATATTAATATTTTCGCGCAATTTTGTAGCAACACTAGTTAATCACTTTAAAAAAAAAGAAACAGTCGACCACGCTTTGCCACAAAAATCATTCAGGGGGATTGTTTATGAATTTCCCCCTTTTCAATTTATTCCAATATTGCCGTTTTTTTCTGTTTCAATTATAATAGTCCCAATACTAATTGCACAATCCAAAATTCGTAATGGCTGATCTGGACGATTTCTTCGCAAAGAAAGTTCTAAAAAGTCAAAGTCGGTCAAAAAGTTCGCAACTGCTGATGAGCTAGCAAAAAAACTCGAAGATACAAAACAGAAAGCTGATGTTCGGCCGAAGAAGGACCAACCAGCCCAGGAAGGGGAGGAAGCCGGACGAGTGGGGGTGAGAGTTTTAGTAAAAGTAATCTTTATACGTCAAAAGCAGGTGATGTGAAGTATAAAATGCATTGTAGGTGAAATCTTGTTTCAACTGACATAAGAACCTTACAGTGTCGCGTGGAATAAATTAATCGTGTTAATTTTCTCGTCCTTTATTATTTTAAGTGTTTTTGACTTGAATTTTTTTTTCGCTTACTCCTTTCATGTGCAGGTTAACCAATTAAGATGTCAACTATGCGTGACAAAATCATTAACTATGCGTTTTGAAAAATATTTATAAGAATTGTGTGTTATCTTGAAAAGTGTTACAATTCTTTTGAGAGCAAGGAAATTCTACGAATGTTTTCAATGAAAGTTGTTTTTTTATTTGCTTATTTATCTCGACTTATATGGCTATAAAGTTAAAATAGTTAAAAAATTCTACTAATTAAAGTGCGTGGTTCCAATCACGGTGCAAATATTAATGTGGCATAGATAACCCTATGTATGAATTTTCACGCAATAAAAAAGTAGAAGTTTCCAATTATATGTCACGAAACATAGAGTTATTATAATAGAGTAAAATGTACCCTATAAGGAAATGAGAGTGTATCTATCTGTCTCTCTTCTTTATGGGTATCCTCTTGTCGTTATCCCACTCAAGGTGGGTTCGGCACAACATTTTATAAACATGTTGTCACAAAATTTGCCTACGTATTTTTCGACCTGCCTGCCTGACGTCAACTTACCATAGTCGTACTTTACGATACCTCAGTAAGAAAGTGGGTGGTCTATTCTACTCAACCGGTTACCACACGGTGGGTCAACTTACCTTAGTCGTCTTTTACGACACCTTGGTAAGAAATGAGGTTGGTCTATTCTACTCAGCCGGATACTACACAGATTTGTCTCCATTTATTATGTGTGAAGTTAGTTTTATCTTCCCATTCATTATTTATTGTGACACTGTCACTTACAGACCTGCCTGTGGTTCCGCTACTCTAGTATAATAACTATTATAGGAAATGTTGAACAATTCCTTTACTAAGGAGGTATCAAACAAACTCTCGCAAACTTTCCCCTTTATAATATTAGTTGGATATAGTTAACTATTGCACGTTGTGGTTCAGCCTAACTACACATCGAACAATGTTCTCGAACATTTAATAGCTTGTACGCCTCACTCTAAACAATTCTCAGTTTTGACGTAGTTTGTTTCACCTCCATTAGCATTATATTGTGATTTATATAACTATAACGTACTAATATCGAATTCGTTAAATCGAGCAAAATTAAAAGCGAGGTTAATTAAATCTGAAATCAAAGATGGCATAACGAATCTTTCTAAAAATAGGATAAAGCGATAAATTTTATTTCCAATTTGAATAACCCTTTAACTTATGTATATTAAGATTGAACTAAGATAATTAAGATAATAAGATTAATTATTATACAAACATACGGGTCACAACGCGTAAAAATCGAGTTTCCTTTGTATAAGGTTCGACGTTCTGGCTGAGTTTAAAATCTACTGATGAGTGATTGATTGAAACACAAGAATTGCTAGGATAAAATAGGATATATTCTAGAAGAATCCATCATCCTCATCCTCCTGCTATTATCCCGTTGTAAATGGTGTCGGCACAACATGTTGTAAAAATGCTGTCACATGATCGGGCTACGTATTATATGATCGGCCGCGTATCTGATGTCAACTTACCTTAGTCGTCTTTTACGGCACCCCGGTAAGAATTGAAGTTGGTCTATTCTACTCAGCCGAATACCACACGGCTACGTTCTAGAAGGATCCGTTATAATCAATGTTTCTATGAGTTGTTGAACCAATTAAAATAGTGCTCTGTTGGCCAGATTTATTAGGCACGGCTCAAACGTTAAGACGTTTAAGTTTCGAATCCAGAATAACATTATCTGCGCATGTGCAGGCCAAAACAGTGCTGTCCAGTCTGGAAGTTGGATGTCAAATATATATGAACTTATCGATATTTCGTCATGGAATCGGGAATAGAAAATAGAAAAATGTTTAATATACCAGAATTATCATAAACCTGACTTTGTACCATGTTTATGTTTGCTTATCGAAATAATTTTAATATTTTTATTTAATAATTTACGTAGGCTGAGTAATACAATAATCATCTTTATTTACTGAAGGCATCTAAACAAATTTAAGTTCATCTTCAAATTACTATTCAAATTGAAGACGACAATTTCCAAGTTTAACTCAGCATATAGCTGATTTCGCTTCTGGTTCTTTTGCTTTTCTGCTTTCTGCTGATTTTGTGGTAGGTGTCTTAATAAATGGTCACGCAGCCTTTATCTATTCGCGAGGTTTACAATAGCTTTTTGTATATTGGCCGAACTAACCTTAACCACCCTAATATATTTAAATCCAAGTTACAAACATATAATCAAAGATCGCACAAAGAATAAGCTTAGCGATTCAGCGTGGAAACGCTGCCAGCATTCTTGGGACCATTCATTCCATGTGGGCATGATTTGTATAGTCTAAGCATGTACGTAGTTTAAGATAGATATAACTTTAACATTTTGACTGTAAATAAAAAAAAACATATTTTGTAACTTTGATTTTTCAGTGCAATTTGAATTAGGAAAACAAATACTGGTTATCCCCACTGGTTATCCCTTCGGAAGTGAAAGTATTACAAAGAAACTAATGAGCTTTTTCAGTAGTATGAAGAAGTTGAATGTTTAAGTAGCGTTAATCGAAAGTAATAAAGTTTGAATATTGCAAAAAATATGGACATCGATAATTTTTGGACAACACTATCTTGGATTTTGCAACCATTCAGTGTGATAAACTGTTCGGAGCAGACAGAAGGACGTGCCGTTTCTTGTTTCTCTCCCGCCATGGGAAAAATTCAAATTTGAGTTGACGCAAAAATTGCGTAACGTAATACAGACTTTATTTTTTTTAACAGAGTGAGCTAATAAAGTGTTAATTATACTAGTACGTATATGGATGAAATCTGGTGAAAAAACGATAATTCTATTTGTAAGTGAATTTAAAACATTGTAATAAGAAAGTGTCGTGCTTACTTGACATTACTAAGTTCTTAGATACACAAAAGCCGCAGTTCAGCAGCATGAGATGGTAAGTTAAAAATTGTCTTCATCGTTATTAGTTATTAGGGTATCATTGCATGCGGTTAAAATTAAATATATACCTAAATACTCACTTTTTTTCAATTTAGATTATCATCAGTGATATTCATAATTAATGTATAAAAATCGGCTATACTCACATCATATTACAGGGTGAGCCAGACTAGTTTTGAGTCGATACGGAGATTTTTCATGAGCTTTTATACGGGGGCGGGAACTGAGTGTAGCATTCAATACATGCTTACGATTTTTTTTAATGTACTATCAAGTACATAATTTAAGTAACCAATTTATAGATTTAGACTAGTTTTTACCCGCAACTTCGTTGGCGTGGACTGCTGATAGGTTGATAATAGATGGCGCTATTCAATGTGATACTATTCCTATAGAATTAACAGGATTTCTATAGCCTATATGTTAACCCGGTGTATAAGAAACAATTATGCCAAATTTCATCGATATTGGTCAGCGTATTCGCCGTGAAAGAGTAACAAACATACATCCATACTCACAAACTTTCGCATTTATAATCATCATCCTCCTTCCCTTACCCCACTCTAAGTGGGGTCGGCACAACATGTTATAAACATGTTGTCACATGATTTGGCTGCGTTTTTACGACCGGCCGTCTGCCTGACGTCAACTTACCTTAGTCGTATTTTACGACACCTCGGTAATAAAGAGGTCGGTCTATTTTACTTAACTGGATACCACACGGTGGGTCAACTTGCCTTAGTCGCTTTTACGACACCTCGGTTAGAAATGAGGGTGGTACTTCTCTTTTCAGCCGGATACCACACGGCGTAAAAACTTTCGCATTTATAATATTAGTAGGAAATAATAAAAATGCATACTCTCACTAATCTTATGCATATTGGCATACGTGTATGATATTTTTTCTTATTGATTTACAACTAAAATATACAAGCCATATCTATCTTAAATTACCTACACGCCAGTACTGTACTAATCACGCCCACGTGGAATGGTTGCAAGAATTTTGCAGCGTTTTCACGATTAATCACTAAGCAGTTTTTTTGTGCGCAAAAGGAGCCAGCGCTCTTGTCACTTAAAGAGGCAATTGATCGAGGTGTATTATACATAATTTATAGAATTAGGCGTTACTTTGCAGAGATAAAACAAAACTAATAATGTATTGCTATAATCCGCGATAAACCAAATAGAAAATATGTGCTACCCTCCATCACTACCGCCGCAATACACAAGCACTGCACACATTTACTAACACAAAGTCAACATGTTGATGAAACGAGAGTATCGCGCAATTTTGAATGAATTGGTGGCACCACTTTGCCGCTGTTGTTTCCGGTGGACCAATATAAATATTGCTAAAACGTGTTCAGTGACATTCATTCTGTGTTCGTTAATCAAAGGGAAGTGAATCTCGGAGCGGGAAGTGTGATGGTATATTGTATCGTATTATTGTAGAAAGTGTATCGATAACATTTGACTTTTTACAATTAATGTACTGATACGCGTCTTCACGACCAAGAGCTACAATTTACATCATAGGTATATACAACTTACATCAAATTACCTTTAAAATTATAATAAACTCCAAGCATTTCTAATACGTTAAGCTTTGATCTAAATTGAGTTATTTGCAGTTATTTTATTAACGTTATCGAATTCTTTAAACTTCCTACTTCTCATATAGTCGGTTTATGGTTTCTACTTTAATCTTTGTTAAAATATTACTACATCTAAATTGTTTTTGGTTGGCAAAATTGGCTGTATAACATTCCTCAAAATGGGGTAGCGATAAAATAAAACCTGATTGTAATTATTGTTGTCTCAGTCAATGAACAAGGGTCGTTCAAGAAGGTTTGGTCATCGTAGTGCAGATATTATCTATCTTATCTTAAGGATTAGGTTGCATGCTTTGTAATGTTTCCCCTTTTTCTCAATTTGCAAAACCAAAGGTACTACCCTAAAAAGCCCCAAAGGTTTGTTTTTAGAAATAACTTATACTTTATTGCCATATAAAATTTCTGACGGAACCTCTAGTATATATAAATAAAAAAATAATTGATATATGGGACAATTACATACAAGGTCGTCCGTCTCTTAAGTAAAACACTTCTTGTATTATGGGTGGCAGACAATTAGTGAATATTTACTTATATAATTATAAATATATACTTATATACATAAATACACCTAAATTTGAATAACCAACAAATTAGCACTCGAAAATGTTGAACCCGCCCTAAAAAATTATTAGGCTAGTTCAAAAAAATACCAATATGAAAAAGAGTCTCCAGTTAAACGTTGGAGTGGTTTTCTAAGCTAAAGTCAACAATTGAAAGCAACATTAATCTCGCAGAAGCTCACAGATTAATCTGACTGTAAAAATGGCGTTTAAATAAGAAAATAATCTTGACAGAGCTTGAAGTCGTGGATTTAGATTCCTCACTCAACACCTTTAAATGCAAGCCAATAAATCGATGCTTCAATGACGACTTTACCTACGAGTATAGCACACGTCCTATCGTGTTTGGCAGTGTTTGGCAGTTACGCCTGGTGAATGGAACAGCTAATAGAAACGCGTTTTGCGAATAGGTACATTTATATAAGATTACGCGACAATACGTTGTGAAACATGATGAAATACAAAATATTATTTAGTATAATATATGTATATTAAGGCCAACCGGAAGCTCAAAATAAAAACAAAAACATTATGGAGTTTAATTAGGGCGAAAGTATTCTAGTTAGACACGTAATGTGTTGAACGATAAAAACAAATGTCTCACGGTACGACAGTCTAATCAATGAACCGAACCATAGTTAGAAGTTATATGAGTATTGGATTAAATCGCTAATTAATTAAATTAAGTCGTATTTAAAAATACAATAGCGCCTAAAAAAGTTAAAATTGAACAAATATCGTGTTAAATCTCCTGTTTTAAAAAACACCTATGTGTAAAGCAGAAAGTACTTAAATATTTTGTGTGAAATGCCGTTTGTATTTGAGATTTGAAAATAGTTCCTTGTTTTTATTGTGATTTTATTTTATTGACCATAGAAGATTTATTCCTAAAATAAAGTAGTTGCTCACAAATTGTGTACACTTCAAGCACTTTTGGCGAAGCATATGGATTTTCGAATCATTGTTATATTGCGGTTCCTTTTTTTCATACAAAATAAATTGCAATTAATGGCCTGCTGACGTCCTGCTTTTGATACAAGCATATAAAAGAACTAACGTAGAGTGACGCTATCAGTCTAAAAATTAAAAGTAATACGGCGCAATGGCGTAGCTTAAAGGAATTAATACAACCTTCAGCCATTTATGCACGTTGTTTAAAGAAAGAGATTTTTTGGCGACGTATTTAGACGTTGTGGAAATGAGTGTTTACCAAATATTACGTGTAATATAGTTGCTCCGCGCAAAGTGTTTATTAAACATTAAGAAAATAAACTATTTTTTTTTAATTTTATTTACTTACGTAAAAACGCCAAGGTTCTAACAATCCTAATTTCATTAAAACCAAACCTCTAGGTATTGCTATAAAAATTATTATATTCAATTTGTTGAAGAGAAAGGCTATTAAAATCACTGCCCGGGACTTAATCCGTCCTGTGTGAGTGGGTTTAATATTGTTACGTAATTGTAATAGTCGGATTTGGACTTCTGGCTGGATTTTTAATTTATTTTGTATCAGTACATTTAGTATATCAAGGCATCTGTATATATTCTCCTGCCCCTGTTTATATATTCTGCTGCTACGTGAGGTCGGCACAACATGTTATAAACATGTTATCACATGGTTTGGTTAAGTATTTTACGACCGGCCGTCTGCCTGAAGTCAACTTATCGTAGTCGCCCTTTACGACACCTCAGCAAGAAACGAGGGTGGTCTATTCTATCCAACCAAATACCACATGGCAGATCAAGGCATATGTGTATCATACCTACAAATATTTGGTTCAATTGGTTTTTAATTTTATTAGTTTGATGTCTTTTTTTTTAAATTGATTGTTGAATTCAGATGGTTTGAAGTCGAATTAGAGTACTTGACATTAAATGATTTCTTATTATTCCTTGAAGGGATTGAGATTTATTTATGGGTTAGCCGTAAAGCCATGGAGCTGATATCGTAAAAATGTTGATCTTCCGATAAAAGGTAAATCTGGTAAACTTCGAGAGATTTTTTAGTCTATTATAGGACTCATTCGATGTCCTGCATGCGGTGAAGGTAGTAGCATTCATATTAAAGAATCAATCTAACCTAACCTATGCTATAGGTACACGCCCAAATTGTGTAAAGCGTCCCATGGTCCTAGTAGTGCAAGAAACGTTACTTTGAAGTTTAAACTGTGAACTGTAGTATACATTTCTCAGGTTGTAAAGTAACGGTCTGTTACTATCACGCTGCTGGGCATAGGCCTCTTTTCGTCGTGTTTGTAGGAGGATTTGAGCCAAGACCTACCACGATGCTCCAATGCGGATTAGTAGGTAACACATAGCCTTATAAGTTATCTTTCTTTCTATCCTCACGATATTTTCCTTTACCGAAACCCGTTTTACAAGTTGGAAATATCAATTAGGCACAAGTTTTAACAGAGGAACTCATTGATGCCAGCGCGGGATTGGAACCCGTGACCTCTCGAAAGAGTCGGGCACAGCTACTCGGGTTGTAAAAAATGATAAACTAATTAGTAATTAGTAGACAATCTCATTAGGGAATTAATAGGACCTAACGCCAAGTCAAATTGTTTCAAGCGTGTATTTGTATATATACAAAATCTTTGAAACAAACAATAACCTCTTTCAACTATAAATTTCTGCGCTGATCGTAATTACGAATCTATTGTTCTATTGTTACAGCTATATAATTCGAGATATTTAATATGACAGTGCGTAAAAAGGTTCACACGAATTGCTTGGAATTTTCAGTTCTAGCAAAGTTTTGAATATAAAGGTTAATTCTACGTTGTACGTACATATATAAAAGAACAACCCTTTTCTACGTGACATTTTCAGAATATTTTCCTTCATTAGCATAGATACGCGGCATCGATAAAAAGTCAACCCTCATGTCAATGACTTTATGTCAGCGCTATTTGATAGCATGCCGACGTTTATTAGCACATAATATGTCTCTTTGTATTACTAGAAAACCAGTCTGTCATGCCTGATTTTCATTTTTTTAAACAATTTTTGGCTTTTGTTTATTTAATATTCGTAAATTACATCAATATAATCGTTAGAGATTGAATGATTGATTGAATTCGACTTTTAGAATACTTTACGCGGTCGATTTATTATTGAATTATAATTTTATGTTTCCGCTATCTAATTTTAAAGAATAATTATTAACACATACTAATTGTCATAATAACTAGGGTAGTCGACTCAATATGCTCTTCAAGGTACGACGAGAAGGTAAGGCGTCTAATGTAGGTACATGAAATAGAACTTTCAAGCATTAGTAGTTACACATCCATTTGTCAACTTGGGTCGCGATAAAAAAAAAATGTTGTCATGTAATATATGTATACTATTAGCTATATAGAGCAGATTGACTTGTGTATGTAAGTAGCGGCCTGTTACTATCCCACTTCTGAGAATAGGCTTCTCCTCTCCGTTTTTGGAGAGAAGGTTTGGAGCTAAGACTTACCACGCTGCTCCAATGCGGATTGGTAGGTTACACATATCTCCAGAATTCTCTAGAGATATGCAGGTTTCCTCACGATGTATTCCTTCACCTAAAAGCGTGTGATAAATTGCAACCTCCTCGAAAGAGTCGCACGGTGTTACCGTTGCACTACCACACTACCACAATTATTGACTTCTAACCTTTGCTAATCTATTTTAGGAATATACTTGTAAATAATAAATTTAAAAGAGTATTTTGATAACAATAATTCATATCATCGTTAGTATTTTCAACACTTTAAAACAAAGTTTCCTTTGAATAAATTTTGATTGTAAGGCGCAAATATTTAAATTAAATTGGTTGTTGTAATACATATTCCAGAAATAATTAATGAAATTATCATTTAGCCCTGTGTTATTCAATTACAATAAAATTTTGGAGGATTGCGAATCGTGGATTTCGTGTTCAAACCAATGAACATTTTGTATTTGTGTCGTTTTAATTAAAGGATTATTAACTATGTAAGAGTAAATTACGATAATTGTATAATATTATTTAATTATGGAATTTATATAGTAATATAAAAAATATCTGTTCAATTGGATGTGAGTTATAAATAGACCAACGGCGACAGCTATTATTCATATGGTTATAGATTTACATTGAATAGGTATATTAAATAATAAACAAATAAATATATGGGACACTTACACACACAGTCGTCCGTCCCCAAAGTAAGTAACTTAATATTTGTTTTATGGGTGGGAGACAATAGGTGAATATATTCTTAAATATTTTTAAATACATACTTAAATACGCATATACACCCAGGCTCAAAGACCAACCAATTCATAGAAAATGTTGGCCCTCGGCGGCCATCGAACCCGCGACCCGCGGAGCTGAAGGCAGGGTCACTACCCACTGCGCCAACGGCCATTTTGTGGAATAGTAACGAAGTTCTAACTGTACGAGTCAGCTTAGTAACACGATCACGGAGCAAATATAGTAAAATTAGAACCGAATCGGCATTTCATCCGGGCGCTAGAATTTATTGCCGTCCAATGGACGGCAAAATCGCAGTTTGATATCATATGCATATGTTAATAGTAAAGTAGTTTAATGGCTAATTTATCTATTATAATTTTTAAAATGATGTAAAAAAAAATATATATATTTTTTTTTAAGAAAAATTAAAAAACAATAGGGCAGGTGGGGCTTGATCCTAGGTATTTTCACCTCTCTAGACCGCCCGTTCCCCAAATGAACCACCATGACTTTACATTTGACAGCGAAAAATTGTGATTATATTCAACGTAAATTTCAAAAAAAATTTAGAGTCCGAAAACGGAAAAAACGACATGTTTTAAATAAAACTTATGTCGATCGATTTATCTCCCCCAAAATCCCCCTACATGCTGAATTTCAGGAAAGTCGTTGGAGCCGTTTCCGAGATTCTGAAAATATAAACATACAAACAAGATTAACTCATTTAAATGTTAAAGATAGAATGTTAAGTGAGAGTGATAGTGATTAAGCGTATACATCATCAATAACAAATCAAGAAGACAATACTTAAATTTATGAATAAGAGTTCGACTGATATGAAGAATAACTTTCTTTTTAATTAAAATAATTTAACTTTTTAAGTAATTAAAAAAGTAAAGTAATGGCCTGTTAACACTGCTGGGCATTGGCCTCCTTTTAACGTTATTGGAGAGAAAGATTGGAGCTAAGACCTCCCACGCTCTTTGAATGTGGATTGCTAGATTACATATATCCCTATGTAATGTAACGGCCTGTTGATATCCCACTGCTGGGCATAGGCCTCTTCTCTCCGTTTTTTTTTTTTTTTTGGAGAGAAGGATTGGAGCTAAGACCTACCACGCTGCTCCAATGCGGATTGCTAGGTTACATATATCCCCGGAATTCTCTAGAGATATGCAGGTTTCCTCACGATGTTTTCCTTCACCGAAAAGCGTGTGATAAATTGCAATTATCAATTAGACACATAAGTTTTACTAGAAAACTCATTGGTGCCTGCCCGGGGTTTGAACCCGTGACCTCTCGAAAGAGTCGCATGGTCTCACCGCTAGACTATCACGGCTACTTTCCTATTGCTGTTCTTAAAATAACTTTTAATTTAAGTGAAAATTTATATATAAGCTAGACTTTTTATTTCTTCAAGTTTCAATGTATTACAAAAATTAGGGTTTTGTAGAATTGGTAATAGTTTATTTGGCTACATTTACGGTAATAACTTAAATGAACTTAAGGGTTAAAAGTTTAGTAGCATGGATTGATATAAGAACAACGTAACACTTTTAATTTAGTGTTTCTCATATTTGCAATTTAAACCCAAGCGGCAAAAAATGAAAACAACATCAATGGCAAAATATGTATATCAACTGAGCTATTTTGTAGGTCGAATAAACCGCGAATACTCTCGTTTAATGCTAAGGCTTCGCTGTATTTCAACATAAGCCACTTTATTTAACTAAAAAGAGGCCTTCAGCTTTCAAGTGTTTTCATAAGCCTATGGATGTAAGCAAAATTCGTTACTTAAAAGTAATATAGGTTTAGGATTATTTGAACGTGGAGCAATTACACTACACAAAATTAGTTTTTTTATATGTAGAATAAAAAAAAAGACTTTTGTCTGTATTTTTGTATTAGTACAGTGTTCGCCATTGGTTAGAAAGGCTTTCAGTGAAATAGCGGTTGTTTTAAATAATCAAAATTTATTCATCATTCTCCTGACTTATCCCTCTCTAAGTAGGGTCGACACAATATGTATAAAACATGTTGTCACATGATTTGGCTAAGTATTATACGACCGACCGCCTGCCTGACGTGAACATACCTGGTCGCCTTTTGCGACCTCACCTCAGTAAGAAATAATGGTGGTCTATTCTACTTAGCTGGATACCACACAGCGGGTTAACTTACCTCAGTCGCTTTTTACGACACCTCGGTAAGAAAGAAGTTTTATTGATTATACACTTCAAAATTGTCTGTTAAATATTTATTTTCGCCATTACCTAAGAACTGTTAAGTTAGTTAAAGATTAAGTACCTAAGTGACCGAGCCTTGCTCGGTAATTTTTTAAAAGTTATAAAAAAAAGGCAGTAAAAAAAAGGAAAAACCGCCGAATGACATGTGGGAATATATCCCAATTTAGGACTTTTTGGTTTTCGCATTACGATTAGGCTATCATAGCTTAGCATTTGACAGCTCAAATATCAGTTGCTATCTATTCCTATTTTCGTAGTTTTTAGTGCCCAAAAACAGGGATAATTTTTAAAAAAATAAAACCTACCTAGATCAATATTTCTCCCCCAACATCCCCTACAAGCTGAATTTCAGGAAAATCGTTGGAGTTGTTTCCGAGATTCAGAAAATCATTTTATTATTAAAAATAGGCTACAATTATAATTTTTTTTTGTCCCAATCAATATTATAAAGGTGTTATTGTTAGATGACATATAAAGTAAAATAATAATCTATTACTATTCCACTGCTGGGCCTACTTTGTCCTTTTTGGATAAAAGGGTTGGAACCGAGACTCCTTCAATACGGATTGTAAGGGTATACATATTTTTAGAATTTCATTTCATTTTATCCTCACGATGTTTTTCTTTATAAAAAGCGTGCTATCAATTGCAATTATAAATTTGCTGTTTATTCACTTAAATAACTAGAAAATTCATACTAATTACATGCAATGCAACCATCAAAAGCTTTTCTATTATTAAATTCTAACCACGTATTTCATTCCATTTAGCTTCGATAAGATTGTTGCTTTTAAAATAACTTTGAGTTCGAATTAAAGTATCTATCTACTTAGGGGTTTGAAATTGGATCAAAGTAGGATTACCCTAGACGCGATATCACGTAACATTAAGAAATTAAAGAAATAACATATCCAATTGTTTGATTTAGACTCACACGAGTTTTGCACAGGGTCTCGTTATTATTAAATGCTTAAGGTAAATAGGATAATTTTTAAGGCTTACCGCTATATCGGACTAAATAGGTTCGCTTTTACTGCCTTGTACGTAACATAATATTATTTAATTTGTAATATTTATTTATACAATATATTCACAAATCATATTATGCTTATAATTATGGGCGACTTGAACTCTTCTTTTTACTCCTGAACTATACAAACTATTTCTATTTCTTGTACGGTTAAAAGAAAATAACAATAAAGAAACATTGATCCGATCTTAGCTCTAATCGGAGATGTCGTAAACATTGAAATGCTCTACTTTATGGCTTCACCATAAACTTGCTTTAATTGTTCTTAACCAATTACTTGACAAGGACGTGTATCTTATGTTGAACAGGTATCATTTTACGGAACATATTGAAAGTAATATTAAAAAAATATATATTTCTTTAAACCAATAAGTGCTAGTACTTATACCAGAATTCCATAATGTCTAGTTAGTTTGGTATAGCAACGGCCAATTTTACCTCAACACAAGTACCTCATTATTTGTAAATACTTGATAAATTTTATACCGTTTTCCTCTATAATTCATATTGTTAAAATCTTGTACACGTTTGGTCACAATAAACAGCTTAGACATAAAATGCTAAGAAGCTTGTTGAGGTATAACCCAGACGAAATTTATATCCTACTTCGATGTGTAAGCATAAGTTATTTCAAATTAAGAAATTTTGTAGCAGAAAGCTACTAAAAGAGTATAAATAGATTTTAACTCTTTTTTGTGGATATTATAGCAAAATAGAACAATAAAATTAGCTCGTACATCGATTTTGACCTTTTTATGGAGCACCCGAAAGGTCCGTCGGATGGGCAGTTGGTTGGATAGATTGGAAAGTTACACCAGATTCAATTCCAACCTTCCAGGTCCAAAATAGCTCAATGCCTGAAGTTGAAGCTAACCTTGTTTTTGTGATAATTATAAATCTGAAATTTGATCACCTGATAACAAAGCTCAGAGTCGCTCAACGGACAGTAGATCGAGCTGAACTTATGTCTCTACGTGATTAAATTTGCAATGAGGAGATCAGTAGAAGAATCAAACAAGACAAGCGAGACGCTAAGTTAAATTGGCAAGTGGCGGGGCACGTAGTTCAAAGAACCGATGGGCGCCGGGGTAGTGACGTGCTAGAATAGCGACCCTTTAGAAATTCCAACTTATAGGAATGTCATCTGAATCATTTACTGCTTTGAAATAATATCTAAATAGCATGACTTCTTGAACTTTAAGTACATCGGCTCCATATCGTTTGGACCGAGGATATTATGTAACAACACTCGCGTCGCGCTTAACAATAAAGTTCTTATCTGGCAACGTCGATGTATACTTGTCCGAATATCATTCTCAGTTCTGGCTTCTACGTCATTGTTCAAGTTAGGTAATATTAAGGAATCAGTTGTGAAGTGATGAAGCATAACAAGCTAGAGAACTCTTGATTAACTCGATGAAATCCTATGATGTACAAACTGACCTCTATAAATGCAAATGATATTTGTATTCACTTACTCAATACTCGATCAAACAATCTCTCGAGAGATAATGTGACTTTGTTATATATACTAAATTATAACTCAAAATTCGATCAAATATGGACTGATTCGGCAAAGGATGATATCATATGATGTTACCACCAGTAAATTGTTTAGTAGTCTTTATTTATAATAAGTTATAAGACAATTTGTAATTATAAATTAATTTCACCGATTACGATAAGCTGAAGAGCGCAGAATATTTCTGTAAGAATTCTTAATTGGAGAATTGTGTTATTTAACAAATATGGGATAGAAACTGAAGATTTGGTTGAATTGGCTCTTAGTTCTAAATTTGTATAATAATATCACCATTAAAACTGCAAGCTTGAATAATATATATAAAATAATTAATAATAATAATTGAATAATAAAAAATATTCAACGGGTATCTTAAAGATGCTGAACTCCACCGTATGGTAACCAGCTGAGTACAATAGATCACTATCATATCTTACCGAGGTGTCGTAAAAGGCGACGAAGGTAAGTTGACGTTAACCAAGCTGCCGGTCGTAAAATACCTAGCCAAATCCTGTTACAAAATGTAAAAACATGTTGTGCCAACCCCACTTAGTGTGGGATAAGGGCAGGAGCAATTATCATCATGATAATGATGATAATATGAAAGATTGACTAGAAACATCAGCTAAACACATTTAATTTTAAATTAGGTTATCAGTAATAGATCAGCAATATTGGAATCAGATATTGGCAAAATTGCAATAACATAATTAAAATGCTTACTAGTGAAAATATATACATACTTATATTTACGTTACGCTAAAAAACTTTAAAGATGTATGATGTAAAAAAAATGTATATAAATATAACTTAGTAACTAGAAGCTAGCAAGTTATTAACTGCGTTAGTCTAATAACTAGTTGGTAAAATTATATCGTTCCGTAAGATTGAGGGGGCTGAAATTAAGGTTATAGTTGCGGGGCAAGTTCAGTAGCTCCTCGAAGCTCGGAACAATAATATTAATCCAAAGTTGTTCTTTGTTTTGAGGAATCTACCGGTGAACTTTTTGTGTATCGAAATTCTGTATCAAAATATCTATCTATACATGTGGTTTTGTGTTTTTGTTGGTGGTATCCGATATCCATAACGAATAATAATAAAGTGTTAAATCTATTTAAATAGAACTCAATTGTTGCATATATGAAGGTTAATCAACGTGTCCAGCGATTTGATTAACTGGTTTTCGAGTGTTCGTAATTATTCATAATATTGTTATGTTAAAATACGTCGCCGTGTGTTATCCGGCTGAGTAGAATAGACTACCCTCATCTCTTGCCGAGGTGATGTAAAAGGCGACTAAGGTAAGTTGACGGCAGGCGGCTGGTCCTAAAATACCTATCCAAATCATGTAACAACATGCTTAAGTATAACATGTTGTGCCGTAACATATTGTGTGTAAGTGGGGTCACTTAGAGTGGAATTTGCAATCATTTTTTCCTTTATTTGCAAGAAGATTTTAAAACTATAATTTTTGCGCATAAATATTGGTGTTGGTATAACTTAAGTTAGATTGGATTTCAAGTTTAACGGTATAACTTTGTAATTCCCCGAAAGCTTTAATCAAAAAAAGTTATTAAGTGTCTAAAGTCAAATAACCTTTACCTAAATTTGATTTGGAAAATTCTCTTATAAACCAAAAAATATCACTTGAATTAAACGTATGCAGTATATACGACAGTATATGAGTGATGATTGTATGATAAGGGCTCAATAAAAAACCATTTTGGGCTATAATCATATCGTAAAATTATAAGACGTGCTCAAACACCTTCGGATTATCTAGGGTCTTATTCATGAGCTTTATACGCATTGGGGCTTTCCAAAAATATCGTGCAGTTGTGCGACCCAGAAGGGTGAAATATTCTAGGAGAGGTACATTTTCTCAGTGAAGGCATTAGAGCCCGTGGATTTTTGTTAAAACCCAAGCTTTAAGCTCGGTTGCAATAAGTATTGAATGTAAATTTTATTAGAAAATACATGTTCAAATGAATAAATAGTACAATAGTACAAAATATTTTTCGGTGTAACAATCTTACTTTTAACATTACTTATCCGCTACGGATCCTACCGTAGGGTACAACAGAACAATGATGTGTTTAATTAGTTAGTTAGTAACGGCCTGTTACTATCCCACTGCTGGGCATAGGCCTCCTCTCTCTATTTTTGGAGAGAAAGCTAAGACCTACCACGCTGCTCCAATGCGATTGGTAGGTTAGACATATCCCTAGGATTCTCTAGAGATACGCAGGTTTCCTCACGATGTTTTCCGTCACCGAAAAGCGTGTGATAAATTGCAATTATCAATTAGACACATAAGTTTTAATAGAAAAACTCATTGGTGTCTGCCCGGGTTTGAACCCATGATCGTCTCTAGAGATTCACACGGTCGCACCGCTAGGCCATCACAGCTTGTGTTTAATTAGTACCATTACATTAATAAATATTTTAAAAATTTACTCTTCACATTAAAAAACAATTAGTATAAATTATTGTCTTATAGTTTTTACAAACAATTATGAATAATTTTCATTATAAATTCGTACTTGGGTGACCGAGCCTTGCTCGGTAATTTTTTAAAAGATATAAAAAAATGCAATAAAAAAATTAAAAAAGGGCCGGTGACATGTGGGACTCGACACGGGTTTTTAACTTTTTATTATTTCAAATTCGAATTTCAAAATTGTCTCTATTCAAATAAACTTGCAAACCAGTACTTTTGAATCGTCAATTCAGGTTCACTGGATCTTAAAGCTTTTCCTAGACTAACTCATTTAAATATTAAGAAATTTAGTAGACAGATGGCAGTGTAATCTTATGTCTTCCATAAAAGAACTATTAATGTGTGTATACATAGACATTATGACCGTTTACAAACGACAAACAGCTTCCAAGAATTTATATTGTCTGAGTGAGAGTTATATCGGAATGCCAACCCGACAGTGATGATTGAGTGAAGTGAAAATGCCAAGACACGGAACTGCAGATTATTATGGCAGTTACAGGTTAGGTTAGGTTAAAAATCGATACGCCGAAAAACAATTGATAATCTGCTTTAAAAAAGAATTGGTCCATGATGTGTTAATGCCAAAAAACTTCACCAACGATCATGAGATGATTTAAAAATACTATGATCGTACGTACATGTACGTACAATTTTATAATACTAAAACTGTTAGATTTATAATTTTTGATTACCTTTTATTTGGATTTATTTTATTTTATTTGCCTCTAACATTGTTACGGGTAGAGTTATTTTATTGAAATAATACCTCCATTCAAGTTGTGATAATCCATCGGTGAGACTCTGACTCTTTCGAAGGTGGGAGGGTGTATGTCATTAGGAAACCTATATATCTTTAGAGAGTTCTGAGGATGATATGTAGCCTACCAATACGCATCCGAGCAGCGTGGTGGTCCTTAGGCAAAATTCTTTCGCCAAAAAGCGTGAGATAATAAGAGGCCGCTACTTTCACCTGCATACATAAGAGCTCAATTCTATACACATTTCATTATCCTCCTGCCCTTATCCCACTCTAAGTGGGGTCGGCACAACATGTTATAAACATGTTGTCACATGATTTAGCTACGTATATTAAGACCAGCCGTCTGCCTTACGTCAACTTACCTTAGTCGTATTTTATGACACCTCAGTAATAAAGAGGTCGGTCTATTTTACTTAACCGGATACCACACGGTGGGTCAACTTACCTTAGTCGCCTTTTACGACACCTCTGTAAGAAATGAGGTTGGTCTATTCTACACAGCCGGATACCACATGCTATCAATTCTATATTCATTTATGAGAACGTAACGTCCATTAAACGTGAGTATGAAGTGTTAGAAAATTTTATTTGTAAGGTATTAGTAATATCGGACAGAAGCCAAAGTCTAGTTAGGGTAACTTTAGCTATCGAAGTTAAGTGTAACTTCTATAGTTAGAGCGTGTGGGTGCATTTATTATATAAACTTTAAACGACCATATGATAAGAATATTATATGTACATAATTTCAGTTGTCTATATGACGAAGATATTATATAATAATTTCAGTATTAAAAGTATATTTACATTAACTATTTAAGATTAATTGTGAATTAATAATGTGAAATAATATGAGCTTTAATCTCTCTCATGCATACATACTTTATACAGTTTGCACAAGTCAAATGCTAATCTTGGAAAATTACTATTTTCGTATAAGAATTCACCAATTTTCGTATAAGAATCCCCCCACTCTAAGTGGGGTCAGCAAAGCATGTTATAAACATTTTGTCACATGATTTGGCTACGTATTTTATGACCAGCTGCCTATCTAACGTCGACTTATCTTAGTCATATTTTACGACATTGGTAAGAAAGAGGATGGTCTATTCTACTTAACCGGATAACACACGCAGGAGAGAACTTACCTTAGTCGTATTTTACGACACCTCAGTAATAAAGAGGTCGGTCTATTTTACTTAACCAGATATCACACGGTGAGTCAACTTACCTTAGTCGCCTTTTACGACATCTCGGTAAGAACTGAGGGTTGTCTCTTTTACTCAGCCGGATGCCACACGGCATTGAGACTATATAAAATCAATAAAGATGATAAAAATAGTAATGTAATTACGACCCTAAGGATTCCTATTTCTCAGAACCAATTATCGTGTACCTACCAACCCTGACCCACTTTCAGCAATAAGGGCAACTTCAATAAACACAAACGTCCGACATTTCTCCAGGGATTTGCCTGGTTTCTAAGGAATTGATGCTTGCCTCCAATGTCAAACTTAGATCGATAAAATGTACCAATTTTGATGGTACATCTTTGCAGAAAAATCAATGATTATTTCATCTATTATTATAATTAAAATAGATTAAAATTTATTAACGTTTTGAGTAACCTCTGAGTTTTAGGATATTACATAAGTATTATACTTTTTACTAATGTAATATTTAATGTTAAGTGTAATGTTAAGATTTAATATAAAATCTTTTACTACTTTGTACTCTTTTTAATCATACAGAGCCGTTTCCGAAATTCATATTATGAGAAGGAATGATATAAAGTATGAAAGCTATTTTTTACGCGAGGGAAATCGATATTGGACGTCGAATATAGGTTCATCAATATTCACGTGAATATTGATATGTTTTTGTACGAAACTGAACGTTCGTATAATATGTACGTCATGCCGTTTCTTCCTAGGGTTTCCTTCATTTTTTTGAATAAAGAAGTAGGTTATAATTTCTTCTTTAATGTATGTGAATATAAGACTCTTGAATAACGTATCTAAGATTTGTATTATTAACACTTTCACAGGCCCACGACCACCACCTATTACATAGAGGTGCGATCCACGAATTATAATGCCCTACTGTTGTTGCACCGAATAGGGCAATTACTATGGATCATATTTTTATAAACTTATACACCGTGTAATTCATTCTACGTTAAAATTATGACAATCAAATAAATCACCAAAAAATAATAAAACAGCGTAACAAGACAACCCAACAGTCTTTTTTTCACGTGTTCAAAATTATAATTTTTTATTAACATTATTTATGATAAAACAATATTTTTATACAATATTTTTAGTGATATTTGAGTGTGTATTCAATATAATTATTATATCCATACTAATGTCGTCTGTCTATGTTTCTACGTTGGCTAATTGGAATAGACCACCCTCATTTCTTACCGAGGTGTCGTAAAAGGTGACTAAGGTAAGTCAACCGCCTTGTGGTATCCGGCTGAGCAGAATAGACCGACACCATTTCTTACCGAAGTGTCGTAAGAGGCGACTAAGGTAATTGACCCGTAGTGTGGTATTCGGCTGACTGGAATAGACTACCTTTCTTACCGAGGTGTCGAAAAATACGACTAAGGTAAGCTGGCGTCAGAAAGGCGAACGGTCGTAAAATACATAGCAAAATCATGGGACGACATGATTATAATATGTTGTGCCGACCCCTAGAGTGGGTTAAGGCAGGAGGATGGTGATTGTATGCTCCTTACGAGTATATGAACGATACATGTTATTTCTAGTGTTCTAAGTAACGAATTTATTTATTCTCGAATTTATTCTATACTTGTTCCTCTGTCTTTATTTACAGAGTCAGTGATAGTATAGCTGTAGAAAGTGTTTACCTTTGATGTTATATTTACGTAGGGCGACTGAAAGCATTACGGATTTATACTTAAGTGTCTTAGATAAACAAGTTAATTGGCTTCCAATTAGGTGGTGCGCTAAATTGTTAAGTAAAATATTGGTTTACGAAGTTGAATTTACTTTGTGATATTCTACAAAACGAAAGATTTGTGTAAAAGAGAAAATTTAATATTAGTCAAAATAGAAACATGGAATTCTAAAATTTATCCTGCTGAATAACAACTTTTAATGGACTATCAAATGGAAATTAATGGGGAAGTACCGGTAAAAGGGATCGTTTGTGCGTGATCTCTTTAGTGATTTTAGCAATGTTCTGATTTAACAGTAAGTAATGATACAGATGCTATGATAGCATAATTTTGCTATAATTTGCGTTTGTTAAGAGAATCATAGTTAATGTAAAGAACCGGCTATACTCACGTATTATTCTATCGGGTTAGCCCGACTAGTTTCGAACCCATCCGGGGCTCTTATTCATGAGCTTTTTACACGACGTTATCGCGGCGGGAACTGCGTCCCGCAGCTCGCTGGGCGCGACTCGTGAGTGGCGGGTGTGCGGAGGGACACAGTGGCGGCGGTGGCCGCACCTCTTCAAAGTTCGCAAGCTTCGCTCTGGTCGGGTCGGTGTCGGGTTCAAAGCGGTTACCGGTTACCGGTTACCGCTTAAGCGTCGCGTAAGCGTCGCGTGCACAAACTTCATCCGTGCATGCGAAGACGAAGACCAGAGCGACAGGGAACACTTGGAAGAGGTCCGGCCACCGCCGCCACCGTGTCCCCCCGCACCCCGGCCACCCACGAGTCGCGCCCAGCGAGCTGCGGTACGCAGTTCCCGCCGCGATAACGTCGTATAAAGAGCTCATGAATAAGAGCCCTGGATGGGTTCGAAACTAGTTGGGCTAACCCGATAGAATAAGACATGAGTATAGCCGGTTCTATACATTAACTATGAATACTACTCACGATAGTTTAAATTCAAAAATTGTTAAGAGAATCATTGTAATATTCAGTGAGATCGGAGAATATTGCTATTTGTATACTGAATCATCACAAATTTAAGAGATCACTAAATCTTTTTCGTTTTATGACTGATTCCCCAGACTATAAACTAAAAATTTAAACTTAATCTTTAAATAATATTAATTCTTTTGATAAACTCTGGTGAACGGAGATCCCTAACACCCAGCACGGAACCTGAAAAAGTAATATATATTCTTGTTGGGTTGGATTATACTAAATTTGACATGAAGCCAAGATACTTAGTTCGAGCCTCATTAGGCAGAATAGCCGAGCTTTTTATGGGCTGTGCCTTTTAAATGCAAATGAAATTCCATTGAAAGTTCTAGTTGAGAAAAAAGCTTTCTTTCCACTCATCATTTCACTAGTACCTAAGTGTCTGGAAGCGATATCATTGTTCTTGTCTCATCTTCCTGCCCTTATCCCACTCTAAGTGGAGTCGGTACAACATGTTATAAACATGCTGTCACATGATTTGGCTGCGTTTTTACGACCAGCCGCCTACCTGACGTCAACTTACCTCAGTCGTATTTTACGACACCTCGGTAAGAAAGAGGATGGTCTATTTTACTAAACCTGATACCACGCGGTGGGTCAACTTACCTTTGTCGCCTTTTACGACACCTCGGTAAGAAATTAGGGTGGTCTATTCTGCTCAGCCGGATACCACAAGGCGGGTCCACTTACCTTAGTCGCCTTTTACGACACTTCATTAAGAAATGAGGTTGTTCTATTCCAATCAGCGAACGTAGAAACGTTCTACGTTCTTCAGGCGTGTGGTATCCGGCTAAATAGAATAGGCGAACCTCTTTCTTACCAAAGTGTCGCAAAAGGCGACTAAGGTAAGTTAACGTCATGCAGGCGGCCAGTCGTAAAATACGTAGCCAAATCATGTGACAACATGTTTGTAACGTATGCGGACCCCACTTAGAGTGAGATAAGTGCAGCAAAATGATGATGAGAGATACTAAATATATTACACATATGCATGGAAATATATAAAGTATTAATACAAATCCCACATATTACATACATATAGTACTTTAATAAATTGAATTTATATCAAACGTTATCTCTGGCCATAAATTATTGTAAAATTTAATATTCAACTCGTTAGCGGGCGAGATCTTCCATTACCCGAGTTCGTTAATTACTCAATTAAAAATTCCAAACCATAGCATTTCTTCATTTTTCGTTTCCGTAAATTTTTATTGCTGAATTTTTTTCATTTACCATTCAAGTAATTAGGACTAACTGGAAACAACAAATTGTGCTTCTTTTTTATATAATATACTAAACTTAAATAATAAAATATTATAATTGTAAAGAAGAATACTTTAATTATTCATTATCCATCTGCCCTTTTTCCACTCTAAGAGAAGTTGGCAGAGCATAATATAAACATGTTGTCACATGATTGGGCTACGTATTATATGACCGGCCGCGTACCTGAAGTCAACTTACCTTAGTCGTATTTTACAAATCCTCGGTAAGAAAGAGAGTGATCTATTCTACTCAACCGGATACCACACGGTGGGTTAACTTACCTTAGTCGCCTTTCACGACACCTCCGTAAGAAATGAGGGTGATCTATTCTACTCAGGATACCACACGGCATAAAAAGTTTGGACCTATAAGTACAAAGGTAAGTATCATTAAACTTCATTTAGCCTGTCTCCTCTTTGGTATGTTTAAATCTGGGAAGCCGGTTTATCTTATTGATAAACTCGTTTGGATGGATGACGGGAACCCACGGCGGTTACGTGGATGCCGAAAGCTAAGAACCCCACGGCATCGTTCTACTGCATTTCGAGGTAGTTTCAGGTATGCTGCTACCCGATGCTGGAACAATATCCCACCCCCATTAAGGATCTAAGGTATATCAGCAATTTTAAGAAAAAATTAAAGATATTTTTGCTACAGAATCAAATGTTTTACGAGCAGTATACCAATGAAAATTCCATACTTTAGTAATATGAATATAAATATAATAACGAATATGCTTAATATTTATATATTTATTTTTTATCATTTACAATATGTACTTATTTTTTGCCCATTAATATTTATTTATTATTATAAAATATATTAAAAAGTGTGTATTTTCTGTTTATTTATTAAATATATTTATCAATATAGTTAATTAAAGTATTTATGTATTAGATATTTTGTAATGCTGTTAATCTTTTAGTCTATTTATTTTCAGTTTAACCGTGACGCAATCCATCCTGGCTACAGCTGAAAATCAGTGTTGTGTGACAAAATTTTGTCACTCAATTCATACTGAGCTGCTTGCCATTTTCCTCTTTCTGTACTATCCAGTATGTATGTGTGTGTATATATATATATATATATATATATATATATATATATATATATATATATATATATATATATATATATATAATGTTTGTATAAGTTACTGTATAAGTGTGCTGTGTAGCACAGGAAGTTGAAATAAATGTTTTTTCTTTCTTTCTTTTCATTATTTCATTAAAATTTTCATTTAGCTACTACCTAGTAGCTTATACATCGTATAAAAGGTAAAGCATATTTATTATTGCAACAGGCTTTAATTAAGGGAAGTAAGTTGTGCCTTATGTTATAAAAAATTGTACAACTTAAATTAGAATACATATTAATTACAGTTGCTGAACTTGTAAGCATTTTTAGGACTATTCCACATGGGCATGATTTGTAGCCTAGCGTGTTATTTAAGATAGACATAACATTTTTGTTACAAATAAAAAAAATACAGTTGGTAGAGGAGATGCAGATGTATTATGTTAAATGCTTTTTTCCCAAATTAAAATTCGACCAATATATTTGGTTCTACTAACAGTACAATGTTATTTTAAGTTTTATATACATTTGTTAAGATTTTAAATAAAAAAGTGCTCAAGCAGGAAGCTTGCTCCCTCCCTTAAGCTTTCTCAAGCTACTTTATATCTGTTAAAATCTGTTTCCAAAGAAAAAAAAAACCTCAACTTTTCAACAACCAACACTTCAAGTAATAGAACGATCAATAACAACGAATACAAGCCGATGATACCTAATATTTGATAACAAAAAAAGTATTACATAGATGATCACAACAATGTATGTAACCAATGTTATAAAACCTCATTAAAGTGTATTTTTAAATCCGACATTGACTTTATTTTATACCGTTGATTACGAATTGTACGTTTGTAAATACAGGATAAGTAAAAAATGGAATAATTATTGAGGGACTGTTGATTCTAAATGGCAAATAAATTTACTTGGATTTTAAATTGTATAATTAAAAAATATCACAAACATTGAATAGTTTTGTGCTACAAAGTATGTCGCGATACAATGTTGCTATTTGTGTGGTTTGTCTGTGGCCTTATGGTAGAATGTATCTGAAAGATTAAATGATAACCGCCCAAGTTGACCATAGAGTTATCATACTAGAGAAGGAAAGCCAGTCCAAAATTTGCTCTATTACAATAAAGATATGTGTTCTATCTGTCTCTCTTTTTTATGGGTGATTAGACAAAGATAAGCGTGTTTCATCTTTCCTCTCAATATTTATTATGACACACTCACTGCTGTGGTATCCGGCTAAGTAGAATAGACCACCCTCATTAGTCGCCTTTAACGACACCTCGGTAAGATCCCCCGCCCGCCGTGTGGTATCCGGTTGAGTAGAACCACCAGTAGTACTAGTAGACCACCCTCATTTCTTACCAAGGTGTCGTTAAAGGCGACTAGCAAACAATATATATATTTTTTTTTGAAGTTGTGATAACGTTATAGGGTGATAACCTCTATAGCAATGAAATACTATATTTATAGACACTGTTATAAAATTTAAATATATTTTAAGAAATGTTATTCTCTTGGCCTCAAGTCCATACAAATTAATTTATTTAATCTTCATGCCTTAATATTACAATATTGCAAATGCCAATCTGGGAGAATTTTATAGATCCTAAACACTTCTATTGTTCTTTTCTTAGGCACACCGAAAGAGACCTTAAAATAAAAAAAAACAATCTCTTTGATTCCGATTCTAAGGTTATAAAAGAAAAGTTAAGAAAAACAAACGGACACATTCCAGCACAGTTTATTCAGAATAACACAGTAATAACAAAGTTTTTAAGGAGTTTGCAAAACGTGTTAAAAATGCAGTGAGAAAAGACGTGCCGTAACAAAGTTATCAATTTTAGAATTGATTTTATACGATGCAATTATAATCTAAAACACCATTGAAATAATTCAATATTTTTTATTCCTTATAATTTTTCTTATTCTTTGTGGTTGAACTGAGAAATGATAGATATATAAGTTAAAATGCTTCCGCCAATCTGTAAAAAGTGGAATAATATAATAGAAAATTATTATCAAGTTTAGTTCTTCAATTTATAAGTATTTAAATGTTTGACATAAATTAATAATATTTGAATACGCATTAATTACAAGTAACTGAAAACAGCTTGAAAAAAAAACTACATTTAAATGAAATAAGATTATTATATGTGATATGTGTTACTTCATATATAATGTATATACAGCTCCTTGTTGTATCTGACAACGGCGACCCTAGACATTTCTTGCGTGAGCTCGGATGTAGTTGGCAAATCCAAACTTGTGTTTTAACGTGCAGTCACAAGTTGTGCAGTAGAGTTGACCAGCACTATTATATGTATAATTATAGGTAATTCTCGGCCAAGTTTTACAAAGTTGACGCCTCGCATCAAGCATCGAGCAGTCGCGAATCTCAAAACATTTAATACCCTTCTTGACACGAGAACGCCAGTCTGACTTGTAATGTAACGGCCTGTTGATATCCCACTGCTGGGCATAGGCCTCTTCTCTCCGTTTTTTTTTTGGAGAGAAGGATTGGAGCTAAGACCTACCACGCTGCTCCAATGCGGATTGGTAGGTTACACATATCCCCAGAATTCTCTAGTGATATGCAGGTTTCCTCACGATGTTTTCCTTCACCGAAAAGCGTGTGATAAATTGCAATTACCAATTAGACACATAAGTTTTACTAGAAAACTCATTGGTGCCTGCCCGGGGTTTGAACCCTAGACCTCCTCGAAAGAGGCGCACGGTGTTACCGCTGGGCTACCACAGCTAAGTCTGACTTAAGATGTGTGAAATTTCCCCATCTCGCAACAGGTATTTTGCAAGCTTTTAGATGTCGCTTGAACACATCTTTGTACCGTAGGTACTACCCATCAGATTTTCGTTTTCCACTCGCCAGTTCTGAGTAGTTTTTGGTAGCCTATTTTTCACACGGTAGACATGACGAAAGCATTTCAGCTGAAAATTTATTACTATAGCTATGCCAAGCATATTTGAACGACGCAATTAAGCAGTAATTTGCATACCTTAACAATCAATGGCCTACCCAAAGTGACCATACCGAGGGGACAGAAAACTGGAGAATGTTGCAAGTAGTGTTGGGAAAAGATGGAAAATTCCTTTGATAACTGTCGCTCCATCGAAGTACTCATTAGCTGAGTCAGTAGTGCGTCAACTTTCCGTATCTGTTTTATATCAATTAAAATTTAAATTATTCTTTAATCAATTAGATTTTTATCAGTTGTCTTTAACTATACTGGTGGTTAGGAATAATGCTTCTGCGACAAGAGGATTGCGTTTGTTCTTTTTAATATATAATTCTTATTAATAATAATGCCGTGTGGTATCCGGCTGAGTAGAATAGACCACCCTTATTTTTTACCAAGGTGTTGTAAAAGTAAAGATGGGGGTAATCTTTCGATTCCCCAGCAGGTGGTATCCGTTTGAGTAGAATAATATTTTGTGCCAATTAATAAGTGACTGTTCAGTTAAAATATTAAATTTTAAGAATATGATTAGACTATAGTAATAAAAATAATAGAGAACATTTAAGAGTTAAGATAAAACCGTTTTAGCCGTTTCAGAAATTAGCAATTTTTTGCCCTCTCGCTGCAAACTGAATGAGTGTAATAATGAATTCCACATTTGTAATATACAATATAAACATTTGTAAATAATAATGTCATTCTGGTATCACCTTAATCATCTTCCTGCCTTTATTCCACTCGTAAGTGGGGTCAGCACAACATGTTATAAACATGTTGTCACATGATTTGGCTACCGGCCGCCTGCTCGACATCAACTTACCTTAGTCGTATGTTACGACACCTCGGTAAGAAATGAGGGTGGTCTATTATATTCAGCTAGATATCACACGGTGGATCGACTTACGTTAGTCGTCTTTTACGATACCTCGGTAAGTAAAGAGGGTGGTCTATTCTACTCGCCCAGATACCAAACGGCAAACATTCTAGTATCAATCACCATTAATATTTGAATTATAAATACCTCTTGCATTGTTTGATGAAAAGGCTCTACAAGGAGGACTATTGAAATTACGTTCTTTATAATCCAGACAATTATGACTAGTCGTTCGAGATTACCGGTACTTATTGTAGGTTCTGCAATAAAAAATAGTAATTTATTTATCATAAGTATGACCAGTTTTGGAATTAAATGACACATCCCAACCCTCAATTAAAAGAGTAAACATTTCAAATTAAATATCTGTGATCAATGAAGATATGACAGATACAAGAAATAAAATAATTTTACTGTTTATTTACCGAACACTAAAGTACTGATTTACGATATTTCCCAGCAATTATATTACACTGATATGACATATGATAAAACAAGTGAACATTTTAATTTTGATGAAAAAAGATGATTTAAATAATGACTGTAACTAATAATTGCTTAAAGGGATATAGGGACTTTGTTTTATAATATGTAGTGATGTTTAGTAAAGGCAATAACGAATAATGAAAAAATGTTGTATGTAAATACCTACCGTTTAACTTAAAGTGTAATGTTAGGAAGTTAATATTGCTAATTATATTGAAGAAGTACGTAACTAAAAACAGTATTAAGATTAGCCCATCTTGTTTATTTATGTTGTGTATAATTTGACGTATGGTGAGATATATGCGACAGTAATTTCGAGCCTTAAAAAAATCTGTCATAGTATACATCATGACTGACCCTGTGAAAATTAATATTCTATTACTAAAGTTAAAGTTAAAAAAC
Source organism: Morpho achilles (assembly GCA_947086495.1). Classification (NCBI taxonomy): domain Eukaryota; kingdom Metazoa; phylum Arthropoda; class Insecta; order Lepidoptera; family Nymphalidae; genus Morpho; species Morpho achilles. The sequence goes on from CAMTZB010000024.1 coordinate 9,501,304, forward strand.
ATCTTAAGGATTAAAGACCCTATAAGTGTATCTCAATATAGACTATAGGCTTACTGTTTAACTCGGTCTTCGTCTGCTTAGCCTATGATTATAGGCTTAACAAAATTTGTTTTAAAAAATATTTAAGAAAATCCACTAGATACAGAATGTTCGACAGTCAAATTTATCATTTATTTTTAATTTTTTTTTGAATAATTTTTTTTTAATAAATAATTATTTATTATAAAAAAAAACTCAGTTACTTAAGATCGTTCCTAAAATAGACAATTTTAAGAATAAAATCTAAAATAAAATAAACCATGAGTTTTCAAGCTGAACACTATTATCATCGGCATCCTCCTGCCCTTATCCCACTCTAAGTCGGGTCAGCATAACATGCTAAAACATGTTGTTAGATGATTTGGTTACGTATTTTACGACCGGCCGCCTGCCTGTCGTCAACTTACCTTAGTCGTGTTTTACGACACCTCGGTAAGAAAGAGTGTGGTCTATTCTACCCAACATACCACCATTTCATACGGCAAAGGCAGAAGAGTAATAAATACTTTAATTTTATATACATTACGTTATATTTACACTTGATCGGTCGCTTTCAAAATATTTTTTGGTGAATGAAATTTTACTACTTTAATACTTTACCGAATACGTCGAATTTGAAGATCAGATCATATAATTGCTTGTTGAGAACACGTATTGGTTCGATTAACAAGCACACCTTAAATACAAATTGCATTAGAACTAGACTTGAGAGTTGAAGTATTGTATAGTATATCCCGCATGCAATCATCAAGGCTGCAACAAGTCAGAAATACTTTATTAATTGCCGTTATATCTAATTCATGTACAATTCGTTGATATTATGTGCTGAGCATATCTAACGAATGAATAAAAATTCAAAAGTTACTATGAATCCTTTATGCGCTTAGATTTACAAAAATGTAGGAAACCTGCATAAGTAGCAGCCTGTTACTATCCCACTACTGGGCATAGGCCTCCTCTCTCCATTTTTGGAGTGAAGGATTGGAGCTAAGACCTACCACGCTGCTCCAATGCGGATTGGTTACACATATCTCTAGAATTCTCTAGAAATATGCAGGTTTCCTCACGATGTTTTCCTTCACCGAAAAGCGTGTGATAAATTACAATTATCAATTAGACACATAAGTTTTAACAGAAAAACTCATTGGTGTCTGCCCGGGTTTGAACCCGTGATCTCCTGAAACCTGCATGTCTCTAAACAATTCTACGGATATGTGTAATCTAATAATTCGCATTGGCGCAGTGTGGTAGCTCTAAGCTCCAATCCTTGTCTCCAAAAACGGAGAGATAAGGCTTATGAACCGCAGTCAGATAGAAACTGGCCGTTACTCTATATTATTACATTAAAATTTTTAGATACCTATATAGGTTTTCTCATAAAAAATTCCCAATTATATAATACAATCTCTAAGAGTAGATTTATTATATTAATTTTTTACTGTAATGCACTTTAAACCCCTTATTCTGGAGAAAGTGCGATTTAGTTTGACTTGAATTAACCAGTATCTCAAACATTTCGCAAACAACAACAATCATATCAAACTTGTCCTCACCTTTATTAACCTCATAATATATCCCCAAAGCAAAGTCAATGGCTGAACTTGCACCAAGTATCAAAAAGCAAATTACGAATAAATTATTATTCTTCTTCACATTCATACTATTATGTTTCAGTTTAATGTGTACCTAAAACATGAAATTTAATATTAAAAATTAGATTGTTATTGCATATATCAACCAATGTTATACCAACCAAGTACGTACCCAGGTGGAGATGGTGACTTAAAAAAACTTAAAACTCGTTTATAACTGGTCTCAGTCCTTAAGTCTTACATATATTTTATTTCAACAGGATTATGCTCATTTCAGTAATACACCGTCCGTTAAAAATAACATGTTCTAATTCGGTAAGAATAAGGGCAAGAAGTAATATTTTTGTACTAGATAATATTCTATCGTTTCCAATATCACTACATAGTATAAAACAAAGTTGCATTCTTTGTTTGTCCCTATATCCCTATGTATGCTTAAATCTTTAAAACAACGCAACAGATTTTGATGCGGTTTTTTTAATAGATGGAGTGATTCAAGAGAAAGGTTTATATGTATAATAACATTCAATACGGAGTAGAGAAATACTGTTATTTTTGAGGTTTCTAATGTGATGTAAACAATTACATTTTTTTTCGCTTACGTTGCAAACACAGAATGAACCCTACGAGATTTATCAAAATGATGTACTAAGTATTTGTACACATTGAAAAGGTCTACAGAAAACTCCGCGATGGTATATGTCTATCTCTTGTGGATAACCTACAATAGCATTTTTTGTCATTTACTTTTTACGAAAATATAATGCCTTATGTTCAAAGCAATTTTTATACAATACAGCATTAATCCTTATCCGATTAAGTACCTTAAATACATTGTTGATTTAATATAGATCAATATGGCCGTTTACAGCATGTATTTTAAGTGTACATTTTCGAGTACATTTTTGATTTCAAGATATTACAGATTTAAAATGCTGTGAGGAAGCTGCGCAGCGTCCTATAGCACTTCGAATTTAGCAGCTATATGTCGCTCTTTCAAGAGTAAACTCTAAAGCAAACATGTTTTTATTGTCTTATGATAAGAGAGCTGTAAATGTTATATGATATAAAGACATTCTGTAATTAATTGTAAACATAAAATACATAAGGTAAAATGTAAAACGTAAATATGTAGTATATGAATTTAGATATTAGATATAGCAGAAAATCTTCTTGATGTAGGGAGATGGGAATTGTTTTTCTCCAAATTTAATGCGTGCGGGCCACGGGCAATAATGAATAAATCAAAACTACTGGATCGATTTTAATCATTTTGTTTGACTGAGTGACATGGGCTATATATTTTATACCCGTGCGAAGCAGGGGCAGGCCGCTAGTAATCAATATAATAATGATCTAGTCTTAATTATCAATTTGACTTACCTCTTCGATTTCATTCAAAGTTTTAAAAGTTTGTTTCAGTCTAAGTTTGCCATTGTATATTGCAATAGTAATTATTACAAGTAAAAGCATGAGACTCACTGCATCTTGAATTTCTATAGTAAAGTCGTGTTTTTGAATATTTACTATATGGAATTTATTGTAGAATGTAAGTGCGCAGTAAAGAATCGCTGAAGTAGCTTAAAAACAAAATTAATTGTAATTTTACAATTGAAGTTTTATAATAAATGTCGCTTCAAGCTTGATGAGTGTTTAGTCACGGAGGTTTTCGATCTTCGATTCGTTGTAGCCAAAAAAACTGATCTTTTCGTAAGTTCGTTTATTATTAAAAATACAAAAAAGGGACAATTGTATAATGTGTGCGGTTCAAAGAGTAGTTTAAAAAAACAGATCCTCCAAACGCCAACAGATGGCGTTAGTTGTTGCGCCAACAATGAGTGTAAAAGTATTTTTATAAGAACGTGAAACTTCCCTTTATATAAAGGCACAAGCTGCGTTGATCTTCATTGAGTACTTTTATATCTATGTTTAGATATAGGGTCGCATAGAGATGGTCAGAGTAGCACAGCCGCACTTGGCATCTTTCAGGGGCGACCGATTCGTTTGAAGCTTGTCATATTTCTCAAAGCGCGGCTTGTCACTGACAAGTCCGCTTAGTAGACTTTGGGATCTATAAGCTGATCTTTGCTGCTATTTTACAGACAGTACTATTAGATTGCAAAATTTGAGAGTTGTCTGAATGTGTGCGTCGAAAAGTTTTGGAATCAGCTCGATATTTTTGCCAATAATAAATCCAACTAATTAAAAGATATTTGATGTTTCGTAGTATGTATAACTAAGTACTTACTAAGGAAAGTCATCAAAACATATCTCCTAAATGATCGGCTACGCGATATAGAACCAATATAACCACAGGGGTTCCGGTCGAGGTGTATAGGTGTTATGCCAACTATGCTTGAGACACGCATTACTGTTCCCAATGGCCCAGTTATAGTGCATTTTTCTTCCGACATATTTAATAGTAATTATTATGTAGCACTAAAAAAAATATTTACACAAATCTACAATTTTGTTTCATCATTCAGGGTTGGCAAAACATGTTATAAATATGTCGGATTTGGCTAAGGATTTTACGACCAGGCCCCTGCCTGATGTCAACATACCTTAGTCTAACTTATCTAGTAGTAGTCTATTCTGCTCTGACGGATACCCACGACGGGTCAACTTATCTTAGCCGCCTTTTACGACACCTCGTCAAGAAATGATGGTGGTCTATTCTGCTCGGACGGATACCACACGGCGGGTCAACTTACCTTAGTCGCCTTTAACGACCTCGGTAAGAAATGATCTATTCGATGTTAACAGTGCCCTATCACAGATATCAAACTGGTTTTCAGTAAATAATTTACTTTTAAATACAAATAAAACCAAATGTTTGCAATTCGTTTTACCGAACGTAATTAGGTCAGACATAAACTTAGAGATTAATAAGCAAATACTAAAAATAGAAAATACAACCACTTTTTTGGGCCTCACTTTGGATGATAAACTCCAGTGGGGCACCGCTTACGCTGTTAGAAAAATAAGGCATCTAACAGATGTTGAAACAGCTCGACTTGTTTATTTTGCTTATTTTCACAGCATTATGTCATATGGAATAATGCTGTGGGGCAAAGCGGCCGATATAGAAAGGATTTTTTATGCTCAAAAAAGAGCCATACGGGCTATCTATAATATGAAGCAACGTGAGTCGCTTCGCGAAAAGTTCAAAGAAATAGGCATACTTACTGTAGCATCATAATATATATATATATATATATATATATATATATATATATATATATATATATATATAGTAATATTCTATTCGTACGCACAAATATCCATATGTACAAGACCAAATTCGATGTATATCATAGACATATGAGAGGTCACAAAAAGCTTATGATACCTGTGTCGCGACTTAGCAGAGTAAGCAACTCATTCGATGGTCTCGGTATTCGCTTCTACAATAAAATTCCGCAATCTATACTAGACAAGTCTACAGAAAGGAATAAGTTACATAAGAGATGTACTTGTGCGTAAAGCATATTACAAAATTAAAGATTTTTTGGATGATAAAAAAGCCTGGATTTGAAAATCCTTTCAGCTTCATACAGGACTGCGGTTTCATTATGTAAAATTGAAAATGTTTAAAAGATTGACCGCCGAGTTTCTTTCTGGTTCTTCTCAGTAGGAGCAACATTCCGAACCAGTTGTAGCTTCATTAATAATATTGATCCTTGACAATTCAAAAGCGTGTGTTTAAATAATCTTTATTCAAATAAGAGCTTATTTGAATAAAGATTATTTTGATTTGATTTGATTTAATATTCTATTCAACCAAGATTTTACATTGTTTGTCCTGTAAAACAGAAATACTGATCATTTGACTTGTTTCTAAAGCATGTAGCACGATAAGTTATTAAACTATTAAACGTATTTGAAAGATGTGTTTCAAACAAGTCTTGTTCGCTATACAGTTGACTGGAGACTTTAATATGTGCAAATTTATGGCAATTTTTGAGCAGAACATTGTTATAAATGGATTTGGTTTCACAGTATTCCTTATGAATATTCAGCCTTTTCAACAGAAGTATTAAAATTTTAGATCTGTATATCTTCCACATAAATGGAATTGAACCGGAATACCAACCAAAAACTGGCGGTGTAACACAACGTACTAGGAACACCTGATTACGCAATTAAAACTAGATGGCGCCACTCGTCGTTTGCTCCGCGCTATCGAAGTGCTTTCATAGTAATATAAGAAGTCCCCATACATAATGTTATTAGATCGACATCGCTATCAGATCCTAGTAATCAAATGTGCATCCTACTGGAACGCTACGCCTTAGCTCGTCGGAGACGGTGCATCCTCCGTACGGCACATCCATACCTGGAATGCCGTGAGTGACCAGTCGTCTGTCCGCGATGCTTTCCGTACTCGTGAATTAGCACGCATTCTTTCCCCCGACAGTACGTGCGTCGGGTCATCGTATTACAGCGGTCATTTTAAAATGAAAATCATTTATTTATTCAACGGAATTAAAAAAAACAATATTAAATTACTGTTAAGACAACATGCTTTGTATATTGATTTAAGAAAGTAGAAACAGACGTCAGACAAGCGGCCGGTCGTTAAATAACTAGCCAAAACATGTTACAACATGTTTAAAACATACTGTGGCGACACCACAAATAGTGGGATAAGGGCAGGAGAATGATGATATGGTATCAGGTACGATTGAAAAATCGCTTGTTCTATGAATATGAATTTTATTAATATGAATAATGATCTAATCTATTCTAAAATTTATAATACAAATTAAAAAGAAATTTGCTGCTACTCACAAAAATTGTATTGCTGAATTTTATTACTATTAAATTCAATTTATCTTGTTCTATTATTCCGCCACTTTTTAAATGAACCGACCAGGAACTGACATACTAAAATGTTAAATGAAATTCCGAACTATTATTATTATCTTTCTTGATCTATCACTTTCCGAACACTTTTCTAATGCTATTATAATTTAACGCAAAAGCTTTTACGATTAATCTGTTATTACCTACGTATTATAAGCTATACATTGTAAAAACCATTTCTCTAATGTTATAACAGGATATGAATCACTTATACAGTATGTAGTATATTATTATGTATATATTATATATTATGTATATATTATATGTAGTATGTATATATTATACGTAGTATGTATATGATTAGTACCTGGATGACCAAGTCTTGTTCGGTAATATTTTTAAAGATATAAAATCATGCAAAAAAAGGAAAGAAAACACTGGCGATTTCTGGGACTAGAAGGTATTTTCACTTCTTTAGTCCGTCCGTTCCCAACTATACAAAAATTAAAACATAGAAAAATAGCCTATTTATATTTTAGCAGTTTTTCAATACCTCAGGGATTAAATGACCTTTTTTAAATAAAACCTAGCTAGATGATTTATCTCCCTCGAAACCTCCTACATACTAAGTTACATAGATTGTCTTAACAAACGCGGATTACAGCAAATAATACTATTGTAACTTCTGTGTATAAAAATCGTTTAAGCTAGAACGCAGGACATGGGACAGTTAAATGCGTCGTTTTCTGAATAGGATAAGGTGGCGCAAGAGTGCGTTAAGCACTTTAAATTGAATTTAGGATTGGATGAGAGTTTTAAGTAATGAAAGAAAATTACACACACATAAATATTTTTATTTAAATAGTATGAGACTTAGATAAGATCTTTATTACTAAATTTTAAACATTAATATGTAAAAGCTTTAGAGTAATGATGCACAATATTTTATAATATAGTTTTTTAAATGCAAATAAGAGAGTGAGTGAATTTTGATCGGTGAAACATTAAGTTTCACCGGTCAAAATCAACGTAGAATTCAATTTCAAACTCAAATTTCAAATTCACATTATAATTCTAAGTGCCCGAAAACATTGGAGATAAATCTTATTTTTAAATTCGAAGAAACGTTTCTTCACCGCCAAGATGAAATTGCGAAATAAGAGATACGTAAGTTAAAATGCTTCCGGCTATCTGTAAAAAAATAATTAAAAAATTAAAACAATATTACCTTGCAAATGACGTAAACTACGACATTTGTATCGGGTCAATGTGCTAATTGATCATAGACTTAATATATATTATACTTAGAATAGGGGAGTTATAGGAAGGGCTCTAAGTGACAATGACACAATAAATAATGAGAGGGAAGTTGAAACTCGTATACTTCATCTTTGTCTAATTACACATAAAAAGAGAGTCAGGTTGATCATCCACATTTGCTTTCTGTTTATTGTAATACTAGCTTTAACCCGCAACTTCGTTTGCGTAGGCAGTTTTTACGTGATAGGTTGATAATAGATATAGATATAGCTTTTCATTGTCATCCTATTTCTGTAGAATTAACAGGATTTCTATAACCTATGTGTTATTCTGGTGTATAAGAAAATTTTTGTGCCAAATTTGTGCCAGGTGAAAGAGTAACAAACACACATCCATACTCACAAACTTTCGCATTTATAATATTTGTAAGAATAAGAATAAAATGTCATATCTTTAATATTATAAATGAGTTAATCTTGTATATATATATATATTTTTTTTTTTGGAATCTCGGAAACGGCTCCAACGATTTTCCTGAAATTCGGTATGTAGGGGGTTTTGGGGGAGAAAAATCGATCAAACTAGATTTTATTTAAAAAAAAATCGTATAAAACACTATTTTTGCCGTAAAATGTCTAATTAGCATGGCTTATTCGGTGAACGGGCGGTCCTGATAAATGTATATACCTAGGATCGAGCCTCAACTACCCCATTAATTTTTTGAAGTTTAATTTATTTTGTAAAAAATTACCGAGCAAGACCAACCACGTACTTTCATTTTAATGAGTTAATCTTATTTGTATATATACATATATATTTTCGGATCTCGGAAACGGCTCCAACGATTTTCTTGAATTTCAGCATGTAGGGAGTTTTGGGGGAGAAAAATTGATCTGGCTAGGCTTTATTTAAAAAAATCGTTTCATCCCTGTTTTTGGGCAGTGAAAAATACTAAAGTTTACATTCAATAAAAAACACTATTTTTCTTTTTTTGAAGTTTGTTTTTTTTTTAATTTCCGAGCAAGGCTCGGTCACCCAGGAACTTGTATTGATATGATATAAGATTACATTTTATATCGGTACTCACGTCCACATAGACAACGTTTCGGGCAGAGACTAGTAAAGATTTTTTATTTATCTAAATAACACAAAACTAATGCTGTAACACAAAGTACTAGCACCACGTGATTCCGCACTCAAAACTAGATGGCGCCACTGATCGGTTGCTCCGCGCTATCGAAGTGCTTTCGTAGTAATATAAGAAGTCCCTATACATTAGGTAATACTGCTCCGACCAACTGATAAACCTATTAGTATTGACTTTCAATGCGCTCCTGTTAGGTTGCTCCTTCCCCGACGAATGGAAGGAAGCAATAGTAATAGGTATTCGTAAACCGGGAAAACCCAGTAATCTCCCGAGCAGCTATCGACCTATCAGTCTGCTCAACAGCTTAGGGAAAGTCGACGAGTGACTAATCCTCGCTAGACTCATAACGTTCATGGAGTCGATGAAGCTCATACCGGATGAGCAATTCGGCTTCCGCGCCAAACACACCGCGGTACAACAAGTATATCGACTTACCGAAGCCGTCCTAAATGGCTTCGCCAAAAAACGGTACACCGGTACTGTCTTCTTCGATGTCGCCAAAGCCTTCGACAAGGTTTGGCATGCGGGTTTAATATACAAACTCGCGAACCTAGGAATCCCCGATAGACTCGTTCTTATTATTCGTGATTACCTTACTAATCGCTCATTTAGATATCGTATTGATGGTGCGCTCTCCTCAAGACCTACCTTACGCGCCGGAGTCCCCTAAGGTTCGGTACTCGCACCGTTCCTCTACTCGCTCTATGCGAGTGACATCCCACGATTCTCCACTAAAACTAGTTCAGCCACCCACTTAGCCATGTTCGCGGACGATACCGCAATCTATACTACCTGTAGAGATCCCATTACTATAAATGATAGGCTCCAAAGAGCAACCAACCAGCTCGGAAGCTGGTTCCGCCGGTGGAGAATAGAAATTAATCCCGATAAAAGCGCAGCAATGTTCTTTGCGAGATCTAGGAGAGCCATAGACTTCATCCGGACGCCCCCTAGAGTCTCTATTTACAACAAACACATAGATTGGCAAAAGGAAGTCAAATACTAAGGTGTCATCCTCCAACCTACCCTATCCTTCATCCGACACATCCGCGTTGTCCGTAACCGGGCAGCGTTTGCTTTGGGACGCCTCAATCCAATACTGTGCAAGGCAAGTAAACTGTCACTTCGCAACAAAGTGACACTTTACAAAACTTGCAACTTGCATCAGACCCATCATGACATATGCGAGCGTCACGTTCGCGCACGTCCCGAAATCACGACTGTGTCCGTTGCAGACACTTCAAAATCGATTCATGCGTACAGCCACTGGCTGTCCGTGGTTCGTGCGCAACGTGAACCTCCATAGAGACCTCGACCTACCCACGATAGCCGATCTTTTCAGACGATTCTCGACGATTTACTTCGAAAAAGCGTACATCCACCCAAACCCCCTTTTAGTGGCCACGTCCAACTATAAGGTGTTCAGGCACCCCAATAAAATTCACAGGCGCCCGAAGAGCGTCCTTAACGACCCCGACGATGCTATAACAGCATCCAACAAGATATTCACACTACATTTACACAAACAGCGTCTTCGCCGGCGAAGACGAGGTCCCCGATTGCTTGTATCAAGCGGCCGCAGCCCTCTGCCGCGGCCGCCGTGACGCAGACTTCTTCCGAGTCATTTATTAGATGCAGCCCTCCAAAAACGCGCCGCCTTAAGCCGAGGTTCGGTCTCGCAGGAGACACCCTTAAGGCGACGCCCCCTGTAGGGCGGGTGCTTGTAATGCACCCGCTTGTATTATGCATTTCTTCTCGGCGATGCTTTCGCGCTCGCCCGTCTTATCGGTGACGCTGTCAAAGCCATTAGGGCTAACAGCATTAGTCATATTCGAAAAAAAAAAGGTAATACTGTAATATGATATCAGACCGGCATCGCTATCAGATCCTAGGGCTCTAAAGTGCATCCTACTGGTATACTACGTCTTAGCGCGTCTGAAATGATGCATCCTACGTACGGCACATTCATACCTGGAATGCTGTGAGGGACCCGTCGTTTGTCCGCGATGCTTTCCGTACTTGTAAATGGCATTCTCGCCCCGACAGTACGTGCGTTTGGTTTACAATCTTACAATGCTAATATTATTTTGCTATAATTCGCGATAAAAGCGCGGATTTCTATCGCAGATTATCCTCCTCCTCCGCAAAGTTACGCCTAATTCTATAAATTACTTATCTAAATGATTTTAGGGGATGGGCGGGGTAACTACTGCGGAGAACCGATGACGGATCAAGTCTTAGGTCTCTTTTAAAATTTCATAGAGGACTCACCTTAAGAAATAATGGTCTTGTCAAAGTAACTATACCAAGGGGACAGAAAACAGGAGAGTGTTGCAAGTAGTGCTGGGAAAAGATGCAGAAGTCATTGGACAACTGCCGCTGCATCGATGTACTCATTAGTTGACTCAGTAGATTGTGGATTTTCTGCACCTGTAATAGCTTTTGTAGTAGGTAATTAAAATGCCGTGTGGTATCCGGCTGAGTAAAATGGACCACTCTCATTTCTCACCAAGGTGCCGTAAAAGGATAATAACGTAAGTTGACGTCAGGCAGGCGGGGGGGCGTAAAATACCTCACCAAATCATGTAACGACATGGTTAATACGTGTTGTGCCAACTCCACTTAGAGTGGGATAAGGGCGGGATATGATGAGATATAGATAACTTATGAATATACCCATATATATCGCTCGTTGATTGCAATAGTGGCACAACCAAAAAAATCATGCTTAGAGAGAAACGGGTTTAAAGTTGTCATTGCAAAGAAAAAATGCATTAGATTGTGTAGGCGAACAGCCTGATATTGAATTTTAAGTTCTGCCGATATTGCTGCTGAAAATTGAGTATTTTAAAATTCACACCTATTCCTAGTCCAAAACACATGCTTTTTGAGTTGTGCCACTATTGCAGCCCATGCGAATTGCACCCAGTATCCTGCCAATATTTAAATTCAAATTCTAATTCAAAATATTCTTTATTCAAGTGGACTGCTTGTGGATCCAAGCTACCTCTGATTCGGAAGTTTGTTCCTTCCGAGAAGAACCAGCAAAACTCTAATCTTTTAAAAACAATTACAACTTGATTGATGGTTACTAGTTAATCGTTGTTTTTCTTTTATAGCTCATTGCTTCTGTAGCAGTTAAATGTTCTAAACAAATCGTACGTTATGATTACATAGCATAAAAAATCTATAGAATATTTTAATAGTGCACGAGTAATGTTAATACCTCTTGTGAAGTTTGATGACAGGGCTCAACATGCAGGAATATTGGAAGAATAGTCGTTACGAACCAAATGAACACCATTCCAGTATTGATTATAAGACTTATAATTGGCACTGCAATAAAAAGTATTTATATATTAACAATATTTAAAAATGAATGTTTGTCTGTATGTCCTTTATAGACCCCAGAATAGCTGGACTGATTTTAAAGAAATTTTCAGGGGTTGATTATGTAAAGCTTGGTGCCGATTGGAGTTTTTTTTTAACAGTAAATGACATTTCTTATTACTGTTATCTTTAAATTAAGTCTAGCAAAATAGGCTGGGTATGCTAGTTAACAATAAAATAACAAACAAGACAAACTTATATATATTTCTAATGACAAATGGACGTGGGACTGTAGTATCAAAATTGGATATTGGGAAGAAAAAAGAACTTCTTTTGTGTTTATAAACATAGAAATCTTCCATAGTTGAAATACCGACTGATGTTACAACGACTAAGGGTGATATCACAAATATATGGTGCAACAAAAACGACATAGTGCAATTTATAGGTTATGAAGAAAAAAAGTCGTCTAACTAGTTCACATCATATTTTATGTAACACCCATCGTGCTATTACGAAACATTTAAAAAACGAATATTTTCTCTTTATTTATTTTTTAGAATATGTAAAGTTTATAACGAATCAATATATTAAAATTATTTAACACAAACGCCATCTTTCGGTCTAATGGGTTATATTGGTTAATTTATATATACGAGTATTTATTTATGTACCATTAAAACGGTGGAAAAACATTATTGATAAAAAAGTGTTCTAAGGTCAACTTATCCCTATGACAGCAATTATCGAGCATCGACTCACGATGTTTGTGAAGCTATTGCCGGTTTTTATAGATGCAAATCTAGTTTCTTTGTAAAATACTGATTTTCATCAAAATGAATATTGTATACGCAAGTTTGTAAAAATATATTGCATTATTAAATTTAATTTTTTGATCGTTTTTATATATTGGTTGGATTGATTGGATTTAAAGCCCATACAATTTTTTTTGTTATAAATTATATTTTATAATTGCTTATACTTTTATCGCGACATCCGCACAGCCCCAGGATTTTCCTCCTTAGGTTTGGTTAACCCCTTAATGCACATATAGGAAAGGAAACAAACACTTGTTACAACACTTGTTAAACAAGTTAACTTTTACCACGTTACGGAAAAAAATATTATTGCTATAATCGACGATTAGACTCTCATCTGGATTAAAGCAAAATTATATTCTCATTACTTTTATATGGATCTCCGCAGAATAACAACTAATTCTAAAAATTTTCATGACTAAACATAAAAAAATACAACGTTCGTTAGAAATAATCACTAACTCTAAGCACTCATTTTTAAAATTGCTACACTCGATTGTTCGGTTTATTTTAGTGCAGATCAAAATTACTAAGTAGGAATTTATAATGTTATTTATAGAATTTGTTTAAAATCCTATTATTAAAGTTACCTTTGAATTCAGTGGCAAAGCTATCATATTTCTAAGAAATAAAGATATCATGTTGTCCTAAATCAAGTAATAGTTTTATAGTGTCATTTCTCACCAAAATAAGTCCTATTTAATTTTTTTTCACAAAACACTTACTCTCAAAGTTAAATTGTGCCGTTAAGTAGTGAACAAAACGAAAAGTATTATTAAAGTAAATTGTTAGTAACAGCATCGATATAAATCCTTCTTGTTTATTGATCTTGTATATAATGTGACGTATCGTGAGATATATGCGACAGTAGTTGCGGGCCTCTAAATAATCTGCTGTAGAATACATCATGACTGACCCTGTGAAATTGAATATTGCTAATAAAACAGAAAAATTAGTATGCTTGAAGAAGCTAAGAGAATGGATTCAAAAATGAACACTTGAAGTAAATAAGGCACTAAGTACCTAAAAATTAAAATTCGAACTAAGTATGCAATTTGTTTCTAAAAGGCTTTTAGAGTTAAAGTTACTTAGTTCGAATTTTAATTTTTAGGTACTCAAAAGGTGTTGAAATGTTCTTAGCTTATTACTACTTAGCCTTAATATATATAATTCTTATATTCTTATAATATAATATATAATATATATTCTTAGCCTTAATACTAGATTTTATTATACTAGCTTTTACCCGCAACTTCGTTTGGGTGAAGTATTGTCGCGTGATAGGTTGATAATAGATGACACTTTTACATGTTATCCTAATCCCGTAAAATTAACAGGATTTTTGTTCCCTATATATTACCAAGGTATATAAGGAATAATTGTGCTAAATATTATCGATATTGGTTCAGCCAATTCGGCGTGAAAGAGTAACAAAGCATTTATAGAAAATGTTGGCCCTCGGCGGGAATCGAACCCGCGACCAGCGGAGCTGAAGGCAGGGTCACTAACCACTGTGCCAACGGGCCAGTCTAAAAAAGATTGTATTTTCGAAAAAAATAAATATAATTTGATTGAGATCTGCCTTTGTTAGTAATGGTCGACGGACCTGGCGCGGCGCGTTTGTACAAAAAAAGGGGAGAGAACAAAACATTATAGTCTCCCTCGTACCTGTTTAATTTTTCTGTATTTACAATTACCATATTTAGGCCAAGGTTAGAATAGCGTGTACGGTCTTTGATCTTTATATTAATTATCACACGTTTGGAGCCCCTGCATTGGTATCACTGGTAACCTGTCTAGGTTCGTTTCGCCTTTAGGGTTTTTGTCACTAAGTTTTTTCCTATTCCCTAAGAAAAAACGGGAAACTTTTCATCTTATTTGTTAGGCCGATATATAGGCTGAACGAAATTTTATTATTTTTTATTGATATATTGCTTCAGTCCTTTGAAGATAGACAGACAGACTTATGCATTCATACTATGGATGTAAAGTACAAAGCTACTAGATCCAGCGGATTGAGCTGTGCGGTATATTTCAATCGGTCAATCGTAACTTTTTTAAATAAAAAAAATTATTGTATACTTTACCAAATACGTCATATTTGAAGATAAGATCGTATAATTTCTTGTTCAGGACACGTATTGTCTCGTTTAACAAACAAACCTTAAATACAAATTGCATTTTAACCAGGACCGCGGTCAGAAACAGTATCAATTGTAACACGCGTAGAAATATCTCAGCTGGAACGAGGGAAAGATATTTTATGCGTTAATTTAACTATGTAGTTTGTTGATCTCATTTGTTAAATATATTAAGATAAAGAGAAATATTGTGTACTAACTTTTACCCGCGCAACTTCGGTCGCGTGGTCGCGTGTAGTCTTGAAATTAATAGTAGCTTCTGTCACTCTCCAACCCTTCAAATATCTCCATCACAAAATCAGATCGATCCGAAAAGAATCAGAGGGATGTATCGCTTTATCAGAGCATAATTCGATAATTTTAGTAAATTACCCGTACTTACATGAAATATATATTAAAATTGCTCAGTAAAAGGAGTAAATAAACTTCATATACATCAAAAAATTCATAATGTTTTTCAGGTATTAAATATCTCTATAAATTCTCTGCCATTATACACTGTCCATTATATTAACCATCTTTTGACAGATTGACGATTTACATATTTAGTGATGTCCTAAAGATTCTCGTATGCGATACCATTCCGATTATAGTACCTACTATGATTAATCGAATTACGTACCTAAGTAATTCGATTAATGATAACCTACGTAAACTAATAACAGATATAGAAATCAACATTTTGATTTAATATTGCCTTAGTTTTTTGAAAATAAATGTTAATCCGTGTGTATTTATTATAATCATAAAAAATATATTATACATCAACTGGCAACATCAACAGACCTTCCGCTCGGCCGCCATTTTGACGTGATCTGTCACTCTCAACGAAACGCCCGTGATAGTCACACGCATTTACGTTCGCTGAGTGTTCTCTCGCATCTGTTACACTTTGAGTTAAGTAGCTTTATTCCTCGGAAAAACTTTTGTGAAACTTATATTAATTGATCGTGAAAATGCCGAAAGGACGTGTGTTGAAAGCACAATCGAGACAGTTAGTGTTAAAACTTCATAAGTATTTTGAGCAAGAAAATCAAAATGGCGGACCTCTTATACCTATCACGCAAGTCCGAAACCGTGTTGCAGCCGCGTTGGGGATCAGTCTATCAACTGTGACTAAAATCACTACTGATGCCTACGGCAGGAGCGGCTTGGAGCAAAACAAACCATCTACACCAAAAAGAAAGCGCCGGGCTCATAAGGTGACAGCTGTTGATGACTTTGACGCTGACGCTATTCGTCGTCATGTATATGATTACTACTTGAGAAAAGAAATTCCAACTTTGAGAAAACTTATTGTTTCTTTGAAAAGAAGTGGTCTATTTCATGGTGAAAAATCTTCTTTGGTCAAAGTTTTGAACACAATTGGCTTTTCATATAAAAAGTTAAATAAAAGAAAATTATTAATGGAACGCACAGATATAGCTATAGCACGTTGTGATTTTTTAAGAGAGGCAAAGAAAATACAAGATTGGGCAAATATTGTTTTCACGGATGAAACATGGCTCAACGCTAACCACACACTATCTCGTTTACGTGGACTGATGATACTGCTGATTCCACTTCCTCAGTACCAATGGGAAAAGGTGAGCGCCTAATCATTTGCCATGCAGGTACAGCAAAAGGATTTGTACAAGACGCACTGTTGGCATTTAAATCGAAGAAATCAAATGACTACCACGAAGAGATGAATGCAAATGTGTATGAAGAGTGGTTCAAAAAAATGCTCATTTCATTGGAAGAACCATCAATAATTTTTATTGATAATGCGCCCTACCACTCCCGTCTAATTGACAAAATGCCAACACAGGCTAATAAAAAGCATGAAATAATTAATTGGCTTCGGGACAATGGAGAAAATGTGGACGACTCAATGTTAAAAGTTGAATTAATAAAAATATTAAAAACCAAAAAGAGAGCAAAACGCTATGTAATCAATGAAATGGCAGCAGAATATGGCCATACTGTTCTTCGGATTCCTCCATACCACTGCCAGTACAACGCAATAGAACTTATATGGGCACAAGTAAAAGGGCATGCTGCGAGATGCAATACAAGCCCCCCATTCACAGCGAATAAAATGTTGCAATTGCTAAAAAATGCTTGCACCCACGTAACGGCCGAGAACTGGGCAAGTGTGGTGGAAAGAACTAAAAGAGTAATATTCTCTGATTGGGAACGTGATATTGCGTTTGATAATATATTATCTACACAAGAGCTAATAATAACTGCTACTGAAGACTCCTCATCGGAGGAGTCTAGTGTTGATTATCATTCCGACGACTCGTGCTAATAAAATAAATTAAAATATCCTGATTGTTTTATTTGTATTCATGTATTAACTAAGAAGAAAGTAAAACTTTATATAATGTTATTAAATGTCTTTTAATACTCGTAACATCGATTTCTACCGATTATTTTTAATCTGTGGCATAATCGTAGTAACCATTATGTGTGACATCACTAAGTGGGCGGTACCCATCCATAAAGTACAAATATTATTTGTATGATATTTGTACTTAAGCAATACAAAACTTAATGAGCGTGAGCTGTCAAAAGACTGATAATATGATGGACGCAGTATATTTAAAAATAACATTTATATGTAACGTGTCAACTGTCAAATTTTTTTTTTTTTTTTTAATTTTTTATTACGTACGGCGGTGGATTCCAACGTTTTTAGTATAAATACGAAAAGTTAAATTTAAATTATGTTTTTGTTAACATAATATTTTAAAATAGGTATCGGAAAATATATTAGCTTCACTTTATTAACTGAAATGACTTTTTAAATATTAAAAATAGTGGTTAGAAATAAAATATTTTTTTATTAAATTAAATAAAACTTCCAAATACATGTCAATTATTAATAATTTATTTCGTACTTGTTGCCACAGACTACTAAGGACTTGTTCTGTTTATGAATGTGTTTTCTCGAAAAGTCTGTTTTTCAAAAAATGTCTGTTGACAAAAAAAGTTCAACTTTTACTTCAATTTAACCTCAACCTTATTGTTATATTTTTATCACAAATCATATCGTTTTAATGCGTTATTATGGTATTTAACTAGTAATTGTACTTGTACATAACCTCAAATTATATATTTTTTTCATAGTTCCCCCATTGAAATTAAATAAAATAAATAATAATTGATTCTAAGATAACAAATATTTTTCTATTTATCGACACAAAAATTATTAGTGTAGAGACGCATAGTCGTGGGATAATTAAATGTGATATAAAAAACAGTAAGGTTAACCGTAGTTCATGCGAACCGATTGAAGTCTTTCTCAAACTAATATATTTTAAGTAAATCCGGAAAAACGTAAACCTGCTTATATCAGGTGCTTATCAGGGATTTCCACCCACGTTGTAGTTTATCGACACATTTGACGACGTTCCTTAATCTAGTGGAGCTTCCGTGTTCTACACTGCATTTCACACCTTCGGCAATGATTCTGTGTCGGCCTGTTAAGCCCTTTGATACTAATAAGCCATTGATGCTAACAGCATTATAAATAATTTTAATCACCTTTTGCCACACAAACTGCAAAGTAAATAGTCCAGCTGATCCCTACGATTTTACACCCGCTCAGGACCAAAAAGCAGGACACGAACAACTTTTGATTATTGTTTAAATCTCCGGTATTACGTTCTAGTTTATTGTTCACCTGCAACACCAAATAAAAATTATTTAATTTCGATTTTGTAAATCTATGATCTACGAATCTATGATTATGTAAAAAGATGTTATAGAGGTTGATATATTGGATAGTTTAACATCAATTTATTATTTTAAAGTTGTTATGGGCTGTATGCCAGCTTTTTAGCCTTGCGAGAAATAGAAAAGATTATCAAGCAATGACGGCTAACCTTCGCTAGTCGAAGAGGCACAAGAAGAAGAAGAATGGGCTGTGTAAAAGGCTTTTCATGAATATGCAACACGCACGTATTCTTAACTGGTTAATTATCAAACAATCTTTAATATTTCAATGAGTTAAACTTGTATGTATATACATTTATATTTTCGGAATTCAGCACGTAAGGATTTTGGGGTAGAAAAATGGATCTAGGTAGGTTTTATTTAAAAAAATCGTTTTATCCCTGTTTTTGGGCATTAAAAATACTATAATTTACATTGAATATAAAACACTATTTTTTCTAAAAATTATTAAGTCGGCGTAGCTTATAGGTGGAACGGCCGGTCTCGAGAAATGAAAATATCTAGGATCGAGTTCCACCTACCCAATTATTTTTCTCTTTTTTTAAGTTTTTTTTTATTTTGTAAAAAATTTCCGAGCAAGGCTCGATCACCCAGGTACTTGTATATTATACACATATAACAGTTTTTGTTTTTTGTTAATTAATCATTACTAATTACATTATATAATAGTCGAAATATAAAAAAAAATAGTATTAGTTTTTCACGTGTAGCTGTTATTTTTTTCATCGCAATGCGGTTTTCTTTCATTAGGAAAACGCTAGCGCCTGTCTAAGTACTCGTCTGATGGAAAGCAAAAGATGCAGTCTACAGTAAACTTAGGTCACCAATATGCCTATTCACTATTCACTGCACTTTACAATGTCCTCACCGAACGCTTAGTGACGGTTCAACCTAAAATATAAGATCATATTATCCTACATATCTGTAATATGTAAATAATCATATTTTTTTGTAAAAACATTAAAATAGTAATATTCGGATACAGGTATTGTTTATTATTTAAAATATTATTAATTCTTGGTTCTGATTTGTCCTACTTTTTATTTTATTTTTATCAAATTTTTTATTTTACTTACCTCTTCAATTTGATTCAGATATTTGATTGTTTGCTTTACTCTAATCGAGCCATTAAATATTACAATAGCAATTATGAAGGCTGAAAGTGACACATTTACTATATCTTCGATTTCCTTTATTAACGTACTTGTTTCAATATCAGCTCCATTTATTTGAGGGAGAAATGTGATTACGTTGGAAAGGGTTATTGAGATTCCTAAAACAATCATTGTTCTTTCAGAAAACAAAAGTCATTTAAACAACATTTTTGTTGTTAATGTCATCTAAAGAATTGAAATAAATAAAATGATTTGTAAACTATTATATTTAATAATAATATTATTATGATATTATATCATAGCGTTGTATACGGCTGAGTAGAAGAGACCAAGCACATTTCCACCGAGGTGTCGTTAAAGGCGACTGAGGTATTTTGACCCTCCATGACGTATCTGTTGAGTAGAATAGACACGCTCTTTGTTACCGAGGTGTCGTTAAAGACGAGTTAGGTAAGTTGACGTCAGGCAGGCGGCTGGTCGTAAAATACGTAGCCAAATCATGTGACAATATGTTTATAACATGTTGTGCCGACTACACTTGGGTTGAGTGGGATAAGGGCAAGTTAATGATGATATACTATCTGCTACCCGCAACTTCGTTTGCGTTTACTGTTGTAGGTCGATAATAGATGGCCCTTTTCAATGCCATCCTATTCTTGTACAATTGACAGAATTTTTATAGCCTATATTTTACCCCGGTGTATAAGGAATAATTGAGCCAAATTTCATTGATATTGGTTGGGTGGATTCGCCGTGAAAGCGTAACACAACACGCGTAACAAGCGTTTGTTAGTCTTTCGCGGCGAATTTATTCACAAATTTTCGCATTTATACTATTGGTAAGAAGAAGTAGGATACAATAATTATAAATAGTTACTTACCAAGTAAAGAAATTGCAATATATTTGCCTAACGGGCGGCCGCGTGATAAAGTACCAACATAACCGCGGGCGTTCCGAGTGAGGTTAATAGGTGCGATGCCAACCATGCTTGAGATACGCAACACTATTCCTAAAGGACCAGATACAGTGCAGCTGTCTTGCGACATATTTAATTGCAATTAAGCAACATGTACTTCTATTTTGAAACGAAATCGTTCTGAAAAAAAGTCACTGAATAATCGTTTCATTGGTTTCTACAGTTTCGCGATAAGCGATTTAAAATTTTTATCTACTCTGATACTATAATACAAAGATTCATCATCATCCTCCTGCCCTTATCCCACTCTAAGTGGGGTCGGCACAACATGTTATAAACACGCTGTTATATGATTTGGCTGCGTTTTTACGACCGGCCGCTTGCCTGACGTCAACTTACCTCTGTCGTATTTTACGACACCTCGGTAAGAATGAGGGTGGTCTATTCTACTAAACCGGATACCACACGGCGGGTCAACTTACCTTAGTCGCCTTTTACGACACCTCGGTAAGAAAAGAGGGTGGTACTATTCTATTCAGCCGGATACCACACGGCGTAATACAAAGATTATAAAACTGAAACCAAAATTCTTATGACAAACATTACGTACTGGCCAAAAATAAAAAATTAAAAAGATTTATTACGATACAAGTCTTGTATGGACACCTGTATCATAATATAACTTTTTAATCATAACGATACACCTATACAACCTCCAGCTGGACCAAGGAGGATATATTTCTTGTCTGAATCTCTACCTTAAAAAAAAAAGGTTTCAATGAACGAGTCCGCGGCGACGCAACACGCATGCGCAATCGATGTTTGCGCCTTGGCGCTAACATTTGACATTTCAAAAATCTTTTCAAAATTTAAACAAAGTTTGGTTTTTATTAATATTGTTTTACGTATTTTAGTTTGAGAGTAGATAAAGTAGTGTATGACACTGTACATAACTTGGTCTTATAACACTCGTGTGATACTATAAACACACTTGTGTTATAAGAACCCTTATTATGAAACAGTATCATAATCTACTATTTGTTCACTCCAAACGACAATATGAACAGTTTATGCAGCTGTCTTGTGACATATTTAATCGTATTTATTGTGTTGTGTAGAAAATTTATTATACTGGCAGCAGGGTTTTCTCGTTTACTCCCCGGTTGGGGGTAAACGGGGTGCGGGCCTCGAGGAATTCCTCTTTACCCGGGCATCTCCTCGCGGGCACTTAGCCCGGTATGTGTTCCGGCCGTAGGCCGAGGTCACCTAGGTGACCTAAAGGTGTCGGTATTTGGGCCGTAAGCCCAGGTCACCTAGGTGACCTAATGGATGTCTTGTTCGGTGGGGAGGTCTGGGAATGGTAGCTCCCAGACCTCGGGGTCAATTTCGGTGGTGTCACGTCCGGTAGTGTCCTGATCAGGAAGGTGTGTCATGTCCGGTGTATTCGCCCTTTCGCCCGTCGCGTCGTCCTCTTCGTCACCGTCGTCATCCGCATCGGGCCGCGGAGACGGTGATCGCAGGAACTCGCGAGGCAGGGAACGTCCATCGGGTGGTCGCGCATGGAGTGGCGCGATCCCATGGAGGTGTACGTGCGCGCTATTGTCCGCTCGCGCGAACATCCGGCGCGCAAGGCGACGGACATACTCCTCCACGGTCGGCGTTCTGGTATCCCGATGCACGACGTCGTTCCGCACATACCTCGGGGCTCCTACGATCAGTCGCAGGCAGCGGTTCTGCTGGACTTGAAGTCTTCGCCTCTGGTACGCCGAACATAGCGCGTACCAGGCGGGTGCCGCATACGTCAAGCGCGAGCGGACGTAGGCACCGTAGACTCGCAGTTTGGTGTTGACAGGTAAATGGGATGTGAACAGCGTGTGAAGCTGGGACCTGGCAGCAGCAGCTTGGCCCACGGCACGATTGACCATGGGGACCATGCGCAGGCTGCGGTCCAACTCACACCCCAAAAACCTCGCTGTGGTCTTCCACTCTACGTCCTGGCCTCGAAGAGTCAGCTGACGTAGCGGCTTGGAGCGGCTGGTGAGCAGAGCGGCCGTCTTTTATTATACTACGACGAAGGGTCTTCTCGCTTACTCCCCGGGTGGGGGTAAACGGGGTGCGGGCCTCGAGGTATTCCTCACTACCCGGGCATCTCCTCGCGGGCACTTAAGCCCGGTATGTGTTTCGGCCGTAGGCCGAGGTCACCTAGGTGACCTAAAGGTGTCGGTATTTGGGCCGTAAGCCCAGGTCACCTAGGTGACCTAATGGATGTCTTGTTCAGTGGGGAGGTCTGGGAATGGTAGCTCCCAGCATACGTCAAGCGCGAGCGGACGTAGGCACCGTAGACTCGCAGTTTGGTGTTGACAGGTAAATGGGATGTGAACAGCGTGTGGAGCTGGGACCTGGCAGCAGCAGCTTGGCCCACGGCACGGTTAACCATGGGGACCATGCGCAGGCTGCGGTCCAACTCACACCCCAAAAACCTCACTGTGGTCTTCCACTCTACGTCCTGGCCTCGTAAAGTCAGCTGACGTAGCGGCTTGGAGCGGCTGGTGAGCAGAGCGGCCGTCTTCCCGACGTTGACAGCCATCCTCCACTTATCCAGCCATTCCGGCAACAAGTCCAGCATACGCTGCATGCGGTTGGTGGCGACGATCTGGTGGTAGGACGACGCGAAATACGCGCTGTCGTCAGCGAAAAGCGACAACAGCACGTCCTCTTCCCCTTCCCGCAGATGATGGCGCAGGGTGGGGATGTCATCCGTATACGCCGCGTATAAGCGCGGCGATATACAACTGCCCTGGGGTACTCCGGCTTGGATGGTGCGTGGCTGGGATTCGGCACCATCCACTGCCACGTAAAAGCTACGGCCGTGTAGAAAGAATGCCAGCACTCGCACATAAGCAGGCGGCATGGTGGTGTCCAGTATTTTGACCAGGAGCCCGGCGTGCCACACGCGGTCAAAGGCCTTCTCGATGTCGAGAAAGACCCCCACGGTGTAGCACCCGTTGTTTCGCTCACTGGTCAGGTGGTTTATGACCCTCGCCAGCTGGAGCGTCGTCGAGTGGCCGCTGCGGAATCCAAACTGCTCCTCGCGCAGGGGCAGATGGGGCGTGACTCGACGCAGCAGCAGACGCTCGAACAGCTTGGCTATGTGCGAGAGCAGGGTGATCGGCCGGTAGCTTCCAGGCAGGCGGCGGTCCTTCCCCGGCTTGGGAAGAACGATGATCTTCCCGGTCTTCCACGCCTCTGGGAAGTGACCGGTGTGGAGTACTCCGTTGAACAGTCTCGTGAGCGCTACGAGACCTGTTCGGGGCAGCAGCATCAGCGCGGCGTTGGCGATTCCGTCGGGACCTGGCGCCTTTCCTTATACTTCTATTGTTAAACAAAATATTTATTCTTGCAAAACAGATGTCGCTGAATAACCACTTGCTTTGTTTCTACAGTTTATGATAACTGAAGCAACTGTCCTATTTATACAAAAATCATTATTGGTTTCAATACATTATTTATTTATATTTCGCCTTTTCCTCAACTTATTTTCTATTATATATTATTTATTTTTGAATATACACGCACTACACACATTCACTATCTCAAACTCAACTATCGTTTCGCCCCATAACCAAAGCATAATCAATCGATTATAGCAGTAACGCTTAATTCTATAAATTATTATTGATTTTCTTTTAAAACAAATTTTAAGATGAAGGGCTAATCATTTAAAAGTAAGTTATATAATGCGTGCTAATTATTTTATTTAGATCACACTTAAATTGATAAAATTTTATACATATAACTTTTAGCTTACCTTACTTTGAGGTGACTGTGTCAGTTCAAATGCAATACAAGACAGAATTGCAAATATCTATCGTGTCTATTCCTTTTTATATCTGACAATGTTTCTGTAATAATTATATTAGCTCGATGCTATTTGCTGATAATAAGCTAAACCACATATATTTCTTGTTTATGTAGTTATTATTTCGCATGATACTTTGTTTTATATTCATGTTTGTCATAGAGAAACAAAAACCGCATACATTGTATAGCTCAACCGTGATTTCCTTTATATGAGTAAATTCTAGTATATCCTATCATTATGACTTTAAATATCTTATTTAAATAATCTTTCATTTTTTAGGTAGTTCCAATTGTTATTGTTTGTTACCCGTACTAAAATATAAAGCTGAAGAGTTTGTTTGTTTGATTGATTGTTTGAACGCGCTTATCTCAGGAACTACTGGACCGATTTGATATATTCTTTGACTATAAGATAGTTTATTTATCGAGGAACTCTTAGTCAGGTCGGCACAACATGTTTTAAACATGTTGTTTGATGATTTGGCTAGTTATTAATAACCGGCCGCCTGCCTCACGTCAATTTATCTTAGTCGCCAATTACGACACTTATTCTATTCAGAGGGATGCTACACGGCGGGTCAACTTATTTTAGCCGCCTTTTACGACACCTTGGTAAAAATGAGGCTGGCCATTCTACTGAGCCGGATACGACACGGCGGGTCGTCTTACCTTAGTCGCCTTTTACGACACCATTGTAAGAAATAAGGGTGGTCTACTCAGCTGGATACTATATTTTCCACAATAGATTTATGAATAAGAATCACTATTCGTTTTCATGCAGAAAAAATATATGAAAATTAATTTATTCTTATTATACCCTGTTCTATTCTAGTATGACATTATGAATATTAGTAGAAAGTACAGTCGAGTGAGGTAAAAGGTAACAATGTAAATTTAGATAAAATTACAAATTACCAGCAAAAATTTAACAAAAAAAAACAACTAGTTATCTTTTAGTTATCAATATTCTAAAAATAGATACATAAATCATACATATTACGAATCCGTGTCGTATATAAGAATTTTAGAAAGGGATCACTGTTTCACGATATTCGGAATCGCTTTTGTAACGCCCCTATTGTATGAGTGATACCCATTACAGATTATTGGATGATCCGCGCCCGAAGGACGCGTCAATTTCTTTTCATGAAAGGATGGCTATGTTAGGAACTGCGGACAAAACTTTATGCTGGAAATTTAGGAAGCATTTAACACTGATTGATACATTTAGGTATTTGTATGCCATATATGTATGCCATTTGTAAAACGATATTTTATTATAAAGTTTTGAGCAGAAAGTTGTTAGAACTTAATATTATAACTTTAATTAATTAATATAATAATAACATTCAGTTCTAGAAATCATCATCATCATCATACTCCCGCCCTTATCCCACTCTATGTCATGTTATAAACATGTAGTCACATGATTTGGCTACGTATTTTACGATCTGCCCCCTGCCTGACGTCAACTTACCTTAGTCGCACTTTACGACACCTCAGTAACAAAGTGAGTGGTCTTCTATTCTACTCAACCGGATACCACACGGTGTGTCAACATACCTCAGTCATGTATCACGACATCTTGGTAAGAAATAAAGGTGGTCTATTCTACTAGGCCGGATACTACACGACCACTTAACACAACCACTTAGCTATTAATATATTATATTATTCTTTAAATATTTAAGTATTTAATATCTTTGCAAAGCAACGTCCCTAGCGCAGTTCCTAACGACTTGTGTCTAAATCTAAATTAAATAAAGTTGAAATAATCTCTGATTTTCGCCAATCAATCCCAAAAGGCTAGTGTAATAGGAAGATAAATGTATCACTTTTTATATACAAAAATTCGCAAGACAGTCGACCTACTTCGAACGAAGATTGATTTAATGGAATATTGGCCGTGCCGATATCGGGGTCACATCCTGAACGCTCAGCGTATGAGTTTGGTATTACGTATAGTATGTGTACCAAATATATGCGAAATACAATTTTTAAGTTTCCAAGTCATTTATGTTTTCCCTGAGAATGCCTTGTATCATAGATAATAAGGATTTATCAATTCTTTATTTACGTATGTATCTTAATTTTAGGCTTGAAATGCTATATGGTTACAACTAGCCTACGCGCTACGCATTCGAGCTACGTCAAATGTTTGCTACAAACAATTATTCGGTACTAAATTCTGCTCGCGAATTAGTCTCAGTGTACTTCAGAAGACCGAAATAAAAAGTATCTTAAGAAATTCCAAAAACTTCACCAAAAATTAAACCTATTCATTACTCATTTCGGTCGTGAACATTTATTGAATGAATCAATATACTCTTTTGTATTTCATTAGCGTAAAAAATACAAGATTTGCAACTTAAAATTATATACAACTGATATGTAACTTAAATAAATACTACTAATTTTATTGGCCGTACAAAAAATATAAAATCGCAAGCTAAAGTTGCCCTCATATAAAGTAAGAAGTTAAAGTAAATAAAAAAAAAAGATTCGAACCAAAAACCTCGAAAATCTAACAACGCACAGTGAAAATTAGTACTAATTAAGCAGCGATGCGACTTTAAAAAGAAACGCAAAACGAAGCGATGCAAAGCGTAGTGTATAATGATAATTTAATTTGGAACATTTCCTTCCATGCATTCTTGCAGAACTTTGTAAGAAAAAAGTAATATAAAAGCTTTACACAATGTTTCATCAATATACATGAACTTTCAACTTACTGAAGTAGTAAGTAAGTTTCAGGCCAGAAAATAATAAAAGAGAAGTCTTTGCTTTCAAGTAGTTCAGGAGTTTCGGAAAGTCAACTTGAAACTCCGTTCATTTTAAATTTATATCATGTAAGAGACTTTGGAGCAAAACGCAAGACACAGTATATTTTTGGATATTGTGTTAATTATTGAGTGTATTATATATTAAAACTAGCGGCCTGCCCCTGCTTCGCACGGGTATAAAATATATATCCCATGTAATCAGTGTAAAAAAACGATTAAAATCATTCGAGCAGTTTTGATTTATTCATTACTGCCCGTGGCCCGCACGCGTTAAATTTGGAGAAAAACAATTTCCTTTCCCTATACCAAGAAGATTTCCTGCTATCTTTGGAATATCTAAATTCATATAGTACATTTTTACTTATTTACTTTTACATTTTCCCTATGTATTTTATTTTTACAATTAATTACAGAATGTCTTTAAACAAACTCTTGAAAGAGGGACATAGCTGCTAAGGTCGCAGTGTTGTAGGGCGAAGCGCGGCGTCCTCACGGCATTTTAAATCTGTAATATCTCCGAAAATGTTCACTTAAATTACATGCTGTAAACGGCCACATTGATCTATATTAAATCAACTATTTATTTGAGGTACTTAATTGGATAAGGATTAATGCTGTATTGTATAAAAATTGCTTCAAAAATAAGACATTATTTTTCGTAAAAAGTAGATGACAAAAAATGCTATTGTGGGTTATCCATAAGCGATAGACATATACCATTGGGGACATTCTGTAGACCTTTTTAAGATGTACAAATACTTAGTACATCATTTTGATAAATCTCGTAGGGTTTAGCCTGCGTTTGCAATGTAAGCGGAAAATAATGTAATTATTTACAGAAACCTCAAAAATTACAGTATTTCTCTACTCCGTATTGAATGTTATTATACGTACAAACCTTCCTCTGGAATCACTCGATCTATTAAAAAAAACCGCATCAAAATCTGTTGCGTAGTTTTAGAGTTTTATGCGTACATAGGAATATAGGGACTTTGTTTTATAATATGTAGTGATGACTAAAAATGACATCACTGTTTTTTGTTCCTGATTTTTATTATGAAACATGTGATGTTGCATAATAAATATTAATGTGATGAAACGTGATCTATTGCGGAAATCGTCAGTTTCGTTTTTTTTAAAGTGAAATGTAGTGTAATTATGTATGCTTGTAATTTTATTTTTATATACGCGAAGCTACGAAAATATTAAATTCGTAGTTGTATTGCAATTAGTTTCCGTGGAATAGACTTGAGTTTAATTTATGTGATTTGTGGATATTTTATTTCATGATTATGCCAGATATTGTCTAGATGAGCTTCTTAAACTAGCAGGGCAATGATCTTTTAGACAACAAGAGCAATTATACTCATTAAAAACTTATCAACCCTCCGAAAACTTTTCAAATAGCCATGTTTCCTTTCTTCAAGCTAATCCTGTCATGTCAGATTTACTTTAAATTTTTTGACTTTATTTAACTTTTTATACTTTCCGTTAGTTTTTCGTGGATCGGAGTCACCTTAAAGCTACCACGAACGTATTCGTTTCGGATCTTATCAAAACTAACGGAAAGCCGTTTGAGGTGGTACGGACATGTGATGCGTCGGGATGAACATCATGTAGTGAAAAGAGAATTGAGCCTATCGGAGGTCAAGAGAGGCAGAGGAAGGCCCAAACTAACATGGTGGACCAGTATGGCCAAAACATTAAAATTGAATGATTTAAAGGATCCGACAAGCTATGATAAATCATCATGGCGCGACATAATTAGGAGAGCCGACCCTACCTAACGTGGGAACGAGCGAAGAGAAAGAAGAAGATTTAACTTTTTATACTTAAATATTTCAGATAATAATTGTAAGTATAATGGAAGAATAGAATTATGTATAAAGAGATGAATCAAATTTTTATTTAGTCATGACGGAAATTATTTTTAATTTGATAATATATTTGACTGTATTTGTCATAGAATTATCGGACATACCAAATATTTACCAACTATCTGGCGTGTCACAAATAAATTGGCATTAATAGATACACTAAAGTAATGAACTAAATATTGTAGATCTACAAAAAGATTATGAAATACTCCGGTATAGCATCTCTTATGGTTAACTCACAATAACTAGTTTATGTTGAAAATATCAAAAGTAATAATAAAATTATTTTGCTATAATCCGCGATGAAATATAGCAAAATAATTTTATTATTACTTTTGTATTATGGATCTCCGCAAAGTAACGCCTAATTCTATAAATTATTTGAAAATATCAATTAAATACTCTGATTTTTACACGGGCGTAACCGCTAGCACATCTAGTATTGGCCATAAAATAGTATTAGATAAAATTGAACACGAAAAATTAAGTGACCTTAAATAAATCGACTATAATTAATAGATTTGTTTTTATTTCAGGTAATCCCAAGATAGTTAACAGAGGTACATATTACAAGTTAAACTAAATCGTGAAGTTAAGTTAAAACGTGCTGTTCAAAAATGTTTTTGAGGACCCAAGTATATAGTCTGCCTATGTTTGTATTTCCTATATAACCATTATAAATATCTTTGGACTAAAAGGACACATCAAAGTTTTTGATTATTAGGCAAATGGTCGTGGTTATCGATCAAGTCAGGCCCCCTTTGTGTAGTTTATGTACACATAACTCAAAAGTTTGTTTTGCGTTGAGTGACAGTAAAATCCCGGTTAGCTTACAAACAACTTTGTTTACATGTTCTTAAGCTTAAAAAGGGTCTTTGTTACACGAAATATAAAAACAGGCAATGTGTTCTAGAAATATTATATTTTTATTTTTAATATTTTGCGCTTCAAGCTCAAGATTCTTATCGGGCAAATTTTTCACGAAAATGAAATTCATTAAAACAATCAAAGGGTAATTTAATCTTTCAAAACTTTTTCGTGACCTTTGAAAACAATGTTAATTTCATCTGTTTCGGCGGCAAGAATATTATATCACATTAATCTAAACTTACGCCTTATAATTATACTTTTTACATTTACCACATTATTTTGTCCATAAATATGTGACCAAGTATACACATTAGTATAGACACAAGCTGTTTCCACAAATTCGTTATAGATGACTTGCATGCCCGTGAGCTTGATGTAAATTTAAGCTCAATTATTTGTTTTTTTCTGTTCTCTAAGGAATAAGGATTTGTTTGTTTTATACGTTAGTGCGGTATATAAGCTTCATAGGTATAAAATTTCATTATTATTTCTTCAGTGGATTAGCCGCAAAAGTGTAACAGACAAAACAAACAGTATAAATATGTATATGGATGTACACTTAGCTAACAAAAAGTTAATCTATAGAAACAAGAGTCTTTATTTTAGAATAGTTTGCCTTTCATGAAATATCTTTAATTATGCCTGTGAAATAATTAAATGTGCTTATTTTCACAATACTTAATTTAGAAGTATAAAAGTCTTAATTTTCTTTTTACTACAAAAAATGTCGCCGCCGTGTGTTATCCGGCTGAGTAGAATAGACAACCGTCTATCTTACCGAGGTGTCTTAAAAGGCGAGTAATGTAAGTTGACGTCAGGCAGGCGGCTCGTAGTAAAATGCCTAGCCAAATCAAAACATGTTTATAACATGTTTTGCCGACCCTTACCGACACTTAGACTGGAATAAGGGAAGGAAAATGAATGTTGATGTTGATGTTTTCAAATTTTACTCTAAATCTGATTCCAATATAAGTTTCTAGAAAAACTTTTTATATGAACCCTATTATGAGATGTCTGAAAGTTTTAGGGTGATCAATGGTGTTTAGTAAAAGACTGTAATTACCTTATATACGATGTAGGTGTCTGTGAAGTGGTAAATAAATATAAATGCGCTGCGAAGCGATTTCACTTACGATGTCAGTCATAAGTTACTATGTTAAGTATTCTTATAAATGAGTATTTATTTGATTAAACAGGGACTTGTCTCGGTACAGAAACGTGACATTGTAAGAGAGTCTTAGATTACTCCATTTGTTTGCAATAGAGGAATGTGCCTCTCAATGATTTCCATTAGCTACTAGAAACTTAATTGTATTTTATTGGTTGATGGTTTAATTGTTGAACTGTGTAGTGATATGTCCCAAGTGAAATCGTTCAGTACTCTATTAGAATTCTTGGTTAACCATGGAGACGATTTTTATTGGACGATTATATCTATATTTATATTAGATGATTGGAGACGATATTTTCAAATTAAGTTTTTGTGTCAGAAATTCCGATTATGTTGTCAAATAATATATTCAGGCACCATGTTCACCGTTCGCTTCTACAAACAGAATACCCAAGAGACTACTCTCCAACTGACCGTCATTTTTGTATTATATCCTACCACGCACACCGCCATGTTGTTACCTTCGACATTATGGCCAACACAAAATATATTAAATAATTTGGTTTAAAAACCGTAAATCTTATATATGATTTGATTTAATTTAAGTTCTGATTTAAAATAATTGCCTATAATTGGCAGTTACATCTTCATTTGTTAGAAACATGACAAATATTTGCTATTGGTATGTCTAACGGGATACATGGTATTTGTGAAAAGTCATGTATAGCTAAATATAGCTATACATGTTCAATGCAAACTGTAAATACAGGTAAAAGTAATTCTTTCATTTTAGGTAATTTTGATCAAGTGATTTTTTTACACACCGGTAGACGTACACCGGTTGAAATATCAACCGGTGTTCGTCTGTTTTTCTCTTTAAGAGAATTCTACGTCACAATAGACTCTTCCGCTTGGATTTAGCGACTCTGTTTCAAGGTCTTCTGTTTACAACTTCAGGGGTGTATCCAACAACTTTGGAGTCCTACGCGCAACATTTCTTTGTACCCGCTGTCTGCTGTCCTATTCCTTACAAATCAAGTTAAAACTAACAAAGAGTATATAAAGGATAGTATAAAAAAAATCCCACAGATTAGTGAAAAACATTGGATACAAAACATTTATCATTTTAATGTAGCAGTTATTTAAACAAAATAGAATGCTTATAGAACAGGTGAATTTAATAATATTTTTTTCACAAGTATATCCGTTCTTATTAGATTTGGAACATAATACAATATGAACGTATTAACTGGTATCCCACAAAGGATTGTTGTTTTTAATGAGAAAAGTTTAAACCGAATCGGATTTCTAACTTTCTATGCGACTCCATGATTGTTGTGTGGTTAATCTTGGTTTGTCAAAGTTGGCGTGCTGTTACGATATGTTTCTTATATTATGCATATTATTATTTGCAGCGTTTTTAATAATTTAATATTGATATGGCTAATACTACTTTATGATTACTAATCTATTCATTCCCCTCAAACCTTTTGTAAGTGTGAATACTTGTCGACTATACAATTTCCCATGATCGTAATTCAAAGCGCATTCATTATAAAATGAAACCAGACCCGTTGACAGAGCTTTGAGCAAACTTAAGTTCATTACAGTCTATACATGATTAAATCATCGTTCTATATTTCGGCCATAAGCAAGTGCCTTAGGCTAAAGGGTATGCAAATGCATTTTGCAAATATTGTTATTGCCTTTTAAAGGTGCGTTCGTTTATCGTTTTTATGTCATCATAAAAAGCATGTCTTAATCTTTCTTATATCAAAAAAATCACTTGATCAAAATTAGTTAAAATTAAAGAATTACTTTTACCTGTATTTACAGTTTGCATTACTGTTGAGAATAGACCGCCTCCTAGGATAAAAAATGGTTTGAGCCAAAACCTACCACTCTGCTCCAATACGCATTAATAGGTTACACATGCCCCCAGAATTATCTAGGGATATGTAGATTATCATCCTGTTTTCCTTCACCAAAAATAGAATGATGACGCGACGTATCAAAATGTCACATGTCACAAAGTCACATGATTTGGCTACGTATTTTACGATCGGCCGCCTGCCTGACATCAACTTACCTTAGTCGTATTTAACGAGACCTCGGTAAAAAAGATGGTGGTCTTTTCTACTCTACCGGATACCACACGGTGGGTCAACATATCTTAGTCGCCTTTTACGACAACTCGGTAAGAAATGAGGTTGGTCTATTTCTACTCAGCCGGTTACCACACGGTTTTTTTTTTTTTATGTCAGGAAAACCCATTATGGGTCATCACCGCCCGACGGGGACGAGCGGCGGGTATGTCGGACTCTCACCGACTAAAAACCTGACAGTGCTCCACCGCGCTGCTGGTGGCGGGGATAGGGTACCTATGAAGACATTGCCCCCATCCCCGCCAGCAGCAGCTCTGTACCCCGGAGAGCACCACCTCCGGGTCGGGGCCTCTCTTAACAGTGGCCCCTCCCTCCGCTAATCGATGCATCGGGAGCACCAGATGCATCGACCGCCTCGGGGACCTAACTCCAGCGAGCGTCCGATACCCCGTTCGGACCGCTCGGAGGTCCCCGTTAGGGCGGCATGCGACGGACTTCGGCGAGTCGCCTGCGCCCCGCTCGCCTGCGGCGGATCGGATCCAAGGACTCGACTTCCCGGATCCGCCCCGCCGCCTCCTTCCGCGAGATTACGTCCTCGCAGAAGGAGGCCATCGCTGCCCACGATCCCTCCCTGTCCACCATCGCACGAACAACAGTGGGCAAGGAGACATCGTGCCCCACCTGTGCCACGAGCTCTGCCCGCTGAACTGCCCAAGCTGGGTAGTCCGCGAGCGTGTGCAGCGCCGTGTCGAATTCGGCGCCGCACTCGTGGCACTCACCGGTCGGTTCGCACGGGGCCACCCGCCACAGATACCTCCCAAAGCAACCATGTCCGGAAAGCACCTGTGTCAGGCGGAAGGTGAGGTTACCACACGGTGGGTCAACTTATCTTAATCGCCTTTTACGAGACCTCGGTAAGAAATGTGGGCTTACGGCTTACTCAGCCGTATAATATATAAAAGTTCTGTTTATAAAGTCATTTATTATATTTTCATTTAAGTAGGGCGATAAAGACGGTAATACTGTAAGCAATCTCTTTAAACTTCGCGCAGGTGAGAAGAGCAGCTAAGCTTTCCGAAATAGGTCCTTCACTGTGTCAGCTGTTTAATTAAGATAACGACGGGAACGTCTATTTAATTATGTTTGTTAACCAATAATTAATGTCTGTCAACACGCCGATCCAAAAATGTTTAGTTAACGTTTAAATTTGATAATGGAGTTGAAATTTAATTAACGGAAAGTGTTATTTATTTACACTATTGCGGATAAAATTTATTTTTGAATTACTGGCTAGACGGACGCGGATTTGAAAGACTGATCTCAGGGATCGTCCATTACACCTTATCTATCCTAAAAATAAATTGCGCGTGCTTAATACAATAATACCTACTAAATAAAGATTACGAGACATTTACAAAAGTTTTGCTTAAATCTTTTCTTATCTAAATTAAACTCATTAATCAGCAGGGCAAATCTTAAAGTACGTATTATGATTAATATAATTAATTAAATTATATGCCGTGTGGTACCCGTCTGAGTAGAATAGATCACCCTCATTTCTTACCGAGGTGTCCTATAAGGCGACTAAGGTAAGTCGACCCTCCGTGTGGTATCCTACTGAGTAAAATACACCACACTCATTTCTTACCGAGATGTTGTAAAAGGTGACTAAGGTACTCGTAAGTTGATCCACTGTATACGCTTGAGTAGAACAGACCGCCCTCTTTCAAACCGAGATGTCGTAAAATAAGGCTAAGGTAAGTTGACGTTAGGCAGGCGGCAGGTCGTAAAGTACGTAACCAAATCATGTGACAACATGTTTATAATATGTATATATGTGCCGACCCCACTTAGAGTGGGATAAAGATACGAGGATGATGATAATTTATTGAATTATCCATGTCAAATGTCCAGGTAAAATTTATACTTCCCACAATTTGAAGGAAACTAAACTATGGTAAACTATAGAAACTGTGATGGCCCAGCGGTGCGACCGTGTGAATTTCTAGAGACGATCACGGGTTCGAACCCGGGCAGACACCAATGAGTTTTTCTCTTAAAAACTTATGTGTTTAATTGATAATTGCAATTTATCACACGCTTTTCGGTGAAGGAAAACATCGTGAGGAAACCTGCATATCTCTAGAGAATTCTGTGGAGGTATGTGTAACCTACCAATCCGCATTGGAGCAGCGTAGTAGGTCTTAGCTCCAATCCTTCTCTCCCAAAACGGGGAGAAGAGGCCTATTCTCAGCAGTGGGATAGTAACAGGCCGTTACTTAAACTATGGTTTCACGGTATACCATGAAACTAATTTTTGATTATTTTCGTGCGGTAATAGATTAGCCCTTGAAGATAAAACCCTTGAAGAAAATTCGACAAAGACAGTTGTACTTTTAGTGAACTTAAAATAGCATTTATCAATCTAGCTGAATGCCATGGAAAATAATATCTTAACGACCAGTAAATTAGTACCGACAATTTTCGATAAATCTTTACGATGATGATACGATGCTGTCACATTTTTGCGCTAGACTAAGATCTTCTAAAAGGATCTTTTATGAAACGATGTCATTAATCATCTGCAAGGAAATCCCTTTCTGGTGCCACGACGAAAGTCCCTTATTTGTGTTGAACAAAATATCGCAGCATATTTCCAGTAGATATCCTCACATGAATATTTTTTTTAATCTTGATTTTCGATATACCGTGTGGTATCCGGTTCAGTAAAATAGACCACCCTCTTTCTTACCGAGGAGTCGTAAAATACGACTAAGGTTAGTTGACGTCAGGCAGGCGGCCGGTCGTAAAATACATAGCCAAATCATGTGACTACATGTTTGTAACATGTTGTGCCGACCCTACTTAGAGTGGGATAAGGGCATGAAGATAATAATAATTTTAGATATAGTTTGTATTAATTTTTTACGATAAAATTATGTAAATAGCAAGTATAAGAACTTAGTAACTGATAATTCAGACGTTGGTTGCTTTATAGTATTTAAATCCAGCAGAATGAAATGAAAAGCTGCTTTACGTCAAAGGAAAGGTACGACAACTTATCTTTTGCTAAAGCCGGTTTAGATCTTGGATTTACCACGACGCTCGGTGTGATTTGATATAGTGCATATTTATCAAAGCAAATAGCTTTGAGAGTATTTGTTATGTAGTAGCAAATGGTGGTGTGTATAATGAAAATATAAAAATATATTTGCTTTTATCATCATCACCATCTTCCTGCCCTTATTCCACTCAAAATGGGGTCGGCACAACATGTTATAAATATGTTGTCACATGATTTGGCTACGTTTTTTACGAACGGCCGCCTGCCTGACATCAACTTACCTTAGTCGTATTTTCGACACCTCGGTGAGAAAGAGGGTGGTCTATTCTATTTACCGTATACCACACGGTGGGTCAATTTACCTTAGTTGCCTTTTACGACACCTTGGAAAGAAATGAAGGTGGTACTATTCTATTCAGCCGGATACCACACGGCGTAAAAATATATTTGTTTTTATGTTGATTATAAAATAAATTTCGCTTTTTGCAAAATTAAGAATATTACAACTACCTCTTGCCCTGTATAGTTCTCTTTTTTATCCGTTTTTACAGGTGGTGTACAAAAAAAAGTTTCAATAAAATTATAAACCTCCGTATATTGTTCTTTCTCTTTCTTCAGACTTTCTTTTCTTCGCCAAAGTATCCTTAGTACAGAATAACATTCTACAAGTCGAATAGCAATATTCTTTTATGATTCGTTTCTATCTATACCTACAAAAAGAAGAAAAAAAACAGCTCAAAACTATGGATTTCCTTAATAAACAAAATGAAATGTCAATTAGTATGATTTATAATACGGAATCTCGTAGAACCTTATTTAGATAAAGCATCTTTACATACAAATCGATTAACATGATGATCATAATTTCCACTTACAATGTAAATATTTATGTTTTTACTTTATCATATTAAATTATGAGTTCACTGCGAAGGCGCGAACAAAAGCTATTAATTATAATGTCTGCTACCTTCCCGCCACTTATAGTTTTCCATTAGAACAGTGGCAAAATAAAGTCTGGTTGGCGCCGTTTCGACATTGACTAGGCTAGACAGTGTATCCAATATGCATATCTGAACGATACACAGTGCTTAAAGTCATCTCATCTTAATGTGTACATAAAAAGATTAACCTTTCAAACTTTTTTGTTAACAATACAACAATTGCAATACTTAAAAAATAAAACAGCAATTTTGATATAATATTTTTGTGCGATTAGTTTTTAAAGTCATTAGAAATTATGTCGGTTGCCACCGTGTAGTATCCGGATAAATATAATAAACCACCCTCATTCCTTACCGAGGTGTCGTAAAAGGTGACTAAGGTAAGTTGACGTCAGGCAGGCGGCCGGTCGTAAAATAATTAGCCAAGACCTGTAATAGAATGTTTAAAACATATTATGCTGGCCCCACTTAGAGTGGGATAAGGGCAGAAGAATGATGTATGATGATGATTTTGTGCGAATAGAAATAACTACCTCAAGTTTTCCGATTAAAAACCTGAACATAGTATACCCAAAAGAGATCTCAGTTTCAATACTATATCACGTTAGGGTCATAATTTTGATTTTTAAGAATATTTGGAAAGAGTTACTTGTAATTATGTTAATTTCTATAGGGTCTAGCTAATTGCCTGGCAATTTGACTATGCATAAGTAAGGTGTTAAACTATATAATACAACTCAAGAAGACCTAAAGACTCTTCTTCTTACTGTACAAAAATTTATCAATTTTATCTTTTTATATTCTTTTAAATCTATCATGGTGGTTAGATGTAGACCATCAAAAATAAAAACAACTCTCGTAGCGAGAAGATAACGACAATTTAAGTCAAAACAATCTCAAAAGCTTTTGGCCTATATGGCTTTGTATGTTCGTCTTAACGAGACACCGCGTTTGAGTCTGTTAAAACATTTTAAGGATGACAAACACTGCGTTTAAACTTCACCTAAAGTTTAAAAAGTAATTAGTCTAAGATGGAAGTGGACTGCCTACTATGGTTTATATTAACCATATCCGTTACATATTATATTTATATAAAAAGCAAAGGTCAGTAGATCAAATTATAATATTTCAGGATTTAAAAAAAAATTCTATCTATTTAGATAGAATTTTTTCATTCTCTTCTCTCTCTCATTGCCCTATTTAGGGCAATGAGAAACTATTAGCGCCGTGTGGTATCCGGCTGAATAGAATAGTACCACCCTCATTTCTTACCGAGGTGTCGTAAAAGGCGACTAAGGTAAGTTGACCCACCGGGTGGTATCCGGTTTAGTAGAATAGACCACCCTCTTTCTTACCAAGGTGTCGTAAAATGCGACTAAGGTAAGTTGACCCACCGTGTGGTATCCGGTTTAGTAGAATAGACCACCCTCTTTCTTACCGAGGTGTCGCAAAGGCGACTAAGGTAAGTTGACCCACTGTGTGGTATCCGGTTTATTAGAATAGACCACCCTCTTTTTTACCGAAGTGTCGTAAAATACGACTGAGGTAAGTTGACGTCAGGCAGGCGGCCGGTGGTAAGAACGCAGCCAAATCATGTGACAGCGTGTTAATAACATGTTGTGCAGACCCCACTTAGAGTGGGATAAGGGCAGGAAGATGATGAAGAATTCTGAATTTAAGTCTGTTCCAAACAACTCTTACCTATATAAAAAAATAGGTAATTTGCTTTGTTTCTACCAGTTAAAAACGGTATTCTCACAAAAAAAACATTTAAACATCGACTTGGAAACTCATTGTTGACGTCCCTATTCGTGTTTCTGCGATCTGGTTTACTACAGCATACAAATGCAATGACTTTGGCAATTCAGTTGGCTATATTCGACTCACTGGAATTACTTGTTACAGAAACATGGAAGTAGGCATATGTAGCTGGTGATGTAGTTTAAGTTCGAAGAAACTAAATAAGATTCCCTAATAGAGGTTCTTCTTAATAAAAGTTTGGATGCTTACTTTCTCACTGAGCTTCAGTTAAGCCGTCGATTCCGGTTTATATTACGTAAGTTTAATTCAAGTAGTTTAATCTTCAGCATACCTCTTTATGATATTATGATTGTCAGATTCAGGCTGTATCTGTGAAAACTTAACTGTAACGTTAGCCCAGGGTTCGTGGATTCAATTCCACTGAGGGCCAAAATTTTCTGAAAACATTTTCTTAAACAATCTGGGTGTATTAAAAGTAAAAGTAAAGTATTTAAGATTTTATTAAAAATTATATAAGTATATATATTTACGTGTTTACTGTTAAGTTACTTATTTTGGCGACGGACGACTGTGCGTTTTATATATATTTATATATTATTTGAACATACATAATTTTATATAATTTCTCCTTGTTTCACAACCGGATCAGTGTAGTCAATCGATGCAATTTTTGATATGGAGATAGTTAATTGGCTGGAGACGAGCTTACTTTCTTTCAAAGCACTCAATTTCGATAATGTAGGTAAACGTAAATTGTGAGGCAAAAATGGAATATTATTTTATGGTGTCTGTCTCGCATGTTGCTTACGTAAGTCATTGTAATATATGACACAGTAATGTACGCACATTGTTTTGTAATAAATTTCGCCTGGTAATATAAAACATCACTATAAAACAACAGTGCAATAAAATTTCATACACGACGCGTGAATATATTATGTACATAAGCAAAAGTAGGAGTCTTCGAAAAACCGGGTGTTTTTAATTCATTTTCTTTAAGGATATTTGGAACATTTGTAAAAACTTGTATCCATTTTTAATCGTATCTACTATTATTTAAATGCATTTTGGAAACAACTTATTACGCCGTGTGGTATTCGACTGAATAGAATAGTACTACCTCCGTTTCTTACCGAGCTGTCGTATGAGTCGACTAAAGTAAGTCGACTCGCCATGTGGTATCTGGCTGAGTAGAATAGATCACCCTCATTTCTTACTGAGGTGTCGTTAAAGGCGACTAAAGTATGTTGACCCAGCGTGTGATATGGGCGGAAACGCCCACCAAGGCGTTGGGGCCCCTACTTGGGGCGCGATCTCTCCCTGTCGACCGTGACATAGCAAACACGGTGGGCAGGGAGCGATCGAGGGCAGCGATGGCCTCCTTTAGCTCTGCGGAGGGAGGCGGAGGGAGGCGGCGGAGCGGTTCCACGAACTGTTGTTCTGGATCCAATCTGCTGCTGGTGAGTCCAGGTGTTAGTGACTCGCCCAAGCCCATCGTCTGCCGCCCTAACTGGGGACCTTTGGGTGTTCCGAACGGGGTACATCGGACACCTGGCTTACTGGTCCCCGAGGCGGTCGGTGCATCTGGTGCTCCCGATGCACCGGTTAGCGGAGGGGGGTTTCTCTTTCGAGGGGCCCCTACCTGGAGGTGTTTATTCTCTGGGATCAGAGCTGTCGGCGGGATGGGGGCAAAATGTACAATGATACCCTGTCCTTGCCATTGGCAGCGTGGTGGAGCACACAGGTCGTTTTAGTCGGTGCGAGTCCGACATAACCGCCGCCTGTCCCCGTCGGGCGGCGGTACCCATAAGGGGTTTTTTCCTGTATAATAAAAAAAAAAAAAGCGTGTGATATCCGGTTGAGTAAAATAGAACACCCTCTTTCTTACCGAGGTTGACGTCAGGCAGGCGGCCGATCGTAAAACACGTAGCCAAATCATGTGACATATGTGTTTGTAACATGTTGTGCTGACCCCACTTGGGTGGACAGTGGGATAAGAGCAGGAAGATGATGATATTGAAAATAATCTTTTAAACTAAAAATGTATGATTAAGATTCATAATTTATAGGATTGGATACGTTATTTTTGGATAAATTTACACAATAACAATACAGGCTATAGACTGTGTTGCTATCGACACTTAGAACTTGCAAGTTTGGCACAAGTCCAGCCGTACAGAGAACGATAGCCCTATAACTAACATGTCCACCAAGCTATAAGCTTCTCAACGTATTCTTATTTTAAAAACGCAGCATTAATATTATAAAGCATGTTAGTCTCGTTAAGTCAAATTACATTCATAATTTATATCCCATAAAGAAATTTGCACGGCCCTATTTCAATGCTACGCGAAAGCGAATTGAAATTTATAGAATAAATATTGCATTTCATTGGTATTGAAACAAATAGGCAATGTCAGGGGTAACATCTCTTCCGTTAAATAAGGCTTACATAGAAGATATAGCGCAGAATCAGAATACTGTTGAAGGCCTTACGAACCGAGAGATACATTTCATTCAGGATATTAAAATTTCATCATCGTCGTTTTAACTTATGATGTTCACGTTAATTCAGTTTCAGAATTCTTATTCTAGAAACGGCTGTCTTTAAATTCTATATTCACTCGTGTATAATTGATCAGGTGGTATTTTTTTAATTTATGGATCTGGTTCATTTGAAATTAGACATAAGAATTAGTACATAGTCTCGCACATACATATGAGAGTATTGTTAAAAATATCGGTAATATTTAAAGAAAGCGCATTTATTTATTTAGGCACTTCAACAAAAGTATATCCCCAACTATAGGAGAACACAACATGCTTAATATAAAGTGTTACAAAGGTAAATATGCCAATACGATGTAAATCTGCCATGGAATAATTGTGTGTTTAAATTAATTTATGTATAGATTTAGTTACATTTTGAAATCGCGCAAAACAACTTATTCTTTCTGTAATCCTTGTACCTTAGGAAATATTAAGAACAAATTCCGATACAAAATGTTACATCAGTACTGTCTGTGCTCTAACTCTCTTGGCGATAGGAAGGGACAATATGTAATATATGAAATATGTATAATATATACAATGTACTATGTATTCAGTGTCGTATAACGTAAATTGTTGCTTTTAATATCTGTTGCGGGAGCTTCTTACTTTTTGGTTAAAATACTAAGTCGCATATATCAGATTTAGGAAAGATCATGAAAAAGAACTTAGGACTTTGCTAAGTATCATTTATACTCTTCGTCTCACATTTTTTACCGGTAAATAAAATAGTAGTTAAACGCAAACAAACCAATCACGACATACCCATAAAATAGAACGTGACTTGTGCTGAAACAACAAAAAAGCATCTAAAGGTACGTATGTTTGGGTTGCGGTGGAGAAACTAAACCCGACCTAAATTAAGACCCGATTGGATGTGAGGATGTTGGCACCCGTTAATATGTCCTAAATATATGTCGAAGTTAGAAATAGTAAAATGTTATATGTTATTTCTTAACATAGTTAACTGTAATAGTACCATTAAAGAGAGGCCTAAAAGCCTACTATACTGTTGAGGATTATTTGGACGATAAGAATACGTGGATATAGCTACTGTCCGACCCTGTACAAGATAGTAATGACTTAATGTAACTAGTTATAAGTATTATGTTGAAAAGAGCAACCGCCGAGTTTCTTGCTGGCTCTTCTCAATAGGAACAGCTTTCCGAACCACCAGTAGAATTGACAATTCAAAAGTACTTGTTTACAAGTCTATTTGAATAAAGAAAATTTTGAATTTGAA
Source organism: Morpho achilles (assembly GCA_947086495.1). Taxonomy (NCBI): domain Eukaryota; kingdom Metazoa; phylum Arthropoda; class Insecta; order Lepidoptera; family Nymphalidae; genus Morpho; species Morpho achilles. The sequence continues at coordinate 9,544,361 of CAMTZB010000024.1, forward strand.
TTTGAAGTAGAAATAGAAAAAATTTCGACGCTTAAATCCTAGCATCTAGTTTTCGGTTAGAACAAAACCAATATAGACAATATTGGTTTTGGTTTGTTCATAAAATGTATATTTGTTTAATGTATATTTGTATTATAATTAATATTTGTGTTGGCAGAGATTACAGAGTGTAGATAGTAATCCACACTGTAGCCGTTTTCTTAAGTTACATAACGATAATTCAACTGTTATAGCTAAAGTAAGTAAACTTAATTCAACAAGAGTAATTTTGAGGGCAGCATCAATCAAAAGTTTCGTAATGTCCTCTACATCTAGCAAAATTTTCTCTTGACTTTATTATAATGATAAAGTGGGAGTTGGCATAATTTTTTACAAATTGTAAGCTCTTAAAGCCAAACCAAAATTACGGTTCGAATTAAGGAGTTTCGAATATTAATTAAGAAAATTGTAAGCAAACAATAGCAATTTTCTTAGCTAATTTTAAATTTGGACCGTAAAAATATTATCTTTATTACAAGTTATAAGCTTTTCGATTATTCATTTTGTTGATCATTTTATGGAATTTATGGAACGCAGTCGCTGGTAGATCACGATCCTATTTTCAGGCACTGAAAAACTGCTTTAATATTATTTAAAAACATAGGCTAAATAAACTTTGATTTCTAAAGTTGTAATAGCTCAGTGGGGTTATGCTATAATACTAACTATAATAAAATAACTAAATAATAAAATAAATAATACTAACTATGCTATATCCCATATTTGTTTATGAATATATGTTTCCTGTTCCAGAAAGAAAATTATGATTTGTCGTCTTTCTTTATAAGCTTCATTTGAACCAAATTTCATCTTAATTGTTCCACCATATTAGCTGTGATAGTCTAATAAATAAACAAATAGACAGTTTTTTGTTTTTGTTCTACTTATAATCACTGTACTGTTACCAATAACTCAGAGGACATCACAACTTCGCAGTTACGTACCTGTAGCTTTTATTCTACATCACAGAAAGTATAAACAAATACGACGTTGATATTGAAATTTACGATTGAAAAACCCTTTATTACTACTGTAACGAAAATATATGATATTATACTGCACAACGAGAAACAAAACCACGACGAAAAAATTTGAAATGAAGCGCTACTCGCAAAAGTAAATAGACGTCGCACCAGCCACCAGAGAAAATAACATTTCACAAAACAAATTGTAGCACTCGGAAAGTTATAACAATCGTTCCTTGTTTTTTATTGACTTGCAGAAAAATTAGATTGCCGTTGCGGCTTTTGTTTATTTGCATAATTGTAGAAAAAAGATCAGACTAAAAGAACTTTTCTGTTGGTACAATTAACTATATTTTAGGGTTGAGTTTTAAGTTCATTGGTGGAAGTCATCTTTCATTGAAAAATACCCGTGAAAAACATTTGTCGTCTGATAATGCCTAATAGTCTAAGATGGAAGACTCATTATTAATCATCATTCTCCTGCCCTTACCCCACTCTAAGTGGAATCGGCACAACATGTGTTAAACATGTTATGCCGACCCTGTGTTGTGATTTGGTTAAATATTTTACGAGCGGACGTTTGCCTGCCGTCAACTTATCTTAGTCGGGTTTTACGACACCTCGGTAAGAAATAAGGGTGGGTGGTGTAATGAGGGTTCTTCGTCTCATATTCGGTACGCTTTCGCGTGGTAGTTAGCTCAGTAGAATACTACTCAGCCGAATACCACGTGGCTGTTCCACTTAGCTTAGTCGCCTTTTACGACTTCGGTAAGAAACATGGTTCTAAAGCTTACTATGATTTCAAAGAACGATTGTTGAGCTTTTTAAAGAACTTGTAGAACGACCTTTACTTAATTACTTGAACATTTTTAATATTAGAAATTTTGTTATTCTAAAACCGTTTCATAATTCTATTGTACCGTGTTATTTATTATTCTTAATATTATATGACCAATCAAAATCATATAAATAAGCTATGATTTTTTAAAACAAACATAACAAACAAACTAAAAAAAAAAGTCTATTATACAAGCAGACAGCAGTCTGGATGCTGGCCAAATTTTAATTCCAATCATTCTGCGAGTCTGCCAGCAATAAAATTTAAGCGAACTTTTGTTCAGAAAACCACGGACTGGCAGTTGGATAAATTGTCTTTAAGAGTCTATTCACTAGAGAAAGTATATCACATTGCAAACTGAAATTCTTATGGTATTCTCAGTTTTCCTTTAATTTTTTTTGTACATATATTCAGATAGATCAGACAGATCAGAGATTGACTCATTACGGAATAAGCAGACATCTGAAGTGTTAAAAAAATGTATGCGTTTGTCTTTTTGTTGTAAGCACGATATCTTTTTCGCGCGAGGACAGATCACATTATATTATACATTACATTTACATTATCAATTCAATATTGTCCCTATTTTGCTCTATAATATGAGAGTATTATACGAGAATGTGTTTACGGCATCATTCTCATATATTTCCTCTGATTGATGTGGCGCATAATATTTCCTTACTAATATGCAAGGAGAAACTCATTCCACATTTCCGGATTCAGCACCTGAGACCAAATTTGCACCAGCACATACAGTATTTGATTGATTGAACATTCTAACATATTGCTAAGGACAAATTGTAGACTAATAACTTTTTGGATACCTCGATTTTTGGTATTTAATTAGGGGCTATTAACGATATTTTTGTGGAATTCAATTACTTAGTTGCATCGCTCACTACTTAAATGCAATTGAAACCAAAGGTGTTGAAATAAAATGACGTGATGTATATTTTAAGAACTGCGTGATAGGTAGATAATAAGTAATTATGACAAGGAATGACTATGTACTATGGATTTCTATGGGGGGAGCGATATACAGGAAATATACTGTCATGTACATTATTTTACCTATATGCTAATTTCACATAACATTTTAACTCACATATTAATTAATTATAACTCACGTATTAATTAATTAAATACAGCAATGGTTTTGCTTATGAATTATCTGTGGTTGTACGCCATAAACCACATTAACACACTACTATCAACCTGTCATACGATTCTTTTGGCATTTTTTGTTAATGATCGTCTGATATAAACATTAAAGGACTCAAAGACGTGGTAGCTGAGAGAAGTAATAAATTACTTCTCTTGGTAAACAAATTCGTTATCTATGATTGTTAAAAAAATGTAATATTCGCGACAACCTTAATATAAAAAGGGTGACGAACAGATAAAATAGTAACCCCACCAGAATATATAATGAAAAGTATATCAAGTTATTTTCTGAACAGATTCAATGCCTATGATGAAGTTTATTATTTTATGAAAAATATTTGTTGAATAAAAAATAACTATGCTATATATCATTAAATAAGTCGTGGTACTTGGCGCACCGAATAACAGCAATCACTTTGACATAATAAACTATATGATCCCATTATGGTATCCGGCTACATAAAATAGACCACCCTCTTTCATACTGAGGTGTGATGAAATACGATTAAGGAAAGGCAGGCGGCCGGTCGTAAAATAACTAGTCGAATCATATTAGCATGTTTATAGCATGTTGCGCCGATCCCACTTGTAGTAGGAAAAGGGCAGGAGGATGATGATCCCATTGAAATGAATCTTTTCTTCTTGATTCTGTACTCTTTTGTTCTATTTTTATACATTTATACAACTTGCAATATATGTGATATAATAATAAGCATGACCCGATGCTACTGGATGGTTTATTACTAAAATTGTGATAACTTATAGTCAGTTTTTGGGAAATATGCTATACAGCCGGAACGAAACCTATTTATAACATTATTTATTAAACATATCGGAGATGATCAAATATGTTAAAAAATTAATTTTACTAATACATTATATTTGTTAACTTTGTATACTATTATATTAAATATGTATATTATTATAATTACTCACTGTAATTAAGTATTAAAGTATAATTGAAAATTAGTAGCCGTATTTGTTTCGTTATAATTGTATATACCATTTCAGCATAAGTATGATTAGATGGCATCAACAAACAAGTTCTGTGAACCTCACCTTGAATGGAATAAAACTTCCATCACACTAAAACGAAAAGAAGTCGAGTAGATCTGTGTTACGGATGCTGATTCAGACCTATGCGGTTTTATCTAGGTATAGTTTTTACGGAAATCGAATGTCGAAGTGCACTCAAAGTGAGTACTCTATTCTTGAAACATCTCAATACCTTTAAAGAGAATAGAAAATCAAATACGGATACATAAATCCTGAGGGGATTTCAGGGAAACAAACATTCAATCTGGGAAGTCAATCATTGATATCACTTTACTATTCAAAGTATCTCGTATAGCCGTGTGGTGTCCGGCTTAGTAGAAAAGAACACCCTCATTTCTTCCCGAGGTGTCGTAAATGGCGACTAAGGTAAGTCGACCCGCCGTGTAGTATCCTGCTGTGTAGAATAGACCAACCTCATTTCTTACGGAGGTATCGTACAAGGCTACTAAGGTAAGTTGACCCACCGTGTCGTATCCGGTTTAGTAGAATAGACCACCCTACATCTTACCGAGGTGTCGTAAAAGACGACTTAGGTAAGTTGACGTCAGGTAGGCGACCGGTCGTAAAAACGCAAATCATGTTACAGCATGTTTGTAACATGGTGTTCCGACCCCACTTAGAGTGGGATAAGGGCAGGAGGATATCATATTGTATTCATTCAAATATGGTGATTGTTATTTTTTGTTAATACAGGCCGTACGGGAGATTGAAAATGGTGTCTTATCCCTTTTAGATATATCAAAACAATATAGGGTATAAAATGTAACGGCCTTTTGTTATCCCACAGCTGGGTATAAGCCCCTTCTGTCTGTTTTCGGAGAGAAGGTTTTGAGCTAAAACGTCACGATTTCATTGTTAACATTATAATCTTCTGTGGCATATCATTTAAATTAATGTAAGAGTTTAAACAATGCAAATTGCTGGTTACACTAACTCCTAATTTGCTCTATACGCGTCTGAAGACAGAACAGGTCGATTGTTAAGAAATAATAAGTTAAACTACTAACTAGTATTTTATTTATGCGACTTTGCTGGATGCGGCCGCGTTATTAAAATAAGCTCATACTTAATGAGTATAGTAGTGGCTTATTTCTTCCTCAATTATCTGTAACCAATATTAATTTTATGAACCTTTGATTTTACAAACAATAATAAACCAATAGCTTCTCTCAGATAAAAGTAAGCTTTAGTGGCATGTAATATTGGTTGAACGTTATGAGTAAATTGTGAGCTTGTTTTCTCCGATAAGTCCCAAATATCTTGGGAAATTTACTCGATTTGATTGCCCTTGTTTGTTTTCGATTTGCGTCGCTAAATAATGCTGCGAGTGTTATATGACTAGAGTAAAGATATATTAGGAAAAAAGATACAACAATCATAGAATATTCATAAGGATCGTAATTGATATCTATTGATGAATTAGCTTTAAAATATAATCTATATATATAAGAAGAATATATAAGCAGTATATATATAATCATCCAACCAGATGAGTTCGCAGTTATTTTTATTGTATTGAAAATCGATACCTTTTGATACATATTTTGATATTGATATTATTTTAGACACATATTTTAGAAAAATTATGGAATTATTTATAGAAATATGCATTACTTTGAGTAGATCTATAATACAAAAGATATTATAAAATTATTTTCCTATAATTATGCCGCGATAAAGTAAAAAATATATATAAAGTAAAAGTATAATATAAAGTAAAAGATATATACTCGTAATGCTAAATGTAGAGTGGACTATCTGTACGCATACCTGATACTCAACTCAACCCTTAAAATTTTATGTACAGGCGCTGACGTATGAAATTAGTTTATCCCATTAAAGGCAAAATAGCTTTAAAATAATTTGATCACAGATATTAATCAAGTAATAAAACTAACAATAAATTACAAATTAAGTAAATGTCGGCATAAAGACAATTTGCTAAACATACACGACCCATAAGTGTTTTCGACCCAAATATACTTTATGATACAATCACCTGCCCACTTTTTCTTCCGCTTCCATGGCTCGGAACATCAAGTCTTAAATACTTTGCCTGGCACTAATATGTATTGACACGCCATCAGATTATTTGAATCCCGACACTCACTACGTTGTCTGAGTGTCAAGAAATGATTGAAAATACAGAAAATATAACTTTCATTTTATATAAAATAAGAATTTGGTATTATAGAGTCTTAGCAAGATATATTGTGTTAAAATAGTAAATAAAATTTAGGAAATAATCTAAATAGTACGTACGTAGTATACGCGGCTTTAAATTAGATAAGGTAATATATATCTTCCTGCCCTTATCCCACTCGTTAAGTGGGGTCGGCACAACATGCCTGCCTGACATCAACTTACCATAGTCGTATTTTACGACACCTCGGTAAGAAAGAGAGTGGTCTATTGTACTTAACCGGATACCACACGGTGGGTCAACTTACCTTAGTCGCCTTTTACGACACCTCGGTAAGAAATGAGGTTGGTCTATTCTACTCAGCCGGACACCACACGGCGGGTCGACTTACCTTAGTCGCCTTTTACGACACCTCGGTAAGAAATGAGGGTGGTAATATTCTATTCCACCGGATACCACACGGCGTATATATATATATATATATATATATATATATATATATATATATATATATATATATATATATATATATATATATATATATATATATATATATATATATATATATATATATATATAATATTAATTTCTTTAGTATGGTGCATGATGAGCTGTAAAAATTTAAACATATCTAAAAACCCAGCTTAAAACCTTCAAGTCATTGCTCTCGTGAGACGCAAACAAAGCTCAACAAACAATGGCTTGCATTGTGCAAAAAGTTATATTTAAGCAAAATTTTCTAAAAGAACACACTAAGTCTTTGTTATTAAAATATACATAGAAACGATATTATGAACACTAGGGAAAGAGTTATGAATAATTATTATTTGGCTTAGTCATTATAACCTTTACTTTATTTTGTCTCTAGACGGTTATCTTGATTATGACACCTCGCTGGTCCTGTTGTATTTCCTCTCAACAATATTTACATATAGTAAACTCACGTCTTATTCTATCGGGTTAGCCCGACTAGTTTCGAACCCATCCGGGGAATCGCGGCGGGAACTGAATCAGTTCCCGCCGCGATAACGTCGTGTAAAGAGCTCATGAATAAGTGCCCCGGATGGGTTCGAAACTAGACGGGCTAACCCGATAGAATAAGACGTGAGTATAGCCGGTTCTATACAATAACTATGAATACTACTCACGATAGTTTAAAATTTAAAAATATAGTAAACTATACATGAATCTGAACAATTATTGTTACATAGAATATTGGTTATATTACTTTTCGCTATAAATTTATTTACCTTATTAATAATTAATGTACCTTTGTTGGGGAAGTGCGAAACATTCTGACATAAGTATTTTTAATGCTTACTAGAAGGTCTCAATCTGTATTTCTTATAATCATCACCTTCCTGCCCTTATCCCACTCTAAACGGGGTCGGCACAACTTGTTATAAACATGCTGTCATATGATTTGGCTGCGTTTTTACGACAGGCCTGACGTCAACTTACCTAAGTCATCTTTTACGACACCTCGGTAAGAAGGAGGGTGGTCTATTCTACTAAGCCGGATATCACACGGTGGGTCAACTTACCTTAGTCGCCTTATACGACATCTCGGAAGCATACTATTCTACTCAGCTGGATAATGAATAATATAATGAATTATGGAAATGAAGAAAATATATTTGTATCATATTTTTGTATTGCATGAGCTAATAATTTAAACGTGTCCACAATTATAAGTAAGTAAGTAAGTAACTAACGGCCTGTTACTATCCCACTGCTGAGCATAGGCCTCTTCTCTCCGTTTTTTTTTTTGGAGAGAAGGATTGGAGCACATTACACATATCCCCAGAAATCTCTAGAGATATGCAGGTTTCCTTACGATGTTTTTCTTCACCGAAAAGCGTGTGATAAATTGCAATTATCAATTAGACATGATAAGTTTTACTAGAACACTCATTGGTGTCTGCCCAGGATTTGAACTCTAGACCTCCTCGAAAGAGGCGCACGGTGTTACCGCTGGGCTACCACAGCTTATGTATAATTATAAGTAAAATAGTTACTAACTAACACTTTTAAAACATTTTTCTTTTAAGTATAAGTAAATAGCTAACCAATGTAGTAAATATTACTGTAACTGTATCGAACGACAGGTTTTTATTTATACCTATATATTAATTTACTTTCCCAAATGTCTTATCTATGTCATAGGTAAGTGGCAGAAGAAGCTATTTGTGTCGCAGATTCAGTAATAAAGTATTTTTCCTAGTTAGGACATGTATCAAAACTATGAAAGAGCCTTTAAACAGACATATAATTCACAGTTACCCTCAATACAAAATGGATATTAAAAAGATTTCATGGATTCATGAAACTCTTCCGCTAAGTTGAATCAGGCTTTAATTGTCAATGGTTCACAATCGTCATAAAAACGCCGTAATAGTTTAATAGTTTTGTAAGGAAACGTAATAGTTTAATAGTTTTGTAAATATTACATTTTAATTTTGTGTATATCTATAATATTTAAATGAGTTAATCTTGTAGATATATATATACACATATTTGGATGAGTTTGGTTATAAATTTTAAAGGCGTGATAGCTTATTTTGGTAACGGTCGGTCAAGATAACATTTTCTTTTTCTTATTTAGTTGAATTTTATTTATATTAAAAAAAATACCCAGCAAGGCTTGGTCATTTTTATACCATACCTAGATACTAGATATTTATATGTTATATAAATAATTTTACCGATGCAATTTCCTGTCTGGCTGTATATAATTTTATAAGCCGTTTATTACTAACACAGGTCCTTAGATATCAGCCGAGCATAGTATTCTTGGTATAGAAAAGGGATACTTATAATAAGTTTACCTTTACTGGTAGCGCCGTATAACGGTGATGGTAGGGTGGGTATGTAAGTAAAAAAGATTTTAAGTATGACTCATATCTGGTATAGAACGATCCAGTCACAACCTCCCAGAGTACCATGGTTCGATGATAGTACATTGTGCCGAACAGATATCATTCTTATGCTTCGCCTTCGGTCCGGACACATTCCATTGAACAAGTTTGCATTTTTATTGAAACATGTAAATTCGCCCAACTGTAGTGTCTGCAACAAACTAGAAGATGTTCACCATATTCTAATGGAATGTGCCCGGAACGAAAATGTCAGAAAAATCAAACCCAGGCATAAACTATTAATTGGATACTGTAACACTATTTTGGCATTTCCGTCATCCAGAAAAGCTAAGGCTTTGCTACATTTAGCTAGAACCAACTTCAAAAATAGATAAGTTTTTATATATTAAGAATTATCATATAATCTTTATATTTAAATGAGTTAATCTTGTATATATATATATTTTCCGAATCTCGGAAACGGCTCCAACGATTTTCCTGAAATTCAGCATGTAGGAGGTTTTGGGGGAGAAAAATTGATCTAGCTAGGTTTTATGTAAAAAAAATATTGTTTTATCCCTGTTTTTGGGCATTAAAAAACACTAACATTTATATTGAATTGAATTTTCGCCATTAACTGTCAAGTCGGCGTAGTCTTTTCGGATAACGGGCAGCCTCGAGAAATGTGAATGCCAAGCATCGATCCCTAACTAATTATTTGTTTTTTTTTTTAAGTTTTTAATTTTTTTTGTATAAAATTCCCGAGCGAAGCTCGGTCACCCAGATATTAATGTTAATTTACGGAGTGGCATATTCGCTTAAGCGAATAAACTCCGAAAATAAAGAGAAAAAAAAAATGTATGACTCATCTTAAGTATCTGCTTTTAAAATATAAAAATCAATGAAAGTACGAAAGCCAATTGCATGAGAGAAGAATTTATAGAATTTGTATATCAAGCTCAGAAAATATTTCTACATGGTCAAGCGTGGAAATTTCAATTGGTTAGGTACGCAAGTAATATTCGCCCTTGGTGATGATTGCGGTTTCCAAATGAAAATCAGGTCACTGGTTCTAACGTATATGTGCATTTTAGAATTATTTTGATTTGAATTGGAGGAGTATATTGTGTGGGTATGTGGCTAGTTTTCCTTCGGAGTTTTATAGATGCCTTATTTTTACATGCCACCGGGTACATCCTTCTCCTTTTATCATTGTCAATTTTATTACCTTTCTTTAGATACTGTTTGTGAAATTAATAGTAATATTATTCAGCCCAGGACTGTGTGTTTTTTTTTGTAAAAAAATTTTTATTTTAACTTTTTATTTTGAAAAAATTATCGAGCAAGGCTCGGTCAACCAGGTACTTTAAATTAATTAACATAATGTAAACAAGACAAGTTAAAAAGGCTTTTGACAAAATTTACAAGTACTAAGTTATTTTAGCACTTACTTACTTAAGTTACTTTACTTTAAACAAGTATTAAGTTACTTACTTTCGGGACGGACGACCGTGTGTGTAAGTGTCTCATATATTTATTTATTATTATTTATAATTTCATGTCCCTAATGACAGTATCACAGTATCATAATGCTCAATCGTACACCTGGTTGTGGACCAAATTTAACTTGCAAGATTTGACCTTTATATATATATATATATATATATATATATATATATATATATATATATATATATATATGGCAAGTTGAGTAAAAGTTTTAAAATTTTTGCGTTAAATTTAAACCAAATGGTATGTGCGGAAAATATAAATGGCAGTGTGAATCGAGAAAATGTGATAGCTTCAAGAGCTCGTGTTCGAGATTTATGGGTGCTATTAAACCTTAAAGGGATTTAAAAAGGCATGTCGGCCGTTCCAAACGGCTTAATTTACGGATGACTGCTTTAATCATATTTCTTTTCATACGGTTAAGTTTTAATCAATATTTAATCTTCGGCGATCATGTCTTTCACGAGCCTGAGGTTTTTATTGATTGAGCTTGATTTTTATGTGTTGGGTTTTTACTGGTGAGGTCTGAAGTTGATTTATCTAAGCGAGGCTTCTGGTACAGATAAAAGATAAAAGTACTATACACTAGTCAATTTTAGATAATTTTATGTTTTGTGTAAGGGTAAGTTGACCCACCGTGTGGTATCCGGTTTAGAAGAATAGAGCACCCTCCTTCTTACCGAGGTGTCATAAAATACGACTAAGGTTGTAATGTTTAAATGAAGACGAACTGTCACAGACTGAATGCATTTATTATTGTGTTACCTACATAACACTGTTGCCTCTCTTAAACATCTAGAAGATCAATGAATATGGCTTTAACAATCATGATTTTACAAAATAAAACACAGAACAATTATAATCTTATGAACTTAGGTAACAAATAATCAAATATATATCATTATAATATATTTAAACATACAATTATAATTTTAAATAATTTTTTTTAATACGTGGTCTCAAGGTCATGCCATGTGCGACCTGATTTGGGCTAGACCTGGAAGGTGAATATGCTTTTTCAATTTCATTATCCAATGATTCACATGGTACTGCAGATGAGTCAAGAAGAGAATTCTCAGCACTTTTTACGATTTCATTGCCGTGTGCCTTTTCAATATCTATACTGGTTAAAGTATGTCTAGGTTTCCTTAAGCTTTTGTTTAATATTTGATCAACATGTCTCTTACAAGTACGATCGTCGCTGGTCTTAACAGTATACGAGACCGGCCCTGTTCTTTCAAGTACCACACCATCTTTCCACTTAATCAAATTATCATTGTAATTACGCACCAGAACACGATCACCGGGGAGCATTTCACGCAGAACACCACCACGAAGTGCCTCTTGGTTAGATTGCTTACCGCGTACTACATCTCGAGTATCTGGTCTCAACAAGTCCAACCTACCTCTCAATCTATGTCCCAACAGTGCTACGGCTGGCTCCTTTTGCGTCGTGCAATGCTCGGTATTCCTGTATGTAAATAAAAATTTACACAGGGCTTTGTCGAGATTTTCGTTTTCAACGAGTGCCTTTTTCAATACTAACTTGATTGTTTTGACAGCATTTTCAGCCGCACCGTTGCTAGACGGGTGATATGGAGCTACCAAAATTCTCTTGATACCGTTTTTATTCAAGTATGACAAGTAATCAGACGAAGAAAAAGGTGGTCCATTGTCACTAACCACGCATTTCGGTAAACCAAAACGTGAGAATATCTTACGGAGGCATGTTATGACGGCAGACGCTGAAGTGGCGGGTACTGGTTCCACTTCCAACCATTTGGAGTGCGCGTCCAAAATCACAAGATAATATTTTTTGCGGAATGGACCCAAAAAATGTACATTAAGTCTCACCCACGGTTGGTCCGGCCAGTCCCACGCGTGCAGCGGCGCGGGCGGCGGCTGAGCGCGCTGAGCACTACACGCGGTGCACTCGCGGCACACACGCTCTATAGCTGCGTCTAGCCCGCTCCACCATACGTAGTTCCGAGCTAGCTGCTTCATCTTGACTACACCCATGTGCCCTGAATGCAATTCCCCTAACACAGTCTCCTGTAGACTGGCGGGCACCACGACCCTGTAGCCCCATACCAAACAACCCTGCTCCAAAATTAAACTATCGCGTCTTAAGTAATATTGCTTAAACTTTTCATTTTCTAATTTTGTAGGCCACCCGAATTTTATAAAGCCGACTATTTTGTTCAACATCATATCCTTAACGGTTGCAGTTTTAATTTCATGGAATGTTACGGGTAATTTATCCTCTATGAAATTAAAATAACATTTATTTAAGCTATCCTCCCGCATCGCACTCTGACTGTCCGGTGACCGACCTAAAGGTAAACGTGACAACGCATCAGCGAAACAATTTTTCGAGGAAGAAATAAATTCTATATCAAAATCATAAGCTGCTAACCGTACAGCATACCTCTGTATTCGACTCGCTGCCGTTTGCGGGATACCTTTATTTTTGCCAAATATGTAACTCAACGCTCGGTGATCGCTGCGTAAAATAAAATGCCGACCATAAACGTAATGGTGGTGCCTACTAACGCCAAAAACTATAGCTAACGCTTCCTTATCCAACTGTGAATAATTACGTTCGGCATCGTTCAGCGTGCGCGACGCACAGCTGATCGGCCGCTCGCTGCCGTCGGGGTAGCGGTGCGCGAGCACGGCCCCCAGCCCGTACGCGCTGCTGTCCACCGACAGCAGCAGGGGCAGCCCCGCGTCGTAGTGAGCCAGCACCGGAGAACTACTCAGCAGTTTTTTAACCTTTTTAAAAGCATTTTCACATTCCAGACTCCACTCCCATTTTACCTGATTCTTAAGTAAATCATACAAAGGTTTCAAAATAGAGCTCATATTAACACAAAACTTATTGTAAAAGTTAACGAGACCTAAAAAACTTTTTAATTGAGTGACGTCTTTTGGCGAAGGCGCCGCCAGAATAGCCTCAATCTTATTACTGTCTGTGTGAAGACCTTCTTTATCAATTCTGTATCCTAAATATGATACGCTATCTTTAAAAAATTCACACTTGGCCCAATTTACTCGTAACCCGGCCTCTTTTAACCTAGTTAACACCGCTCGTAAGTTTTTAAAATGCGTCTCCCTGTCCTTCCCAGTTATACAAATGTCATCCTGAAAAGCTACTGTAGAAGGTAATCCACTTAAAGTTTCTTCTATTAATTTTTCGAAATTTTCCGGTACACATTTTATTCCAAAAGGGACCCTTTTGTAAACAAAAGTACCTAAATGTGTAGTTATAGCTGTCATGGGCTGCGAGTCTTCCGTTAGCAATACTTGCTGATAGGCGTGGGATAAATCCAGTTTAGAAAATTGTTCTCCTTCCCCTAGTGTAACAAATATATCGTCAATTCTCGGAAGAGGATAGTGAAAGTCTTTTAAAAGAGGATTAATAGTTATTTTGTAATCGCCGCATATGCGGATATCGCCATTTTTTTTAATAATAGGCACGATAGGAGTACCATAATCCGACCGCTCGACTTTATAAATGACGTCATCACGTTGCAGCCGCTCCAACTCGCGCTCAACAGGCGCGCGGAGCGCGAGGGGCAACGGCCGCGCCTTCACGAACACGGGAGTTTTATCCGCGAGATGTAACTGCATTCGACTTTTATATGTCCCAAGCCCATCAGCAAAAACTTCAGGAAACTCCTTACGCAACAATTCTATAGAATGGTTAACATATTTCTCGGATAAATTATAAAAATTACTTACATCTAATTGCAAGCGTCTTATCCAGGTGCGACCCAACAAAGGAGGACCACCATTTTTAATTACATACAACGGCAACTTTTGTGACATAGACTGATAACTTACATTAACTATAATATAGCCTAATGGTTCTATTACATTCCCCGTATATGATTTCAACCGTATATTTTTATGCTGTAATTCTATATTCCCGAAATATTTATCATAATAATATTTAGAAATGGCGGATATTTTACTACCAGTATCTATTTCAAATTTTACATAAGAATCTTCTACGTTTAATTTAATATAGTACGGACCATCCTTGCCCCCGCAGTCCATATTATAAAAGTCTAAGTCACTATCGTCCGATTCATTTAAAAAAAACTGACCTTTCGACTTCTTTTGTTGTACCGTATCACTGCACTTATCGACACTTTTACACATAACTTGAAGATGACCTTTTTGTCCACAATTATTACACGAATAATACTTAAACCGACACCTGGAGCCGGCATGCCCGGGGCGGCCGCAGCGCAGGCAGGCGCGGGCCGCACCCTCGTCGTGCGCCGCGTCCGCCGAGCCGCCGCCGCGCTCCACGCGCCGCCGCTCCCCGCGCGGCACCGCGTTGACTCGATGCACTCCTTCCGCTGCGAGCCCGCCGCTGGCGCCGCACGCCGCCTCCGCCGCGTGCCTCTCCGCCGCCTCGAGCGCTAACGCAAGCTCGATTGCGCGTTTGTAATCGATGTCCCGCTCGGCAAACAATCTAGACCTCATGTCTTCATTACGAAGGCCGGAAACAAATTGATCCCTCAAGTTGATCTCGAGAGTGTCGCGAAAATTACAGTGTTTCGCTAAATGCTTCAAACTCTGCAAATATTCACTTACAGTTTCCCCTTGTAACTGTTTTCGTTGCCGGAACATGTGTCGTTCCGCGATTTCCGACCTCTGCGGTTCTAAATGATCTTTAATTATTTTTTCAAGTTCGTCAAAAGATTTATCTTCTGGTAAATCCGGGTTGCACAAATCACACATTAACTCATAGCACGAAACACCAACATGAGTCACCAACGTGGCTACGTGCAAGTCCTCACTAATATTGTTTAAGGCAATAAATTGTTTTATTCGCCGACAATATGCATCCCAGTTATGGGAACCGACTTCAAAATTCTCAATCTTCCCGATAGGCATCTTAACGACTTTAAAATCTATAATTAAAAACACCGACTGCGCCAATGTAATGTTTAAATGAAGACGAACTGTCACAGACTGAATGCATTTATTATTGTGTTACCTACATAACAAAGGTAAGTTGACGTCAGGCAGGCGGGCGGTCGTAAAAACGCAGCCAAATCATGTTACAGCATTTTTATAACATGTTGTGCCGACCCCACTTAAGTGGGATAAGGGCAGGAGGACGATGATTTATGTTTTGTGTAGGAACAGTTAAGGACTATTAAAATGTCTCTTCTATATAGATATATCTTCGTTTACAATTATATCTTCCTAAGACAAACTTATTAAGATGTTTATAGCAACTCTGAAACGGTATTTTGAGACATAATAGAGTCAAATTTAGTTGTTAAAATAAACTTTATTTGTTTACTATGTATTCTTTTTCCTTTTCGGAGGTAAAAGGGACGTTTTCTATACTATTTGTTAGCTGGAATAGTATGTTTTAAAATATATAAATAAATTTTTCATAAGAATGTTTAAAACAAATTTGAAGGATCAAATATTGTTTTTAAGATTTTTATGTTTTTTAGAGTTTTATATTACTAATACTTATGTGCGAGTTTACGAGTTTTATATGACTAATACTTATTAACTCTAATATTTATGTGCTTATTTGACATTTACAATCTAATCATACGTATTTTTTAATAATTACTATTATACGAGTTGTTTTCATTCTTATTCAGCAATCTTGCTTATTTTTTGTATCTTTGTTTCAGAATCATGGATTCCGAACGAACGTCTTAGTCCAGACAAATAGACAAAAATGTGTATAAAACAAAATAGTGAGTTTAAAATAAACAATTCAGATAAAATAGCCGTGAATATATATAATTTGTGCGTATTTAATAGTTAATACAATGTATAACAAAACTTGTTAAGTGTACCAGTGTAATTACAATGAAGCTAAGTGTAAGTGCGTACCGCGCTCATGCAGCTGCGCACAAGAAAATCCTGACATCATCTTATCAGCAACACTATGGAAGCACAGCTGCGCCATCCTGCAATCCACTACATCCCACAAACTTTACTCCACAGGTAAGTTTATTACATTATATATTAGTATCTGGTTGACCGAAACTTATTTTGCTTGCCTTGCTCGGTAATTTTTTACAAAAAAAAAAAAATAATAATTGGGCTCGATCCTAGGTATTTTCATTTCTAGAGACTGCCCGTACCCCAAAGTCAGCTTGACTTGATAGTTTTCGGCAAAAAAAGTGTTATATATATTATTTTTATATTTTTTTTAATGCCCAAAAACAGGGATAAAACAATTTTAAAAAAACCTAGCTAGATCGTTGTTCCCCTCCAATTTTAGGAAAATCGTTGGAGCCGCTTCCGATATATATATACATATTTAACTGTAACTCCTTATGACCCCAACGACCATCATTTCTTTCTGTACTCCGTAAATAACCTGATAAATTTTGCGCTACAACACTAATGAAAATTCCATATTAAAACAGACAATACAATTAATTCAAATCCCTCTGTTCAAAATATAATCTCCAATCTCCATGTTAAGAACTTAAGTAGTAAATCTGTTTCGATCGGATGCACAGTTTCCTGTTCAATTAACCGTGAAGTGTTGAACAATACGCTATTTCGTAAGTAATAGGAGATTAAATGTTATTTTTTTTACAATAAACAAGTCTACGTTTACTCGAAAACTTGTTTGATCCATCGAAATGGTGAAAATTAATCATTCTAGATCAAAGTAGGCTTTTTTGTATCAAAGTAGGATTTATAATAACTTTTTTAGATAATATATAAGGGTATATGGCCGTGCTGTGTGGTATCCGGCTGAGTAGAATATACCACTCTCATTTCTTACCGAGGTGTCGTCAAAGGGGACCAAGTTCGAGGTGTCGTAAAAGGTAAGTTGATTCTCGTAAGCTAGAATCTACTTATCTAGCTAGGCTTACTAGAATAGACCACCCTCATTTATTACCGAGGTGTCGTAAAAGGCGACTAAGGTAAATTGACCCATCGTGGTGGTATCCGTTTTTGGTAGAATCCCACTCGAGTGGGATAAGGGGAGGAGGATAATGATATGAGAATATATGTTATGGCGGTACTGAAGAAATAGTGATGATTTATACATCTAAGGCACAAATTGTGAGGTCGCGTGTCACGTGAGCGATACATCAAATATTAAAATATTGATTATGTTAAATTCGTAAAAAAATTTGATGACATTTATGGTTCCTTTTTGCGTTGAGTTGTACGTATATGTTCGCAATGTGACCTTCATAAAAATAAAAGTAGTTGATTGAAATGCCTGATGAGAGTAACTATTGGGTTTCTTGTCAGTTCTTCTCAGTTATATTTTGTAAACACACAGAACATTTGTTAGCACTTTATATTTTTAGATAATATGACGTACGATCGTAAAATATGAAGTGCTAAAAACTGACGGCAGTTCTGGAGGAATAAACTAAAAGAATGTTTTCCGATAGAGTGCACAATTCTGTATCTATTACATTGAGCAATATCTTGAAGTTTTGAAGTTTACTGTCTAGTGATTTTTATAGAGATTTCAAGTTCAAGTTTCAGTTGTTTATGAGATATATTTACTCTATCATATCACTTTTATCACCAGGGACCAAATTTGTAAAGGAAACTAAATTTCTCTTATTTGTCGATGGAAAATAAATCCACAATTTACAACATAACGAGTCGATAATTCCAAATCGTTCATATCAGCACAAACAAACTTCAAACACATAAAAATTATCCAAATATCAGCAACCATATTGTGTCACCAATTTCTCATTCCTTAGATGCAATAACTATAACTCTAACTCTATAAGTGTCAAACACAATGATTAAAATAATTAAAAAATGTATGTTACAAATATCATATAAGTAAATCGATTCTTTAACCATTATTATTTTAATTTTTTTGTTTCTTGAATTATTTCCAATATGCAAGATCGATCATCTACTGATTTTTGCTACATTCCGGATTGACCAAAATTTCATGTGTAACTTGATGTAATCTCTTTTGCAATTGATTTTGTCTATTTGTGAAAACCGAATTTTTTAGTTTCCTGGGAGATGATGGGGGAGGGACTCTCTCTTCAGCTCTGCGGGTTAAGGGTTCGATTCCCGCCGATGGCCATCATTTTCTATAAAGAATTTGTTGTTTTTCTCGAATCTGGGTCTATTTAAGTTTGTATTTTAAAACTACACATGTATATATTTACCAGTTGTCTGTCATCCTCAGACCACAAGTATTATGTTGCTTACTTTGGGCACGGACAGACGTGTGTGTAATTGTAATTATATCGATATATTATTATAGTAGTACGTGGATGACCAAACCTTGCTCGGTAATTTTTTATAAGATAAAAAAGTACAATTACAAAAATAAAGAAAGTAAGCGTCGGTGAGACGTGAGATTCGATCCCGGGTTTTGAACTTTCTTGGTCCGCCCGTTACTATTAGGCTATCAGAGCATTTTCAAAAAATTTTTTTAGTACCCGAAAATAGAGATAAAACGATTTTTTAAAATTAAATATTAAAGATTTTATAATATATTAAATAGAATATAATTTGTAAGAAAGCACATTTAATATTTAAGAAGTATTCGTTCAATCGTTAATAGAAATGTTAAAATCGCCGTCGTGACCAGATGCACGATTTCCTCATTAAATGTACCGTGTAATGAGCTAAGATTTAAACGTCCAATACCATAATTTAAAGCAAAGCGATTTTATGATTCATAATTAGAATTTTTCTTAGCAGTTTGTTCCAAAAATACGTTTACTACGCTTCAATAAATTTATTCCTCTCGATCGAGTCGTTCGTGAGTCACATAATATTAAGTATATTCTGTAGCTAGAAACTTATTAAAAGGCAAGACGTTACCCGGACAACATTCAGTGTAATGACCCCTTTACTTCATACCTTTTATCTAGGATAATATTAGGATAAACCCAAATTTAGGATGCTCACTGCATGATAGGCGAATTAAATATCGTGAACTACTACTAAATCGATAACGTTATGATCTGTTACCAATCGTTAATATTTGGATTAACTTGTTCAAATAGCTACAACGCAATCAGGTGTTCGGCTATTTCATTAATCAATTATTACTATATATGCTATTCACTGTGTAGTATCCGGTTGAGTAGAATAGACCACCAGCATTTCTTACCGAGGTGTCGTAAAAGGCGTCTAACGTAACTGGGTCCGCCGTATGATATCGGTCTGAGTAGAATAGGCCACTCTCATTTCTTACGAAGGTTACGTAAAAGGCGATAATGTTTAGTTGACGTCAGGCAGACGGCCGGTCGTTAAACATGTTGTACAGACCCCACTTAGTGTGGGATAAGGGCTAGAGAAAGATGATTCATCAAGTATTAGTTGACTGGATTTCTCCAGTTTCCATGAAATATGCTATGATATTGAGTTATGTTGTCTTCGGACGTTCAGAATCTTCTTCTAATAATGTAGGAATAATATAGAACAATTCCGCAATACGACTTAGGTAAGGATACAAAGGTACAAAAGACGGTCTAGACAAGTCAACGAGATTAACCGTTTAATTTTTCTGGTTGAATAGTTCCTGAAGATAATCCCGGATCATATTAGAAACTACGTACTAGCTATTTCGAACCCACAGCTTTTAATTTTCAATAGCTGTCTGTCCCTTTGTGACTACGTGAGTCACAAAGTAAAAGACACCCATAACTTATACCTACTCATTTAAAGATATTTTTCTTGACGATTGGAATTAGGATAGGATTAACTATTGAGAAAAATTATGTCTTTATGAATTTTGAAAACAATATTGTCGAAGGCAATTACAATCGACAAAAATTGTTTTAATAATGTAAAGCAAGCAAGCTGGTTTGAGTCATAGATTCAAACCAGGACAGGCAATAATGAATTTCTCTGTTTAAACTTATGCGTCTAATTGATTTGCAATCTGTCACATGCTTTTCGATAAAAGTAAATATCATAAGATAAGCTGCATGTCGCCAGAGAATTCAGGGGATATGTGGAATCTACCAATCTCTATTCGAGCAGTGTGGTTTGTTTTAGCTCCAACCCTTCTGCCAAAAGACGAAGAGAAGAAGTCTTTGCGTAGCGGCAGGAATTAGGTAAATAAGATGCCAATATTTTACTTCTTAAAGTTATTTCAAGGAAACTTGTTTATACCTGCTCAATAATATAATTAGTTGTCAACATGTCCTAGCTAAAGTTATTTATTCAAAATTTCTTTACAAATAAGAAGCTTCAGGAGTTTGTTGGAAACATATAAAATAAAGCTTTTTAATCAATCTTCAATACTAATAATACAAAGAATTGGAATATCTGCTTTACAAAATTCACATGCAAGATTAATCCCAATGTTTTTCAAAAAAAAATTCTAAAACATAGGCAATAATTAAAATAATTGATTAATATTTAAACACAATATTTAAACATAATATATAAACGAAACAATTAAACATTAAAATATGCCACAATATTAGAATGAATTTACTTTTAAAAAGGGAAAGAAATTAGTAAGGGAAATGAATTTACTGTCACTCATTTGTTAATATTTAATTTTCTTGGTATATTCCGGTCAGCAACTGAAAAAGGCTATAACAATTTGTCATCAATACTCGTCTAACATTTTTCAAACATTTGGTAATTAGAAAAACCTTAATAGATAAATCCCTAGAGAGATATCCAACTAAGTTCTATCGGCTGGAACAACAATTAGGATTGAACGATTTATTTCAATTTATGTACCCTAGAAAGCAATTACTAGCACTGAGTGGTGATTCTGAGCTATGTAACATTTAATCCCTTTGTAAAGCAAATTGAATACTATAATGTGTTAGCGAATTATGCACAAAGAAATATGAAGCAAAATGAAATACCTACAACATACAGTCATCTTCCTGCCCTTACCCACTTTAGGTGGGGCCGACACGTGTTAAAAACATGTTGTCACATGATTTGGCTGCGTATTTTACGACCAGCCGTCTGCCTGACATCACTTAACTTAGTCGTATTTTTACGACACCTCGGTATAAAAGGGGGTGGTCCATTCTACTTAACCGGATACCACACAGTGAGTCAACTTACTTTAGTCGCCTTTTGCGACACCTCTGTAAGAAATTAGGGTACTATTCAATTCAGCCGGATACCACACGGTGATAATTTAATAATTACAATTCGTAATTTCTTATCAGATTTATTCTTTCAATGTCTTTTATCTTTGGGTTTCTTCAGGTTTTTAAAGTAAATTCTTCTTCCTAAAAGCTATCATTTAAGTGAACAATTTACTTATTTTTAATTAAAATTTATGTACACATATTCGTACATAAAGGAGAGGAGATGGCACGATAAGAAGAAGATACATAAGGAGGCAAAAGAACACATTGTACTCCTTGACATTATTTATAATCTTTCGATATAAATGAAATTTAATAGTCACAACGTAATTAAAAATTTTACTAAGAAACCCCAGGGAGAAAAGCTCCTTAAAGGCTATATTTCTAAATGCTAGACTAATTGACGGGTCTTGCTCGTCAGGATTTAATAACCGATAAAAGTAAACTAAAGGTAGTTTGACCACTTATAAATACCACTTATATGACACAATGTCTGGAATAAAGATAATAATAAAAAAATAAAAATAATAAACCAATTAATATTAAAAACTCAACAACCGTCATCGGTACAATGACGTCATTGGGTTTGGTCATTGGGTTTATTGGACGCCAATCTGAAAAGGTCTCCGAGGCGGTCGATGTATCTGGTGCTCCCAATGCATCAATTAGCAGGGGGAGGAGACACTTTTAGAAAGGCCGGGAGGCGCACTCTGGGGTTTAGAGTTGCTACTGGCGGGGATGGGGGCAATATGTACAACGGTACCCTGTCCCCGCCACCAGCAGCGTGGTGGAGCACTGTCAGGTTTGAGATTGAGTCGATGTGAGTCCGACATACCCGTCGCTCGTCCCCGTCAGGCGGTAATGACAAAAAATGACGTTAGTCACTGATAAACATTACAATTAATTAAAGACAAGAAGACATTATTATAACTAAAATCTATTTTACTGAATGTAGATATTTTAGAAGCTATGTAGAATTATTCTGAACCCCGAGTCTGCTTAAGCTAAAAGCTTAGCTTATACTACCTCGAGTTCAGGCATTACTGAGGTCACGTGTCATTACGTGACCTGTCTGCTCACTGCTAAATAATCCTACAGATAAAAACACTAACGAGGGCTGAACAAGATAATGGAAAAATTGTTTTTCCAACAGAATTCTCGTTAAAGTTATTGTGTTGAATTTTAATTGCGCGCTAGCTAACATTAATTATATCTTGATTAATTTTCCCTTTTTTTGCTTGTACGGTGAAGTTTCTTTATGAATAAAATGCCGGTTTTTGTCGTCTGATTTACGTTTAAATGCGACCTAAATTTGTCAGAAATAAAGATAATATAAATAGCATAAGTAAGGAATGGCAGTTGCAAAGAAATAACATTTTCAAATTGAAATAATCAAGGTATCGCAAATAGTTTTGTTATTATATATCGATACTATATTATTTTGAATGAATTGTAACACTTTTATTGGACACCACAATAATAACAGTAAATACTAAAAATAATAATAAAAAATATCAGAAAAGAAGTAATACAATCTGGCGGACTTATCGCTTAATAGCGATCCATACAACTAGATCTATCTCAGTGGATGGAAATGAACTTAAAAAAATTAAGAAAATGGTGAGCAATGCAAAATGCGAAAATACTATATTGCTAATCTCTCTATCCTAAAATTGTTTGAAACTAAAGCTAATGTAAATGAAACCAAGTCAGTGGTTGACACAAAGGTTTACGAATTAAAGTAATAATAAAATTATTTTAAATTTAAACTATTGTGAGTAGTATTCATAGTTAATGTATAGAAAACGGCTATACTTACGTCCTATTCTATCGGGTTAGCCCGACTATTATCGAAACCATCCGAATGATATCATGATATATGCGATAATCCGCGATGAAATTATCGTAGTTAGCAAAATAATTTTATTATTACTTTTGTATTATGGATCTCCACAAAATACCGCCTAATTCTATACATTGTTCGCGAATAAATCAAAACTGGACAACTAATTTTTTTTAAATTTTAAGTAACTCATATAAAGTTAGACTATAAATTAATTTCTAGGTACGTGACGTCAAAGCATTATTAAGGGGCTCGCGCGGTGTATGTGGTGAGAACATGTATATTATCTTTTTGTTTGAACTTCAAGAACTATCAGATTGTAATCATGTTTGAGAAATACTTCATCGTGTAATATTATCAATATCGAACTACAAAAATAGGACTAAGTTCACTCATTGTAATCATAACTCTCCTGCCCCTATCCCACTCCAAGTGAGTGCGGCACTACATGTTTTAAGCACGTTAAATGTTATTACACACGTTACACGTTACACGTTACACGTTAATGTGTTTTGGCTAGTTATTTTACGACCGGCCGCCTGCCTGACATCAACTGACCTTAGTCGCCTTTCACTATGCCTCGGTAAGAAGTGAGGGTTTTTTTTTTTTTTATTATACAGGAAAAAACCCCTTATGGGTACCGCCGCCCGACGGGGACAGGCGGCGGTTATGTCGGACTCGCACCGACTAAAACGACCTGTGTGCTCCACCACGCTGCCAATGGCAAGGACAGGGTATCATTGTACATTTTGCCCCCCTCCCGCCGACAGCTCTGATCCCAGAGAATGAACACCTCCAGGCAGGGGCCCCTCGAAAGAGAAACCCCCCTCCGCTAACCGGTGCATCGGGAGCACCAGATGCACCGACCGCCTCAGGGACCTGTAAGCCAGGTGTCCGATGTACCCCGTTCGGAACACCCGAAGGTCCCCAGTTAGGGCGGCAGACGATGGGCTTGGGCGAGTCACTAACACCTGGACTCACCAGCAGCAGATTGGATCCAGAACAACAGTTCGTGGAACCGCTCCACCGCCTCCCTCCGCCCCCCTCCGCAGAGCTAAAGGAGGCCATCGCTGCCCACGATCGCTCCCTGACCACCGTGTTTGCTATGTCACGGTCGACAGGGAGAGATCGCGCCCCAAGTAGGGGCCCCAACGCCTTGGTGGGCGTTTCCGCCCCCACCGGGTAATTTTTTATAGAGGTTTTCTTCCTCGCAACCCGAAGGTCCCCGTTCCCATTGCTGGGCTTCCGGGTTTCGCCGACGGTGGCCGTAACCATGTCCAGCCAGACTTAGAGTAAGCTCAACTGGACCCGTCGCTCATTAGGGACTTCACCCCAACCCTCCCGAAGTCCCCGGCCCGTCCAGATTGCCCTCTGCTAATCAGAGGGACAACTGGATTGGCCACCCCTCAGTGGTCCGTTCGCCAAGACTAAGCTTGCCCAGGGTGCCCCACGAGGAGGCCGACCACTTTGGCACCCCAAGAAGTGAGGGTGGTCTATAGAATCATAAATATAAACAACCCTTTTTTATATAAATGGTACTTCGGTAAATTATAATTCGAAAGTATCAATTATTAACTAGTACAATATTGTATTGAACGCTGAGCGTATCAATTCAGATTTAAATCCATTAAATTTTTTTAACTGTATTTGTAATATATAGATGTAGATTGTCCTTTATTTTCTAAAGCTTTAAGAATATATAAACGTTTAAAAAAATTTGAACAGGTTTTATCATCAGTTTGTCCTTGTGACATAGACCTCTTCCAGAGATTTCCAAATTTTTCATATGCCAGCCTTCTGTCCCTACATGTAACCTGCAACCCTTTTTATATCGTATTTCCGTATTAAAATACATAAGGTCGAATAGGAAATAACTGCCTTAAATCCAGAAATTCAGAATTCCCGGTTTTATGATGAGTTTTAAAGAAGAACTAATTAATAGATTTGGCTGGTTTACTTCAAACAACTTTAATACGTTTTCAATCAGACAAATCAATGTTAAAACAACCTTCGTAACATTCGAAGGCATTCATATATTATTTACGCAAATCTCTTATCCAAGCCATCCAATCTAGTTCAACCTATAAAACCAAGGGTCGCTGAATTGAAATTGAAAGTGTAAAGTGTAACGTTGTTCATTTCTGCCAAAACTTTCAATCTTATTCTATTGTGTTGAATGGAAAAGTAAATAAAGAACACAAAGTGAACAAAAAAAAATTGACTTTAATATTATTTTATCAACAAACAAAATAAACGACTAATACTGGCTAAGAAAGACATTTATTCAATTAAATTAAATGTGATTTTATAGTACAGAAGTGCCTAAAGTAATGGCAGAACCTCTATAGATAAAAATTCGTTAGTTCAATTGTAATAATACTTTGTACAATATAGCTATGACGCCGTGTAACTAATAATAGGAGTTATAGTTTTAAAAACAATCACGACAACTGAATTTTGTAATGGCTTTAAATTTGCGAAATTCGATTATAATATTTAGATTATCTACATTGGTTTTATCCAACAACGCATATCTTATCTTAAAAATAAAAGACAAATTTTAAAAATCGATTATATTAATCGATTTTAAAAGATCGTTTTCTAATGTCTAAAAAAACGACTATTCATAATTGATTATAAAAATAAAATAAACTATTAATATAAAAATCGTTTGGATTCGAAAAAAAATTGTTACACTTTGTTTTCACCTAATCTATCTCTTTAAATAACGTTTTATTGTGATTTAAAAATATGTACTGAAGATTACGATAGGATGATGGAAAGATACTTGAATATATAGGTTAATGGAAGAGCACTTCGGCCGCCACAGTAAAGGACAGGGATTTATTTGATATTATGAGTCTATTTATAAACCGGCTTTCTTCACATCAACGGTAGAAGATAAATATTCAATAAAATATAATATTAAGTTTTGTAACTTACTTTTTTATTATAATTTTCTTATAAAGTTAATGTTTGTTAAATAATTTATAAAATTAGGCCTTACTTTGCGGAGATCCATAATACAAAAATAATGATGAAATTATTTTGCTACATAAATATAAAAAAAGATTTCATTCGAGGCCACACGTTACCTAATTGAGCTATCATGACATTACAATAAACAGCGAAATTAGTCTTTGCTTTGGATAAAACAACATGTTTCTTAATAAAACTCCCTTAAAAAACCCTCTAGATGCTGAATTTCATGAAAATTATTGGTGCCGTTTCCAAAATTTAAGTCAATACAAAATAAAGTTTAGAACCGATAGGGGCGACGTGTAACCCTTTAACTGTCATAATAATCGGATAGCTAATATTCTGTTGTACAAAACAGAAGTGAACGTTTTAACAATCTCTTTAATCCTTTATTTACATTTTCGGACCAATCTATGGAAAACTTCAAACTAAGAGCAAAGATATTGGTATTGCCATACAATTGTTACAATGTAAAATATTATTTCTATCCGGATATTAAAAAAACATGAATACAGAGGCGATAGCATTAATTGGTTATAAAGACAATAACATTATCCGGTAGACTGCAATTCCTGTCGAGTTATCTTGCATGGAAAGTTGCCAAGCCGAATTGTAGTTCTTATTCCTAAACAAAATATAACGTTACGTTTATTGTATCTCATATTGTACCTATTCTAGATTAGTAAAAGACATTATATGGCCAACTTCAAGAATGTAAATGGTATAAAATTTGTAACACTCCATTGTTTATAAGGAGAGCAGTGAATAAATGTGCTTCTCCAATTTTAATAAAAATAAAAATTTAACGCGGTTACTCCCTTAAAAAAAGATTTATTATAACTAAAGATTTATTACAATGCTAGTATTATTTTTATATAAAGACTATAAACTGTTTATCATTTACATACTCAACATATTTAAAGCTGTATTTATGTATATAGCTTATTTATAAGGTATAAATATAGATTTGATTTTATTAGTAAGTAAGTAACGCCCTGCTACTATCCCACTGCTGGGCATAGCCCTCCTCTCTCCCTTTTTTGAGAGAAGGATTAGAGCTAAGACCTACCACCCTGCTCCAAAGCGGATTGGTAGGTTTCACATATCCCTAGGATTCTCTAGACATATGCAGGGTTCCTGACGATGTTTTCCTTGACCGAAAAGCGTGTGATAAATTGCAATTATCAATTAGAAAAATAAGTTTTAATAGAAAAACTCTTTGGTGTCTGCACAGGTTTGAACCCATGATCGTCTCTAGAGATTTACACGGTTGCACCGCTAGGCTATCACAAACTTGTTTTTGTTAATGTCTTATAAATTTAATGTTTATATACTGAAAACTCGAACTACCAAATTAGGCAATAAGATAAGCTTTATATAATGTGTAACCGATGTATATGTATTGAAATATAAATGTTTATAATATCTATTTTTATAGTAGGAAAAGATCATGAGGATCATCAATAATATTTGTCAAGAATTTCAAGATACACATGCTTAGTTCTTCGGGTTATGTAAGCGAAGGAATATGTGCAGCTTTTCGTGTACTCTCTCGCCTCCATGACCTGAAGAATTGAGCTATATCTCTACTGGTGCAAGAATGAAGAAAGAAGAGTTGAAACACCTTCAGGGAATTTAAGAAACTTTTCTTAGTTACGCGTATCATTTTATATTTTATTAGCTAATTTAAGATTATGTATTAATTTTGTCAAATTGTATAATTGCAGTCTGGTGAAAATGTAAAATGAATGAAATAAATTAACAAGCATATCTTGGAACTAATACAAAATACCCTCTGCTATATTTTTACTAAATATTTAAAAATTTATATTTAATAATCACAATAGGTACATAACTAATGAGGACGCCATAAGTATGTTAGGTAAGCATACATATATAAATCTGTTCTATCAGTCCTGTTCAGCTGTTCAAACCAATATTACTTTCTTCACATAACGACTCATAAAGCATCTGGCACATATGTTTCGATCGTAAACCCTTCTGTTATTATCAACTCGAGATGGGACGGAGTGGACCATAAGTGGACGCTGTTCATGACATTTTAATGACTAAAATGGCTGAAACTTGAGTTCACATTAAAACATATTTTTTCTACTCTATGATATTTAATTGTCAGAATATGTTACAAGTGAGGGTGTGAGTAAACAAAATAATGATTATAGTACCTATTCACCGGAGCGCTCCATTCAGTTCGTGACCACGGTGTATGCAACTCTGCTGAAACGTAAACCACGGTTTATGCAACTCTGCTGAAAGTAAACCACGGTGGACGCAACTCTGCCGAAACGTAAACCACGTTCGATGCAACTCTGCCGAAACGTGAACCTTATACAGGGGTAAATCGATTTTAACGCAATGTGATCCGTGTTTATATAATAATCAGCACGTGGAGGACAGAGCTTTGCTCGCTAAATTTTATAAAGGACATAAAAAAATGCAATTTATAAAAGAAAGGGTCGGTGATATGGGGGTTTCGATTCCGGGTAAGTAGAGTTCTTTCCGCCCGTTACCCACTGAGCTATCACAACTTTTCAAATGACAGCAAATTTAAGCTTCTGTTTCTATTTCTATTTTAGCAGTTTTTTCTATTGTCTGAAAACAGGAATAAAACGATATTTTTTTTTATGAAACCTAACCAGATCGATTTTTTGCCTCCGAAACCCTCTACATAGTTAGTTTCCTGAAAATCATTGCGGCCGTTTCAAAAATTCAGAAAATATACATACATATACAAGATGTATACAAGATTAAATATATAAATATGTATATTTATATTAAAGTTACTGATTCCTTTACGAGAGTATTTTATTGTCATTTATCGACTCGGTGTATGAGACATTATTCGATAGTGATTAATATATTGTAATATATTAATCAATTCCTATAAATACAAATAGGTATTTGTATTTATAGGAAATTGTGAAACATAAACCCCCTCTGTATCATCTAGATTCTAAACAAACCTTTAAAGCCAAACTTGTTGATAACGAAAATAGTTTTAATAAAATATCATCTATAGTAGTAAGTATATCTGATGCGTTTATAGTTTACTACGAAATGCACAACCGGATAACTCCTTCTATAATATGTCAGAATCGGAAATACTCAAATGTCATCTGTGTAGTTGTTAATAACGGAAGCGGGGTTTGCAAGTGATTAATAGCAGAGCTTGGCATATTGAAGTCGGCGTCATTCTGATTGTTAACTCGGTTTAACTCTAGATGCTCATGCACCTAAGTTGTTTTATCAATAGTTTTGCTTTGACAAGTATAAACAGAAAATTATATCCGTAAGCCAAAGTAAGGCCGGTTCCACCTGCGACCTTTTCCTAAACATAAATTGAAACACAAATAAATAATCTTCTGCGTGTTTACCCCGCAAACATTTAAGGCAGTGTTTTGATTGGCAGTTTTGTGAGATTGACATTTGAGGTATTTTATACGACCAGTTTTTTTTATCTTTTTGGCATTAATTTTCAACTCTATTTTAATTTATAAGCAGATCTATTTTTAATTTCAAAATAAGATGCCTCTGTTGGTAAAAGTTTATAGCGTCACCGAATTTAGAAATCTGAATAATTACTAAATTAAAAATTAAAAAATATAACATTGAAATTTTGTTATAAACAATCTCAAGTTAGTTTTACAGTAATAAAAGTTTATATAACTTAGTTATTACTCGCTAGCCTCGAGCAAAACTTTACAATTTGTTTTGTTAACTCTTTTGTTCTGATCAGACACCTGTTGTTAAAAAATTATAATTTAAAAGCTTTTTATTAAAATTATCATTATAAAGTATGATATTTTAAAAGCTTTCTTTGTTCGTAAAGCAGCATAGTGCCGTATACATTTGAGTTCTCGGTATAAAATAAAATTCTTTATTATTGGCGATGTAATCATTTTGTATATTTCATGATCTTCTCTCTTATTCAATCGATAGATGGCAACTGCTGGATATAGTTTTCTTCAATTCATAGCTTTATTCACCACACCACTTAATCTTATGCCGTTTGGATGCGTAGGCGCCCTGCGATTTTCTTTAGGTTGTCCGTCTGCCTAATCAGCTAACACTAACTATCACTACATTTTCAGGTGCAGAGTTGCCGGAACTTAGAATCCCAAGTCCATCAGTTCTCCGAACTATGAGCCCCGCCAATCGTTACTTCATATTGTGACCAAATCATTTGGACCTATATGTTACCTACTTACCTTAGTGTTTTTGTTAAGCCGTCGGTTTCAATTAATATCACGAACATTAGATAATAGTAATCTCGAGGGAAGATTTAGTGTACGTAAACGTGCGTAGTGTTTAAGTTATTAATTATTAGTTATTCCGTAGGTTGCGAAGGTCAGACTTCAGTCGCTTTTTGTTGGGTTTCACATATGGATTTTAATAATATGCAGACCCTCGTCAATTTTCAATTTTTTGTTTTATTAAATTCCGCAAAGCAATTTATTTTCTATTAATGTTTTAATGGAAATATTTCTAATGCTTTTAACATAGACATGAAATTGTATTCGCAGTTGGTGAAAGACAAATATCGATTGTGTAACGAAATGTGTCTGATATTTACCAAGTAAATACCATAAGAAACTCAAATACCCCATTTTACGTCACGATATATCTGACATGAAAAGTGCTCGTAACACGCCTTATTGTTTCCCTTTCTGTTCGCATGAGCTGTTCAGAGTTATTGAATTTTTAACGCTAGCCGGAGGATGAAATAAATTCTCTTATCGAGTGTATTCATATGTTTCAAATATCGTTAAAAATTACTGCTGTTTGTTGGAGTTATATCTTTAATATTTAAATATATATATTCCAAATCTCGGAAATGGCTCCAACCATTTTCATGAAAAAAGGATGTAGGGGGGATTTTGGTGGAGGAAAATTGACCTATCTAGATCAATAAAAAAAATGTTGATTTATCCCTGTTTTCGGACATTGAAAAAAATTCTAAAATGTTGAATAGAAAGTAAATGAAATTTTTGATGACAAACGTTGCTGTGAAAGCCTAACGGGCGGACTGAAAAGGTTAAAACCCGGATTCAAGTCCCACATGTCACTGGCGCTTTTTTTTTTTTTTTTTCTTAAAATAAATAACCTGTCATCCAGATTCTGTTTGTACACTTATATTTTGCATGTTATCAGCTCAGATATTTGATAGTGTACCTTAATGGGAACATAACCACCTTATCTCATAGTACTGACCATTGCACTAACATCAATGAACAGCAGTAGTTCTGCAAAAGTACGTCAGTCGTTTTTTGGGTTTTAGTATAATATTATATGAGCAAACGCCAAGTTTCTTACTGGTTCTTCTCGGTAGGAACAACTTTCCGAGCCAGCAATAGTATTTACGATTTAAAAGCACTTGTTTATAAGTTTACTTGGATAAAGAATATTTAGAATTTGAATTTGCAATCAATTTCAACTTTGCTATTACACCACTCTTAAAAAAAAAAGCTAATACTGAAAGCCTATTATTGAGGATTAAATAAATGATAAGTATGCGTGGTTATAGCTACTCTTCGACTTTGTACAAGATAGTAAGGACTAACTGTAACTAGTTTTATTTTAATCATATTTTAAAAAGAGCAACCGCCGAGTTTCTTACTGGTTCTTCTCGGTAGGAACAACTTCCCGAACCAGCAATAGAGTCGACGATTTAAAAGCACTTGTTTACAAGTTTACTCTTTCTTCTTCTTTTCTTCTTTGTCAACCGATGGACGTCCACTGCTGGACATAGGTCTCTTCATGGGACCTCCATACCACACGATCTTGTGCCGCTTGGACCCAGCGGCTCCACACGACCTTTTTGAGGTCGTCAGTCCATCTCGTGAAGGGTCTACCGACACTGCGTTTCCCGGTGTGGGGTCGCCATTTCAACACCTTGAGAACCCAACGCCCATCGGTTCTATGCATTATGTGGCCCGCCCATCGCCACTTCAGCTTAGCGACACGCTGAGCTATGTCGGTAACTCTGGTTCTTCTACGGATCTCCTCATTTCTGATTTGTTCACGTAAAAATACTCCGAGCATAGCTCGCTCCATTGCCCGCTGAGCGACTCTGAGCCTTCAAATTTACTTAAGTGAAGAATATTTTGAATTTTAACTTAGGCAATAGTGTAGGCATGCATCATGACTTCACGCAAAGTGTATCAAATACAGACTCATCTACAATCATTTAATCGGTGCTTACACAAACCAGCCTATACCGGAATGTTCGGGTAATAAGATATGAAGGTGTCAAATCCAGCTTCCACGTGAAAACGGATTAAAGTCTCAGGGCCGGTTGTTTGCTATACGTTCTAGCTATCAGACGCAAATCCTTAGTTAAACTTCGTAATGGTTAAACATGGGTTATGCGTTGAAGCTTTGCCGTATCTGTTAAATTTATAATTATCTATCGTTTTATCGAATTATAAAATCTGATCAATCACTTTGTATAAACCTTATTCGGAACTGTATATTATCAGACTAGGCCAGTGTTAAAATAATAATAATAATAATTTAGACCAATGGTCCCATTGATGTAAAAATACTAGAATATGATTTGTGATAAAAATAGTTATATACTTTCATAGGAATAAATATTATTTCTAAAATTTCATTTGTTCTAAATTATATATCAAATATATAAATACCATATCAATAAAATTAAAAAGTGCCCTAGAAAGATTTTTTTCAATCGTCACATATCTTTAGTCTTAGAAGCTTGTCGACCCCTGGTCTAGTCCCTAAGCCCTGTAAATGTCAAAATACGTCTGCCTGTTTGCTACGCTTGCTGATATTGTAAATGCGAAAGTTTGTGAGTATGGATGTATGTTTGTAGCTCTTTCACGACGAAGCCGTTAAACCAATATCGATGAAATTTGGTACTATTATTATACCTCATACACCGGAATAACATATAGGCTATAGAAATCCTGTTAATTCTGCAGGAATAGAGTGACAATGATAGGCGAAGTTTCGGGTAAAAGTTAGTTATTAATAAAAGTTACCAAACGATCTGGTAGAGCAATATTGCTCTGTATTCTGTCTAAACAGGGGTAACGCAAAGGTTCAGGGCGTCTACTGTTCCATTCTACCAAAAAATAAATATATCAGTTCATTTTTTAAATCATTTTGATATTTCGCTTAACGAGATTTCTTTTTATTTGCATTTCAATAACAGTTGAAACAGCGTCTATAGCGGCGATTTTAAATATGATTTATTAAAATTGACACTTGAATCCCGGCGAAATTGACTGTCTGGTCCGGTCTGTGAATCTTTTAAATGCCAATCTAAGATTTACAGTGAATAACTTGGTAGAAATGCATAGTGAATTGTAAAAACTTTAATATTTCATAAGTTTATCTTTCTTGAAAATGTCTTAACTATCCAATCAATACATTTGACGTTCTAAGTTCATTGTTTAGCAAAAGGAAGGCTTCAATTCAATCAGGCCTCCTCCCGGGAGAGGGGTTCTTTGAGTATCATAGCTAAAGGTTTGTCTTCAATGGTATACAACATTGTTATCTATCGTTAGTGTAGTTTGTGTTGAATATAGTCTAAGGCTAAAGCTATAATAGTTGGCAGCTAAACCTCCGATGCGTTTACCATCACAACAAATAATGATTTTAAGTACATTATTGTTACACTGTGCCCTAAATATTGCCGTTAATCTTGTTTTATGCATGCGGTGGAAATAAAAATCTAAATATGAGCTGCAATTAATCAACGAATTTCAAAATTTATTCAAAAATTTTGGTTCACATTGCTATATCCGTACTGCTACTAAATATCTACAACAGCAAACTAACACAAATACTGACGTTTTCTAATATTAGTATTGATTTATAATTTGTACTACATAGTAATTATAAAAACAATTTTGTTAATAATAAACAAGTAGTTTATCTAATAAATAAAAATGTATATTTGTCGGTATGTTCTTTATAAATTCCTAAACGGCTGTAATGATTTTAATGAAATTTTCAGGCACTCCCCGTATATTTTGGTGGCGATCGAAGCATTTTTATAAACTGTTCAGTTCTGTTTCTAAAGGGAATTCGAAACTAGACCACAGCAACGTGTGGTCGGAAGCTAGTTAATAATAAATATAAAAACATTACACTTCCAATAACCTTATTCAATACACTTCCAACATTGTTAATAAATTTAATTATCAAATTACCAAGCGCATACAATAGCATGACACTCTTAAAGTGTTCCATTTTATTGCTGTAAGGAGAACAGAATTATGTAATACCTTTTTAGCCTCAGCTGTTTTCAGCGCCAATTGTGGCTCATTATTAAATTCGCAATTGGATTTCGTGCCGTGGTGCTATTTATGGACATAAATTTAGCAAATTTGGATTCTGTGGGAGCCAATCTGAGCAGAAATTTGTCTGTGAGATATACGACGAGCGAACAATGTGACCATGCGAATATAAACGGTGAATTTACAAAAATTATTTCTAAATAGAAAATTAACGTTTCAGGTTTTGTTATTTACTTCATAAAATAATGTAATTTATTTCTTTTACGGCAGATAATACCTGTCTTATTCTTCTTATAGTAAAATAAAATTAATAAAGAAAGTTAAAACAAAGTTTTTAGTTTCCTTTTGTTAACAACAAAAACAGACCATTTTGTGAAAGATTGGAGAGTAGTTAAATCCACACATTTTTATCATTTGTTTAATCCTTGGTAGTAAAATAGACTTTCTGTATTTACAACCGGCGGCCTGCCTGACATCAACTTACCTTAATCCACATGGCGGGTCAACTTACTTTAGTGGGCTTTTACGACACCTCGGTAAGAAATGATGGTGGTCTATTCTACTTAGCCGAATACCTTACGGCGGGTCGAATTACCGTAGTTGTCTATTACGACTCTTGGTTAAGAAATGAGGGTGGTCTATTCTACTCAGCCAGATAACACACGGCAATCTTTTTTTTTTTTCAAAATGATATTTTACACAGACTGTAACTTCACTCAATTCGTGACCACAGTGAATGCAACTTTGCCGAAACGTCAAACCTTATACAAACGTAATTCAATTTTAACACGATGTGACCCGTATGTTTATATAATAATCAGTGTGAATCGCGAAAGTTTAAAATCAACCATTAAAGAAAAATAATTAAAATTTCTGATTCCCCGCCGTTTGGTATCCGGCTGAATAGAATAGTACCACCCTCTTTTCTTACCGAGGTGTCGTAAAAGGCGACTAAGGTAAGACGACCCGCCGTGTGGTATCCGGCTGAGTAGAATAGACCAACCTCATTTCTTACCGAGGTGTCGTAAAATACGACTAAGATAAGTTGATGTCAGGCAGGCGGCCAGTCGTAAAAACGCAGCCAAATCATATGACAACATGTTTATAACATGTTGTGCCGACCCCACTTAGAGTGGGATAAGGGCAGGAGGATGATGAATTAAAATTTCTGATTCCATTTTATAAGATCCCAATTTCGGTATTCTACAATCACGCGCGCTCAACGTTAAACAGCCTTTCATCGGCAACTATTCCCCGCGATAGTCTCAATACGTGCTAAGGGTAGCATATTCCGGGGTGCGCTCTGAATTACAATGTGTTTATGCGATGTCTCCATACCTCCTAAATTGTATCTTTAACTAAACTTCACAGAATATTCTTTTCTCAGTAGGCGTTTCGTAAAAAGGTTTATAAAGAAGTTATTACAGCTTTTGTCCTTTAAATTTCTAAAATGTGTCTTATAAGCAATAGTCACGTAATACCAGATAGTGTATTTAAAGTACATCTTTAAATCAAGCTCCTTAATATTCAGAAGATAATTAGACCGTAAATATCAATTTATAACACTATGAAAATTTGTTTTAACGATTTTTAGCGCTTTAAACTATGTAGGTACTACTATTTCTATGCATTGCGCTTTTAATTGTAAATACGTTTTAATTTTTTGAAGTTACTTATAATAATGAACATTGGTATATTTACATAATAGCCGTGACTTAATTTTCGACTTATATCTGTGCTTTCATTGTTCTTATTCAATATTGGTTCAATATTGGTACAGTTTCCAATATTGTAAAAAAAATTATGTCTAATATTATAAGTGCCATATTCTCAGTCTGCCTACCGACTAGAATATTATACAGAACTAAAATTATCGAAATTTTAAAGCGACTTTTAAGCTTATTTATATTTATTTAATTTAATGAAATGTCATTCATAATGATGAATGCTTGAAGACATGCGAGGCAATTACAGCGACAACAAGCTAGAACAGATTATACAGTAAGCGTAAAAATTTGTGCGAATATATTAAAAAGAATTGAACATTGAACAATGATTGATGAGGAAACGAGACCATAACTTCAGTTTTATTACATTGAACAGATGATAGAACTTTGGTTATGATGGTATGATAAAGACTTTAGATATGATTGCAATCGAAAATTAATATAAACGTTTACCTATATACAAACTGACTGTTTATTTAGAGGCAAACATACGAGTATATAAACAAAGCGACTCAACTTTGCTATTGTGTTTAATCGGATGGTATTCATTTGCTTCCCAACTTATTAATTAATCCACTAACTTTACGCAGCAAGATTCTAAACATGGCATGAATACCGTCATGAAGTGAAAAGTCATTAATTCGAGGGCCCACCACACTTTGATGGTTCAACTATGCAATAACTACATCGGGTGGAACTTGAACTTTTCAACTAGTTCTGTATAGCAGTTGTGAGTAATTGTGTTTACTTGTTTTGAAACCAGCATTATATTAATTATCGCCACAGTGGCCTAGAAGTTGGAATACCCAATCATTAGTCAGGATTTGTCCGCAAGCGTTGAAAGGCATTTCGACTTTTTTAATTGGTTGCAGGCTTGTCCTTTGACCATTATACCATCTGAAGGTAAACGCAGATAAGGTATAAGCTGAGAAAGCGTTAATTTTATTTTGAGTATTCCCAATATATTTTCTACTTAACCGGAACATTTTATCTCGCCCTTATAGGTTTTTTTATATGCAAGGCCTAGCTACGATCTTGCCTGATGGGGAGGCAAAGATGTAGCCTAAGATGGACCGCGCTTGCCAGTGTAGTGCCTATTCACTTTTTTTTTGTGCTTTCCCAAATCCTAGGAGTCCGGGAAGGGAATTCCAAGCCTTTGTTGTACGCATGAGGAAAGATGAGACGAGCCGCTTTGTGCGAGTTTTTGGGATAATTATGCTATACCGGTGAAGCGCCTCACGGCGTCTGGTTGTTCGATCATAGAATAGTGAGAGAGGGATCAGATCTAAAAGATCATATATGTTATTTATTTACCTTTTTTTTTAAGATACTCTTTAGTTGTAGGTTTCACAATTCAGACTACTTAGTGTATGTTTTTTTAACCTACTCGATCACGTTAGCATAACGCCAATTTGTCTGACGCTGCAACAGCGACATCTAGTGACCGCTGTTCCAGGACTGCTAACATCGTCAGCGGCATTAACACTACTTTACTAAACCATCGAGCATTCTTCGGGGAATCATCATTGACATTTGAAAAACCATATAT
This sequence comes from Morpho achilles, assembly GCA_947086495.1. Lineage (NCBI taxonomy): Eukaryota > Metazoa > Arthropoda > Insecta > Lepidoptera > Nymphalidae > Morpho > Morpho achilles. The sequence continues at coordinate 9,582,397 of CAMTZB010000024.1, forward strand.
GTTGATATCAATGGACGTTTATCGGATGAGGCAACGACGAAACAAGAAAAGAACTACGAGTCATGTCATAACAGAAGTAATTGTGCTTAAAACCAGGGTTGCAGAACCATATTTTAGTTACAATATACAAAAATACCATAAATACTAGAGTAGGGGAGCCATAAGTAGGCCTGTAATTGATAGTGTCAAAATAAACAAGGAGACGGAAGATAAAACTCGTATACTTTTTGTATTATCACATATAAAAAAGAGAGATAGATAGATCGCCCTCATTTACTCTCTCTTCTATTTCTCTTTATTGTAATATGACACATTTTAGACTGTCTTCCCTACTCAAGTATAATAACTCTATGTTCGGAACTCTTTATTTAATTATAGAACATGTTACAAAATGTGATATAAAAGCGGCGCTATGTTCATCCTTGTTTTTAAAAATTCGAGACTAATTTATTTCGTAACTGAATAAATTTCCATGACATAAAAACAGGTACCGCTTCTAAATATATATGTAATTTTCCATTCGACGTGTTCCGCTGTAGAGAAATGTAAGCCCCATTACTGAGAGGGTGAAAAGGATCGTTTCAAAATAAATAGCTGATTCTGATGTTTCGATTCATTTATTTTAATTACAGGTATTAAGTTAACACTAAGTATGAAAAAGACAATAAAAATCTGACAGACAGATGAATTAAGTCTTTATTGTAAAGTCTTACAGTACAGAAACAACAATTATGAAAAGAAAACAATTAATTTTCTGTAGTACAACGATTAAAATCCATTGATAAGGTTTATAGTAATAATCTAAATAAAATCTAAATAAAAACCATTGAGAAGTCCAAGAACCATAGTAATAAGTCTTATAAGAAATATCATTGTAAATTAACATTTACGTCTAAAAAGTTAAATATTATTTTAAATAACGTAATCATTTTACGTTTATTTATACGTTTTTTTATTGTATGGCAATTATGCTGGAAGAGTATAAGCGTTAATTATTAATAATAAAAAATGTCAAATATAATATAATAATAAAAATGACAAAAATAAACCTTGAGATTGGCGAAGTGATATCTAATGCTGTAGTGTGTTATTGGTTGAAGCGTCTTGTGATGCGGTAACTAATCGTGCATGTATAAAGTATGAGAACGGTTTTTCTATTTCTTCCTATACTTAGTATTGCATAGATTTTCTTAACAAACGGGGATTATAGAAAAATAACTATCATAACTTTTGTCTTTCTACGTGTCAAAAGATCTAAAATATTTATGATAACGCCAATATTTGTATGTTTCAGGAAATAATACGTCGTACTCTTGCATATTTTAAATTATATAAAAAGATAGAACATACGTTTAACACACTGTCATAAAGCGTTTAGAAATTATTAGGAAAGTTTCATAAAGTTTAGGGATAACAAGGGGATCAGACGACGATCATTAATATTAGAATTTGTAATTACTAAATGGGTGGTCGGTAAAACTTATTAATGAATTTCAGGTAAATTATAACTATGTGCATATATAAAAGATAATGAATGAATGTTCCTTATAGACTACGAAAATACTGGACCGATGTTAATGAATTTTTATAACAATCTTTAGAAGATCCTGAAAGATTTTCCGCTGGGTTAAGTTGAGTTGAGTTAGTTAAGTTTGGCTATCGAAAAAAATAATTAAACTGGCCAGTGACAGTTTTGTTTCAAAAACAAGTGAAAACCAGACTAAGCCACAACGCGTGGTCGGACCGGTAGTAACAACTTCGATCATTAAAACTAACGCGATATTTTTTTATTTATTTATTTATGGTGCTATTAAGCACTAATATACTGCATTAATTAATTTAAAGCATTAATATTATATTAATATAAAAAGTAAGGGCACTAGTAATTGACCATGTACTTAGTAGTTGACCGTTTCGTATGAAATTTAAATAATAAGCGTTTTGTTTGTTGTAGCTAATAAAAAATAATAATTAATTTTAAATATTAAACAGTGGGCTACAGTTCTGAGGTTTTGAGAAGTTGTTAATAGATGGCAATAGGTAATTTTTTTTATTTTATTAGCTACAACAAACAAAACGCTTATTATTTAAAATTTCATACAAAACGGTCAACTACTAGTACATGGTCAACTACTAGTGCACTTACCTTAATATTAATGCATTAGCGTTAAAGATTTTTTCAGAAGACCAGAAGTAATGTTACTTTGCAATATAGAGCTCGAATGTTAACGAGTATTTTTGCATTCATGGCTTCTCGCCATCAATTTAAGATATCCATTCCTTTCATAGCATATCCTTACAGAAATCCCTCACTACACGGAGCTCTAAGCTGTGACGCAAGTAAATTTTCTATGCTCAATTCTTTGCATTTTACATCCTTGGCGATACTTGATATACAGGCCCCTTAATATTTGTAAGGCAATAAAGTTAATGAATGCATTCTGGAAAGTGGTTATGCAGGTTTGTACTTAGTAAAGAATTTCACACGCAATTAACACTACGAATTAACTTTTATTAAATACTTAAGGATCTCTTGCCCTTATCCCACTATAAGTGGTGTCAGCATAACATGTTTTAACCACGTTATTATTTTATTGGCCTTTTATAACACCTTGGTAAGAAATGAGGCTGGTCCATTCTACTCAGCTGGATACCAAACGGCATTAAATACTTAAGAATGTGCGACACTAAAACAAACAGAGTGAGTCGTTTATTACGGCAATTTACTAAACCCATAGTATCATGTTGATGTCCGGGAAAGCTGTACAATAAATGGCCATGCATAATGGATCCTGAGAGTAATAGAGCAAGGAACTGCCACTTTTGTGCAGATTACGATTTTATAAATGATGATGATAAACATTGGTAGCCATTGGTCGTAACATATTTTAATTTTGAAATGTTAGACGTCATCATCCTCTTGCCCTTATCCCGCTCTAAATTGGTTCGGCACAACATGTTATAAACATGTTGTCACATGATTTTGCTTCATATTTTACGACCGACCGCCTTCCTGACGTCAACTTAACTTCGTCGTATTTTACGACACCTCGGTAAGGAATGAGGATGGTCTATTCTACTCAACCGGACACCACACGGCGGATCGACTTACCTTAGTCCCCTCTTAGGACACCTCGGTAATAAATGAGGGTGGTCTGTTCTACTCAGCCGGATATCACACAGCTATAAAATGTTAGCAAGCAAATTAATATGTTAAAATAATATGACATACAAATTAATATCTCATAACAAGCAAATCACTACATATTATAAAACAAAGTCGCATTCTTTGTCCATATATCCCTATGTACGCATAAAACTTTAAAACTACGCAACAGATTTTGATGCGGTTTTTTAAATAGATAGAGTGATTCCAGAGGAAGGTTTATACGTATAATAACATTCAATACGGAGTAGAGAAATACTGTAATTTTTGAAGTTTCTGTAAATAATTACATTTTTTTCCGCTTACATTGCAAACGCAGGCTAAACTCTACGAGATTTATCAAAATGATGTACTAAGTATTTGTACATCTTGAAAAGGTCAACAGAAAAGTCCGCGATGGTATATGTCTATCTCTTATGGATAACCCACTATAGCATTTTTTGTCATTTACTTTTTACGAAAAATAATGCCATATTTTTGAAGCAATTTTTATACAATACAGCATTAATCCTTATCCAATTAAGTACCTTAAATAAATAGTTGATTTAATATAGATCCATATGGCTGTTTACAACATGTAATTTAAGTGAACATTTTCGGAGATATTACAGATTTAAAATGCCGTGAGGACGCCGCGCTTCGCCCTATAACACTTCGACTTTAGCAGCGATGTCGCTCTTTCAAGAATTTGTTTAAAGACATTCTGTAATTAATTGTAAAAATAAAATACATAGGGAAAAATGTAAAAATAAATACGCAAATATGTACTATATGAATTTAGATATTCAAATATAGCAGGAAATCTTCTTGGAATAGGGAGAGGGAAATTGTTTTTCTCCAAATTTAACTCTTGCGGGCCACGGGCAGTAATGAATAAATCAAAACTACTGGATCGATTTTAATTTTTTTTTTTCACTGAGTGACATGGGCTATATATTTTATACCCGTGCGAAGCAGGGACAGGCCGCTAGTTAATTATAAAGTACATGGGTCACCGAGGCTTGGTCGGTAATTTTATAAAAAAATATATAAAAAAAACCAAAAAAATAAAAAATAAAGAAATAGCCGGTGAAACGTGAGATTTAAACCCTACTTTTCCCTAATAAGTAGAACGCAAGTTAACTGGCTTTTTGGTGAAGGAAAATGTGGTGAGAAAACCGGAATATCCCGATTGGTACCACTATGGTGGTGGACCCATCTCTCCAAAAAGCGCAAAGAGGAGACCCAGCCCAGCCCAGCTGTTTGACATTAACAGGTCGTACTTTACACCTTATTTAATCACAAGGATAACGGTGAATAACTTGTTTACTATTTAATGTATTCGATAGCTACAGATAGCAAATTCATGGTTATATATAATAGGCCAATAATAGAAGACTCCTAAATTACAACCTTGATACAATGCGCTCTCAACATTTTAACAGCTTTTAATTATTCAGATCCAAGCTTTACAGGGAGCGATTAAAATCTGACATCCTCCTCTCATTATGAATTTATGAATAGAACATAAACTTGAGATGATTCTAACTAAATGATAATAACAGAACGGAGACTGACATTTTAACGAGGTCCTGGGGCGATGTGAAGTATACAGCATAAGCTTATTTTGATATACAATTTTGTTTAGACTGTTTACATCGGCCTTTATAGGCAGCATTTTTCTGGTGGATTAGAGTAAAGTAGCTACAGTTATGGTTTTAGTTAAATTTAATAAATAGTTTAATTTTAATTAAAACTAACTAAGTAACAAATAATAGGCTCTCACTTTTTCTCTTTAAGCAAGCAATTACTACTTGATATTTCATAAGCTAACAAACGAAATAAAGAAAAATCTTATCTCAATGGATTGATATAAAAATAATGTTACGGACAAAGAACTGGTATTATTGCACAATTTGCAAGCATTCTAAATGCAGAATGTGCAACTCAATAACGAATACTCAACAAATCTTTTATTTCTTAATGCCAAACGTTTTCGCGTATATCTTTTTCGTCCAATTCTTATTATATCGGTGCTTCGCTTTTGATCGTGTTGGGTAATTGGATGCCGATACGTATATTTTAGACTTGTTATAACAATATTTGATTTTAACTTATTAACATATAGGCAACATGTCGCCCTTCGTTTCCTTTATCTTCTCTTGAGGTCCTTTACAAAATTATACCAATAAATTAATTTAAAAACAATTGTACATATTTTTTTTTATTCGACAATGTTTTACATTTCCTTAAAGACTACGACTATATGACAACATACATTTACATTACATTATTGTACTCCCATGATGTTTATGGCTATTAAGGGCTCTATTTTGGTATTTTCAACCACAACAAGTCGTTCCGCCCACGCTCTAATTTCCAATCTATCGGTCGGTTAAAACCATTGCCGACAGCGGTATATACTGGCACCCACGCTGTATCCATCTGTATGTCATATAATACATGAAACGGGAAAGAGATCGGTCTTAGTAGTAAAATAACCCTCTACATTATTTTTACTTCAGAAGATTCGGAAATATACAGGACTATTTTAGTTTTCTAGACCATCTCCACAAAAAAAATATATATTATATTAATTAAATATTTATATTTATACAAAATTTGAGTTAAAGGACAACAATAACACGAGGATTAGATCAACTTAACAGGGCCATAGTGAAAATTAAATGTATTTTTAGTTTTGATAAAATTATGATTTCTTTTCAAATTTATCATTGAATTTACGGGCCTTCAAGTAGGTATTTTATATTTTTACAGTTAAAAAGCTGACATCTGTAACAAAGTAAATACTTTGTTACAGATGTCAGTATCTCCTATACTATTATATAAGGTTTCACTCTTTAACAAGTAGCGAACGAAAGTATTCTTTTTAATTTAATGTTAATGCACTTTTACTTCTGTAAATATCTATATCTAAATAAAAAATTTAAAACTTCAATAATATTGAAATAATACTGAAAACAAAGATCTAAAATTATGAAGTTGTAACATTCAAAACTATTTAACCAGTACTAAAATCTAAAGACAACTAAAAATTAAAAAGGTGATATAATAAAAAAAATATGTAAACATTGGTAGTTTGATATGCACGTAAAACTGTTTTTATTGCTTATTAATATCAACCCTTTCCTTCCATCCATCCTTTCTCTAAAATACATTCGTTGCAAAAAAACGTGTATTTAGAAAAAAACACCAAGCTTTCACTTCTATTAATACTACTTTTTAAATGAATTTCACATTTATGACTTCGCTGATTTGCTAAATTGCGTCACAGGTGCAAAGGAAATTGTATTCGCTTAGGTAATCTGCCCGTTTATATGTTTAATATCTAAGGTAAAAATTATTTTCATATTCGTAGCTATAAATTCATTCCATAATTGGAATATGGGGTAATTTGGGTATGGACATATTGGAAATAGTGGCACGTCCACTACTACCGTACCCCACCATTATCCCACTGCTGGGAAATTGGCTTTCTCTCATATTTAGGATAGGATTAAATTCAAATTCAAATTTAAAATATTCTTTATTCAAATAAACTTTAAACAAGTGCTCTCTACTGCTGGTTCGGATAGCTGTTTCTACCGAGAAGAGCCAGCAAGAAACTCGGCGGTTGCTCTTTTCTCTTTTTTTTAATCTCTTAAAGTTTTGGCTTTCCATGGTGCTCCAAAGTTAAGTCCAATGCGAAATATATTATAAATTATAGGAAAGCTGCTTGTCACGGGTTTAATCCCGCGATGCGATGGGTATTGATTATGATCACTATTATTATGATTATCACCGTTCTATTATGATGAATTTAATGACCTAAGATTTTTGCGTAAATAGTGGCAAAAATACGTACTAGTATGTAATAATCATAATCTTCGTAGATCGGGTAATAAAAGCTTTACTAGTGCCAAGGATTATTTTGGTCTAGACAAATTTATGCTTGGCTTTATCTGAATAGTTTTTTGACTACTTTATTGTTACCAGTTGTTTTATTTTGATTTCGAAGGGGATTCGAATAATGCGGGCAGGGTTGGGCGACTTCCGCTATTAGTTCCGTATCTCCCTTTGTCCGTTTGTGTTTGAGTATTTAGGCTCTGTAAGGGTTCTCTATTAATTACATTTGTACTTTTATATAAAACTTATAACTTATGACGTAATTGCCTTTTCAAAATTCGAGAGACTTAATAATGGTTTAAGTACAAAAGAAATAAATTGACAGAGCCGAATACGAAAAATAAGACAATTGTAAAAGAAATGGATAAAACAGTAATAGTAAAAAATAAATCTATCATTATATTTTTTTTAGCCCAGCCCGAAACTCAAAGTTTGATATGCTGTAAAAAATATTAAGAATTTTTAAATGTATGTTATCTTGCTATACTGCTTAACTAAGTGGACTTAACTAAGTAAAAGAAATGGATAAAAAGGAAGTAGTAAAAAAATGACTCTACATTGATCTTTCCTTTTAGCCAACCCTGAAACACAGAATTGATATGCTGTAAAAATATTAGAGTTCTATTTGTATATTATATCGCTAACCAAACGTAATCATCATCTTCCTGCCTTTATCCCACTCTAAGTGGGGTCGGCACAACATGACATAAACATGCAGTCACATGATTTGGCTGCGTTTTTACGACCGGCCGCCTGCCTGACGTCAACTTACCTCTGTCGTATTTTACGACACCTTGGTAAGGAAGAGGGTGGTCCATTCTACTAAATCGGATACCACACGGTGGGTCAACTCACCTTAGTCGCCTTTTACGACACCTCGGTAAGAAATGAGGTTGGTCTATTCTACTCAGCCAGATACCACACGGCGGGTCGACTTACCTAAGTCGCCTTTTACGACACCTCGGTAAAAAATGAGGGTGATACTATTCTATTCAGCAGGATACCACACGGCGTACTAACCAAACGTAGTGATTATTAGAAATAATATATAGAAAATAATCAAGAAAACGTAATGAAAGAACATTTATTTCTACTTTAATTAATTCCACTTGGAAAATTGGGGTCTAAGCCCTTGCAATGTCCTTCAAGTGCCTCATCCAGCCAACCACATTAACTCGGTGTCTAATGTTTGATTGATTATACCAGTAGTCTCTTTTCTAGTCACGATAATAACATTACGAGTATATTTACTCGTCACATATTCCGGAGAACTTTTTATATTTCTTTTACTTTTATGATATTGAACGATCATATAAATAATAAACATTTTTCTTTTCTCGTTTTTTTGTGATACATTAGCTAAGTAACTATGAAGTGAAGAGAAATAAAGTCAACATAATTTTTATATAATTAGCTCTCAAAAGAGTTAATTTACTTTATTGTTATCCGATAAAAAATTTTATTTACTTTTTTATGGACATTATTTCGAGAAAATATATAAGATAAATTTATTGTATATTAATAGCGCTATGTCGTTAATCACTACTTCTATACTGAATGTAAGGTTCCTATAGTAACTTCATTACATCTAATTAATTCTTCATGTTTCAAAAGTGCTTGCTAAAGCTTACACGGATAAAGATTATTTTCATTTTTATTTATATAATTATTTCTTACTGAAAACTGTGATTATATATTAGGTAATTATTATGTATATTTTTTTTCTTAGTAATAATTATTGTCTTATTAACATTATGTGATTCTGTTACAAAAACATAAACGTAGTTTATATAAAAAGTCATATATTCAAACCCATACCGTAATAGGTTTCCACGAGAATTCGTAAGCTATTTAGTTATATTAGCGTAATTTGTTTCGCGGTTTTATGATGACAGCTAGCAGAAGCTAGAAGCCAAACAACAATATAGGATTTAAAATCCTTAAAAATACCTTGTTTGTAAAAATATTAATTAACTAACCTAACACAGGTGGCAGTGACTCTGCCTTGAGCTTAGCCGATTGCGGTTTCGATTGTTCTGATTCTTTCTTATTCTGTTTTCTAAAATACAATTTGTTGGTTCTTCGATTCGAGGTCTATTTATGTACTTATTATGAATATATTTACCAGTTTTCTGTCACCCATAACACAAGTATTAAATTACTTCGTGTGTGTATTTGTCCCGTATATTTATATATTTATTAATACTTTGAAGCGCTCACAAATCATGGAAGTTTTTAGCTAAATCGGTCAGAAGCAAACACTGACTTTCCAATTTTAGATCAACTAGGGCGTTAAACACAAGTGAATCAGACATGTTTTTGACATATAACATTACTCGGACAGCGTTTGGTAAATTTCATTCAGTCTAGACTAGTATAAAGTTAATCTAAGTTTGTCGTTATAGTTTGAAATTTTATTACCAAACTTTTATTTGTGATTTTACAGTTACATTGGACCTTTTTTATTATTTAAATCGTACTAAATCTGTACAGATACTAAATTAAAATAATTAATTATATGTTAAAACTTTATAACGCTACGAGATTCTATATTACATAGGAATGAAATTATTAAATATTGTAAACAGAAGCTCCAACTAGTAAGCTGGACTAGAGAATTTCAAGTCAAATTTCAAAATATATTTTCACTGAGCAGTTTTAACAGATAATTTACTTAATTTAATATTTTTCACAGATATATTATTTTTATCAACTCCAAACAAGCTTAATTCGACCGAACCTGAACAATATAAAATCGTAATGGGTTATTCAAATTTATGAATGTATAAATTATGCTTGTATAAATTAACATATAAATTAGGGCAACCTTACCGTTTAAACGTAGTCTAAATGCTTTGTTGCAAAAAAATTAAAACGAAGTGATATCAATATAACAGTCATCGCCTTCTCAGTCGCCATCTTCATTACTGAAGGTCATGTCCCTGACAGTCCTTTGCAAACTTTTTCCACTCATTTTTACCATATAGTCCAGCATTCAGTGTCCCACAGGGCAGTTGTGGACATACCGGTAAGGTTGGATATTTGATCACAAAAACTAGTAGGTAATCATCCGCGAAGTCGTTTTCGTTCCACCTCACCCATAACAACAAAACTTGTCAAGGCTGTCAGGATCCCGACAGGCAATGTGACCTAAGTAATTTTTACAGATTGTTGGCATATTTTTTTTTATTTTTTTTCAATACAGGAATAATTGCTCATAATTGAGGCTTATTAGCAATTTTAATAAATATTTTTTCAACTCGTATCTGTTTAGATGTACGACCTTTTGCCTTCTATTAAACTTTTTATACAGAAATGGACTCAGGTAACTATATTATCTAGTAATTATCTAGTAAGTAATATACTATATTCTCGAGGTAACTATATTAAATCATATTATGGAAATATCTTTTATCATTATTAGACCAGTAGGAATGCAATCATTAAAATTTAAATTATAGCTGCATTACGCTTAAGGAGTTCCTTTGTCACATATTTACAGATAAAGAGATGACTTCAACAAACGATGCCTCACAGGAATCCGCCTGAATAACACGTTCGAAACCTGTTTATTGGAACGTGTCCGACCGATACGGAAATAGAAATAAAATCTTCCTCCCCCAGAGGGTTGAAGTGAGAGCTGATAATTCGCCGTTCGGTTTGTCTAGCGCCATCTATCTTGGGGTTGTAGAACTTCTTGAAAAGCTTGCCGGCGACCTCTGCCTTTTACTCGACTTAACGAAATGTTTTCTTAGATATGTATTAAACTAGACTAATAAAGTTGTAACAATATTTTGACTTTATTTATTAATTAATTTCTCGTCCTTTAGACTCGTGTTACATTATTGTTTATCAATATAGAATCTTCTTTGTAAATAATCGTCGTATCTGTTTTTTTTTTATGTTCTCTTCGTATGATAACATAAAAAATAAATAATGCAATTAACTGAAAATATAAGTTGACTAAGATACGTACTTTATCATTTTAAGAAATTATGTATCTATCGTAATGGGGGCAGCACTGTTTCTGAAATGATTTCTTATCTAACACACCGTGTATATAAGCATTTATCTAACAAATAGTAGATACATTTGTAAATCGTTAAATGTATTTACGTGTATTTAATACATAGCTTCTTACCGAACATTATGAGTAGAGTTCATCCATCTTCCTTAATGCGGTTACATGTTTGGGAAACGTAATTTTTTACCGTGAAATATAAATATTTCTTTTATAGAAATCTATCCTTAGATTAAGATTAAGTAAAAGGTACCAGGGTGTTACTATCCCTTTATTAGGTAAAAGTCTCCTTTCTCATTTGCGAAAAGATTCGTGCTTACTGGGTCTAAAACCACCACGCTTTTCTAATACTTGGCAGGTTACAAGAATTATTTAGGGATATGCAGGTTAAGCTGTCGCCCAGGGCGAGACTGTGCGACCATTTTAAGGGGTTTATTTTTAAGGGGGGGGGGGTACGATTTCATTTCAAACCCTGGGCAAGCACTAATGAGTTTCTCTGTTTTTTTTTATTTGTTTAATTGATATTTGCGATTTATCACACGCTTTTCGGTAAAGGACAACATCGTGAGCAAAACCTGCATGTCTCTAAAGATTTCTCTGGGGATAGGTTTAAGCTATCGCTTGAAAGCCCAGTGATAACCTGGAAAAACTCAGGGTCACTGAGAAAGTAGACGGCAAGCGATTCAGAGGCAGAGCCCAAAAAGATGGACAGATCAGGTGTCTGGACATCTGGACATCAGACTCAGTGTGGCTATACACAGTACTCTTTTCCGGGAAAAGTGGCGCCAAAAGAAGGAATCGGGACCATCACGATGCGAAGCCGTTAGTACACGACTGCAGGAGGAGGAGGATGTGTAACCTACCAATCCGCATTGGGGCGGGTTGGTAAGTCTTAGCTTCAACCCTAATGTCCATAAACGGAAAGAGAAGGCCTATGCCCCACAGTTACATAATAAAGAGGCCGTTACTTTACTTTATGCAGGTTTCCTCATGTATTTTTAACGTAAAGCGCAAGATTAATGGTAAATAGAAATTTAATATAAGAGTGCTTATATAAATATTTTGTTTATTGCTTGTTAGAGGCAACTTCGTGACGTAAGCGATCTCCTCCCGTATCTTGATTACACTCCAAAACTCGTGAAGGCTTTCGTGGTTGATAACCTCATGTTATTTATTCTGCGGCAAATATTCGCAGATATTTAATATTTGATCTTTCGACTTTTCTTCATATTGAAATGAAAATGGGTTCCGCCTCTGTATAGTTGAATTTTGTTTGTAAGTTCATTGAAGTACTTTACTAATTTCACTTAACTTTAATGGTTTTGTGAATTATCAAGATCAATTTAGTTTGTTACTTGGTATATTAGAAGGTATTAAAAGTTATTTAAAACTGAAGAGTTTAGGACACACAAAAGAAATTGAAAAGCTAAAAGACGTTCGAACGAAAGAATTGGATGAACCTGAATATTTATGCTGTTCCATATTTATGAATATTTTAGAGCTACCTGACATTTATAGTTTATGTACTGAAACGAGCTTTACTCACGTCTTATTCTATCGGGTATTTTTTTTTGTCAGGAAACCCCATTATGGGTTGTCACGCCCGACGGGGACGAGCGGTGGGTATGTCGCACCGACTAAAAACCTGACAGTGTTCCACCACGCTGCTGGTTGCGGGAAAAGGGTGCGTTGTACACATTGCCACCATCCCCGCCGACAGCTTTGATCCCAGAGAACACCTCCCCCGAGGTCCGTATGGACCTCACGAAAGAGAAGCCCCCCTCCGCTCACCGGTGCATCGGGAGCACCAGATGCAACGACCGCCTCGGGGACCTGTAAGCCAGACGTCCTAAATACCCCGTTCAGAACGTTAAGGTCCCCTGACAGGGCGGCAGACGATGGGCAAGTGGTGAATGGATAGGCAAGTTGTTACCACCTGGACTCGCCAGCAGCAGATTGGATCTAGAACAAAAGTTCCCGGAACCGTCTTATTCTATAGCCCGACTAGTTTCGGCTCCATCTGGGGAAATTATTCAGAATCTCTTTGCATGACGTTAAAGCGAAGGAAACTGTATTCATATTGCATGAGCATGTTGCTGGGCGCGACGGTAGAGGCGTTAGTCACCCGTCGTCAAGGTATTCCTTGTCACTCTGGTCTTTGTCATCCGACGTTGTCCACTAGGGGTTTAAACCTGTAGCCTCCAAAAAAATCGCATGGTGTTACCACAGCTCGATCACCTATGTCAACTGTAAACTTTCAAATAACACAAAATCCAGTTCCTCATTAAAAAAAAACATAAACGATGTTATAAAGTACATATTAACTACGAGTATATACATTAGTGGAGGTAAATAATAAGGTTATACAATGCTGCTTTTAGATAAAGCAGCCATTCATGTCGTAACTTCATAAATTCAAAGTTCATGTCATAAATTTAACGTGTCTGATTTCATAATCTATCCTCAGATAATACAATAGTTTAAGTAACCCAAACATAAAACGAAGCGTTCTATCATTATAAATACGAAATCAGTATATACGAGGATATCTAAAAAGTTGCACCCATTTTAGATAAGGCGTGAATTGCAAGATTAAGATGGTATAGACATATAATGTAGCTGTGGTAGGCCAGCGGTAGCACCGTGCGACTCTTTCGAGGAGGTCACGGGATCAAACCCGTGCAGACACCAATGAGTTTTTTGTTAAAACTTATGTGTCTAATTGAAAATTGCAATTTATCACACGCTTTTCGGTGAACGAAAACATCGTGAGGAAACCTGCATATCTCTAGAGAATTCTAGAGATGTGTGTAACCTACCAATCCGCACAGGAGCAGCGTGGTAGCTCTTAGCTCCAAACCTTCTTCTCTCCAAAAAAAAAACGGAGGGAAGAGGCCTATCCTCAGCAGTAGGATAGTAACAGGCCGCTACTTACTTACTTACTTTACTTTTACTTAGATATATAATTAGAAGAAATGAATATCATGTGACCAAACAAGTAATAGATATGAATCCGGACAGATTTGTGGCCAAAAAAGAGACGGTTGGATCGTATGAAGTACGACAAGCATATAAAAAGAGTAGCGTCAGAGTTAACGAAGGATAGCCCTGTAACCATATACTTATAAACTGCTAGTACAAGACTAAATTTTTAACAACCGACACCAGCAACATAACGTATTCTGTGAATCGTGAAGTAAAAAAAATCCCTAACATGTTATTAAAATCCAACTACTAAAGTACGGGTAAAAATTATTACAATGAATAGATTTGTTACCGGTTTTTTTTTAATACAGGAAAAAACCCCTTATGTGTACCGCCGCCCGACGGGGACAGGCGGCAGTTATGTGGGACTCGCACCGACTAAAACGACCTGTGTGTTCCACCACGCTGCCGATGGCAAGGACAGGGTATCATTATACATATTGCCCCATCCCGCCGACAGCTCTGACCCCAGAGAACAACCACCTTATCCGGGTAGGGGCCCCTCGAAAGAGAAGCCCCCCTCCGCTAACCGGTGCATCGGGAGCTCCAGATGCACCGACCGCCTCGGGGACCTGTAAGCCAGACGTCCTAAATATCCCGTTCGGAACGTCCGAAGGTCCCCTGACAGGGTGGCAAACGATGGGCTTAGGCAAGTCGCTACCACCTGGACTCACCAGCAGTAGATTGGATCCAGAACAAAAGTTCTCGGAACCGCTTCACCGCCCTCCTCCGCAGAGCAGAAGGAGGCCACCGCTGCCCTTAACTAAGACATCAAAATATAAGTGATTTAATTCTTAATTGCAGGATTAAGATTCACCTTCTTGGGTTCGCCGAATTCGTATGATTTTTTTAACACCAATCTTCTGATTATGATTGTCATGTATATGAATATAGGATTGCTTATTTAACTTACCGCTGCTCAGAATGGTTAAACTTATATTTCATCACTAAACTTCTGCGTTAAATTCCGTAGCGATCCTCTTTGTGAGAAACTGAAATAAAATCGATACATAATTACGGCACTACTAATCTAGATAATGATCGCGGTGATCGTGGTTTCTGCGTGTTTATTTGAATCGAATATTTAATTGAATGTACGTAAAGATAGCTCGATGTTTTAATAATACAATTTTTTTACCACTTGTTTGTACTACTCGTACTTTTGTTACTAGCAATTTGGATTACGAATTACTAGTAAACTTGTTAGCCCCTCCAGCTAAGCTAAATGCTTGTGTTCGGATTGGGTTCACGTTGGTAGTATAATGGCCGGGATTCGAACCCACGACCTCTCGATCACAAGTCCGTTATCCTAACCATTCCGCTAACGCCGCTTTTACATTACAATAAGTTACAACATATGTCAAATACAACCTCCTTGAAATAATTGGTTTAATAATATAGAAAAACATTGTTGCCGTCAATTTGACAAATTGTTGAAAATAATAAATGGGTTTACTTCTGAGAACATTGCTTTTTATTCAAAAGTAATAATAAAATTATTTTGCTATAATCCGCTTATATAATTATTACTTTTGTATTATGGATCTCCGCAAAGTAACGCCTAATTCTATAAATGCTTTTTATTCATTGAATAAGTGTAAATATCGTTGTTATACAATTATCCAACCTGAGCAGAGATATGGATTCAAATTCAAAACACTCTCAATGTAAAACATTACAAGAAGAACAAGTGAATCAGATATAAATAAAACCAAATTGAGAAATTCTATAGATACAGAGTAGTTTAGGCAAATACTACACTAAAACAGGGTCCTGGATAAATGGAAAATCAAAGATAAAGTGGTTGTGGTTCGAATCGTCCATAATTAAAGTACACTAATTTTAATAACCTAAATCTGAGAGACTGTAAATCGTGATTCAAATAATTAAAAACAAAAGCTTTTTCTGTAGCCGTGCGGCTTACGACAACAATAATTTAATATACGAGTAAAATCAAAGAAAAAGAGAGAAAAGATGTTGGTGAAAGAATATTTAAAACCTTACAATTAAAATTTTAACTGTGCGATTTTCAGTGCTCGAAAGTCTAATAGATTCCAAAATTTTCGAAGACGAAAGTTATTTCTACAATAAACTTTCTTTTTCTTTAAGGGACATAGATGACTGCTAAAAAGGAGCATGAAAGCAGAATGCAAAACCTCATATGCTGCTCTCCTTTTTGTACGAATAAGTACTTTAACAGCTTTAAGTAATAACTCTGCATTAAATGTACGCATTCTAAGGAAAAGAGTTGGACCGGGCCTAATGTGACGCCATAGCTAGTTATCCCAATTGCCTTTTATTACATAATTTCAATTTCTTTTATTGATTTAGAAACTCTGACTCTAGTGAACCATGAGTGTACTTTATACACCTACAACCTTTTACTTTGACATTTGCCATATATTCCAACCGTGCGCTGCACCAAAGTGTAAAATTTTAGCATATGCCTCAATAATACTAGCACTACGCAACTTTATAATTGCATAATTAATAGCATATATAATCTTATAGTCGATAAATCGATACTAACATATTAGCATCCAGGGTTATCATCAAAACATTGACGCTAACGCAGTAAATATAATAAATTATTTATAATACCGATTTATTTTATACATAAATATACAACTTATTTCTATTTTTCGTATATCTGAATCTGAAAGTGATATTTAAAGCAAAAACAAAAGGGAAACCATAGCTAGTTATCCCAATTGGCTTTTATTACATAATTTCAATTTCTTTTATTGATTTAAAAACTCTGACTCTAGTGAACCATGAGTGTACTTTATACACCTACAACCTTTTACTTTGACATTTGCCATATATTCCAACAGTGCACTGCACCAAAGTGTAAAATTTTAACATATCCTTCAATAATACTAGCAGTACGCAACTTTATAATTGCATAATTAATAGCATATATAATCTTATAGTCGATAAATCGATACTAACATATTAGCATCCAGGGTTACCATCAAAACATTGACGCTAACGCAGTAAATTATAAAAGACGACGATATTCCTCCTTTATTCTTATTCAATAAATAAAATGCAATTTTCCCGAAGTCAACTCATTTACTCTTTCGCTACAACTCAACGAATGACACATAAAAATATGACAGCCACAATGCTTTTTCATATTAATCGCCAACTCTATGAAGGAGGTTGTATTAAAAACATGTTGTAACAGTCGACCATCCTGACAACATTTGCGACCCCGCAAATCTCATAAGCTGACTTCTGGGAATGAATCTACCACCGATTCGGAATGCTGATTGTACTGAGAAGAATCGGCAAGAAACTCAGTACTTGCTCTTTTAATCTGTAAAAGAAAACCGCACATGCCATGACATGACAGGACTACGCTCACGCTTTATGCTCAACTCTAAGCTCACGCTTTATGCTTAACTCTTTAAGCTCAACTCCTCAACTCCTTAAGCTTTTCGCACCATAAACATTTCGCACCTCAAGCTCACCCTCAATCACTGTCATGGCATAACACAGCTCAATTAGTGGCAACAAACTCAGCAGATACACACGTAAACAGACTCGCAAATGATAACGCTCAAAGAACAATCACCACTTCCAGGCAAAGCCTAGCTGACAGTCGTTGCAGATGTCCACAGTCTAGAAAACAATCGTTACAACTGGAAAGATCCAGAGAACATTCGTCATTCTAGCTGACAGTTCCATCGAACAAAAGTCACGGGCGCGTCTAAGGCCTCACATAGCACATCGTCACGTTGATCTCACAGAATTAATTAACCGAATACCAATTACCATCAATAATCTCTGAAATAAAAACTCTCATTTTTTATTCCATAGCATCGCATATCGCAGCTATCTCTCATATTAACGAAATTCGCACTCTCCGTGTTGTCTCAAGATATTGATCGTCATTTGTCTTTTCTTTAAACTCTTTAAATTTCCAGATATTCCTTTTGTCCACTCTATTTGTGAGTTTAGGTTACATCCCACTTCTGAATATAAAAGACGACGATATTCCTCCTTTATTCTTATTCAATAAATAAAATGCAATTTTCCCGAAGTCAACTCATTTACTCTTTCGCTACAACTCAACGAATGACACATAAAAATATGACAGCCACAATGCTTTTTCATATTAATCGCCAACTCTATGAAGGAGGTTGTATTAAAAACATGTTGTAACAAAATATAATAGATTATTTATAACACCGATTTATTTTATACATAAATATACAACTTATTTCTATTTTTCGTATATCTGAATCTGAAAGTGATATTTAAAGCAAAAACAAAAGGTAAACCGTATACTCTGAAAAAAGTTATGCCATTCAAAATTTATGGTAATCAAATTTGTTCAGTAGGTTCAAATGGTACATATTTAAACCTTATTAATAAATCATTAGTATTTTGTTATCCCTTTTCACGCTCCACATCACCAGTGAAGTTGGTAATGGTGTACTCTTTTTTCACTTTATATTGTTTTTATATATTTGTCGTATAAAAAGACTATTTTTATAATCAAATTAGAGCTATGTTTAACATTTCGACATTGTAGATTTTTATATTCCAGTACCTTTCCTGTCTTTTTTCTATATTTCCTGTATTATCCTTGACGCACACTTGGCATGTTATTAGTGTGTACTATTTTTTTTATATTTTTTTCTTTATGTTAACGTTTGTCGTGACGAATGCCAGGATCCACTTGTTATAAAGATCCTTCTACTTTTTACAGTCTATCCATCTTTTGGAGACCTTGGGTACCCTTATATGCTAGTGCGATATCAATCGCTGGCCACTTCTCATTAACGTACCATATAACAGGATCAAATCCAAGATTAATATTTAAATTACTTAATCTTGTATGTATAATTTTATATTATTTATATTATAATTTATATATTTTAATGAGTTAATCTTGCATATGTAATTTTATGTAAATAATTTTTATTAACGCCGTATCCGGCTGAATAGATAAATAGAATAGTACCACCCTCATTTCTTACCGAGGTGTCGTAAAAGGCGACTAAGGTAAGTCGACCCGCCGTGTGGTATCCGGCTGAGTAGAATAGACCAACCTCATTTCTTACCGAGGTGTCGTAAAAGGCGACTAACGTAAGTTGACCCACCGCGTGGTATCCGGTTTAGTAAAATAGACCACCCTCTTTCTTACCGAGGTGTCGTAAAATACGACAGGGTAAGTTGACGTAAAAAGCTGTGATGGCCTAGCGGTGCGACCGTGTGAATCTCTAGAGACGATCATGGGTTCAAACCCGGGCAGACACCAATGAGTTTTTCTATTAAAACTTATGTGTCTAATTGATAATTGCAATTTATCACACGCTTTTCGGTGAAGGAAAACATCGTGAGGAAACCTGCATATCTTTAGAAAAATTCTAGGGATATGTGTAACCTACCAATCCGCATTGGAGCAGCGTGGTCGGTCTTAGCTCCAACCCTTCTCTCCAAAAATGGAGAGAGGAGGCCTATGCCCAGCAGTGGGATAGTAACAGGCCGTTACTTTAAGTTGACGTAAGGCAGGCGACCGGTAGTAACGCGCAGCCAAATCATGTGACAGCATGTTTATAACATGTTGTGCCGACCCCACTTAGAGTGGGGCAGCGGAGTGGGCAGGAAGATGATGAATTTTAATAAAATTACTGAGAAAGGCTCGGTCACTCAGGTACTAAATGTTAATACTCTTGTCGATACTATTATCAACTTTAAATATTCAGCATTAAAACAAAGTAGAGTTTGCGTAAGTCGCTAAATTAAATCAGTTACAAGTGTTAATAATAAAGCATTTTTAAATATGAGAAAACGTCAATCTACGCTAAATTACTGACATTGCCTCCTACCAATTTATAATAATATAACATTTCAAAGTCATAGATAATCCCAAATACTTTGTAATTTATTTCTTTAAATTACTTTTATACGATTGGGATTTGTAGTATATATTTATACTAGATTAAACTAGTGTCTAGCAACCATAGAAATTCATAGATTCAGATAGAATAATATCCCATTTTACCCAAGGGGAATTAAGGCAACAACGGATGAATATTTCACACCTTTGGAATTGAAAATGTGAAAATGTTTCCCTATCTATTTGTGTGGTTTACTATATATTCAACTATTGCCGCCAGAGTATCATGTTTATAGGCAGTACTTCATTAAAACTAATGAAGTAAATTCAATTCAAGCTAAATAAAATAATTTATTTATTTATATCGAAATGGACTATTCTATTTTGTACATCATATTTTTCATAGACATGAATATATTTTTGCATTAAAAGATATACCTATATAAAAAAAAGTATTTATAATTTAAAAAAAACTTAAATACTTTTATAATGTTTTACAGCGGCTTTATATTATGAACTATATGAAATTATGAACATAAAAGTAGTTATCGTGAATTAATTATAAGAGATTTTTTAAACTTTCACCGTTTACTTAGCTCACGCAAGTAAAGCTTTAAATATTGTCGTTTTTGCAATATTTTTCATTGCTGCTTCTCGATAAATGGACTATCTTACAATCAAATAACTTTAGTAGTTCCTGAGATTAGCGCGTTCAAAGAATCAAACAAACCAACAAACTCTTTAGCTTTATATTTTAATATAGATATTATGCACACTCTCTTATAAATACAGTAATTTTCCGTAAATATTTAGGAAAATAATGAATCGACATGTTGTTTATTTCTTTTGACGGTTCTTACGGTAGACAAGAGTTTCTTTGCCATAGTTGATATCTGTGTACCATTAAAGCTGTTATTCAAAATCAAATGAGACAAAGTATTTTTCCTCTATATACATTAAAATGAATGTGCTATAATAATGAAACTTATTTAACACATGAAATGATGTACTGACACATGTCTGACTAGAAACAATACATTATAGTTACCGCACATTTGAGCTCCGTTCAGTTGCATTGAACATGTTAGTAATCCTTGATCCCGAGATTACAAGATGTGCTTTGATTCTCACCGTATTTGGAATTACATATATTATATAAATGTCTACACAAGCGTAATATCAATTTATTATGCGCGGATGCTTTGATCGCTTATTATAGTTGATTATGAGATTACTATTATTCAAAAATTATGATACATTTATTTTGCTACAATCCGCGTTTGTAACGAAAATCTATGTTATGCTAAGTTTAGGAAGCAAAACCGTTCTCAAACCTTATACACGCAGGATTTGTTACCACATGTATGACAAGACACCACCACCAACAGCATACTACGCAAGGACTACACACATTAATTACGACAATGTCAACGATCGATTCGCTCCGTAAGCGAAGCATCGTCAGGAGATGGGCTCGATAAAAAATCCCAAAGCGAAAGTAACGCCTAAAAACGCCAATAAATTATTTACTATCATTCGAATACTTCCTGAGAATTCACCTGCTATTATTTAACCATGTCTGTCTGTAATATTATTTAACCATGAATAATATACAGTCGATATTGAAATTCATCCGGCCATATTCAAGCCGTTAACTTATCTAGCAGGTCCAACTAATTTCAAATATGCTCCGGAGTTATCACCACGTTGTTGGATAATGCCGTATCTGATAATGTCGAGCCAGGTGCGACCTATTTACGTTGGATCTTGGATGTCCGAGTCACATTTTGATATGATCCCTAAAACTATTTCCTCCCAGAAAACCTTGCTTAAGTTGTGGGAGAAAAACATCGTCATTCTCTTGCCCTTATCCAACTTTAAGTGGGGTCGGCACAACATGCTATAAACATGTTGTCACATATTTTACAACCGGTCGCCTACCTGACGTCAACTTACCTTACTCATATTTTACGACACCTCGGTAACAAAGAGGGTGGTCTATTCTATTCAACCGGATACCACACGGTGGACAAACCTTTAACAATACCTGGATAGGAAAAAAGAAAGGTCTATTCTACTCAGCCAGATCGCAGAAAACTCTGTATTATAATTTTACATTTTCAAATGCTACCACACTAACTTTCCTCTGATATTTTGAAAATAAAAATGATGTATTTACACCAAAAACGGTGCATAATATAAAGAAATAATAACTAAGCAGAATATTCGTGTGACTGTGAAAAACAATGGAAATTACAATAAAATAAAGTTTTTTAAATGAAAACTTCATCGGAAAACAGCTTTAAGTCTATTTCAACGTCGCTGTTCGCCGCGTCTATATAAACCTTCAGTACTTCGTCAGTCGCGAAGGGAGGCAGTATTTTCGCCGTGCGAATTAAACTGTCCCTTTAAACTGTATCGTGGAACTACGCGCAAAAATGTGTGCCAATCATTAAATATATATTTCCAGTTTTTATGGCAAAGTGATAGTGACTCATAAAAAGGGAAGATGCAAATTTTATAAGCCAGTATTTGTAATGGCAACAAAAAAAAAAGTTATTCGGTTGCCATCCGTGGTAAGAATTGATGTGTAAAACAAATCAGGATGAGCATGTTTACAGGTTTTTACATATCGTGTACCATCGCATGATGTATTAAAACTTCTTATACCATTTCCCTAAGCGTAGAGTAGATACAACACCTTAACATATTCATCACATATGATAGATACTTATGTTTTGTCACAGATATTTGTACTCTTTATATACATATATTTTATTTTGTATAGAATTAATATTGTGAATAAATGGCAACATTTTTTGAATAAATTCATGGTAATATAGTCTAAATACTAAATATAATATATGTATGTAATTTAGACAAGTTTGGCTATTTATCCAAATATTTATTTATTTTATCTAACTAAACAGATACAATAATTAATTAAGCACATAATTTTCTTGAAAACATGATAATATAATAAACATTGAAAAATTGTTTAAGAAATTAAAAGCTCACTTGGTTAAATTTCTTTTAATTTTTCTTGAGGAGTAACTCAATAAATGTAATGTTGCTAGCTAAATGGAGAGTAGAATGATTTAGTTGTACGAATATCCGATGATTTCGTTGTAGTGACCCAAATTAGTTTTATGGTTGCGCGATATATGGAGTTTGTATTTCATAATAATTTACCAATTGAACATCTTTCAGAGCTTCGAAGAGCATGCTAAATACGTCACTAGGGGCGTCACTAACCTTAAGTTCCATATTTTTGTATAATAATAAATATGGCCGTATCATTTGTCATATATATATATATATATATATATATATATATATATATATATATATATATATATATATATGTGTGTATAAGATTATATAACACCGGGCAGGCTCCAAAAAGTTTTCTGACATAGTATATGTGTCTGCTTGATATTTGCAATTTATCATTTATTTATACTCATTTATCGCTTTCCGATGAAGGAAAACATTGTAGGAACCAAACCAACCCTTCTCTCTAAAAAGGGAGAGAGTACGCCTTCGACCAGCTGTGGGGTACTAACAAGCCGTTACTTAAGAGATTAATCAAGAGAAGGTATTTTCAATATATATTACTTAATAACTCTAAAAGAGATTAACAGATTTTCGAAATCTACGTCTAAGCAGAGGAAGACATAAATATACTTTCATAACAGATTAAAACCAATTATTATTCTTTTCATATAAATTTTTTCTATGAAATATTCGGTGAATATGTTGAACAAGTAAATTAAAAAAGTTTTTATAAGGTTTACCAACCCTATTACGAAAGCCTTCAAATTTCTACATGACTATTTTATTTGATTTTTGGGTTTGCCTTTAAGTTTTATTAAATACTTGCAATTGCCAGCGGCTCCGCCAGCATGGAAATATTAAACCGCAACATAGTATTTTGATAACCATAAAAATGGTTATAGTAGGTTAACCTTAAAAGCTAGACATATGCTATCGCGGACTTTAATTTAGAACTTTCAGAGGGAAACAATTTTGTAATACATTATTTTTGAACAACTTTCACCGTTTACACAGCGCACGCAAAGAAAGCTTAAAATTTTGCCGTTTTCATAATATTTTTTATTGCTGCTCCCCTCCTATTCGTCTTCGCGTGATGTTATATAACCGGTGCTTCCCGATAAGTAGACTATCTTACAATCAAAGAATTTTTCAAATCGGTTCAGTAGTTCCTGAGATTAGCGCGTACAAACAATATCCGGCTGAGTAGAATAGACCACTCTCATTTCCTACCGAGGTGTCGTAAAAGGCGACTAAGGCAAGTTGACCCACCGTGTGGTATGATATGAGCAGGCTCCTCCCGAATTTGGGAGGGCCTAATGCAGGCTGCCGGCGCCTATACGCTGGAGTGGTGCGGTCCATGGCCCTGTACGGCGCTCCCGTATGGGCGGGGCGGCTGACCGCCGGATCCTTGCCCCTGCTGCGCAGGGCGCAGAGGGTCATGGCGATCAGACTTGTGCGGGGCTACCGGACCATCTCCGGCGAGGCGGCCTGCGCCTTGGCCGGGTCCCCTCCATGGGACCTAGAGGCCAAGGGGCTAGCTCAGGCCTACCACTGCAGAGTCGAAGCCCGTTCACCGGGGGGAGACTCAGCGGTGGTAGAGGTGGACTGGCAGAGGGCAGCTCAGGAGGAGCTACTCCGCCAATGGAGGCGGCGGCTGGAATCGCCCAGTGCAGGAGCCTGGACGATTTCAGCCATCCAGCCCATTCTCCAGGGCTGGGTCGCCAGAAGGCATGGGGTCCTCACCTTCCGCCTGACACAGGTGCTTTCCGGACATGGTTGCTTTGGGAGGTATCTGTGGCGGGTGGCTCAGTGCGAAGCGACTGGTGAGTGCCACGAATGCGGCGCCGAGTTTGACACGGCGCTGCACACGCTCGCGGACTGTCCAGCTTGGGCGGTTCAGCGGGCAGAACTCGTGGCACAGGTGGGGCATGATCTCTCCCTGCCCACTGTGGTTCGTGCCATGGTGGACAGGGAGGGATCGTGGGCTGCGATGGCCTCTTTCTGCGAGGATGTTATCTCGCGGAAGGAGGCGGCGGGTAAGGTCCGGGAAGTCGAGTCCTTGGATCCGATCCGCCGCAGGCGAGTGGGGCGCAGACGACTCGCCGAAGCCCGTCGTATGCCGCCCTAACGGGGACCTCTGGGCGTTCCGAACGGGGTTTTATCGGACGCCCATCGAAAATGTCCCCGCGGCGGTCGATGCATCTGGTGCTCCCGATGCATCGTCTAGCGGAGAGAGGGGCCACTGTTAGAGAGGCCCCGACCCAGAGGTGGCGCACTCTGGGGTACAGAGTTGCTGCTGGCGGGGATGGGGGTAATGTCTTCATAGGTACCCTATACCCGTCACCAGCAGCGTGGAGCACACAGGTTATTTTAGTCGGTGCGAGTCCGACATAACCGTCGCCTGCCCGAGGTGTTGTACAATTCGACTAAGGTAAGTTGATGTCAGGCAGGCGGCCGGTCGTAAAATACATAGCCAAGTCATGTGACAACATGTTTATAACATGTTGTGCCGACACCACTTAAAGGGGGATAAGGGCAGGAGAATGATGATGTACACTTTCAGAATAATGTATTAATTAAAGTTAACTGGCCAATTTTACCTAATGAGCACTCGAATCATCCTCTGAGGGTCAAGACATGGCATTGGATCACGCTTTTAGTATCACACGACACGCAAGAGAAAAAGCAATTACAGAAACATTGTGCCTTCGATCGAGATTACTTACTATATAAAAACACTAGGTGGACTGGGTGGGTCCACCAACAACAGTCCACTGGGTGGACTGTTGTCGCGTGATAGATTGATAATAAATGGCGCTTTTCAACGTAATTCTGTTCCTGTAGAATTGACAGGATTTCTATAGCCCTTGTTTTTATTTATATGTTACCCCGGTGTATAAGGAATAATTGTGACTAATTTTGTCAACATTACTTCAGTGGATTCGCCGTAAAAAAGTAACAAATATACATCCACTACATACTCACAAACTTTCGCGTGGAAATCAGTGTGTCACAAATATGTATTTCAGTCAATTTAAATTAAACTGTTATTTTATATCAACCTAAAACTTCCTCAAAAATTGAACAATATTTTCGTAATAACCGAACAAAAATCAATTCAGTGGATTTCAGAAAATCAATCAATTATAGACAGACAGCTTTTGGACGCTTTGTTTTATAATATGTATAGATCTGGCCTGTACTGTACAAAAAATATACTTCCTATGATGAAGACATATTTTTATGGGTATATTTATGTCAAATAAAATGTCTCTTAAGCATACCTGTTTTAGTATTTCATTACAAATATACCGGCTCGTGTTTACCGTAAAAAATAATAAATTTAAAAAATAAATAGTTATAGTTAAATCCTTATAACGTCACTTAATCTTAACTTAGTCGGGTTAGATTTTACTGTAACACTGATTGTTGTACAAAAATTTTTAAAGTTTATAATCAGCGTAAGAAAAATTTGAACAATATATACCGAAGTACCTATACGCACGTTAACATAGAATTTAATAGCGATGCCATCCCAATGCGTATAAGTCATTAGGACATACCTTTACAACCTTAACGCGTGTTTCTACTATGTGTATTAACTCGAGGTGGTAGTCAGTAACGCAAAATACGCGAAAAAATGTAAACTCAACGCCCGACATAAACATTAGACCCTTAAAGGTAATTAAAATGCATTTAAAAAGCGGTCAATTGCTGTGTGACCTTGTCATAATCCTTAGGTGTCCCACATCACCAAATAAGCTGAACCGTAAGATACTACCGATTGTAGGTGAAAGGAGTACTTTAGTCATGGCCTTATAAGACCACCAATTAGTTATTTTTCGTACTGTGACCCAAAAATTGACAAAATTTGGGAGACATAAAAATTATATCTATATCGTAAAGTACCAACCAGCCCTTTACTGTCACTTCGGGAAAATAAGGCTATTTTACAATATTTAGAGAATAAAATCGTAGCTTACACTTCCCACTTGAATGAAGATTGGTGGGGTACATATATCCTAGGAATTTTGTGGTTCTTTATAATATTTTTGTTTTGTGAGAAACTCTTGATAAATCGTAAATAGTAAGTAAGTAATAAATGCATAAAATTTTATTAATGACCTATAGATATCTTGGCTTTGAAGTTCCGAATTTAACCATTGACGAAGAATTTCTTGGTCTTTGAGCCTGGGTGTATATTTGTATTGAAGTATGTATTTAAAAAATATATAAGTATATATTCACCAGTTGTCTGTCACCCATAACACAAGTATTAAGTTACTTACTTTGGGGACGGACGACCGTGCGTGTAAGTGTCCCATATATTTATTTATTTATTTTATTTATTTATTTATTATACCCCGTTAATACTTCAAATGAATTTAAGTATGGACTGTTTCGTACAAACAGGAATGATGGTTACCCGAATGTGACTCATAGTAACTCAATTAGTGATTATCTATGAACAACTGTTGTAATCGGGACTTTTAATGCACATGTCGGTGTATAAAATAAATAGTCTTATTAATTTAATCTAAGCATAGAACATACGATATTGATTTATTTACAAGGCTTACCAACTAGAAATCATATAGGTACATATACGTTTGAAACTAATTTTAACCTTCAATACATCATCTTTCCTATATGTTTCTAAATTACAGGTACGTTTATTACACATTTATTTAACTTACAGTATATATATATATATATATATATATATATATATATATATATATATATAGATATATATATATATATTCTAATAATAAACCATTCTGGGTTGTCTAAGGCGGCAACGGCCTGCTTTTTTGCCGGAAGTCATCAAGCCCAGGCCTTATACCCTTTTTTGTAGAGAAACCCAACCGAAGTAATGTTCATCTTTCAATATGACTGTGAACAATTTTTTGTGTAAGCGATAACGGGATTCCAAGGTGGTGGCAACTCAAATCCATTATCTCTGTCAAAGTTTGGGCGGCGCCTTAGTTTTATTGCTCCTCGTATCTTTTTTGGTACATAAAATTTTTCCCTTGCGGGTATTTATTGAACGTGCCGCATACGGACGCTTTAGGGAGAACGAATATAATTTCATTTATTCTTTCATTATATTATTATTTAATTTTTCTATAAAAATATTTTATATATATTATTCATAGCTATAGATATACCAAAATATTTTTGCTTAAGTCCGGTTAAGTTAAAATAAATTTGTATTTAGGTACAAATCTTGTGAAAATATGAAGCTAAATAAAACAATATAAATTATAGGGGCGGTATTTACGACGGCAAATTTATTCCGTCAAATCGGGGCTATTGTTGTTTATAATTGATTCGTTCGTCAATACATTTGACTGTTGATTCAATTACGTCGTAATTTCTGGCGCCTTTGCCCTCCTAAATTATTTGCACTGATTAATTTATTCAATCATCAGATTTAAACTGTCTCTATAGGTTCAATTATAAATTTGAATTTAATATGTAAAATAACGATATCTATCTTATATCGTGAGCCGAAGATATATAAAACGATCAACCTTTTTGGGTGGAGAGATACTGGAACCTTCTTAGGGTAATTAATAGCTCGTGTGGAATAAACTACTACTTACTAGCTACTTAGCTGGGTAACCGAGTCAAAAAAAGGGTCATATGTGGGCCTTGATCCCGGGTATTTCTACTTCCGTAGTCCACTCGGTCTCCACTGGGCTATTACAACTTTAAAAAATTGTCTTCTCTATTCAAATTTCAGCTCTAATATGTCAAACAATAAAGAAGTACAGCGAAATATTGGAATTACGAATCAACGAGTTTTTCATAATAATTTTTAATCAAATTAAAACTTATTTACAAACTTTATAAGACCAATATATAATAATGGAAATAGAATATTGGAGATAAAAAGTTTATAAATCCAATTTAGCCCTTATAGCAATCAACCTTTTTCCAAAAGTTTATATTCTCAATTATCTGTCCTAAATTT
The DNA here is from genome assembly GCA_947086495.1 of Morpho achilles. Taxonomy (NCBI): domain Eukaryota; kingdom Metazoa; phylum Arthropoda; class Insecta; order Lepidoptera; family Nymphalidae; genus Morpho; species Morpho achilles. The sequence goes on from CAMTZB010000024.1 coordinate 9,611,345, forward strand.
GAAACAATTTTTCAGTTTAAACGATCTTTTGCTTTGTAAAATGAAAAGTCTGGCAGGAACTTATCTTTCTATCGCAAGGTCTGAAGTAATGTTTGCCGAGATGGATGAAAAAGTTATATTTCAGTCATTTTAGACGACTAGCAAACATTTCTAATAAATTCAAACGTTATAAATTCTAAGCAATAAGTGCCCATTCCACATTTATCAATTACAAGTATAGTAAAATAACAGTTTGTTTCTCCCACTGCTGAACTTAGAGTCTCTCCAAAAACGGAGAGAAGTGTTATATATAAAGGTAAAGATTGCCTGTTAGAAATTGCTCATAGCAATAAGGCCGCCTTTGTACATCAAAATGTAAATTATCCTATATAGTGTATTATCTATGTCTTAAATGTTAGAAATCGCTATTTTGTGTCTCTTTTTTGCTTTAATCTATTTTATTGTTGGGATGTACAATAAAGTTTTATAAATAATAATAATAAATAAGACAAGTTTTTATAGTAAGTACAAGTATAAATAATTATATTTTAGCTTAAAGGCTAATAAAGCATTGAAGCTTCGCCCAGCGGTGAGACAGTGTTTCTCTTTCGATGGTTCACGGGTTCAAATCCCGAGCAGGCACTAATAGTTTTTCTTTTAAAACTTATGTGTCTAATTGACAATTGCAATTTATCACACGCTTTTCAGTGAATTTTCCTTCACATCGTGAGGAAATCTGCATATTTCTAGAGAATTCTGGAGATATTTGTAACCTACCAAACCGCATTGGAGCAGCGTGGTAGGTCTAAGCTCAAATCTTTCTCTCCAAAAACGGAGAGAGGAAACATAGTCCATCAGTAGGATAATAATAGGCCGTTACTTTACTTTATCTATGATGACAACAAAGACGGTTGTATACGATATTACTTAAAACCATCGAATTATAATTTCAACGTTCTGATATATACTCGTAATATTGCAATACATAATTCTCCTTTTGGATTGTAAGATGAGTTAAGTAAATACTGCGTCACTTAAGCTTACAATTGTTATTATAATAGAGAGTACACCCATTAAGCCTTTTACTTGGTACAATAAAAGCTGTGGAATCTAATTTCTTCCGTAGACATGTTTACGTTGGCCCCATTCGGCAGTAATTGAATTTGGGACCGATCCTTAGACGCTTTTAGGCAATTACTGGATATAAATCACTTCTGAATGCTAATACACTTTAATTGTTTATTTTATTTACTCTTCTTGACAAAATATGAAAGGGATAAATTTTTATCAACACACTTTGAGTTTCCACTTCGGTACAGATGAAATCCCACTAATGAAGTAAAAAAGTAAAGTAATGGTCTATTTCTATTCCACTGCAGGGTTTAAGCATCGTTTCACATTTTAGGAAGAAGGGTAGGAGCTAAACCTCACCACGCTGCTTGTCTTCACGTCAATATAGAACAATTAAGTAAGAAAAAAACTTTTAAATATTAACACATAAGTAATTTATCTATAAGCTGTGGGTTTAACTTAGATAATTAGAGATAAAAAAGATAATAATGATGATGATAATGACTGGTAATAACGATCACTCCGTAAACACTTTTTAGTTTTTTTTTTAATAGTAAAAAAAAAACTTATAAATAGTGGTCGCTAAAGTCAAGGAACTTTTCACTTAAGTGCCTTACGCAATATAATTAAATAAGCTGACCCTCGTTAGGGACCAGAAAAATGGGTCGAAGAACACGTGGAGTGACCTCATTTTTTATGTAAATCCCCTTAGCAAAAAACCAATGCAATATATATTTTTAACACCAATATTGATGTTATCAGTCTAGGCCGACCGTTGGACATTGTCTTGAAACCTTAAAACTACGTAATTTAATTAAATTGATCAGTACACACGACTGAATAACGAAGTCTAAAGATATACTTTATTTATGGAAGATTTAGATTATTTTATCTACAAGTATATAACTTATCTCTGTATAAGTATTGAATTGGATTGAACCTTAATACTACCGTTTTGTTAACAGTTAAAGAAAATTTGAAGTAATTTACAGATCATAAAATTTCATGTCCAATCAGTTAATGGTTTTTTCAATGACAAAGTTAGTTAAGACTTAATTTGAACATCGTAAAATTTTTAAATAACTTACAAAGAAACAGACTAAATATGTAGGTACATATTTCTGGTATTTTAATGCCGTGTGGTATCTAGCTGAGTAGACTACCCTTATTTCTTACCGAGTACTTACCTTTTGCGACACGCAAAAGGTGACTAAGGTAAGTTGATATCAGGCTGGCGGTCGATCGTAATATAGGTAGCCAAATCACGTTACTACATGTTTATAACATGTTGTGTTGAGTCCACTTAATGTGGGATAAGGACAGGAAAAGCACCCTAATTTTTCTCAGCCGGATACCAAATAATATATATAAAATGAAAATATTGATACAACATAATACGTCAATTTTCTAGACTAAAATCTAATTTCCTAACACCATTTAAGCAATAAGGAAGAGGTTGTTTGAAATCGGAGAATTTCTTTAAATGACTCTTGAACAATTGATAAGTAGTGGAACGGTGAGGAAAGATTTACGAATAAGGTGTCAGAATTCGAATCTTATTGAACGCGACACGGGTCATGTTTTTCTGGAGAGAAATAAGCTTTGTTTTCACAAAGGGTATACAAATATACTTGTAAATTCTCAAACATTTTTTCCAGGGTCTAAAGCTTTTATACAACTATGTCATATTTCAAGAAAAATATACACAAAACTGAAGAAGTGGACATTGATTCAATTCTAAGGTATAATATCAAATAAGACACAAAGGTTGTCTCTGCCATTCAAATATTTATTTGAATAGATTTAATTTTAGTTATACAATTTTATAAACAGCATAAATACTACATAAGTGTTAGCCGAAATAGAAGTTTTCAAGATGCTTTCCTAATAAAAGATCATAACTGAAGCAGTTAGACTTAAATCAAGTCTGAATTATTTTTGATACAGATTATTTTCTTCATTACTCAAGACCGCGAAGAAGGATAACAAACAACATTTGTAGACTAGTAAAGATCTACCCTGTAATTTCAATTAAATAAAATGTATAATGTGATGTAAAATGTAAAACTCGTAATTTATGATAAACATGTAATAAGAAATAAGCAAATCTTCCAATGACAAAAATTGTTGAACAAAAACTTTTTCCTCGAGTACGATCCAACAATTTTGGCATATCATCGAATAAGGAAATCTTATATAAAAGTTTTAACATCACAAAAATAAGTTTAAAAAAAAATTTAAACCCTAAATAAATAAAAGTTTTTTTATTATTATAGTTATATCATTAAATGGAGCAAGAGTATCGTTAAGAATAAAATGCGGGTTGCATTTTTAAGGTCTCCATCCATTACTTTATTTTCCACAATTTTTGTTTAAATTTAAACTTTGAACCCGAAAAGTTGAATTTAAAGAGTGAAAATCAGATTGGTCAAAACAGTTCTGTTTTAATTTGATACTTAGTGACCCGGCTTTAGATTTATCGACATGAAAATTCTTATAAGCAAACAAAAATAGAATTTGCCAAGATGAAACCGAATTTGATAAAGTATTTTGGATGTTGTGTGATAGTGACTTTAATAATATTCTTGCTATGAACATATTGGCTATATCTAGACATCAAATTTTCAAATGGAACCTGGTTAATGTCTAAGTGTATGTCAACACTCAACATCACTTACATTAGTACTAGTAATAGGTCGCATTAAGGAAAAGCTATGAAATCGGGCAATGTGAATGTTCAGACCTCTATGTCCCTTAAAAAGCCTTGCTCCATTGCACTGAGGACACTCAAGGTAATCAGATTGGGAAACATTACTGTTCATACTTCCAAACATGTTTTAATTATATAATAACACGTATCAATACATATAAAGTCTTTAGAACGAAGCCCCGGCTGCGGCTAGGCTGTTGTTCGCCCGACTGCTGTTTGTGGCGCGAGAATCGTGACGGCCGCAACGCCGGAGCAACGTCTCACGATCTGAAACAAAAATATCTTGTTACTATCGCATATCAATTTTATAACTAAATACCGAGAAATAAATAAATTAAATAGAAAAATTTGAAGCGAGGAAAATTTTGTCATAAACATTCAATCGACAATTATTATTATTACAATAAAAGTAATATAACGCTATAAATATAACAGAACAATAATCACTAGCAATTTCAAATCTACATTCAAACGGTCCATGTCGAAATAACCAATTTAAATCGAGGATTCTCTGCTATAATTGCCATATCGTTTTGTGTACCTACTACTCCAATCTATCTGTCGTAATTTTGTTCAAAAAATACTTTTTTATTTTTCACGATATATTTTGTTTTAAAATAAACATATCTAATGGTGATTTATAAGAGTAAAAATAAGAAAAACATATTTTCATCTATATATATCGGTTTACTGGCGTAGTAGTTTTTTTTGTTAATCGAATGGCGATCAGGTCAGTATTAAATTATTTTCAATATTTAAGAGAATAATTTGGTAATACGTATATTTAAGAGACCCAAGCGCGAGACATAAGTCTCTCTTAAATGGAATCTCTTATCTCTACGAAGATATGCCATAAAAAAAAATTTCAATATTTTTTATAGTTAATGAATATTTACGTATCATTGAATACGATCGAATTTAAATTCGTATTTCAAATTTATTCAGTAAACAAAACGAAAACAAAATATTGTTAAACTTCTCTTGAATAAACTGCGAATAAATCGTTCGTTAGATCTGAGAGTCTCCGATTCTGTTTTAGTTATCTCTGATACTGACAAAACTGGGTCAGGCCTAAATAGAAATTCTGAGCTTACACTATCGATTTATTTAACAATTGTTGCAGACATTGGAACTTTTGTTGGTTCTTAATGGTTTATAGTAATAATTTCCTATTCTTTAAATTTGATTCTCACGGCCTTATAAACCTAAAAACTATTTTAAAACCTTGTTATTTTATATTTTTATAATCAACAAGAAGGAATAAATGGTTTTTTTTATAAAATTCATTCTTTAACTTTTTTAAAAATTTTCTTTATAAGATGTAAGATTCATTAATATTATTTACTCGTAATATTTTAATTCTTCCATCAGAAGAATAAATTAACAAAATCAAATCGTTCCAAATATATACATTATAAAAGTTGATGAATAAATATTCGGTATAATAGAAGGCAAATTACCTATTTGATGGAAAATGTAAGAAAACTCAAACTTTAACTCAAAAATATTTTTGCGGTTTCGCTCACTAAAATAAAACTTCCGGCCTAGCTACTTAGCCTCCTTTTTAGTGCTCGTCGCAATATTTGATAGTCATTCTGGTATATATAATTGCATTTTAATTACTAAAGTAATTAATATTATATTAAGAGTTACCCGGATACTGACAGCAAAATTTATCAGTGCCCTTATGAAACTTTTTTTAATGGTTTCTCGTCGTCTCATACTACATGATCTATTGTATTTTCCATAGTCTCTTCATTTAGCTATCAAAGTTACGTTTGTACAGACGTCGGTGGTATCACCTCTAGACTCAATTACAAAGAAGTTCATGAAGTACTACTTCAACTAAATATAATTGATCTAACTTCTCAGTTGAACGAATACTATTGCAGTCATGAAATCATCAATATATCAATGGAAGAGTCTTTCATATTGCATTATGGTATATTATAAAAACTTGGACTGCGAAAATATTATTTGCAATATACTCAATGTCGTAAAGGTTAGCAATTTTTAAATTTAAACTATCGTGAGTAGTATTCGTATTTGATGTCATCGCGGCGGTAACGTCGTGTAAAGAGCTCATGAATAAGTGCCCCGGATGGGTTCGAAACTAGTCGGCCTAACCCGATAAAATAAGACGCGAGTATAGCCGGTTCTATACATTAAATACTCAATGTCCACGACATCAAACGACATTTTATAAATATATTGGACACTTACACACGCGGTCGTCCGTCCCCAAAATAAGTAATTTTATACTTTTATAAATTTAATACTTGTGTTATGGGTGAGATACGACTGGTGAATATATACATATAATTTTTTTTAATACATACATACTTAAATACACATAATTTATTACATTTAATACATACATACTTAAATACACCCAGGCTCGAAGAAGCAACAAATTCGTTTCTAGAAAATGGTGGCCTTCGGCGGGAATCGAACCCCCGACCCGTGGAGCTGAATGCAGGATCTACCGTGATAAAGGAAGACTACCCACTGCGCCTACGATCCAGTCGGATATGTACGGTCATTAGCACGCAAACCTTAAAATGATTTTTAAAAAAGCGAATAAGTATTGGTGTACCTGTACTGGTGACCGAGTACCAAGTACCTGGGTGACCGAGCCTTGCTAGGTAATTGTTTAAAAGATATAAAATTATAATTAAAAAATATATTTAAAAAAAAATTACAAAGTATATTTTAAAAAAATAAAGAAAGAAAGAAGGCGCCGATGACATGTGGGACTCGAACCCGGATTTTGAACATTTTCGGTCCGCCCGTTATTGCAACATTGCGTATGACAACTAAATGAGACCTTTGCTTTCAATTCTACATTATACCGTATTTTAATGCCCAAAAACCGGGATAATTTTTTTTTTCGATAAATATATATCATTCCCACAAACTTTTCAAATAGCTACATAAATCTTAAACACATTTTGTAAGAACCTATTATAAAAAACTTTTGTTACTGAGAAAACGTCTTCGAATATTTCGTAAAAAATGTATAGCAGTAAATTACCTCAGTTTCGCGTCGCTTTCTCATCCAAGAAAAGTTCCCGGCTTCATTTTTCCGTAGGTACATCGTCTTTTGTGTGAAAACAGCTCCATACATAAAATTGTAACTCTGTGATCTGACTAAAATTGTGACTCTTTATCTCACATAAGAGTATTAATCATAGTTTCTTTCGTAATTAATAGGCAGCAAAAAAGATAAACAGAAACGTTAAGATTGTTTTTAATTGCAAAGCTCATTTACCCATGATGCGCTTTGTCAACGGAACAATGAGACTCGACGCCAATCATGTCAGCTATCTCAAATATCGCTTAATCGCTTTCAAATACAGCATGATATCAGTATATATCTTCATTCAAAAGTATTTTCTTCATATTCATAAGTATTTCCACTATTCTCATCGACTATTGTACTGTCGAAGAAGGAGGTTTTCCTTCTTCGACACCTCTCGTCTAATTCTTGTACGATTTTTTTGTTGTAAATCGAGCGTTGCAATTAATTTAAGTCCAATCTAATCTATCCACTTATGTGATCTATTAAAACATCAAAAATAGTGCTTTCCACCTTACGCTAAATATTACGAATTTAAATATTAAATATGACGGACAACCTAAAGTCACTGAGCAAATTTTGGCAGTGTGGTTTTCGTCCGATATTAATTGTCTAAAGTAGAATAGCACAATTCTAAATTTTGGCTTATGATTAATAACAGTAGAACGCATGCGCAGTATAATACAGTAGTATTAGTATAGATATAGAGAATTATTTACTAGTAAAATTTAAAAAATGAAACTATAACAAATATAGTTATATATTTGTTATAGTATATATTAGTAGTACCTGGGCGATCGATGCCTTGCTCGGTAATTTATAAATGATGTAAAAATAAATTAAAAAAATTGAAAAAAAATAATAGGGCAGGTGGGGGTTGATCCTAGATATTTTCACCTCTCTAGACCACCCGTTACCCAAATGAACCTACATGACTTTACGTTTGACAGCGAAAAATTGTGATTGTATTCAACGTAAATTTCAAAAAAATTTTAGAGCCCGAAAACAGGGATAAAACGACATTTTTATAGGATTCTTTGCTGAGTGTAGAATATATCATTAATTGATTCAATTTCTTCTCAATATGCCATGTTGATAGCTAACTGCCTACGTGCACGGACTTATTTAATTTCAGCCTATAAATATATTCCGATCATTCCAACCCTCATCCGAGTTTCTAAACGAATTCTAAATTTGTCACGGATTGATACGGTCGATATTAGATCGAGTCAAATGTTATTTTACATTCAACTTTGAACTTTAGAGGTTGACCTTTATGATTTAAATTGCATAAAGTTGGATTCTATAAAAAAGTCTAAAGAAATTGATATATATCACAATTTTATTGTCTGAAATTTAATAGTTATATATAGTATTTCGACTCCTACGCCAGGCCCTTTAGTTAATCCAATCTAAACCTAATTTACGAGCACACACTTCAGTAGATATAATCATATCAGTAGATATGATCAGAATACGTGAAACTAAAATTATGCTTATAAAATTAAAAAATGCTTATAAAAAAAAATTATGTTTATAACTAAAATTATAAATTATTAATTATTATAAATGTATAATCAAAAAACATATCTATTTGTGCTTGTGATTTTAAAAACACAATTTTATAATATATGCTACAGGATAACTATTTAAAAAATTGTTTAATGACCTAAACCAGTTCAGTAATTTCATTTTTATGCGTTCTACGTATATATAAATAATAATAAAAGAGTTAATAAGCTAAGCAACTGAAATTTGTCATTAGATATATATTTTTTTATTTACAACAAAAATGTACAAGTTGGATCATAAATTACTTACACGTGGTCATGATTTAGACTATACAAATCATGCCCACGTGGAATAGTCCCAAGAATGCTTTTCCGCCTTGAATCGCTAAGCTGATTAAAGAATCAGCACAAAGGTGCGAAAAATTTGTATATGCGAATTTGATAATCCTATAATGATCCTTAAATATTATTTAATAATCATCAATTTAGTTACTAAATAACAATATATCACGTTATAATAATAATATTTTAATCTATTAGATATAATACATTAAGATAAACTTCCATTAAAATCAAAATATTTTTTACTTGCGAATATATTGCTAAATTGGCAGCGCCAGCCACATTGAGCTTGTAAAATCATATTGATTTTTAATTAATACCCGAAGATGTAATTAGAACATTACTTGCAGTTTCATTCCTATATCACATCAGGACAATACTAATAAATGTTCATACCCATTTAGTTAATTTTTTCATTACTTATGAACGTAGCAATGAGAAAATAAAATCTGTAAGCCCTACAGCCCTAGATATGGAACTCCTTTTATCGCAAACGTGCTAGAAATGTTTGAGTGCTTTAAAACAAAAGGAGATTTATTTTCCGCATCTTGCACTTCCTTGACATTAACACGTCTATTGTTAAGGAATAGTATTATTCTAGATATTTCTTCTCATAACATATACAGCAGCATACTTTTCTTAAATAAAGATAATTTAAGCTGCGAATTTTTTGAGGGGGTCAGGAGTTCAAGCCCCGGCAGGCGAATCCAGGCAACCAATGTATTTGTCTGTTAAAACTAATGTGTCTAATTGATGATTGCAATTTATAACACGCTTTTCGGTGAAGGAAATCATGTGTAACCTACCTACCTTAACGTTGGAGTAGCGTGGAGGGTCTCAGCCCCAAAATTTAAGAGAGAAGGCCTATGCCCAGCAGAAGGATCGTAACAGGCCGTAACTTTACTTTTTAAGATAACTTCAGTCGTATTTTAATTAAACCCTCTTCTTTTCGTATACTCTGTAAATTTAGTATTGTTCAAATTATTTTCGTGGTTTTTCCATCAATAGAAACAGTGTTAGTTAGAAACCTGTGAATATTTAATTTGTTATAATTTTGTACAAATTAGTTAAAAATTATGATATCGTTGGAAATTTAATAAAACATATTAGTAATAGTGGTTCTACTCACCATTTTATAAATGCACCATTTCTTGTGGAGTCATTAGTAAGTATAAATCAGACATAGAGATTTTAAATGCAACAATTTCTATAATCTATGGCAGTTTAACGGGTTTTCTTAATTACAGGCAGGGACAAAAATAGAAAAGATGTCAAGCATAACGTTGTTACAAATATTTATAGTATAATTCATAATTCATCATGCAACGAAAAATGTTATTTCCATCGATAATCGATGTCGAAGTTGTCAACAGAGATACCAAAGTGTCGACCCATCATTTAAATTCAAACCAGATGTCGAATTGGATTACGTGGAATATAAGCTTCCGTCCGATGGCAAAAACAAATATTGCTACATTTCCCTATTCTGACAGTTTTGTTCACGAGTTTCCGTTGTATCAAATCTCTAGAATATGTCGAATATGTTATTTAAAGTCGTTTAATTGCAGGTCTTCAAACAAAAACAAAAATTAAAGTGTTAGATAAACAAAGAAAATTATTTTACTTGTCTGGTAATGTATCGTTAAGTAGCCTAAATTCTACTTTCAGAACCTCGTACATTATCAGCCATTAATCTTTAGGACTCCTTCGTCTACGTCTTACTACTAGTAATCTTGCTTCAATAGTGTCAATATATTTAAAAACATTTGAAACTTACAATTATCATTTTCATTTGCTAAAGGATTCAAGAGAGCTTTCTAATTATTATGATCAAGAACATGACCTATTTGGCTATTTCGATCCTGTTATTTATTAATTTACAATACCATATAAACTCCTGACGGCGAATAGTAAATTTCCAAATTAGTTTTTCCATTATTTCGCTACATCTAACATAAATAACTTTATCAGCTAATAATATTTTTCACTCATAACACTGTAAAGTCTGTAAACTTACAACACATCCTACAATAAGAAAGAATCTGAAATAGTACACAGTCTGACAATGTTTTTTTGTAATATGGAAGAACGAATTCCACTAATAAGAATTCAGGTAAGACATACAATACCAATATCACATCAAGAAATTTATTTTTAAACAGTATATTACTAGATGGCAGATTTAATGTCATTCAATGATTTATTGGATGAATTCGATTCAGTACACAAAATAATATTATTTTATCTCTTTTTCCCAATTTCACCATTATATCAGTTTTGAATGCCCGTACGCCGTGTGGTATCCGGCTGAATAGAATAGTACAACCCTCATTTCTTACCGAGGTGTCGTAAAAGGCGACTAAAGTTAGTTAACTCACCGTGTGGTATCCGATTAAGAAGAATAGACCACCCTCATTTCTTACCAAGGTGTCGTGAAAGGCGACTAAGGTTAGTTGACTCACCGTGTGGTATCCGGTTAAGTAGAATAGACCACCCTTTTTCTTATCGAGGTGTCGTAAAATACGACTAAGATAAGTTGACGTCAGGCAGGCGGCCGGTCGTAAAATACGTAGCGAAATCATATGACAACATGTTTGTAACATGTTGTGTCGACCCCACTTAGAGTGGGATAAGGGCAGGGGGATGGTGACGATACCATTAAATATTATAATTTGTTTCAGGCTGAAGAAGGCACCACTCGAACACTAGGTGACGAAAATGAGGGGAGTGAAACAAACGCAGGGTCTTCCAGGGGTTTGTCGGCTGCAACTTCTAGAGAAGATGACGATGACTCCAGTAACAATGCAAGCAATGAAAGTAAAAGTCCTGGACAACGGTAAGCATTTGTGTAGGAATTAAAGATACTATAATCCGCCCCGTGCCGTTGCAAAAGCCGTTAGGGCTAACATATAATCAGTTCTAAAAAAAGGGGTTTTGTATGATACTAGCGTTATATTCTAAAGAAACGAATGTCACAACAATACATGTAGCAACAAATAAAAGGCAAACATTCCTTATATTGGAAACTACCTTTTATAGTTATATGATGGAATTGTCTACTAATAAGTAAATAGATCTTTAGAAGTTTGAGAATAAAAACATGAATTTAAGTATTAAAGACGTTTCCAAAAAAACCGATAAAATATGATCAAAAATCTTAAGATATATAAGATTTGTTATTATAATTTTTAAGACATTTTATCAAAAAACCTGATACAAAATTTGAGTCTAAAACGTAAGTCTAAAGTAAGAATTAAAGAATGATGTGTACTGGTTAACATATAGATAATTTTGAAAACTAGAATTATGTAATATGTATAAGGTATATAGGTGTTACTGTGGTTTTGGTAAAAGATAGTTTTGCATACTAAAAGTGATGAATATTCCAGATGCTGTTTTGCATTTAAAAGAATTGAAATGACTTTCACATTTCCATTTAGTCGTTAGTAAAAATAAAGGAAATTTTATATGCAATTCTCTACTTTGAAAAATATTATATTAATTTTAAAGAGGAATTCTTTATTAAAACATTTCTTATTCTCATTTCTCATACGTTCCCTGAAACACTTAGTCATTATAATGCATGTAAACTTCCCTTTAACCCTTTACTATTAAACGAATGCGATACTTTTGGGTATGGATGCACGTTAGATGCATAACATACATGTGATAGCCCAGAAATAAGATTAATGCACTATCTTTTCTACGCATTGCTAGAAGCATTTCGTAGTTCTCACTTGTATAATATTTAAAGAACATGAATGATATAGATATAGCGTTAGATAAGAAATACATATATATATTACTTTCTAGTACTTTACATTTATTTTTGTAAATAAATATATTTCTTAATAATCCATCTTATATTATGCAAACTGAAAACTTAGTCTTTCTTCCCTAACTACTAGAAGAAGCTAAAACCAAATTGAAGTACATTTATTCCATGATAGGAATAATGAATTCAAAGGTTGGTTTGTAAGCCTTTCCACTATTGATTCAACAAATTATGTAAAACAACAATATTTGTTCAATTCGAATTTCCAAAAATTTTAACTCTTTAAAACATCTTTTTAGAACACAGACACAATAATTAAAACCAAACTATCGCCTAAGATCATACGTACACAAAATTACATACTTAACACACTACATATTCATTTTTTAATAACCTATGCTTATAAAAGAACTAGCTTTTACCCGCAACTTCGTTGGTTGCTGTTGACCGTTGTTGCGTGATAGGTTGATAATAGATGGCGCTTTTCAACATCATCTTATTCCTGTAGAATTAACAGGATTTGTAAAGTTATATGTTACCCCGGGGTATAAGGAATAATTTTGCCAAATTTCATTGATATTGGTTCGGCGGATTCGCCGTGAAAGAGCAACAAACATACATTCATACTGACAAACTTTCACAATTATAAAATTAATAATTAGGATTAGGATGGTTGGTTGATATCATATTGAGCAAATAAATAGGTTTGATTTTGGCAATTTCCATTCTTTAGAAATGTCCCTCAATCTTAGCTAGGCTATGTATAGCTATATAGCTTTCAGTTATGATATCGTTTTCAATTTACAATCTGAATAAAAAAACTTATCTCAAACAAAATTAGAATCAAAAGAGATGTAGAGTAATTTAATTACTAAAAAAATATGACCTTCATTTTTATGTACGATAAGTATCCTAGTTTATGAGAAGTAAATGAAAAACCTTATAAAAGGTGTACTTTAATATTTAAGATTCAATCAATCTACTTTCTGTAAGCTCTTTGAAATATTTCTTTTGCAAATGGCTTTTGTCTAATTACTCTGGTCCTTTTATCTTTATATTTAAGGTTTAAAAATGAATTCTTCGAAACAGGTCTGATAGAAAAGGTTTCTTTATTTCTTTATAGATAGATAAGAGTACCATAAAATACGGTGCCGTGAACGCACGTGTTCGAAGTTCAGTCAGCCGATTCGCTGCCTTATATAAAACGAACTATTTTTTTTTACAACTAGCTTCAATATTTCCTTGTCTCTCTCAATCACCCATACTGTAAACTCTTCTTATCACAACGTATTGGTGCGTGCGTCACTGCTTACATTCCTAATTATTGTTATGGAGTTATAATTATCAAAAAGGTATTTAAAAGTTACTATACTGCGTCCATCATATTATCAGTCTTTTGACGCTCACGCTCATTAAGTTTTGTATTGCTTACGTACAAATATCATACAAATAATATTTGTACTTTATGGATGGGTACCGCCCACTTAGTGATGTCACACATAATGGTTACTACGATTATGCCACAGATTAAAAATAATCGGTAGAAATCGATGTTACGAGTATTAAAAGACATTTAATAACATTATATAAAGTTTTACTTTCTTCTTAGTTAATACATGAATACAAATAAAACAATCAGGATATTTTAATTTATTTTATTAGCACGAGTCGTCGGAATGATAATCAACACTAGACTCCTCCGATGAGGAGTCTTCAGTAGCAGTTATTATTAGCTCTTGTGTAGATAATATATTATCAAACGCAATATCACGTTCCCAATCAGAGAATATTACTCTTTTAGTTCTTTCCACCACACTTGCCCAGTTCTCGGCCGTTACGTGGGTGCAAGCATTTTTTAGCAATTGCAACATTTTATTCGCTGTGAATGGGGGGCTTGTATTGCATCTCGCAGCATGCCCTTTTACTTGTGCCCATATAAGTTCTATTGCGTTGTACTGGCAGTGGTATGGAGGAATCCGAAGAACAGTATGGCCATATTCTGCTGCCATTTCATTGATTACATAGCGTTTTGCTCTCTTTTTGGTTTTTAATATTTTTATTAATTCAACTTTTAACATTGAGTCGTCCACATTTTCTCCATTGTCCCGAAGCCAATTAATTATTTCATGCTTTTTATTAGCCTGTGTTGGCATTTTGTCAATTTGACGGGAGTGGTAGGGCGCATTATCAATAAAAATTATTGATGGTTCTTCCAATGAAATGAGCATTTTTTTGAACCACTCTTCATACACATTTGCATTCATCTCTTCGTGGTAGTCATTTGATTTCTTCGATTTAAATGCCAACAGTGCGTCTTGTACAAATCCTTTTGCTGTACCTGCATGGCAAATGATTAGGCGCTCACCTTTTCCCATTGGTACTGAGGAAGTGGAATCAGCAGTATCATCAGTCCAGAAACGAGATAGTGTGTGGTTAGCGTTGAGCCATGTTTCATCCGTGAAAACAATATTTGCCCAATCTTGTATTTTCTTTGCCTCTCTTAAAAAATCACAACGTGCTATAGCTATATCTGTGCGTTCCATTAATAATTTTCTTTTATTTAACTTTTTATATGAAAAGCCAATTGTGTTCAAAACTTTGACCAAAGAAGATTTTTCACCATGAAATAGACCACTTCTTTTCAAAGAAACAATAAGTTTTCTCAAAGTTGGAATTTCTTTTCTCAAGTAGTAATCATATACATGACGACGAATAGCGTCAGCGTCAAAGTCATCAACAGCTGTCACCTTATGAGCCCGGCGCTTTCTTTTTGGTGTAGATGGTTTGTTTTGCTCCAAGCCGCTCCTGCCGTAGGCATCAGTAGTGATTTTAGTCACAGTTGATAGACTGATCCCCAACGCGGCTGCAACACGGTTTCGGACTTGCGTGATAGGTATAAGAGGTCCGCCATTTTGATTTTCTTGCTCAAAATACTCATGAAGTTTTAACACTAACTGTCTCGATTGTGCTTTCAACACACGTCCTTTCGGCATTTTCACGATCAATTAATATAAGTTTCACAAAAGTTTTTCCGAGGAATAAAGCTACTTAACTCAAGGTGTAACAGATGTGAGAGAACACTCAGCGAACGTAAATGCGTGTGACTATCACGGGCGTTTCGTTGAGAGTGACAGATCACGTCAAAATGGCGGCCGAGCGGAAGGTCTGTTGATGTTGCCAGTTGATGTATAATATATTTTTTATGATTATAATAAATACACACGGATTAACATTTATTTTCAAAAAACTAAGGCAATATTAAATCAAAATGTTGATTTCTATATCTGTTATTAGTTTACGTAGGTTATCATTAATCGAATTACTTAGGTACGTAATTCGATTAATGATAGTAGGTACTATAATCGGAATGGTATCGCATACGAGAATCTTTAGGACATCACTAAATATGTAAATCGTCAATCTGTCAAAAGATGGTTAATATAATGGACAGTGTATACTTATATTTATTAAACACCGTCACTTCCGCTCATGTGCATGCCCCTTAAGTGGATGTCAATCAGAGATCACCAAGCACTTCTTCGAAGCTTCTCTTTTTTGTATTATTCTCCTGCCCTTTTCCAACTCTAAGTGGCACATTATGATTTAAACATGTTGCAACATGATTTGGCTACGTATTTTACGAACGGCCGCCTGCCTGACGTCATCTTATGTTAGTCGCGAACAACTGAAACTTGTGCTAAATAAGTATAAAATAAATTATGACGTTGCAAAAATGTGGTAATTAAAATCAATTATTTAAGAGCCTGATCCTAAATAACCGACTTAATTGAATAAAGGTGAACGGGTTTGATTAACTTGATGGCAGGAACGAACGTAATCAATCTTATGTTTATAGTAAAATGAAACTCATTGTGTCATGTTTTCTATTTATACAGCCTAAAACCTATACGAGGTGTGTTCAAAAAGTATCGCGAATTTTGTGTATTTTCAAAAATTATTTATTTATTCGTAAATATCTATTTTGTCCCCTTCAAAGTAATCCCTCTGGGATATTATACACTTGTGCCAACGTTTTTACAAATCTTCGAAGCACTTCAAAAAATCATTTTTTTGTATCTTGTTCAGCTCCTCCTTCGATGCCGTCTTTATCTCGTCAATCGTGGCGTAGTGTCGTCCTTTCATGGGCCTCTTCAGTTTCGGGAACAAGAAAAAGTGACAAAAAAAAGTGGCCAGATCTGGGGAATACGGTGGCTGCGGTATCATTGGTCTGTTGTTTTTGGCCAAGAAGTCGCGTACAAGCAGCGATGCGTGAACAGGGGCGTTATCGAGGTGCAAAAGCCAATTTTTGTTTTTCCACAAATTATCGATTAAAATCGAATGGCACGAGCCAATCAATATGCCTAGGTCCTCGGCAATTTCTCTATCGATGATTCGAAGATTGGCCAATACCATTTTCTTCAATTCATCAATTTTTTCGTCTGTTGTTGAAGTGCTCGGGCGTCCGGCACGCTCTTCATCATTCACATCTTCTCGGCCTTTTAAAAACATTTTGTACCACCGACAAACGTTGCTTTTGTCCAAAGTAGCTTCTCCATATGCCATAGTCCACACTCGGAATGCATCCGCGCACTTAATTTCGTTTATCACACAAAAATCGATACAGGTTCCTTGTTCCATTTTTTGAATAGATAAAAATCGAAGACGAACCAAAACACGTGCAAGCAAAGCAGCTGTCAACAATTAACCGAACATTCAAAATGGCCCAACTTGTCAGCATAAGTGAGAGACATACGTACCTACATAACGCCACAAAAAATCGAAATTGGAATATATGTAACTCGCGAAAATTCAAAATTCGCGATACTTTTTGAACACACCTCGTATACAAAACCCATTACAAATAAATGAGAGTATAGAGGAATATAAACAACTTCCAAATTAAGAATGAATATAACAATGCTTAGAGTGGCATCTTTCGGAAGTTTTCCCTCTATCAAATCTTCTCGTGCTATTCTGTGCTTTTTTCTAGTAGGTAAGACAAACAGTGTTAAAAAACCTAGGAACAGATGTCATCCTAAGGCTTCCGAAAGCGCAATTTATTTTATTAATCCCAATATGTGTAACTTTACAGTCATTATTCCGGCATATACTGGAATATTCGTAACAATAAGAAGAAGTGGTCTGAAAACTTTTATTAACATGCCTAGGACTTAAATCCGGCTGGCAGCCTCTGGTAATAGTAATTTGGTTTCCCAATCAGCTAACACTTGAATATTAATTTAATATATAATCAAAAACAGAAATATAAAGAAAATTCTAAAAACTCCTTCATTATCGTCGTGACGTTATGAATGACGAAATTGGATACGTTACTGAATTAGCTCCGATCTAATAATTGTGTTGAAACATGTGGGCAGCCATTAGGAATTCGATACCATCGCCCAAGATGAGCATACCACTACAAAGCTATGTAAAAGCCAATTAGTATTTCATGTTCGCTACTCAACTGCTATACGAGTATTTTTTAATTATCAATTATTGATATTCTCAAGTGAAACTTGTGTTAGTACAAAATATCTTTAACTGTCATTAAATAAGAAATTTATTACAAGGATGAAGATAAATGTATACCATTTCAATTAGTAAATTATAAACACCCATAAATATAACGTACTACAAGAAATAGCTTGCTTAACCTACATATTTTAACAGGGTGGAAAAATTAGATTTGTAGGGTTTCTCTTAGGTTACGTTGGTCAATCGTGTCTTTGCGAAGTTATCTTGGTTTTGAATCAATTAGATTATCTTTCTAGTTTCATTTGCTATTACATAGACAGACAAAAGTATAAATACACGGTCTGAATGGTCAGGCCATGAGTCGCAAATTTCGTTACGTTGATTTCATTACAAAATTCATTTCGTTAAATGGTATAAGGAACAAGTTATAATGTGAAACTTCATTTGCCAATCTCTTCTCGAGAACAGTAAATCCTGCCATGAAACTAACAATCCTTTGGGCCGATTAGTAATTAAACTATTTCAAGGGACCTGGCACTGATCCATAAAGGGCTTTAGTATTATCAGTGCAATAGGATAGGCATCGCAAACCAATAAATACTAGGCATTCTGATAAGTAACAAAGGTGACTATTGACAAACCTAGATGATTACAAATCAACTTGACATAGTGGAGTCCGACACAATCTTATTTTTTTTTATGGATAAGGTAAAAAATTACATATACTCGTATGTCACTACACTTTGGAGGTCGCTCTCTAGAATCGCTTAAGGTTATCGATTTGGTTTATTCTAGTATTAAGGGCATCCACTGTCATTGACGGGGGATATTTACGATCTCGACGTTTGTGATTAATCGGAACATATTTGTTGGTAATTAATATATTATTAATGAAACTGACATCAACATTATTTAGCATTGTATTTCTGGCACTATTTATATAAAAGTTTGAACTTCATTTTATTGATTTTACTTAGTAAAGGATAAGTGAGCAGTACAGTTTTATGTTAAACTTTTAATATCTTTAAAATTAATTTTATATATATATATATATATATATATATATATATATATATATATATATATATATATATATGGAGCAATTAAGTTAATTTTTTTTTTCGAGAAATGTGTAACAAGTTCATTATATAGAATGGTTTTATAATATTTATTAAGTTATATAAATATTAGTACCTGGGTGACCGAGTCTTGCTCGGTATTTTTTTTAATTATAAAAAAATAAAAAAAACGAAAGAAGGATGGTGATAACTGGGGCTTGATCCCGGAATTTTTACTTCTTTTGTCCGCCCGTTCGCCTCTTGAGCTATTACAATTTATAACAGCGAAAATCGTATTTTGTATACAATGACAATTTTAGATTTTTAGACTGTTTATGAGACTGTTCGCGGTACACTATATGTTGAAATACCCTCAAACATGTTTGAAAGTGTTTTTTTCCTAGTTCCCGAAAGGAAAACGGGATATTGTTATCTTATATAACCTGTTACATAAGTTTAATTGTACCAAATGCCGTATATATTACCAGCGGATTAACCTTAAAACCAAACAGACAGACATACAGATGCACAGACATTCGAATTTATAATAAATATTAGTATAGATTTTATCGCAATGTGATTTCATTAGTTTAAAAAAAATATTGTATATATTTACTTTTAAACAATTCACAGCTCGGACAGAATATAAATTTAAAAAATGCAATATCTGTAAATAATATGCAACGTAAATTAAATTAATCATTTTCTCAATATAGGTTGTTGAACAAGTTGTCACCATTCACTGCTAATGAAGCTCCTGAATATATGTAAGTGCCCATAGAAGAGGCATTAATTGCTTTAAAAACGCTTATCGATAGAGAAGCACGTTTGCGGCGATAAAGTACGCGATTGACATTTATTGGTACAGCACTCAAGAAAATTGCAAAATAATGTTAAAGGAAAGTAAATTTCAAAATAATTTTCACAACTGAAGCTTGATGGCTGCATTAATGTGTCATGATTATCAAAGTACGTAATCAGTGTACACATGAGTGAGTGTACTTTATGCATAGATATTTACTTTAACTAGTACATGACCTGCACAGCTGATGTGAATAAGACAATGCTAATAACTACACACAATAGACATTATAGTCCCAAGGGCTGTGTTAAGATTTATGGTTATTTGTATATTATGCATGTTAATTTTTATTTTCGTGGCGTCCTAAATCGAAATCTAACAGCCGAAATACGCACCTGTGCCCCCGCGCAAAAATTTCACGTCACGTTTTCATTGAGTTAGGATCGTCTAATTTCGCTGGCCTATCAAAAAGTTTTATCACGAAGTTCTTTATTAACCGGACAAGAGTTACTGAAAATATTCAGTAAAATTTTCTCGAGAAAACGTGGTGTGAAAATCATAATGAAGCAACCACTGCTTAACACCACAACACTGTCTACGTGTAACACAAGCATCCCTTTATAGGCGACCGATTATTGCATCGAGCTCGTCAAGCTCTCACAAGTCCATGCAGGACTTAGAGAGACAAGGATCTGACACTGACAAACGAGGCCATAAATGGAGGCACGTCCAAGCTGTTATGGCATACTACCAGGCACTCAGGAAAATTAAGAGGTTCGATGTAAATGGAGACAACGGTAAAGCCGCATCGTTGTCAATTGTTATATTGTATTTATTGAGTGTTTGTTTATAATTTTGAACTAATGTGCTATTTCTCTGTGTCTAGGATTTCAAGAATGGTACTTTATTACTGGTTATTGTGTTCTTATTGTCATTATTGTGTCTTTTATAGTTTTACTATGAATATCTTACTCTATTTCCTCTATTCACACTCTATCTTGGAAAATCAAGTCTAATTTAATGTTTTTATAAT
Organism: Morpho achilles; assembly: GCA_947086495.1. NCBI lineage: Eukaryota > Metazoa > Arthropoda > Insecta > Lepidoptera > Nymphalidae > Morpho > Morpho achilles. Next base: position 9,632,183 of record CAMTZB010000024.1, read on the forward strand.
TTTATGCATCCTAATCGTTTCATATATTTTAATAGATTTTGAAGTCTTAGAAATCCTGATCTTAGATTAAATTTAGTATTTAGTTTTAGATACATAATTTCATAGGAGCTGAATTTTGATATCACTGTGCGAACTAATTTTTCTCTGCGTGGACTTTATTTTTTTAATACTGCAATGCCGCATGTAAATAAAGGTAGTTTATTCGTTAATTTTATTGCACGTAAATATAAAAAAATCATATACCGAATAAGCTATACTAACAAGAAGGCGTTTAAAATGTTCTCAAGCTAAGGAACGATATAGCTTCTTAGACATATGGTAAAACAATTTTTCTTCTTAAACACGGCAAAAAAAATCATAAATTTGAATACAGAAAATATTGCGCAGTAACTGCTGTCTTATTTTAAATAAGTAGGGCAAATTCGAAATTTGTAGAATAAACCACAAATTCTGATAATAATAAAATCAAAATTTCCTTTAAATGGCGGTTTAAATATTCTGGGTGTCTGAAAAAATCTGTTTAGTGCTGATATAGTGTAGTATAGATCATATTAAAAATTTGCTGTGTGCTATTTATTAATCTTGCATATATAAAATTAGTATAGCAAAATAAACCGCGATCTATTTTCATCATATATCTTTTATTGATTATCAGCATAAATGTATAAATTTCTGTCAGTAAATTATTTGTACAGAAATTAAACTGTAATGTAATGAAGAAACTTATCATTGCTGTCAGGCAACACAATGGTGATATTACAGAAACCACATTAAGAAGCAAAACAAAAGATTTATTTATAAATCTAAAGACATCTTAAGTAAATTTTAGTTGTTTTTGATAAAATATCTGTCTAGTCATCTAACTAATGGCGACAGTAAATATACTTTGTATCACTCAGCAAATCTACGTCTGTTTAAGAAAAGATAATAAAATAAATGTAACATGTATGCAACTATAAAATTATTACTTTGTTATTACTTTAATAGGACAACAATAATTTTACAAACAATATTTCGACAGATTTTTTAGATATTGAACAACTTTTTTTATTATTTCGATGGTACTTATATACTGTGGTGGATTTATTCAGAACAAAATCGAACCAAAGATGGATGAAGCTAAGAACAACGGTGCAGTTAAGCTCTGCCATACAGAAAAAGCCGCCTTTGAAGAGAGAAGATTCCTTCCTGAAGCGGTTTTCAACACGACAAATACCAGAAACGCAGGAAACTGTGAGAGCCAAAAATATAATATTTTTTTTACGATAGGGTCATTTTAGTTATGCTTATACTGCATCTCACATCAACGAAAAACAAATTAAACCTTGATAATTTTATTGTATACCTAAATTTTAAGAAAATCGTATAATAATATGTAACCATAGAAATCAGATTACCTACTTTAATTTTAATAAAGTTGATTTTATTTAAGTACTAGCTGACCAGCCAAACGTTGATGTGCCATATAAATTATTTCTACATAATTCGTAATGTAAATTATAAAAAAAATAAAAAAATCGGTCAAGTCGTTTCGGAGGATTATAATAACTAACATTGTAACACGAGAATTTAAATATACGATGATAAATATACAGATGTGGTCATCTGTAGAAGCACAATCATTATCTAATATAGTAAATCTAACTTTTATCTTTCAGGTAGAAGATACCGGGTCGGAAGGGGCAACAGGCGAACAACGAGTAAGCAATCGAAAGCGACGACGAAAAGTACGCGTACCACGGACAGTTGTTAATCCTGATGAAAATTTTTACTTTTACTGGCTGTGGATGATCACCATTTGCGTTCTTTATAATCTTTGGACTCTCATCGTCAGGCAGAGCTTCCCTGAATTGCAGGTATTTTTCTTATATTAATATCATCGTATTGTCTGTTTATTATTAACGCTTAAAACCTCATGAAAATTTGTAGTAATATATCCTTACATAATAATATCACTTGAATTCGCAATAACAAACAAACCTCTTAAATATTGATAGAAATAATAAATATTAATAGAAACGTCTCAAGAGGTTCAAAGGGAATTCTTACACTCAACACTTGTTAGTTCTCAGGCATTCGCAATCTTATTTACTGATCTTATTAAGATTATGCCCTTTCTGAGAAGTTGATTGTGTAATATTTTTCTATTTAGTTTAATTTCTCTGAAAAGAATATTAAAATGTGATTATTGCTTCATCATTTGAAGGATTTCTTTTGATCAATTTTCATTGAAAGTCTTCCATAATATTTCTTCTCTAATTTAGCGAACTAAATTAAACTCTCGGGAATATAATTTTATTTATTTGTAAAATCACTATGTAATGAATATATTTAATTTCATAAAGTTAAGGTCAAATTTCAATTTCATATTAGCAGAGCACAATTGATATTACTTTTTTTTAATTTTGCACACACTCGTGAGAGATAGACTTTTTTTAAACGTGCATAGATGTTCTGATCGATTCAACAATATGGAATTTTGAATTATAAGAAAACTAGCGGCCTGCCCCTGCTTCGCACGGGTATAAAATATATATCCCATGTCAGTTAGTGTAAAAAAAATGATTAAAATTGATCCAGTTGTTTTGATTTATTCATTACTGCCCGTGGCCGTAGCGTTAAATTTGGAGAAAAACAATTTCCTTTCCCTATACCAAGAAGATTTCCTGCTATCTTTGGAATATCTAAATTCATATAGTACATTATTACTTATTTACTTTTATATTTTCCCTATGTATTTTATTTTTACAATTAATTACAGAATGTCTTTAAACAAACTCTTGAAAGAGCGACATCGCTGCTAAAGTGTTATAGGGCGAAGCGCGGCCTCCTCACGGCATTTAAATCTGTAATATCTCCGAAAATGTTCACTTAAATTACATGCTGTAAACGGCCATATTGATCTATATTAAATCAACAATTTATTTAAGGCACTCAATTGGATAAGGATTAATGCTGTATTGTATAAAAATTGCTTTGAACATAAGGCATCATTTTTCGTAAAAAGTAAACGACAAAAAAGGCTTTAGTGGGTTATCCATAAGCGATAGACATATACCATCACCGAGTTTTCTGTAGATTTTTTCAATGTGTACAAATACTTAGTACATTATTTTGATAAATCTCGTAGGGTGTCGCCTGCGTTTGCAATGTAAGCGGAAAAAAATGTAATTATTTACAGAAACCTCAAAAATTACAGTATTTCTCTACTCCGTATTGAATGTTATTATACGTACAAACCTTCCTCTGGAATCACTCTATCTATTAAAAAAAACCGCATCAAAATCTGTTGCGTAGTTTTAAAGTTTTATGCATACATAGGGAAATATGGACTTTGTTTTATAATATGTAGTGATTCTTATTTTCCTCGCTAGAGAGCTCCGATCATAAATGCGTCCGATCGCTGCTAAATTCAAATGGTTAAAGGGCGAACCGCGTTTTTTTTTTTTCGAATTTGACTAATGCTGTTAGCCCTAATGGCTTTGACAGCGTCACCGATAAGACGGGCGAGCGCGGAAGCATCGCCGAGAGGCGAACCGCGACCTCCGACGCGCTATTTGTAGGCTCGCGGCGCGGCCCCTGCATTTTAAATCTGCAATATCTTCGAAACTGTTTATCTAAATTACGTGCTGTAAAGGGTCATATATTAAATAAACAATATATTTAAGGTTCTTAATTGGATAAGGATTAATGCTGTATTGTATAAAAATTGCTTTGAACATAAGGCATCATTTTTCGTAAAAAGTAAATGACAAAAACTGCCATTGTGGGTTATCCATAAGAGATAGACATATACTATTGCGGACTTTTCTGTAGACCTTTTCATGGTGTACAAATACTTAGTACATCATTTTGATAAATCTCGTAAGGTTTAGCCTGCGTTTGCAATGTAAGCGGAAAAAAATGTAATTATTTACGACATCACATTAGAAACCTCAAAAATTACAGTATTTCTCTACTCCATATTGAATGTTATTAGACATGTAAACCTTCCTCTAAAATCACTCTATCTATTAAAAAAAACCGCATCAAAATCTGTTGCATAGTTTTAAAGATCGGAGCATACATAGGGATATACGGACATAGGGACAGACAGAGAATGCGACTTTGTTTTATACTATGTAGTGATAATATTTATTTTTACAATTGATTAGACAATGTCTTAGACATTCATAGCTTTCTTATCATTAGACAATATAAACTTGAAAGAAGGACATTTAGTTGCGTCTCTGGTCGCTGCTAAATTTGAAGTGCTTATAGGTCTAAGCGCGGCCTCCTCGCGGGATATTAAATCTGTAATATCTCCGAAAATGTTCACTTAAATTACATGCTGTAAACGGCAATATTGATCTATATTACATCAACAATTTATTTAAGGTACTCAATTGGATAAGGATTAATGCTGTATTGTATAAAAATTGCTTTGAACATAAGGCATCATTTTTCGTAAAAAGTAAATGACAAAAACTGCTATTGTGGGTTATCCATAAGAGATAGATATATACCATCGCGGACTTTTCTGTAGACCTTTTTAAGGTGTACAAATACTTAGTACATCATTTTGATAAATCTCGTAGGGTTTAGCCTGCGTTTGCAATTTAAGCGGAAAAAAATGTAATTATTTACAGAAACCTCAAAAATTACATTATTTCTCTACTTCGTATTGAATGTTATTATACGTACAAACCTTCCTCTGGAATCACTCTATCTATTAAAAAAAACCGCATCAAAATCGGTTGCGTAGTTTTAAAGTTTTATGCGTACATACGGAAATATGGACTTTGTTTTATAATATGTAGTGATACTGGTATATAAAGGGGAAACAGAAATTTGCCTGATTCTACATTAAGTACCATTTGGTATTATGAATAATAAAATGAACTTACATTTAGAATAAACCAAATATAATTTTAGGTCTAAATAGCCGGAAAGGTGTCAAAGGCGTAGGTGATGCATTCGAACATTCAATTCAATTATAAGGTGCGGCAGAGCGAATGACTGCTCTTCGTCATAGTGCTCCGTAACGAGTTATATATAATTATATAACCTAAGACAATGAAGTTCGTTGTATTCGGAATAGTTTTCTTTCTATATTTTATCGGTTTAGTGAAATGTTAAATGTTCCGTGTGCCATTTTATTTTGGCCTTGTATATAAAGAAAAGCAATTAAAATTACTTTGCCCGTGGGGGCAAAGTAATTCGAGAATTGTCTCGAATTCGTTAAGATTAATCTAACAAGGCATTTTGGGTACCGAACCCCAAGACTTTTCCAACGCCTGCTGAACACCTCTTGTTTCTTATGAAACCTATTGTCAGCAATCAATAGAGTAAATATTTATATTATAAGCTCAAGTTAAATAGAAGCGAACAAAAATGACACATTTTTGTTATTAAATATGTGCTCATAATAGATCTATTATGACTTAAAGATAATTAAAAAGTATCTTAATATGAGTGTTATTTGTTACAATATGATATTGAACAATATGATAATTATTTACTTTTTTTAAAATATTAAAGCATAAACCTAAGACAAGGACCTAAAATAAGCATGAATATTTGAGATGAGAATAGTACATACAATTGACAAACCACCCCACGACTATTTTATGAATATCATTTTTAGAAATTATTAATTTGTTTTACTATAAAATGTTCTAAAGAAAAAAATATAAACTAATTGTAAAAATATAAACTAAAAGATATAAATTGATAATAATAATATTAAATCTAGTATGTTCACTATTTAGGAACTCTTGAAAAATATATGTAAACAGAATACTTATAAAATTATCTAAAACCTACCTCATCATATCTCTTAGCCTATGAATGACATCACAACTGAGGTAAGCAAATATACTTTTGCTTTTAGATTAGGATCGGGACATTTACTATTGAGAATGTTTGGGTATCTAATGAAAAAGCCGACTCATCGAATTGGTTATCACGTGGGATGTTAGATAATATACGACATTTTTAATGCTCAGATGAAGAAATGTTTTTTTTTCCAATATATCCACTTTTATTTGCGATTGAGTTGACGTCAGGCAGACGGCTGGTCGTAAAATACCTAGTCAAATCACATCACAACATGATTGTGTGATGAGCAGTGCCGACCCCACTTAGAGTGGAAAAAAGGCAACAGAATAATTATGAGTTTATCATCATATATACGAGTATAAGTTTAACAAGAATAAAGTACATAGTGAATACAAAAGTAAAGGAAGGGCGTAATAAGTAAAAGTCAAGATACGCGATTAATATTATTTGATGTATATTGGTTCTGACAAAGATCGTTTAACGCTTTAGGTTGGTTTTTAAAATAAAATTAGCTGTCAAACCTCTTTTACAATATAATATTAAAAAACAGTTCATTATACCAATGCAAGATTTTTTGTCCCAGGAACTATCGCGAACCTAACTCTTAACTCGAAAACTTTAAATGTGTTTAATTATTATTCCAAAAGAAATTATAAAATATAAATAGGTACAAAAAAAGAAAGGAAGGAAGCTGAGAAATGGCACATATTAATGTTAGTACAAACCCTCGTATGCATAAACGAGTTAAAGTCTGTACTTGAGTAAAAGTAATAATTCAATTAGGTATGTATACCGTAGTACATGAATTGAGAATGTGCATTTTGCTTTAGAATGATGAACAATTTTACAAAAACATTATTTAAATCATACTTCATTTATTAATTACTTGACACATTAGAAAAAGGGTAAAATTTACTGTGTACAGACAAGGCCAGTGAACCCTAAATAGGAACACCATTCACCTACAGAGTCGCTGCAAGTAATGTCAGCAGCATCTGACTGTTATAGCTTAATAACGGGTTCGCTACTGAGGAACCAGCAAAATAGCATTACAACCCTTTTAATAGCATAATTGCCAATGGGCACATGTTTTTATTAACCCTTTTGTTGGAAAGAGAAATTTAGATATTTTAAAATGCAATAAAAAGATAACAGATCTTACAATAAACAAGAATAAATCTGAAAAATCTACTATGCATGAATACGAATCACTTAATCATCAAATATCTGGATGACCGAGCTTCGCTCGGTAATTTTTTACAAAAAAAACTTTAAAAAAACAATTATTTAGTTGGGGATCGATCCTTGGCATTCACATATCTCGAGTCTGCCCGTTAACCGAATAAGCTACGCTGACTTGACAGTTAATGGCGAAAATTAATGCCCAAAAACAGGGATAAAACAATATTTTTTTACATAAAACCTAGCTAGATCAATTTTTCTCTCCCAAAACCTCCTACATGTTGAATTTCAGGAAAATCGTTGGAGCCGAATATATATATATATATATATATATATATATATATATATATATATATATATATATATATATATAAGATAAGATAAGATTGACTCATTTAAATATTAAAGATAACAAAAGAAACAAGGAGAGAAATTTACTTCGCATAGATGTTAAAATTTATTAATAAAGCAGTAATATATGATTCTGATTTAGATTCTTGATTGAATAATTTGTTGGATTAGGCGTTACTTTGCGGAGATCCATAATACAAAAGTAATAATGATATTACCTTGCTATAATCCGCGATTAAGTAAATAGAACATATATATGATGTTAAATGTAGAGTGGACTGTCCGCTTTTATGCCTGATACATGCAAGATTCGTAAAAACACTTGCACACAAGCACTACATACGTTCACTATCACAAACTCAACAATCATTTCGCCCCGCAACCGAAACATCATAAAGGAGGTAGACTCCACGAAAAAATTTCATAGCTTCGATTGAATCAAATCTATCAAGCACAGTCAAAAACTGCAAAATTAGAAAAAAAAAAGAATTTTTCTAAAAAAAATTAGTTAACACCATTATGAGATAAATAATTAAAGTCGTGAGGCACAACCCTGCCATGTACATTGAAATAAGTTTTATAAAATGCCATAAATAATAGATGTGTTGACAATGGTAGATGGTAGGTGGTGATAGAATTTTTAACAATTGTTTATGCCGGGACCGTCTTTACGAAGAAAAACAAATTACTCCATCAGTTACAAAGAAATACAGATCGAATGGAATACAATACAATGAAACAAAACGCACGAGGGTAAATTGGAAGACGATTCAGTTTACGGCTTGATTCACAAACATCTTCGTAATCTACGAATTCCAAACTAATCAAATAGAATGATTTTAAAAACGCTCGCACTTTTATTCTATCTCTGCAATGTCAAAGTGAAGAAGTTTAAGTAAAAATTAACTAGGAAGAAAAATATCTTTAGCACATGTACTAATTGAACCCACATATTCTCAAGTTGTAAGTGATATCCTTTTCCTACTATATAACATTATAAATGCGAAAGTTTGTGAGTATGAATGTATGTTCGTTACTCCGCTGAACCAATATCGATGAAATTTGGCACAATTATTCCTTATACATCAGGGTAACATGTAGGCTATAGAAATCCTGTAAATTTAACAGAAATTCGATGACATTGAAAACTGCCATCTATTATCAAGTATCAACCTATCATGTGACAACAGTCCATGCGATCGAAGTCGCTGGTAAAAGCTAGTAATTCTATATTTTAATGTACCGCTAATCACTACTGAAATTAATAAAATTTATTTATTTAAGTTATTATGTATAATCAAGCGTTGCTTAAGGAAATTTTCTAATAAATGATACTTTAAAAAATTAGAGCTTTTTGTTTTGACTACTATAGAGCTATCAATACACGCACTTATGAACACTCAGCTAATTTATTTTTAAGTCAATCACGTAATTAAACGAATTCGCGAAGGCGCCTGAGTCCAAGGAACACTCGTGTTAATGGTATAATCAGATTGGAACTTAGCTTTATATTAACAAAATTATATGTTATTCTATTTTTATTAATTATATGTCGATACAACTTTCTTAAGGAGATAGGAGTCTTCCAAAGGGGCTTTATTTTAAACTTAAATCTACCGATTATATAATACTAAAATACCTAGAGAATAAGACAATGAAGTGAAAATTCGTAGGCATCTCGAACGAGTTACGAAATAACACGTACAATATATTTCCCTCGCTACAGACCGCTACACCGTAGGTCTCTGTAGTGTAGACATTTATAGCGTTGCTACACTGTGCTAAGTAATTGAATTTATCAATTGCTCCAATATCCAATTGGGTAATATTTCGTACATCGAAAAAATGTTTTTATTTTCTCGCTTATCCCTTCTTATATTCTGTAGCTAGAAAAGCCATGATATTGTTAATTATACAAGTCGAAGTCCATATTCAAGTGTTTATTAATTATTTTAATAAAAATTGGTAATAATAAAAAAAATTAAAGTAAATTATGATCGAGATTTATTCGTATTATTTTATATACACTTTGTAATGATATATATTACAAAGTGTATATAAAATAATACGAATATTAACTTCATGCACTGTAATCCAAAAACATTTTCAAAAAAATAAAAACGACATTAAATAGTGGACCGGATATCATTGACTAGAATCAGACTTTTAACAAAATAAACAAATAATTTCATTCTACATCTATGTTTTACTTTATTTTATTTTGGCATAATGTCTAAAAAACCCAGTGAAACGCCATTTTTCGAAATTGTTCTTTTTATCATATATCAATAGATCATTATATCGACATGTCAAATTTTCTAAATTACAACAAAGTTAAATAAATCTGAAATGCCAAAGCATTTCGCATGCCAGCTATTTTGAACTAACGATGCAAAATAGGTGGAAATATGGTTTTTACTAATATGATGATTGCACGTTGTAATCAGTATAACGTGTAATAAAATATATTAATTACAATACTAGCCCAATAAATATAAACTTCTTTATTGGATTACTTGACTGACTGACCGTACCTAAGTCATTGTTCCCATGGGTCTTTTAGTACTAGAAACATTGTGTTTCGTAATCATATAATGGCAGTATTTTTAATCCTCTTTGCTGAGTTGGTGTCATAAATACGACTCAATCTGTATAGAATTTCATAATTATATGTTTTATGATATTACCGCTATATACAGAAACACATTTTAGAAAATAAATGTACTATTAATATTCATGAAGTAAATCACTTTACTACTTACCTATTTCCGACTATTTTATAGGAATATCACTGATTTTTGGAAAATTTCAACTATATCAACCTGTATAAACAAATTCAATTTGTTGTTTATAATGTTACATTTCTTCTTATGATCTTTATAACTTCACAGAGGGTATTAGCCCTAAAGAAGTTGCATCTCTTTAGAAATTTTACTTTTATACCACCGATACCGAACCAAAAGACATGATTGATCCAACCACATTATGTATCTTTTCAGAATCAAATCAGAAAATTAGATAATCGTATAGGAACTTTGAGATAAACATAGACTAATGCGTCGCAACATTTGTGTGGCGATGGATGAAAAGTGATTTAATAAAGTGATGACCTTTAAGACCATATAATGTTGAAATGTCAACCCCACTCTGAAAAACCTTATTTTATTGGACAAAATAGCTAAATAGGTCGCCGAGCGGCGTTGGTTTCAAGTATAACAATCATATGTCAACCCTTGCAGAGACTTATGTTCGAAAGTGGTTTTTTATTGGTTAAAAAAAAACAAAGAGCTAACAAAAATTTAAGTTGGTTTTTATGCTGCTGGCAACGTCCGTCCACAATCTCTCTTAAAATAATGCCTCATTTCGTGGCTTTTTATATTTTTCTTGGTACTAGAAAATATATTTCCCCAGATAATACGGAAACCTTCTCGACTCTTATCCAGCGAACCTCCGTCTCAGCTCCCGTTAGATGTGAAACGTTCATAAATCTAAATTGACACACAAATTCTTAAAAAAAATGTTTAGAGATACAAACCATTTTTATAAGCACAATATCTCTACCTAATTAATAAAAATAATGATTTCGTGAACAGCTTTAATTTTTTGACGTTTGTCTAATTATTTGTCTTGAATACTAATTTAATTCAATAAAAATATGGCAACGCCATTTACTGATATAAAATATGGTAACAATATCTCTGACAATTTCTAAATACGATCTATTAAACAATTTTTAAAATGTTAGGCACTACAACTATGCCTGTGAACTGGTCTCAACTTGTGTACGAGCCCGAAACATACTATAATAGGAATTGAAGCCCTTTTTCTTCACAGATTATGTGTCATTACTTCTGGCTCACGTGTGACGGTATAGGAGACGTAGTGTTTGCCCTCGACCTGGTCGTGCAGCTTCGCACCGGATATCTAGAACAAGGACTCATGGTAACTATTAACTGCTACATTTTTTTATTTGATGGGGATGTTACGTCACATACTCTTATGAGTTCTTTAGACTTCTTATGTCTACAAAAAAACTACAGATTTTTTGCGTGTAAAAACAACGTAAAAAATCTGCTTATTTGTAATGTTAATAAAATGGCTTACTATTAACAAATGGCATGCTTACTATTAAAGTGACCGAATTCAAAGTTATTTTATGACAAATTGCAATAACGCGTAGTTCAGCGCCTACAAAACTAATGAATGTTAAGGATATCCATAACTTAAGACAGCAAGAAAACACTAGCTTTTTGAATTGTTCGTGGCGTTGCGTTAGATGGCATTGAAATATAGATTGCAATTTAACTCAGTTATGCCTAATTTTGAATCAGGGTCATTTAATACTCAGGGTCCGAAATATACCTTTCACAATACAAAAGCTAAAGTAAAAATAACATTTCTTCACCTTCTTACAAATTTACTCTTTAAAGAAAGAAAATCAAAAATAAGATTAGGTCTGGAAATATCGACTTAGTTGAGTGAGCAATCTCCTGTAAGTCAGCGTTCCTGATTTAACAATTTTTTTAATAATTATAGGCGTATCGAGACACGTCATTAACATAAAAATATTGAGTTTTTATTACGTTTTCAAGAAGAACTTGGAGTGTAAAAAAATTAAATGTCTCTTTACAAATCGTCGAAACAAATTCTGTGGTATTGCAGTCAACGCTAGTGCACACACTTTCAAGAATACATGGAGTAATCTTTCTGTTCGTTTTGCTCTAAATAAAACCATTTTTTTTAATTATCCTAATTGGAGCCATGCCATACTTTTTAAACCGATATACGTCGATAGAGTGGCAATGCGGACGTAAGTCGCTAAAGTGTGTCAAGAGGTGCGCTATTGTTTCTAAGTATTTTAATTATAACTTCCACTATATCAAGGCAATTTTAACTATACTGGAGGGCAGTCCGGGCTTTACAAATGCTAACTTTGTTAATAATATAGACCACACAATGATACCTCATTGATGCACCGATTTATTAAGATAGACTTTAGTTTTGGCACGGCATGGACAATTCAGGATCAAATAGTGCCTTTAGATGCCTCCAACTTTCTTGCTGGCTTTCTTTACCGACTTTCTTCTCGGTAGGAACAGCTTTCCAAACCAGCTCTAGAGTTTGATTCAAAAGCACTTGTTTACAAGTTTATTGGTATAAAGAATATTTTGAATTTGAATTTGATGTACTTTTTGATGATCGAATGATTGATATACGTTGCAACAAGACATATTTAAGCCATTTTAAAGTCATTGTACCTGATATGAGACCTATATCGGACAGTGAACGTCCATCAGTTGTAGAAGAATATGACATCTATCGAATAGTATATTTCAATTTTACTAGTATGATATCAGTTACTTCATTATCTATACTTATAATAATTATTTATAAGAACCTACTTGTAATACTACGGACTAGAAACTTTTATAAAGCCAACTCTATATTGTTCGCCGTAAAAAAAATTAAGCGATTGTAAAGTTTAACCCGTACAACTAATTAAAGAAAAAACGTTGTGGTCTATTATTAAACCAGATAAAAACGTTGTCCTAATCATTCAAATTTTCAATCAAATTTTATCAGTATGCCTGCATTTATAATATTGATATCGCGTATTTTCTTGATGGAAAATATCGTGAGGTAACCTACAAGTGGCTAAGTTACCGCGGGATTAAATCCCAAACTAATTACGACTTTTATGAATAAATTAATGTGGTAAGGTAATATTTGCAAACTGTTCTAGAGTGAAGGAAAGGTTTAACTATTATGATACTCGTACAATTTGACTGGTTCGTTAGGGCAGACACACCGTGGGTCGCGGGTTCGATTCCCGTCGAAGGCCAACATTTTTAGTAAACAATTTGTTGCTTCTTCTGGTTTATATGTATATATTTACCAGTTGTCTGTCACCCATAACACGAGTATTAAGTTACTTGCCTTGTGGATGGAGATCGTGTGTTTAATTCTCCCATGTATGCATCTGCATATTTCTATATTATTCCTCATGTAGCCTGCCATTTAACATTGGAGCATCATAAATGATCTTGCTAAAATCTTTCTCTCCAAGGAAAGAGAAAGTTTATGCCTCTGGGATAATAACTGCTCTACTCTGTTGCTGAGCTGAATTTCTTTGCTACCTTTTACTTTTTTTACTTCTATTGAATTCTCATAGGTCTACGATTCAAAGAAGCTCGCCAAGCATTATCTGACATCACGGTCCTTCCTTTTAGACATCGCAGCGTTAACACCATTAGACCTCTTACAGTTGAAGATTGGTACCAATCCCATCATACGTTTTCCACGATTTCTTAAGGTAAGTTGTACAAAAGAATCACAAGAAAATTTTTCATTTCTATTAAAGTTCTTAATAGTTAGAAAGTGTTGAAGCTTCCAAGAAACCACCGTAAAGTTTTAAAGTACTGGTAAGTTGAAACTGAAGAGGTGTATTTAACTAAGTTGTTCAAAGTAAGAAAATTAGTCACGCTACGATATTTTGACTTTATATATTAGAAAAAATAATTATTATGAAGAATATATTACAAGATAAAATATTCTGAGTATTGAGACGTGGCTAGTTTAGAATTCTGATATATAACGTTAAAATTATGACATTATTATATCGTGAAAGAGAATATTTTCTATAAATATAACTTTAAATATGTATTTTAGAAACTTGTTTACAAAAGTATAACCATATTTAATGAAATAAAAATCATATATTTTTGCTTATTTTTTTATTAAAAAAATTATATAACAACATTGAAAAACATAAAGCACTGACATCGACACTAATACTTGTAATTCGAACAAAAAAATAGTCTACGTTAGTACAAGGATAAGACAAATTGAAACCTTAACAGAATTTATTTTGAGATGTCTGAACACAAAAGAAAAATATAAAGGCGGATTTTGCCTTCACAAAAACTTCTCAAATAAACCTCTTGTCCATTTTATCCACTTCGTTCAATATTTAGCCATTTGTCTCTGTTGCGCTACATTACATAGTTACAGAAAAACAGAGAATTTTCTTCCGTTTCGCATTTATTAAGACAAAAAATTATATTCATTCTCTTTAAATGTCACTTAAGACCGAAATATTCAATATTCATTTATTATGCTATAGTACACAAACGTGACAATTTATACTACACTAAAAATTTAGCACTTCAGAACTATTACAACTTAAACTCGCGCAAACGACCTTCGCTACCTAAACGAAAGGCACAAGCATACATTTTTGCTGCGCGGTAGAAATTGAAGGATACTTTCCTTCCCACATTGCGCCAGCGGTCTACTGCCCGTGCATCTTACAAATTTGCGATCAAGTCACGTTTCTTGACACGAGTTTAACATTTTTTACCCATCACAAAAAGTGTTCACAGCCGCTAAAGAAGTTTTCACTTCAAGACATAGCAAGAGTTTGTTTTTAGTTAAATTGTATCATTTCAGTGTATTAATTGTATCATAAACTCCAAAATTAAAATCCAGAAACACTAAACTAAATTTTAGGAAAATGTACCTAAAACGGCAATGTATAATGTCTGTTTCAATTCTATTGTATTCTATTTTATTCAATGTATAACTTCTTTACGTCACAAAAAAGAACAGATGTATTTTATCTTTCTAGAACTACATTTTATGTCTATTAACCTACTTATATAATATGTTATTATTATTCCGAATCATATTATTGTTGCTAACTAGTTCAGCGTAATATAGTAAAACCAATTTAACTTGATCGAGAATACTGAGTCCGTTCGGTTTTGCGCAGATATGAAATGAAATGGAGTTCTAACATATCTACGTTATATGCAAATTTATACCTAAAGGATGAACAAATGTTTATATAGTGTTAATGCAATTAGTTATACATGTTATAAATAATATAATTAAAATATTTAACTGTTATACTCACCAGCCGTGTGGTATCCGGCTAAGTAGAATAGTACCACCCTCATTTCTTACCGAGGTGTCGTAAAAGGCGACTAAAGTAAGTCGACCCGCCGTGTGGTATCCGGCTGAGTAGAATAGACCACCCTCATTTCTTACCGAGGTGTCGTAAAAGGCGACTAAGGTAAGTTGACCCACCGTGTGGTATCCGGTTTAGCAGAATAGACCACTCTCCTTCTTACCGAGGTGTCGTAAAATACGACTAAGGTAAGTTGACGTCAGGCAGGCAGCCGGTCGTAAAAACGCAGCCAAATCATGTTACAACATGTTTATAACATGTTGTGCCGACCCCACTTAAAGTGGGAAAAGGGCAGGAGTACATTTACACATTTAACTGTTATACTCACGTATAATTATGTTTAGTTTATGTTGAGGTAATTTAAGTGAAATAATTTGTCGTACATATTTAAAGGGTCTCGCATAATCTTACTAAATAAAAATACTTAAATAAAAATTACTTCTATGTCCATAGGTCTACAGGGCTGTAAGCTGCTATTATATGGTGGAATCCAGAACTGTATACCCAAATTTCTGGAGGGTTATCAACCTAATTCATATATTACTCATCTTAGCGCATTGGTTTGGTTGCTTTTACTTTCTACTATCTGAAGCTGAAGGTTTCCAGGTAAGTAACTTCTATTGGGTCATTAGGAATTCACATTAAAACTCTTGAATAATCTATTTAATATTTGTTTATTGTGTTTTAAATTATCTCTATTAATTTTCTTGTCAACGTTTTTTGTATCATGTTATCACATCTGTAACAAATCTTCAATTCTGTATTGGAATACAGTTAAATTAAAAGATTATAATAATAATTAATAAAGATGTCATGATCAAATTAATACGCCTAGTAAGCATTTTTGGAAAGTAAAAGTGATTATTGGAAACACATTCGGCACCAAGCGTACTTAAACTACCCTTCCTGCAATTAAGCCCTTTAAAACTGACGTAGTTTCCTGAAATAGGTAGGTGACTCTAAAAACTCTATGTTAAATTTAAAACCCTAGCATATAATGTATACACATACTCCTCACTATTTTTAACACCATACACGACAGTATTTTTAAAATATTATTTCAATATATTTGTTTTGTTTTTTATGTCTGTGGAGATTTTATACACAGTTTATACTATTGCAAATTGCCCTCCACTCAAAATGATCTCTTGTTTAAGTTTATTATAAACTTGAGATATTGTGTACATTATTTATTCAGGGTAAAAATATTATTTATTCAGGGGGACTGGGCATACCCGCACCGTCCGGGTGATTATGCAACTCTCACCAGAAAATATCTAGGATCTCTCTACTGGTCAACGCTAACACTAACTACGATCGGCGACTTGCCCACTCCTGAAACGAACGCTGAGTAAGTAGTTACCTGATCTTAAATGGAACGAGAACTTTTATAAAAGCGCAGGAAAAGGGATGCGGCGGTAGCTGAATGGTTAGGGTTACGGACGGAGAGGTCGTCGTTTCGAATCCCAGCTATTACACTACCGACGTGAACACATTCCTTACACAAGCATTTAGCTTAACTGGAGGGATTAACAAGAACCTTTTAAAGAAAAATGTTTACTGCAAATATACGTTATTACTACATAATTTACTTAATATATCAAAAATTAATTATTTATATTTATATTCTAGTGCCATTACAGTGCCTATAATGGAACTAAAACATAGTTACAACTATAATTAAAAAAAATTAATACTATTATATCACACCGGTGAAGATAGTAACACACAAATTCGCATCTAAAAAGTATTGAAAATTTGCAAATAATGAGCCCTAAAACCAAAACGAAACTTCTTGAACGTGTTCAAGAAGATTATTTCGCTGACAATTTAATAACATACAATTGCCAGTTTAATTATCGTTAATGAAGCGTTATTGTTTGTTTTCCGATGAATAAATTCATGTGGTTATAATATGCAAAGAGATAAGTACCTAAAATTGTGATAAAAAGATTGTTTGTGTTTTGAAATTAAACAGGTTTAAACGTCCCTAACATTCAGAATATAATTGAAATTTTAAAAAATAACGTTTAATATGTTGCCAGCTAATCATTGATAGAGAATATAAATTTGTTACATAATAAATTTTTAATAGCTTATGAATATTATTGTAGATCTCTTTACTTAATAATCTAACGCGCTTTTTTCTAGTTATCGTACATTTTATATGCAAGATTTCAAGCATAACTTAAAATACTCGCATAGATCACCAAGTCATTTCTAATTTGGTTTTTTAATATCTAAAAAGTGTTATTATGTACCTAATTTGAGCACAGAACAAGTGTACGTATAACATTCATTAATGTCTAACATGGTTGACAGTTTGTTACATGGTGTATTTTTCGTAACCGTGAACCGTTCGTAAAAGTGTATACTAACAAATGTATTATATGTGCTAGCACGCATGGAGGCCCCAAATTTTTGCCACGTCGGGGACTCAAGTCACGACTACTTCAGTTCAGATCGAACCGGGGGTATGTAGGCGACTGTATGCGATTGGTCAGATAATGTTTTATACTTATAATTTTTTTACCAACACATCTTACATTTGTTAAAACAATAAAATACATTAATTCGCTACATCTAATGTTATAACGATTAAGATAGTAAATAATATATCAGATAGTGGACTAGAAAATAAACTCAAAAAAAAGAAACGGCCTGTTACTATCCCACTACTATACTACATTACTATCCCTATGCTTATCGCTTAGCGCTTATCCAAAAATGGAGGGGACCCTCTCTCCGTCTTTGGAGAGAATAATTGGAGCTAAGACCTACCAAGCAGTTCCAATGCGGATCGGTAGGATACACATATGCCTAGAATTTTCTAGAGATATGCAGATTTCCTCCCGATGTTTTTCCTACACCAAAAAGCATGTGATAAATTGGAATTATCTATAAGACATATAAGTTTAAACAGAAAAACTCATAAATGCCTGCCTGTGGTTTGAACACACCCCCTACGAAAGAGTCGCACGATCTCAAATTTAATTTAAAAATAGTGAACAACATAGAAAGTAAATAAAAAACAGTACCTACAAACTAAGTGCTACAATGAATTTTCTTGTTATTCAAACAATGTATTAAAATTTATTTATTTTATCTAATAGTAAGTTAAACTTGTACATTCTCACTTCTACGGCCATTATTTGACTCAACAAAAGACGTTAGCAGTCCTTACTTGACATGACCCGTATCGTATTTATCCCAAAGGTATTCAAGTCCCGACCTCAACTATAAATGCAGACCTTATTAATAAAACACATGTTCGTTTATTTGGTATTTCGTGCCTTTGTTTCGAAATTATAATTACGCTGGTTGAACCGTATTAATTCGATATCAGCATATGGTTGTTGTACCGCAAAATTTATAGAGCTAGCCTAAATTGAAGCTTTGTTCGGTGGACTTTATTAATATGTAAATAAAAATTAAAATATAACAAAATATCCACGTTGCCAGAGTGAATTCCTTGCAAAAAGCCTGGAATAACACATTGACCATTTAGTATGAAAAAATCCTTGGTCTCAGAGTAATTATAACAAGTGGAAGCTAAAGAAACTTTTTAAAAAACCTTGCAACAAGATATTGTCCTCCTGGAGCTCCCTCGTCCGGAGTCAATCCTGGCCGCAGCATCAAATCATACTTATCATAAAAATACATTATCATCGATACCTGACCTGTATAATAACAGCTCAACCGGACTATGGAAAGTGGGTCAAATTCAACATGCAAGATTCTACCTTTACATACATACACGGCAAGTTCAATAAAAGCTTTTAAAAAAGGCCGATTTCCGATTTCGTGGATAACTCAGCTGCTCTTCCTTACATCATCAGGTAGTGTGATAACCTTCTATGTAACCTTCATAATTTTTGCAAAAAAGTGTGATTATTTAAATAACAAACTCATCAACAATTACCTGTTGGTCAGACAATTCTACAAACAGACCTACCTCTTTGACTCTACCTCAGATGTACCTCAGATTAACCCTGTAATCTAACATTAATCTTAAATCTGAATTAATCCATTAATCAATAATCAAGTCATATCGATTCGGACACCACCATATATATATTTAGCTCAGTAAAAATTAAAATAAAATAAGGTACGCAAACTGAAATTAAACTGCACATTACTTTAATTTGTGTATGTATTTAATTTTAATTAATATGAGGACTTTTTTAACTTAAAAAAGAAAAAAAAGACAAGGTTCGGGTTGGGAAGATGCCAGCGGTTAATGACGTCATTACGACAAACTGTTTATTCAAACAATTTGGCACAAACAGCTAATTAGTATATTTAAGTAAGTTTAGAAGAATAAATATAATCATAATAATATTGAAACTATATAATGACGCCATTATTAATTTATTGATATAGAAGAAACCATAGCATCCGTTGGGGGTACTGAGATCACTAACCTTTCGCCATCCATCTAAACGCGATTTAAATGATACTTTAATCTATTATAATATAATGTACAAACATTCCAACAATTATTTGGGTGTAATTTTTATTTAATTTATTTTAAATATATTATTTTGGTATCAAAATTATTTATGAGGCCTAAAAGCAGTATCTGTACTCATGTTTAGTCAGTTTATCAATATCCAGGATAGCAAATTTCCATTTGCAGAATGTTGTAATTAATATTCAAATTCCATTTTCGGATATAATTTGTATTCAGGGTAAATTGGATTGATCATATCAGAATGGAAAGACCTTAGCTCAGCTTGATCACGGATTTTCCCTCCCACGTATCCCGATAAGCCTTTTCAAAACGCAATTTCATTCGTTGGACGGTGAAATATATGATGCTCTGCCATCATTTTTATAAGATAAAATACAAGCGAAGTGGTCGAGGTGAATATTTTTGCGTCAGATATTTGTTTCATATTCAAAATAATGAAATTGTGAGAACTAAAATGTATCAACCCCCGGCCAATATTAATAAACATATAATAATTTAGTATCGGGGAACTCCGAGCGTTCCGAACGGGGTATCGGACGCTCGCTGGAGTTAGGTCCCCGAGGCGGTCGATGCATCTGGTGCTCCCGATGCATCGATTAGCGGAAGGAGGGGCCACTGTTTAGAGAGGCCCCGACCCGGAGGTGGCGCTCTCCGGGGTACAGAGCTGCTGCTGGCGGGGATGGGGGCAATGTCTTCATAGGTACCCTGTCTCCGCCACCAGCAGCGCGGTGGAGCACTGTCAGGTTTTTAGTCGATGAGAGTCCGACATACCCGCCGCTCGTCCCCGTCGGGCGGTGATGACCCATAATGGGTTTTCCTGACATGAAAAAAAAAAAAAAAATAATAATTTAGTATCTATTTATAATAACTATTTTCTCATAATTAGCAACTCAAGAAAATCTGTGAAATGATAAAAGAAGAGCGTACTATCCATTTTCATAACTTACACATGCAGAATTCATAAAACTTTTTTATACTACTTATATCGCAATATTATTTCGATTCGTTCAGATTATAAAATCCAATTGAACTCCCTCGCTCAACCTACATATTTTATAACTATTTCCTCGTGTTAATTCGACAAATTTATCATATTTTTGGCCTCATCACTGTACCTTTGTTACAGGGACATGAATAAGGTTTACCGTTTTTTTATGTGTACTAACGCTATGCTCAGTGCGCCTTTATTTTCAAGACCTCGGGTTCAACGCTTTCAAGGATGGTCTTATTTATTCGATTACCCTTGGGATACCAATTGCGACGTTGCCTTTCTTGAAATAAGAATTGTTTCCTTATGACCATTTCATGAAATTGGAGAAATTCAAGTAAATGTTCTATTTAAACACATACATGGACATATTTTAAAGCAGTTTCATATTTTAATTCCTATTAACATAAGCTTACAATATTTTCTGTATATTATGGTGGAATGTTTAATCAAATGATTCTATCAAAGATCATTGGACTTAGGTTATAAAGAATTTATTTTATGAAAATGAACAGAAAGTCGTGCATAAAATATATCAATCTATTTGGTAGATATATCAAAATATACAACATATTATCCTTTTCACTTTCATTAGCACTCATTGACAATTCTCAATGCTTCTCATTAGAACTCAACAAATTTTAATTTACTCTAAAGTAATGAGTTAATTATCACAGAAGTTATAAATGTGCATTTTATTTACAATATCAGTCTTTACCGCGATGGATTTATGGGACCGGACAATTTCCTCACTTTGACCTTTTCTTATTTATTGAGTAAAACCTTTTACGCAAGGCTTTTACGTAAGGTTGTGTCTTTTCTTACGATCTGTATATCTTTACGTGTTTTACTTCTTTAATATAATATATATGATATCCAAATATTCTAAGAGAGCAAAATTTCTTAAAACCGTAATAAAATATGTACGTGGAATCAAATTAAGCTTACTCGATATTTTATTTACCTTATTGGCTATTTGCTTATTGAATCACTTAAACTACAAAATTTTGCCTGGTAGTTGAGTATGATAATGCTGTGATAATACTGACATTACATTGGAACAGACAGTCGAGCTCCAATTAATTTCCTTTTGAAAAATATATTCCACCATTGCACCAAAGAAGTCTCTTATTGCGATAAATAACGCAGTCCAAAGATAAAATATTGCCCGGTCTTATATCTTTAAGTTATTGCCGGGATGCTTCTCTCGACACCTATAAAAGACCGCCTCGGTGGAAGAGCTATAAGAAACCCCACTTTTGTTTTATTGCCCGCCACTATAATATTAATAATAATTAAGCTACGTGTTTAGATTTGATGGTATTTTAATATACTGCGACTTATTATAATTCCGGAATTATGTAATAAAGTAACTCGACGGATTATCCTGAATTTCCCGGACGTAGATGTTTTGATCTTAAGAAGTTTTGTGAGACGTTCTCTCCGTAATCAGAATTACGAAGTTCAAAAGAAATTATTTTCGTTTGTATACTGTATGACAAAAATATATTGAGGTAGTAAATTTTGTCCGTGTAGTTAAAGTGATATCAATTTTATTTTGTTACAAATAAAATGTTGCATTATCACTCTGAGATGCACCAACGAATAATATTTGGTTTAAAATTGCGTGATTTAGGGTTATTAATTAATAGTTTTCTTTATGAATTATAGAGCAACGTCGGCGATTCCGGTTCTCTAATTCAAAATATTATTTATTCAAGTAAACTTGTTGTGTACTTTTCAATCGTCAACTCTACTACTGATCCGGAAAGCTCCTTACGAGAAAATCCAGCAAAAACTCGGCTACTATTATTTATAGAATAAAAAAATACATCTACATTTACGTTCTTAGTAATTTAGAACCCTAGAAAAGTTGGTTCAAACTTAACGATCTCTCTTGCGGTAAATAACTTTCAAAGCATTTAAATTTCATATAACGTTTTTCAAAGTAAACTAATTACACAGAGCTAATCTATTCCCAACAGTTTAAAGATAAACAATACAGAATGTGATATTTTCTAAACTTTACTAATTATTCACGTTAAGTTTGTTAGTATATTACCGCGGCTTATTTCGTGTAATTCTATTTCGACGCCTTTGCAGCTTTTCTTATTCATAATAGGATGTTAAGAAGTTTATCCAAGTTTTTCCCAATTTCGAATCAATTGCCCGCGGGTCGTCCGTCGAATAGAGAAACAAACGAGCAACGGTGTATACAGTATTTAACCCAAAGAATTCAGATTTTGATCTCTTATAGACAAAGCAGAAGACTAAGTACAAGTTATGCTTTAAAACAGTGAACACATTTCTATGGTAATAAGGCAACTGTGCATTACACACTTTCGAAATCTCCAGAATGCTTTTGCACTCACGTCCTACACGGTTAGGAATAATAGCATGTTAACAGATTAAAAAATACTTGCTATGTACTCTTTATGAGTATTAAGGAGTTATTAAATAAAACGTATTATTAAGTATCTCACGAAGCTTGGCGAAATCTAGTATTTACATAAACAGTAATATCCCCTTAAGCGGAGACGCCAAGTCGTATTCCTGTGAAAGCCAATATGATTGCGATCGCGTGTACCAACGCAAATATTTGCAATAATAGCGAACGAGCGCCGTCGATCTCGTCCTTCATATCCACTCGTACCTACAACGCTTTTCGCTCAAGGAAATTTCCATTTACCTACTTGATACTATGTACAGTTCCAGTGCGTAACAGTGCTTCAACCTTTATGCACAAAGAACCTTCCTTGTAAGTAATAATTTATATACATTTATTATTATATATGTTGTATATAATAAATATTACCGGCTTAATAATAGCTGGACAATTTAAAACAAAATTCTTTACAAAATATATTACACCTGGGGGTTTTCATCGTTTCACACCCTTAAATTAATAGTTTATTCTGGACATATACTATGTATTGTTTATAAGAAACTTGCAATGATAGCTTATAGTAATACTAACAGTTGTGTTTACGTGTATATAGCCTCTCATCGTAGAATTGCTAATATAAATACTTAAAACTAATTGATATTTAAAAACAGCATATATAGTATTAATTTTACCTCAAAATTCTTTCATTATTCCTATATCTTAAATATCTATAAACATTTTAAAAGAATAATGGACTAAGGTATACTTCTGAGTGTAGATCTTTTCTAGAAACCTCGTAAACCACGTGCAACAAAATACTGCCTTTGGTACGTTCAAGGTCATCTCTCAACCCGGTTGGCGTATTTCGGAGTCGCTTTTCAAACACCTACATACCCCAACCTCTGACGGATCTTTAAGTCACGTGGCTTCGCACGATTACAATCTTCAGCTGAGCTGCGTTGAGATACAAGACTTTAATTCTTTTACCACCTTCCATTTAATATATAAACTTCTAAGGCAAAGGATTGTTATCGACTGCTGTACTGGCTCTGCGGGGATTTTTAGACACGAAAGCGGAAAGGGTTGTCTAATGCGTACGTATTTTAATGGCTTACGGTAATGGTTACATTAGAAGACCCTTTCGGTGAATAAAGTACGAGGCGAAAGAATAAAATTTGTGTAAGTTTTGTACTTACTTTACACAAATATACATAATATTTAAGTATGAAAGTGCCTTTGTGACCTTGCTCGGTAATCTGATTAAGAGATATAAAAAAATGCAATGAAAAACTTTAAAAAGGAAGAAAGGGTCGGTGACATGTGGGACTTGATCCCAGTTTTTTTCACATATATAATCCGCCCGCTTACTATTGCGCTATGACAACCTGACAGATAACAGCAATTTTAACCTTTACTATCTATTTAAATTTAATTTTTTCAATGCCCGAAAATAGGGCTAAAACAACATTTTTTTTATTAACCTTAGCTCGATCGATCCCCACCCAAACCCCCTACATGCTGAATTTCATGAAAATCATTGGATATAATAGATTATAAAAATATAAAAGATAACAATCGTAAATAAACCGCTTAAGCTTATATATATAATAAAACGATAAGGGTAAACATTTTAATTTATTATAATTTAAGAAAAAAGGAAAATATGTACATAATATTATTAATAACATTATCTGACCAATTGCGTTCGGTTTAAATTAAAATTAGGCTTGTGATTGTTTGCCTTTAACTTGATATATTGATTTATAAACCAATTTTTTTTAATAGTCTTGAAATGCAGTGCTTATGTTGTTTACAACTTTATTTGAAATAATGTATAATTCATTATTATAATAATCGACAGTTCACGTTTATTACGAACAAAAGGATGAGTTAAGGTAAGTAAAGTTAACAAAAATACACACCTATACTTTTGCACGTCCGAGTTATATTTAGCTTGCAAAAATTAAAAAAAAATACCAAATGTAAGTTGCACATGCTAACTTTTGCTTTTTTGAAATTTACAATGCGTAAAACCAAATAAAATTAAGGTACCTTTTGTTGTTTGATCAAATATATTTAATATTCAAACACAGTTTCAAACAACACAAGCACTGCTAATACGGCTATTGTTTGTGAAAATTCGTTGAACGAAAACAGCCATTTTGACGCATAGTAAACATGAAATGGCGGCGGCGAAAATTTGGGGGCTGTTCGCATCGCAGCGACAAAACTTCGGGTAACAATTGATGTAAATAAAACTGTTCTTTTTCTAATAAAATTGTTTTCTTATTATTATTTGTTCCTTTTGAGTTATTTTCTTGTCGATTGATAGTTTACGGGGATTATTAGAAAGTTTTCGAACAGCCTTCATTGTTTGAAACCGCCATTTGGTAAAAACCGCTTTTTCCTTTACTTTTTAACATGTTTATGCTGCAACTGTTCGAAAACTTTGCACTTTTACTTGTTCCTTATTTGTTAAATAATAATTTTGATTTAGTTTCCTTTCGTTCATGCATTTTGTATTCTAGATATTTTAGCGTTATTAGTAGAGTTGCTTTCTAATTAATTCTACGATATTATTTTTGCCATATTTTTGCACTTAAAATAATATTTATTTTACAGATATGTATTCACTATCGTTAGTTATTTGATTGGAGTGTTCATTTTTGCTACCATCGTGGGTCAAGTTGGAAATGTCATTACTAATAGAAACGCAAATCGACTTGAGTTCGAACGGCTGCTAGATGGAGCAAAAACATACATGAGGCATCATAAGGTATGATTATTTTTGACAATATTTCCTGGTAATGACAGAGGTCTTTGGAAGTGAGCGTGCTTATATCTGTACATGCCTTATGTTTGCTGATGCACATTCACACGATTTTATACTAATGTGATATCTAAAAGTGTTAAGTGTAAATCAATATCTTGGCAGTCGAGTGGGGCAGGAAATAAAATATAGTGAAATAATAGGAAATAATTCATTCTTAGATAAACACGTGTATTTTTAAAGCAATCCTTCGTTTTGAATTCTTATTTAAATTTTATATACATATAAAACTCATCGTAGAGTAAGAGGACAAGTTCCACAAGTTACTGTGTTGCTAGTTCATTCTTTAATATTCTATGAACGTTTTGAAATTTATATGTATAATAAATACAATAAGCTTATAATAATATAATACAAAACATAAATATTCCATTTCCATAATTAATTACAAACTGTTAATAGATTCTGTCATAAATGGTAATATTCTTTCTAATTTGAATTCCGAATAATTTGTTACAGAAAATTTTCTGTAAAATTAATTATTATGTAATGCCAAAACTTTATACTATAATATATATTATAGTAAGTGTATAGATAATAAAACAAGTAAGCCTTAAAAGGGCCTAGAGACTCGCGGTAATATTTATATAGGCCGTGAAAGATTTAGTACTTTAATACCCACAGTATTATTGTTTATTCAGTAAAATTACATTCTGTTTACATAAACCAAACTTTAGAATCCCTGTGAATGAGCGTATTACAATTATCTTAGAACTATTAATGATGAACAATTTTAAGGACCTGGGATCATGTTTGAGACTTTGTTTATGAATATATAATATTTAAAATATTTATGAAGATTAAATTCTGATCTCCCTAAATTATTTTTTTTTTGTTTTATGTGTTTTACGGAGGTTTGTTAGGAAGATTCTTAAAGTCGAAATCTGCCGACAAAAGCGCAATGCGGACGTTAGTGGCTGAGAGACTTGAGAAACTCAAGTAGACCTTGGTCTTTTTGCATTTATTATAATTTTTTAATCATAATGTATGCCTAGCTCTATGGTATGGAGATACCAGATTTATACTATATAAAACCGAAGCAAAAATGAAGATAATTCTTCCAAAAATTTAGATAAAAGCAACATTAAATTATCATTTTCATTGATATATAATTTAAGAAATATGTAATCAATAAAAAAAATCGTTTTTACAGTTCAATACATTGACATACGAAACCGGTAACCGTTTGTTTTCAGTGGCCTTTCACTTGAAATAACTTAACTACTTAGTTATGCAGATATTTAATATATGTCGCAACTATCACATAGAGCTAAGATAGAATAGCGGTGAGACCGTGCGACTCTCTCTCGAGAGAGTTCAAACACCGTACAGACACAATTGAGTTTTATTAAACTTAATTGTGTAATTATTTAATTGCGCTTTTCGGTAAAGGAAAACATAGTGAGGAACCTGCATATCTGTAGAGAACACTAGGGATATGTGTAAACTACTAATCCATATTGAAACAGCGGATGGGAGTCTTAGCTCCGATCTTTCTCTCCAAAAACGGAGAGTTGGACTATGGCCAGCTGTGGGATATTAATAAGCCGTAACTTAACTCACAAACATCATGGTGTAATAATGTTAAAACGTACAGGTCCCGGGGGGTATGAAGCGACGTGTACTTCGATGGTATGACTACTCGTGGTCACGAGGAAGGATCCAAGGTGGTGGTGATATTAATACAGCTCTTGGCTTATTACCTGATAAACTGAAGACCGAACTTGCCCTGCACGTGAATCTGAGCGTCTTAAAGAAGGTATTATAGAAAATATATACAGAACACTCATAGCAATTCAAGAAAGTTTTTTAAACATATTTTTATAGATAAAGATATAATAGTTAATGTATAGAACCGGCTATACTCACGTCTTATTCTACCGTTAGCCCGACTAGTTTCGAACCCATCTGGGGTTATTACCACTTATCACTTATTCATGACGTTATTGCGGCGGTAACTGACGTGAGTATAGCCGGTTCTATACATAAACTATGAATACTACTCACGATAATTTAAATTTAAAAAAGATATAATACTTTTCTATTTAAGTTGAAAAAATATATATTATTAAGATTTTTATTTCGTTATTAATGCACACATTTATTATTTTTGTTACTTATAGGTGACAATCTTTCAAGAGTGTCAACCTGAATTTCTTCACGATTTGGTATTGAAAATGAAGGCCTATATTTTTACTCCAGGAGATTCAATATGTAGAAAAGGTACGAAATATAACTAATATTATTAATATTACATTATGATTCTGATCATGACCTTAAAAGTTAAAAAGATTCTTTATTACAATTGGTTTGTAATTTATATATTTTATATCCGTTATTTCATTTCATTTTCCATATTACTTGAGCTTATATCGGCGACAAAGGCCACAAAATAATTTTTCAGTAGGATCATTATCGCTAATCAATCTTTAATGTTTAAAAATTAAATCAAAAATAGAGATATTTATTGCTATTTTAGGTGAAGTGGCCCGAGAGATGTTTATAATAGCTGATGGTATTCTAGAAGTGATATCAGAGACTGGCCGAGTTCTTACCACGATGAAAGCGGGTGATTTCTTTGGTGAAATCGGAATACTAAACCTTGACGGTTTAAACAAGTAAGTTTCTAGTAATGATTAAAGTTTTATTAAGCCGTGTGGTATCCGGCTGAGTAGAATAAACCACCCTCATTTCTTACCGAGGTGTCGTAAAAGGCGACTTCGGTAAGTCAACCCGCTGTGTGGTATGCGGCTGCATAGAAGAGACCACAGTCATTTCTTACCGAAGTGCTGTAAAAGGCGACTAAGGAAAGTTGACGCACCGTGTGGTATTCGGTTGAGTAGAATAGATCACCCTCTTTCTTACCGAGGTGTCGTAAAATACGACTACCTAAGGTAAGTTGACGTCACGCAGGCAGCCGGCCGGTGCTGGGATAAAGGCAGATGATGATGGTTAACGTTGGTTAAGGAATATTTATTTTTATATTACGTATGCAATAAAATTAGTAAATAAGAATTATATATTAGCTTTTACGGATTAAATTTATATGTATTTTAGCAAACAAATTAGTAGGTATTATTTAAATACCTTCTTGTCAAATCAAAATTGGTTACGAGCACAAACTAATATTTAATTCATCCATTCAAATACACATTAAACTATAAACTTTATCGGATTCGGGGTATATATTTTGAAGTATTTTACACATAAAAGGTTTTATGGTTATTGATACCTTTCACGGCATCTTTTATGTTATGTTTACGTTATATTCGGTTAGCTATAAATCCATAATAGCTTAAGATTACAAGATTGGAAATGTGACAGATATGAAGATTTTAGAAGTACATAATGTAGCTTTACTATATTTGTACAAATTTGACACGGTATATTCATTTTCATTATGCAGTATTTTTTATTTTGCTTTGTTTTTAAAGTCTTTTATATCTTTAATCTATAAATAAGCTAATCTTGTGTATATATATAATCTGAATTTAGCAAACGTCTGATTTTCATGGAAATTAGTATGTATGAAGTTTCGGGGATGATAAATTGATATACCTAGATTTGATTTAGACAAAATTATTGTTTTTCATCCCTGTATCAGTCACTGAAAAAATCCTAATATATTATTAGAAAACAAAGGTTAATTATGCTGTCGTTTGCAAAGTCATTATAGCTCAATTCCAAACTTTAATTCCAAACAAGGTATTCTCGAATTCAGAATCTAGCTCTCATCTGCCCTTTTACTTACTTTTTATATCTTTAAGAAAAATATCGGTCACCCAGATATTAGTTGTTAAATTATAATGATTAACATTAATAGTAAACCATTTTAATGTATGTCTCTTGAATAAATAGTGTGTTATGTTTAATTATCGTCAAATGCAGTCTGTAAAGTCACATGGGCATATGCCTTTGCCAGAGAGCGCCATCACACGGCTTACGAACTTTCTAATGAATCATGCTATTTTTTAATATAATAGTCAATATCATTTTCAATATCATAGTCTTCGGAAAATTATAATAGTAATATAATAATTCGGAATATAATACTTTTAAATTATCATAGTTCTTCATAGTCTTCAGAACTTTTAACATCAGCGATTATCGGTTCTGTGTGATAACCTCCGGCATGCTCTATATCGACAAAGTAGGTAATCCGCCGTCTCTTTTCATTTGTTGTTTAGTAGAGGTTGGTAGGTGTACACAGATCAAAGAGAAACTTCTATATACCCTATTTTTTATGTGTTGGAGCAATTAAATATACTAACAAGTGAGTTAAACGATCCGATAGTGATGATAAAAATATAAATTAAAAAAATTGTAAATGCATAATAATGCACGCTTAAGGTTGCAATTCTATTGTTATACGAGTATATATCGTTCAGTGTTTCACATGAAAGTGTTAATATTCATTATTGTTCTCTAGACGCACAGCAGATGTGAGATCAGTTGGATATTCCGAACTTTTTTCACTTTCAAGAGAAGACGTTTTAGCTGCTATGAAAGATTATCCTGAAGCGCAAGACATATTGCAAACGCTTGGCAGAAGACGACTTCAAGAAGCGAAAAGTATGTCTCGGCAAAAAGTCAAAAATAAGTCCGCAGGTAATCATTTTAAAAATGTTATGAATATATATTAAGCCGTGTGGTATCCGGCTGAATAGAATAGTACCATCCTCATTTCTTACCGAGGTGTCGTAAAAAGCGACTAAGGTAAGTCGACGCACCGTGTGGTATCCGGCTGAGTAGAATAGACCAACCTCATTTCTTACCGAGGTGTCATAATAGACGACTAAGGTAAGTTGACGTCAGGCAGGCGGCCGGTCGTAAAAATCATGTGACAGCGTACTTATAACATGTTGTGCCAACCCCACTTAGAGTGGGATAAGGTCAGGAGGATGATGATATGCTTAATATATATACTTCATTAATAATAAAAAAGTATGAAGAGGATTTCATTCAAATAACACTGAGTTGGAGGGTAAATTTTGCATAAGATCAAATAAAGGAAGGATTAGACTGTAACAATAACTATACAAATAAAAATAAAAAGATTATGGGACTTCAAAACTTTAGATAATGTTACTTTAAACGCTGTAATAAATAGCTTTTTAATGACAGTATATATTATATATACAATTTATAATGTTTCCTTTTCAGCCGAAACTAGTCCAGACAAAGCTGGTGACGACAGTACTTCGAAACGCATCGTTCACAAACTAAGGACGGATGTTAAGGCTAGTTTATTTATCATTTATTAACGTCAAAGTTTCTTAAAACATATCAAGATTTTCTTACTCATCTGATGGCTATACAATTCATTATTAAAATCAATAATTTCTATACACTGCAACCCCATACTGATAACAAACAACCGTTTTATATTATTACATTGATATTTAATAATTAAAGCTCTCTGGTGGACAAACTGATATAAACTTCGAACGTAGTCACGAAGTAACGAGTCTAATGGCTTGTGCTATATTAAAGAATTTAGTATATTGAAGTGACATATTTTATAAAGTATAATAGGAAATTTATTATCTATTATTTCATGTAAGATGTTATTTGACATGTAATACAAACGGGTTCTAACAAAGTAGATGATCATGTGTTTAAGTCTGTAATTTTTTATATTTATTTACTGTTAATGATCAATTAAAGTGAATAACTCTTTCTTCCTACTTAAAAGTTATATAGACATTTACACAATTTGCTTTTGAATGAGTCTAAAGAACCAAATATAACATCTATGTTACTTATGTATGAGTTTAAAGCAAATACGATAGCCGGAAGCGTGTAGGTGACACAAATTTATATAATAAATTCAAATTCAAATTCAAAATATTCTTTATTCAAATAAACTTGTAAACAAGTGCTTTTGAATCGTCAACTCTACTGCTGGTTCGGAAAGCTGTTCCTACCGAGAAGAGCCAGCAAGAAATGCGGCGGCTGCTCTTTTAAAAATATAATTCTTATGACTACATTCAGTCATTACTGTCTTGTACAGGGTCTAAGCGAGCTATATCCACACATTCTTATCTTCCAAGTAATCCTCAACAGTATAGTAGGTTTTCTGGATCAGCCTCTTTTTAATAGTATTTTTAAACTGATGTTATAGCAAAGCTCAAATTGATTGCGGAATTTTATTATAGAATCTTATACCCAGACCCACAAACGATTGCAAAAGTATGTAATACTTTTGTAAGGCGCAAAGCAGGAGCCGCAAGCTTATGTCGGTTCCTACTTTGCCTATTATACACATCACCTATCGTTTTATAATTCTTTATATTTGTATGTACGTAAATTGAATTGCTTAAAATATACTGTGAAGTAAATGTAAGAATACCTTTTTCCTTAAACTTCTCTCGCAGAGAATCACACGGGTTAAATTTGTAAATACCACGTATGGCTCTTTTTTGTTATAAAGTACTTACATTTAACCAAAGGCTTAGTAAGTTTTAATATTTAATAAAACCAATAGGGCATTCGTAACGCCATCCGCAGCCGATCTAGAGCCGGACGTCGATCAGGCGAGTCCCTAGAGTTGCAGTCTCTTGCAAGCAACGAGCCTAAACTACGACGTATGCCGAGAGTTGAAAGCGATGATTCACAACACAATCACCAGGAAGTAAGTATTTATTACAATAGAATATTCTTTCTATAACTTTCCCCAAAAATGGGGAAAAATTTAGTTCATTTTGTCGGTTACGGACTACTACAGTTTGCGTATATTGTAAAAAAATTATTTTAACAACAATTCTTCGAACGGTCAAAAATATTTAAAGTAATCAAAGAAGAGTGCAGATTTGAGGATGTCGTCCTTAAATCTGCACTTTTTCATTACTATAAATACATTTAGGTACATTACATAAAATCATTAAAAAAAATTCATTTTCATTTGCTGCTATATGTGAGTTCTATTACATCCAATTTATCAATTTTATTTAAATGTAAAATTGCAAGTAAAATTAGAGCAAAAAGACAAGTTTATAATAAATAAAACAAAGAAAAAGGTAACAAACTCTGCTATTAGGATTATAGTTTCCCTCTGATCTATTGAGTCAATATTCCCCGGATATTACATAAAGGAATACATATTTGCAAAAGGAACAATATTTATGACTAAAATAGGGATCCTGAAGTAAAAACCACTGGTTCATAACACCAAAAAAAATTGTCTTTCTCGTTCTTAATTAGAAAAGTCTAAAAAAATGTTACAAAATTTAATATGATCTCATTGAATTTAAAACATAAATTTTAAGAATTATAAATTTAGTTTTTTTGTTTTGTTCATATGAGTTTCTTATGAGTAAAGTAATACAAGTTATACTTGGACGTACACACATATTTAAAAATTCTTCACTCCATTTTTCGGTAGTATTCTATACAAATGCATAGATAACAAAAATTCGCCTAATAATACCTCATTGTTTTCTAGGAAAATCTTGAAACATCTGGAAGTAAGGACGAAAAAAGTATTTCTCCTATAGGAGCTGGATTGCCTTTATTATCTCGTCTAAAGTTACTCAAAGAGAAACAGGTACTTCATATATTTAAAACTTATTTTAAGCGGTTATATTACTATAAACTAGTTATATAAGAGTACATTGAATTTTTTTAGGACCGCGAAGAGAAAGTAGCAAAACAAAGACATTCGACATCCTCAGTGATATCACCTCCCTCTACGCACCCAACTCCGTCAAGTAGTTCAGCAATCGACGTAGAACCTGAAGTTATTGGAGCTGGCCTTCCTTTATTGCAAAGATTGTTACTACTTAAAGCAAAAGAAGAAAGAGAAAAGAATCAGTTAACCCCCACAACAAGCAATCAACCATCAAGCTCCGAAACAATAAGTCCCAGCTCTTTAAAAAGCCCCTTAAGTCCAACGGTAAAAAATCTGAGTCCCTTTAAAAAAGGATCGGAGTCTAGTTCACCAGGTAAACTTCAAAGTCCAACATTAAAAATGTCCAGAAAAAACTCATCAGGTTCGAGTGATGGAACCTCAAAACCTAAAGTCAGTTTCAAAGATAAAATTTTACAAGTACAAAGTGATGGTACTGCAGTATGTCAACCTCTCATCAAAGACGTTGTTGAAAAACCAGCAGCATTTGTCGAACCAACACCAAAACCCGAAGGTAGTACAATATCTATTCCCCATTCCGTAGTAAATAAAATTAAATCACCTGCTAAATCCATGACTTCAACGTTTCGAGACAAATTAAAAATACTACAAGGTGGATCTTCTCCTAAAGAAACGACTAATTCTTCGATGGAATGTAAAACCTTTGCATTCGAAAAAGCTACTGTTGAAATAAATCCCATGCAAAGTAAAGAATGTCAAGAAGAACTTAAAAATAAAAAGCCCTGGAGTAAACTAAAAAAAGCTGCTATATTAGGAGAGTCCAAAAGTTATAGCAAATCTAGTATAGAAGAAAGACATGAAGTAGAAAATAATGACAAAGAAATCTTTACAGAAAACTTAGCAGAATCAAATATAAATATTTGCGTGCCTATTATTAATACAGCGGAACTTATTAAAATAGATAATAATAACTTCGAAGTTAAAAATATTAATCAGGAGGAGGTAAAACAACAGATATATCCATCAGAACCCGTTCAACCAACCGTTCAAAAAAAGGCTTCAGATGTATTAACTATGTCCTCAAGTATTGTTACTATATCAAGTGACAGAATAGCCACTTCAACAGAGAATGAATTATCGAAGGACAAAAAATATAGATCTATAGATGACTTATCACCTGAGTATGGTGGTTTACCATTTGTGAAAAAGCTTAAAATACTAAATGAAAGACAAAAATTAGCAGAATTAGAGAAAGTCATAAAAATCAGAAGTTCGAGCTTAGATTGCACAGGTTCTTCAGAAGACCTCTTATCCGATACACTTACTAGAAGTCATTCTGAAGGCAGTACAATGGATAAAAGAAAATGTAAACGAAAATCTGTAGATTCAATAGAAAGAGAGGAATCTAATGAAACCCTTGAAAGACGAACATTAAAATCAATTTTAAAGAAATTGTCTGAAGATGTTACCCCCATGGAAAGTCCAGCAAAAAGCAATGAACTGAGAAAATTAATTCGTGCACCAACCTTGGAAGGTTATGCAGCAAGACACTCAAAATTTGCTAAAAGCGTTACTTTTCATCGTCATACATTACCATCACCACCTGGTAGCCTACCACTAGAAGATACAGATGAAGTATTTAGTATTCCTCCAACTGTGCTCCCATTAGAACAGGATCCTCCTGTAATATCGGATGCAATAAGGTCCCCTTCACCTCTCCAAAGTCAAATTAGTAATACACATATGAAATCGGTTTTAAATATACAAAATATTGAATCAAATAATAAAATAGAGAATAAGCAACAACAAAATATCGGTCCGAAATATGACTTAAAATCAATACGACCGGAAGACATAAGGGTACCGTCAGAGAAACCTAAAATAAGATTAATATCAGCAGTAGCCAATCAAAGAAAACTATTAAGAGGTCAATATTATTTTCTTTAATGGTTAATTTTACTATATATAATTTATTGTAAAAATAGATCTGTTTGTATTCCCAGGTTCAATCGAAGAGCAAGAATATTTTAGCGAAGTACTTCTTGGAATAAAACAAGTAATACAGAGTCATTTACATGAAGTTCAAGGAAAATTCCAGGAAAGGTATTTATCAACAATTCATAATTAAGAATTATTTTTTATAATAAGAAAACAGTAGCTATTTACAATATCCTTTGTAGGTTCGACAGTTTAGAGAACGAAGTTCGTAAACGAGATGAAATAATAAGCCAACTTCAAAACCGTATACAAGAACTGGAAAGATTGGGTTTGCCAGCTATACCGATGAATATTGCAACGGCTGATTCGGATTTACAACGGCTGGATGAAAATGTTATGTTAAAACAAAGTCAATCAAAAAACACTAGTTCAGGAAGTGAAGACAATATTTCTGTCATTGACGAAGGATTTATGGTAAACATTTCATCATTAAAATTGTTTGTATAAAAGTGTTTTCCTTATTACTATTTAATAGATATTTATTTTTATATAAACAAACTTTTGATTATCATTTACTGATCAAACTGCCCCAATCTTGCCCTATACTAAAATAATTAATTTTGATTCTTGTGAATAATAATTTGCAACGTTATTACATTTTAGAGAGGTGATTCTCTAGATACTGTATTTACAACATCACCGCCAGAAGTAACTACTGAAGATACTAAATTACTAGACCAACAAATATCACCAAAACTATCCGAAGAAATAACGGCAAGCGAAAATTTGACAGAAGATACACTTACAGAAATAACTGAAGGAATTGAATTGTCCAAGCTTTCTTATTCAGAATTGCAAAGTTTGGCCGAATCATTATCAAATAAGACACCAAAACCGCCAAGTAAAGAAGACTGGACTACAACTAAATCAAAACGCTTAGACTTAAATTTAGATGGGAAAGCTGGGACGTATTCGAGGAAGCGAGCTGAGAAACTTAAACAAAGGAAATCCTGGGAGGATCGTAGTAATCCAGAGACCTTGGAATTGCAAGAATTGACGAGGTAAGATTAATCAACATAGTTGTATGCATCCGTCTAAGTAAGTTCAAAAAGTAAATCATGAGTACTGATATTTTATTTACCATTTTTGCTACAGATCAATATCACCGCATACGATATCTGAAAATCGATCACTTCTAAGCCCAGAACCGTCAAGTCTTCGAACAAGCAGACGAGGAATACAACCATTTCACTTCTTTGGTACACATCTCGATTCTACTAAAACAAAAATGAAGAAAACTTTATCTGTTGACACTGGAATGCATCATACAGGAAGAAAAGATACAAGTTAGTTTTATCCTTACACTTTTATATAATTTTCTTATCTAATCTAGAAGTAAAAAAGATTCAAAAATTTCACCCAAAATTCAATAAATTTTATTTGCTTACCATAGATATAAAATCAAACAGTTAGCTATATAATCGTGGTACTTAAGTTTTTTAAGCTAAATACAAAAAAAATAATATTTTACAATTTTCTTTAATATTTTTACAGAACAAAAATCACAAAGACAGCAACGCAAGTTCAGTTTAGGTTCTTTTTTCGGCTACAATCGAGGTGCCACTACGAAAACTACAAACTGTAATGATGTTGTATTGGATATGGGCAGTGATTATAGCTGGAGTGGGAGGTTTGTATTACATTACTTTATTTTCCTGCGCTTGTTGACTAATACTTTAAGATACTTTACGATAACTTTGTTTTTACTGAAATCCATATTTGCTATAACTCGTGACTTCATAACCTAATATATCTTAAACTGTATGCTCTTTGTTTAAAATCGTAAATCCAAAATGCTTTGGTGCAAACATTTTTTTCCTGACTTTTTGGCTTTAATTCACTGTATCAAAAAACTATGGAGCATCAATTATCAGTTTTATTTCCTTTCAATCGCCGAAGATAAATAGAAGATAGAGATGCCGTGATAAGTAAAGCATTATCTGTTCTTAAGTATGTATACATAAATAAGCTTATATTCTCATTAATAATTGTTTAACTTTTCTTATTGGTTGTTTGTAGCGCCTCAACATCGTCAAGTAGCGACTCTGAATCTGTCCCACGTACGCCGGTGTTCGAGGAGTTCGTGGATAACATAAAACTAAGTCGAAAATTTGGAAGCCATGAGAATGAATCACCCATTAGAGGTAAAATAATCTAGATATATCATATGGCCTGACATCCTGAATTCATTATCGAAAATATATTGGTGAAAAAATAACATCTATAAGAAAATTAAGTTTACATATGTAAATATCCAGGACTAATTTGGGTGTTAATAGAAATTATTATGTATATACTGAAAGTTTTTGTTAATAGAAACCTTCCGTTTCCTATTCATCAATCATCATTAATATAATAACGCCATTATTTACTACACAACCGCTACCTATGAAATATTTAAAATATGATACGATGACATGAACGACTTATATAAAAATCTTTACTTTTACATATTTTTTTTATATATTTTACAGCTTTTTCTGGTGGTGGCGGTGATTGGGAAGTAATGATGCTTGCCGATGAATTAGCAAAGAGAGAACGAGAAAAGGGAAAGGACGACGGCAAACGACATCAATACCCTACAACTTTGAGAGACTTAGAGGAGGTAAATAAATTATTTATATTATAAAGCGACCGAGCGAGAGGACCGACATGGTTCTCTCCAAGTTTATATAAATTTAAATTGAGTTGATAATAAGGTTAAAGTTTCTTCTTCTTTTCTTCTTTTAGCGGCTCCCCTTAACTGTAACTTTTACTATAAAGGTATTAGGTGCTGCAATGTGTAATAATACCTTTGGAACATTTAGCTCCATTAGCTGGGTATTGGTTCCCGTTGATGTACTACAAAAATTTATATGTGAAGACTATGAACGCATACTTAAAAGAATTCTAATGAAAACTATTTTTCACTTATTTATTGTTGTTCTTTGCTATTAAAATATTTCTGCATACATAACTAAGCTTTATAGGCATATCTGAAAATGATTTGTTCAGGAATCCGATACCCCACAGCGTGAAGACAGCCCAGATGATTTCTCCAACATGGAAGACTCAAGCTCAACCACGCAACTACTGTCACAGACGAGCGATGCCTCACACCGCTCTTTGGAGACCTCGTTCACAGACACTGGACGAAGGCATCAGCGCATTGGATCCGTTGGAGAGCAGGTTTGACCTTATTCTTAACTTCTACCAATTTAATGCATTTTTACAATTTTTTATTATAAAAAAAAAAAAAACAATTACATATTAATCATGTTTGTTAACAGAAGATTTGTGGAAATTAATTACTTCTACAACAGTAATATGAAATGTCCCTAGAACAAATTGTTTCTTATCTACCTTTCAAAAGATAAAGAAATCTGTTCTTTATTTTTACTTTACTTAATTTATTTATTGATTGATTTATATTTGATTTTTATTTCATATTTAAATTTGCGATATAAAGCATTCGCTCGGTTTCGTCTTTTTAATTAACAGATTTAAATTATTACGTTTGTAACAATAACAAATCAATAGTGTTAAAACTACGGTAGTTTTAAATGACAAACGCCGATATTTTCGCCTCCGCAGTATTGAAAATGTAATATTTTGGCATTTACATTCACTATAATTATGATATAGGCACGCCCTGGATCATCGCTACTACCATCAAGGGGACTTATTTTGCGAGCGGCTAGTTTGGATCGCGACACTCCGACAACGCACCAAGAAAACAGACGATACGGCTCTCTCAAGAGTTCAAGCACCGATTTTCATAAAAAGCTTTGATCCGCTTTATCACACGACCCTCTGAGGACTAATATTAATGAAGATGCTAATAATAGGTATGTTAAAGAAAACCAAATAAATAAATGCAAAAATATAAACGATGAAAGCAAAGAAACTGGTCCAAGCGATAGTCATAACAACATACAAAATATTTTGAAAAATTTTAAACACAATCCTGGTCCAAATAATCATTTGAATCGTCACTTTGAATTAACTCTTAGTCCAAAAACTGAGGATAATCTCGAAAGAGCACCGGACCAACTTGATATGGGGGGTCAACTAGTTCTAATTATTGTCATTATAAACGATATTCCACATTTTCTGATAATGTATTACTCGATATAATAGTGGTAAAGTGATTAATAACATTAAATGTGTAGATAGAAACAGAAAAATTAGAATAGTATCAGAGTATTTGTATGCACAAATTAACTTATTACCTAATTTTAGTATTCTTATCATATGACTCGCTAGTATTTAATCCTTGATCACACACTGCTATGCAATTGGTAGTGAGTTAAAGAAAATTATTAACATTTTACATGTTCTAAGATTTTTATGAACTATGAACTATTTATATTATGAAAATTCTTCAAACAAATTGTATATATATATATATAATAATATAGAAAATAGACATTAATAAATTTACGTCTACTTTGTTATCAAACAAAACAGCACGAGATAAAACTAAAAGTAGATTTTTACCTAAAAATATTGAATACTTAATTTTATTATGGATTGTAAAGTAATAAACGATGCATCGATTTCATTAATTCGTTAATGGAAAATGTGTATTATCTACGGTGAATCATCTCTAAAATCTCTAAATGCAACGCGGAGACTGGTAAGCTACACATATGAGATATGCAGTTATTCAGGTTTACTCGCGATGTTTTGTTTCACATGCGTGATATTATAGATATCAATTATGCGAATAAGTTCGTTATAAAAACTCAAAAATGACAGCCCAGCATTTTTGTGACAAAACAATGTTTAGAATAATAAAAAAATTAAACTTATAACAATTAGTCCAAACATTCTCTCTAGCTAGGAATATTTTATAAAATATATTTATTGTATTCAAGTATAAACATTGTAACTTGTGCCAAAAATACTATTGTATTAGCGGTCGTTAGAAACAGTATGATATGAGGATCATAAATAATTTTAGACTAAATAATAATAATCTTTATTGACATTAAAATAAATAATTGATACTCGTGAAAATTACAGCTAGTGATGGTAGTTGTACCTACGCCATTTAAAAGTACTTTAAAGTGAGAACAAAATATGATTATGCCAATCAAAATTAAATTTAGATGAAAATACGATCAGCATATCTTGTCATTTTTAAATTTCGAGTCCTTTAGTATTAATAACATTGTTACTTACAGTCAGTCAGTCGATACTATTTAAGGTTATCTAATAAAAAAATGTAATGTCTATTTGTTGTGAATGTGTGTGAGTTGTGAGTGAGTGTACTTTCCTAAACTATGTTTATAAATATAAATGACTTGTTATGTGTATATTTTATACCTAATCAGTGTAATCATTTTCCAAAAATAAAAAATAGCATTGTGACTAAATCCTTTGAGTACCTATTAAACTTGTTCCTAACAAATCGAATTTGGATGAAAAATTAATATTACTGACGTAAGTACATCTTTAATATCGGTTAATCCGGCTCAATTTTTAAAGTATCGGTTGTTGCCCTTAGAAACATTTGCATACATATTTTATAAGCCAAGTTTTTTTGAATAACTTTACAGGCATAACCCTAACAGTTTCATACGATTTCGCGTGATTTTACTTTAAAGTAGCACAAAGTATGTGTAAATGGTTCTATGGTTAAATATCGTACAGCTACTTCCAGAAGCAACTTGATTAATGTAGATAATATCCTGGAGAGAAGCTTTATGTTAGAATGACATAGTATAGTTAGTGTATTGTAGTGCAACTCTATTTATTTATATAGATGTAAATGTTGGTTATAAAGATATTATACTAATAAAGAACATTAAATTCAATATTTGGTTTCATTTTCATCAATTAAAACGCTATAATTAAAACATTATATTATACTAGCTTTTATCCGCAACTTCGTAGGTGGGGGTTCATCTCGCATACCCTTGATGGGTAGGCGGGGTACGGGCCTCGAGGCGAACATCTTTACCCGGGCTAGTCCTCCCAGGCTATAGACCTGGACTATGTTCAGGCCTAGGCCCTAGAATTTCTAGTTCGGTCGGGGGCCTGGAAGTGGTAGCCCCAGACCGCGATGTCAAAATCGGTGGTGTCTTGTCCGGTGGTGTTGGTGTCTTGTTCGGGTGATTATGTCGTATCCGGTGATGTCGCCCTCTCGCCCGTACTGTCGTCCTCGTCACCGCCATCGGCGTCCGCGTCGGGCCGCGGAAGGCATCTCTTTCGGCTCTTTTCTTTTAAGAAAAGATATGCGTGAATCAAATCAAATCAAATTTTTATTCTAATTAATTATTCATATAAAAAAAGCTACTTTTAAATAGTCACTAGTCAGGAAAAATAGATTAATACGATTCGACTTAATGGATTTTAACCAAATTCGATTTTCGGTCGAAATCGAAAGCGATCTATCAATTTTCGAAGAAAACACTTTTATAAAGTAATCGAATTTTTCCACGCCAATTAGTTATATATGTAAAGGGACATTGGTACGAATGACCCCAATCATAAATTTATATTTGAGTTGATATCTTGATACAAATGAAATTAAATAGTCTACTACATGTGAGTTTCTTATTCTATCCACAATGTACAGTCGATGGCGCGGGCCAATACAGCACGGTGCCATCTGTGGATGATATGTGAGACTGTTACAAGCACATAATGAGTAAAGTATGATAATTTTTTACTTTTTTGTATTTTACTAATTTCTTATATTTATTTATTTTTTATTTCTTTCTTATATTATATTTGTATATTATATTATAAAATATAAAACAACAATATTACCATCACTTTTGTATTATAGATCTCCGCAAAGAAATGACTAAATTATATATTTTTTACATATATAATCACAATCAACACTTTATTCTGAACTAGTAGCAGCGAAATCAATTAATTGACTTTGAATGTAAAAAAAGCGGGAAGGAGAGGAGGACGTGCTGTTGTCGCTCTTCGCTGACAACAGCGCGTATTTCGCGTCGTCTTACCACCAGATCGTCGCCACCAACCGCATGCAGCGTATGCTGGACTTGTTGCCGGAATGGTTGGACAAGTGAAGGATGGCCATCAACGTCGGGAAGACGGCCGCTCTGCTCACCAGCCGCTCCAAGCCGCTACGTCAGCTGACTCTTCGAGGCCAGGACGTAGAGTGGAAGACCACAGTAAGGTTTTTGGGGTGTAAGTTGGACCGCAGCCTGCGCATGGTCCCCATGGTCAATCGTGCCGTGGGCCAAACTGCTGCTGCCAGGTCCCAGCTCCACACGCGGTTCACATCCCATTTACCTGTCAACACCAAACTGCGGGTCTACGGTGCCTACGTCCGCTCGCGCTTGACGTATGCGGCACCCGCCTGGTACGCGCTATGTTCGGCGTACCAGAGGCGAAGACTTTAAGTCCAGCAGAACCGCTGCCTGCGACTGATCGTAGGAGCCCCGAGGTATGTGAGGAACGAAGTCGTGCATCGGGATACCAGAACGCCGACCGTGGAGGAGTATGTCCGTCGCCTTGCGCGCCGGATGTTCGCGCTTGCGGACAATAGCGCGCTGAACGGACGCGTTATCGCTGAACGTTATCGCTGCGCGTATCGTGTGAGACGTAAAGTACGTCAGTTTCGGTTAACGCCCCTGCATCCCTGCCACCGGCGCCAGTTGTACTCGCCGCGACCCGTGTTGCGGCTCGAGGAAACGGTCGGCAGCGCATCGCGTGCACCTGCTCCGCCGAAGCTGCCCGGACGCAGCGATCTGCACCGCCTTTCGTTGCAAAGACGTATGCAGACGTGCCCTCAGTGAAACCACCGTTCATTATCCCATTGTGTTTGTAGTCTCCGCCCCCGCTCGCGGGCGCCTAGCTGGGCCTCCCCCAGGGGTCTCACCCGGCTGGGTTGCACGCGCCGAGGGTGAGCGGAGCTGCACTCGCACAGGAGCGGCTCACTAAGGTACCTCTGTAGCTACTATCCGAATAGCATTACCCGCAGTCGCAAAACTGCGCGACCATGTCCGGTCGGGGGGAGCCCCCCCCGAGGGACCAACGTATTAGGGGGGAGCGCCCCGCGTTCCCCCGCGCTGTAGTGCGGCGTGACATACGGGACAACACCACCGTCCCGTTTACGCCGATCGCACCCGCAGCAGCGCCACCATCACCGCCAGCGCCTGCACCACTACCACGCTTCCGGATTCCATCCGGCGAGCGAAAGTCGCCAGACTCCGCGCCTTTGTTCTCCGCCGATGTAGCTGGGCTTACATCGGGCGGCGAAGCACCGAAGCGTCCGCGGGCTGCTGACTCTTCGCCTGAATCCCTCGAGGGAGACGACAAGCGTCCGAAGACGGACCAGTCGCCGACCACCTCGCTGACAACGTCGTCGTCATTCGACGTTCAGCTAACAGCCGAGCAAAGGACTCGGGCCACTCCACTGCCGGCTTCCTCGCCTCGTGACGAGGGTGGCGTGCGACCGCTCCCAGAGAGCGCGTCGCAAGGATCCGCCTCGTGGCCTCGGTACTCGACGAGCTACGCCGGATTCGCCTCGTCACCGTCTCCAATGGCGACGTCCTGCCCCCCTACCCCTCAGGCCGGGCCATCCAGCTACGCCGCCGCCGCCGCCGCGCCACCGTCACCCCGCGCGCTTCAGCAGCGCCAGGAAGAGCTGCAGCGCCAGCAAAAACCGCAGGCCACTACCGGAGCGAAGACAGCACGCTCCGAATACCCTCCCATCACCGTGGAGTGCCTCCCCAACTGGACGAGGCACTTCACCGCGATCCGAGAGAAGCTCGGACACGCCCCTAATGCCCGCCCGATGGGGAAGGGTGTCAGATTCCTCCCAAAGTCGGCGGAGGAATTTCGGGTGCTGCAGAAGTACCTCCTCGACGCCGCTAAAC
Organism: Morpho achilles; assembly: GCA_947086495.1. NCBI lineage: Eukaryota > Metazoa > Arthropoda > Insecta > Lepidoptera > Nymphalidae > Morpho > Morpho achilles. Next base: position 9,676,615 of record CAMTZB010000024.1, read on the forward strand.
AGGACCCCAACATCGCGTGGTTTTGTTATAGCCCAGCGTCGAGCCTGCCCAGCAAGGTAGCCATCAGGGGGCTACCACAGGACACCCCACCAGAGGAGGTCATCGCCGCGCTGCGATCCCTCGGGTATCCGGTGACCCAGGCGAGGGCTATACCACCGGTCAGAGGGCGGCACGGCTGCACATACTACGTGCAGCTGGAGCACCTGACCTTCGAAGAGCTCGGTCACCTGTACAGAGAGACCGAGCTACTGTCGATGCCGGGCCTCACCATCGAGGCCTGGAAGGGCGGACGTGGTCCGCCCCAGTGTCACAGGTGCCAGCAGTTTGGCCATTCATCGGCCAACTGCCACCGGCCGCCCAAATGTGTCCGCTGCGCAGGCGGGCACCTGGCCCAAGACTGCGACAGGCCCCAGGAAGACGCGCCCAAGTGCGCGAATTGTGGTAAAGCGCACGTGGCGCGCGACCGAAGATGCCCAGTCTTTCGCCGTGAGGCGCGAAAGCGCGGCATCGATGTCGCGCCGCCGCGTCCGGCAGGCAGACGAAAAAGAGGGCAGGGGGGGTTGAGAAAGTTCCCCCCCCCAACCGCAACACCCGCCGCCGCCAAACGAGCCGCTGCAACAGCCCCTGCCATCCCCGCAGTACGTCCAGCGGTAGCTGTACGCGCCGCCCCTGCCCCCGCGGCGCCCCCCGCAGTGGCCGTACTTGCCGCCCCCGCCCGAACCGCACTGAGTAGCGCCCCGCCGACGCCTGGCGTGTTCATTCGAGCTACTCGACGGGGGGACTCGGGAGGGGCTGACATAGTCCAGGAGCCGGCGACTAAACAACCGCCGGCCTATATCCCGACCGCCCCAGCTACTCGACGGGGGGAAGCGGGCGGGGTTATCATAGACCGGGAGCCGGCGACCCTGCAACCGCCGGCAAATGACCCGACAGGCAGGGGGGAGCCCCTGCGAAGAAAAAGAAACCGGCGCAGGCGCAAGCAGCCGAGGCCAGCAGATGCTGAGCCCACTGCCGCGTCCACACCGCACCCCAGGCCGCCAACATCAACACTGTTGGCGGCATTACCTGAAATTGCCGAGGCGCCGAGAAGCCGCGGCCACCGACTGGCCACAGAAGAGGCGGAGCCGCGAGCTCCGCAACAATACCCTGCGTTCCCCCCGCCAACCTCCGCGCAGGACTCGGGCATCAATAACATTGTCCGGGTCCTAATCGAGGCGCTCATGGCGGCGCTCACAAATTATCTGAGCACCAGGGACGTAGTCGGCGCCATCACGGCAGCAATCACCCAGTTTGGGAGGTCGTATCAATGACCTCCCCACGCATACTGTATTGGAATCCGGGCGGCATTAGAGGTCACGTTCGTGAGTTAACACTACTCGCCCAGTCGCAGGATATCCACGTCATCCTCCTGGGCGAAACTAAACTCACGGACAGCGTCGAGCTCCGCGTGCCCAACTACTTCGTGTATCGCCGCGATGAAGTCTCTTCCCTGGGCCGCCCGTATAGAGGTGCGGCCGCTCTGGTGCGGAGGGACATCATACACGAAGAGCTGGAGCACACCCCGTTCACTAGCACCCGCACACAGGGGGTGCGAGTCAACGTGGGCAACCAGGAGCTCCGCATCTATGCCGCCTACAAACCACCCGGACTGACTTTCTGCAGCACTGATGTCGAGGCAATCTTCGGGCAGCAGGGACCTGCAGTGATCGTGGGCGATCTCAACGCGAAACATCACGCGTGGGGATCGCGAATCATCACTGCGGTCGGGAGGCACCTGCACGAAGATAGCGTGAGGAGCGGGTACGGTGTGGTGGGGCCGGGAGCGCCGACCCGCATACCCACCGACAGCCGCTCCCAGCCAGACGTCATAGACATAGTGCTGCACCATGGACTGGACAACCCCTTTGATGTCGAGGTACTCTACGACCTCGACACGCAACACCTTCCGGTTCTGGTCACCCTAGCCACCCAGGGAGGCTTCTTAGTGCCTCGCCTGCCGCGGACGCGGACGAACTGGGAGCGCTACACCGCCGAGCTTGCCGGGCTTGAGCTAGCAGGCCCGATCACCACACCTTCGGAAGTGGACGATGCTGCTGCATACGTCGCGGCGGCGATCATCGCCGCCAAAGCAGCAGCCACCACCACCACGTCGACTTCACCGGACACTACCAACCGAAGGAAGGACCTGCCGAGCTCGCTCCGCAATATGCTCAAGCGGAAGCGCACCCTACGCCGCCTATGGGCCCGCACTCGCTGCCCCAGGGTGAAGGCTGACCTGAACCGGCTTGCAGAGAAGATCGCGCGTGCCGTAGTCGCTCTCGACGAGGCGCGATGGGAGGATACCGTCGATCGAGCGACAGAACACGACACAGCGCTGTACTCCCTCTGCAAGAAACTCACCGGACAAGACACCCCGTTTACCCGCTGCTCGATGCCGCGGGTAAACGCACCTATGCCGCCAAGGATCGTGCTGAGATTCTGGCGGCACACCTGGAACAGACATTTACGCTCAACGCCCCCAACACCTCCAACCTCCATGTCATCCGTCATCACGCGGCTGTCCAGGATAAGCTGGAAAGGTTCCTGTCGGCCCCTACACCGCCGCTCCGGGGAGAGGACTTCATCTCCCTGTCAGAGCTGCGGTCGGTCGCTGCTCGCCTTGATAAGCGAAAAGCGCCAGGCCCCGACGGAATCACTAACGCCGCGCTGATGCTGCTGCCCCGAACAGGTCTCGTAGCGCTCACGAGACTGTTCAACGGAGTACTCCGCACCGGCCACTTCCCAGAGGCGTGGAAGACCGGGAAGATCATTGTTCTTCCCAAGCCGGGGAAGGACCGCCGCCTGCCTGGAAGCTACCGGCCGATCACCCTGCTCTCGCACATAGCCAAGCTGTTTGAGCGTCTGCTGCTGCGTCGAGTCACGCCCCATCTGCCCCTGCGCGAGGAGCAGTTTGGATTCCGCAGCGGCCACTCGACGACGCTCCAGCTGGCGAGGGTCATAAACCACCTGACCAGTGAGCGGAACAACGGGCGTTACACCGTGGGGGTCTTTCTCGACATCGAGAAGGCCTTCGACCGTGTGTGGCACGCCGGGCTCCTGGTCAAAATACTGGACACCACCATGCCGCCTGCTTATGTGCGAGTGCTGGCATCGTTTCTACACGGCCGTAGCTTTTACGTGGCAGTGGATGGTGCCGAATCCCAGCCACGCACCATCCAAGCCGGAGTACCCCAGGGCAGTTGTATATCGCCGCGCTTATACGCGGCGTATACGGATGACATCCCCACCCTGCGCCACCATCTGCGGGAAGGGGAGAAAAAAATGAAAAATAATGCCTTATTTTTGAAGCAATTCATAAGAATTGGATAAGGATTAATGCTGTATTGTATAAACAATACAGCATTAATCCTTATCCAATTAAGTACCTTAAATAAATAGTTGATTTAATATAGATCAATATGGCCGTTTACAGCATGTAATTTAAGTGAACATTTTCAGAGATATTACAGATTTAGAATGCCGTGAGGACTCCACGCTTCGCCCTATAACACTTCGACTTTAGCAGCTATGTCGCTCTTTCAAGAGTATGTTTAAATACATTCTGTAATTAATTGTAAAAATAAAATACATAGGGAAAATGTAAAAGTAAATAAGTAAAAATGTACTATACGAATTAAGATATTCTAAAGATAGCAGGAAATCTTCTTGGTATAGGAAAGGAAATAGTTTTTCTCCAAATTTAACGCTTGCGGGCCCCGGGCAGTAATGAATAAATCAAAACTACTCGATCGATTTTAATCATTTTTTTACACTGACTGACATGGGATATTTTATACCTTTGCGAAGCAGGGGCAGGCCGCTAGTTCTAAATATAATAACCTAACCTTGCATGGATAACCTAAAACATTTAACATGCAGTATAATTTTTATTTCCTACTAGTGGCCCGCTCCGGCTTCGCACGGGTATAAAATATATAGCTTATGTCACTCAGTAAAAAAAATGATAAAAATCTATCCAGCAGTTTGTTTTATTCATTACTGCCCGGGGCCCACACGCGTCAAATTTGGAGTAAAACAATTCCCCTGGGGTGCCAAAGTGGTCGGCCTCCTCGTGGCGCACCCTGGGCAAGCTTAGTCTTGGCGAACGGACCACTGTGGGGTGGCCAATCCAGTTGTCCTTCTGATTAGCAGAGGGCAATCTGGACAGGCCGGGGGGCTGGGCTGGGGTTCCTTATGAGCGACGGGTCCGGTTGGGCTTACTCTAAGTCTAGCTGGACATGGTTACGGCCACCGTCGGCGAAACCCGAAAGCACAGCAATGGGAACGGGGACCTTCGGGTTGCGAGGAAGAAAACCTCTATAAAAAATTACCCGGTGGGGGCGGAAACACCCACCAAGGCGTTGTGGCCCCTACTTGGGGCGCGGTCTCTCCCTGTTGACCGTGACATAACAAACACGGTGGGCAGGGAGCTTCTCTTTCGAGGGGCTCCTACCCGAAGAAGGTGTTTGTTCTCTGGGATCAGAGCTGTTGGCGGGATAGGGGCAATATGTACAATGATACACTGTCCTTGCCATCGGCAGCGTGGTGGAGCACACAGGTCGTTTTAGTCAGTGCGAGTCTGACATAACTGCCGCCTGTCCCCGTCGGGCGGGTACCCATAAGGAGCTTTTTTCTGTATAAAAAAAATAATTCCCCTTTCCCTGTACCATGAAGATTCCCTGCTATTTTTGGAATATCTAAATTCATATACTACATTTTTACTTATTTACTTTTACATTTTCCCTGAGTATTTTATTTTTACAATTAATTACAGAATGTCTTTATATACAACATTCACAGCTTTTTTGTCATAAAGAAAGAATCTTTATTACACAATACAAACATGTTTTCTTTAGAGGTTACTCTTGATAAAGCGACATATAGCTGGCCATGTGAAAAAAAAACCGTCTAATCGCAGCTAAATTCGAAATGCTATAAGACAAAGCGCGCAATCGCTATACCCTGCATTTTAAATCTGTAATATCTTCGAAAATGTTCATTTAAATTACAAATGAAGAAGAAAATGTCAAAAAAATGCTATTGGGGGTCCATAAGAGATAGACATAATATGTATACCATCGCGGAGTTTTCTGTAGACCTTTTCAAGGTGTACAAATACTTAGTACATTATTTTGACAAATATTGTAGGGTTCGGCCTGCGTTTGAAATGTAAACGGAAAATAAATGTAATTATTTACGACATCACATTGGAAACCTCAAAAATGATAGTATTTCTTTACTCCATATTGAATGTTTCTAATAAAAGTTTATAATATGTTAGATTATACATATAAACCTTTCTCTTCAATCACTCTATCTATTAAAAAACCGCATCAAAATCTGTTGCGTAGTTTTAAAGATTTAAGCATACAAAGGGATATAGGGACATAGGAACAGACAGAGAAAGCGACTTTGTTTTATACTATTTAGTGACGTTTAGCTATTATAACTAACGACGATATTTCTCCTTTATTCTTATGCAATAATAAAAATCAATTTTCCCAAAGTCAACTCATTTACACTTTCTCAAAACTACTCAATGACACATATGACAGCCACAATGCTTTTTCATATTAATGACCAACTCTATGAAGGAGGTTGTATTAAAAACATGTTGTAACACTATTATTATGATAATTGTCAAATATTTTACCATACTTCACCGAAGAAAAATTACGTTTAGCTGTCATCTATGTTTTGTATTCCACTGACATTTGCGTTTTATTATTCAATGTCATAATCGTTCTTGTTTTTAATTAAGCCTTTATTCAGACATTTGTTATAAATTTTTACATTTGTAATACTAAGAATGATATTTAATTTCCGTTGTCTGTTTGTCTTCGGACAAAGGCCTCCTCCAACTGTGACCATTTTGCTCTATCATTGGCAGTTCTAGACCATTTTGGCCCTGCCACAGCCAAAATGTCATCAACCCATCTTCGCAGTGGTCTGCCTCTTTTTCTTTTCTGATGTTTTGTATGCCAAAACATCACTTTCCTTGACCATCTTTCATCTCCTCTTATTGTATGGCCAGCCCATTTCCATTTTAGCCTCCTAATGGTTTCAATTACATCTTTAGTTTTCGTTTTTTTTTTAATAGTAGATGTTCTTATTCCGTCGGACAGTCTTTTGCCAAGCATACTTCTATTCATGGCATTCTGACATACTGTAAGTTTCTTATCTTGCGCTTTTGTTGTAGCCCAGGTTTGGCTGCCATATGTGAGCACTGGCAATATGCATGTGTCAAATAGTTTTCTTTTTATTGACATCTTCATCTGTTTGTTTTTCATTATTTCTTTTAAGCTCCAATATTGCTTCCATGCATTTCCGATGCGTCTGTCTATTTCTTTTCTTGCTGGTTCTGTTGTCGAAATTACTTGACCTAGGTAGATATAGTCATTTACATAATCAATTGTGTCGTTGTTTACAATTATTGGTTCTTTATATCCGTTCGTCATGGCTTTGGTTTTTTCTAGGTTCATGTGCAATCCTACTTTGCGGCTTCCTGTATCCAGATCATTCAACATTGCCTGTAGTTCTTCTTTGGATTGTGAAAAAATAATCAAATCGTCTGCGAATCTTAGGTGCGTCAGGTTTTCACCATTAATTGATAGCCCACAATTTTCCCAGTTAAATGAGCGAAAGACCTCCTCCAGTACTGAAGTGAATAGCTTGGGTGACAGAGGATCCCCCTGGCGCACACCCCTGTGGACTTTTATTTCCTTGCCTTTCCTATCTAGTTTGACTTTGGTTTTACTGTTTATGTAGATGTTCCTTAGGATTCTAATATACTTATTTTCTACTCCTTGTTTTCTGAGCGCTTTCCAGATCTCTTCATGTTCCAGCGAGTCAAAAGCTTTGCTGTAGTCGATGAAACAGCAGTAGAATATAATATTGAACTCATTACATTTTTCAAAGAGCTGCTTTACGACAAATATGTGGTCTATGGTGGAGTAGCCACATCTGAATCCTGCTTGCTCAGGTGGCTGGTTGAAATCGAGCGTGTTTTTAATTCTATCAAGGATTACTTTTGCAAAAACCTTGTATATATTGGACATTAAGCTTATTGGTCTATAGTTGTTTATGTTATTTTTATCGCCTTTCTTGTGTATAAGTGTTATGGTCGATATTGTCCATTGTTGTGGTATGTTCTCACTTTGCAGCACCTCATTGAAAATTTGGGTGAGAATCGGTACAAGATGGGTTATGTTTTGAATTAAAAGTTCATTGCTAATACAATCAGAACCCGGAGTTTTATCTCTCTTTTGTGACTTTATAGCTTTATGCACTTCTGAAAACATAATAGCTGGTATATCATCTTCACCTGTTAGATCTGTCGGTTGGCTCATATTTTTCTTTGTGTACAGGTCTCGGAAAAAATCTGTTGCTATGGAAACAATTTCTGTACGCCGTGTTTCGTTTTTGCAGTTTCTGTCATTTATGTTGGGCATCCACTCTATTTTTTCCCTTAATGTTTTGATTGCATTTTTGATACCACCTGTTTTTTGGATACATCTTTCTACTATTTCCAGCCTGTATGTTTGACGATCATTTCTTATGTTAAATTTGATTTCCTTGCTTAGGTTCGATATTCTTTTTCTTACATCCTTTGTTTTGTTTGTCGTTGATATTAATTCTGCTCTTTGTCTCAGTAGTTCTTTAGTTTTGTCTGTTAGCCATTTTATACTCCCCTTTTCTTTATCATCTAAGCTACTCTTTAGTGTTCTAGTTATGATTCTTTCAAAGTTGTTGTATTTTTCTTGAAGGTTTAAGTTCTTTGTTATTTTTATGAAATCTTTCAATTTTCTAGGTAATTTATCATCATTTATTATTATAGTATTGGTTCGCCTTGAAATAAATGGTCTTCTTTTCTTGAAATTTTCTAATTTAAATTTAGCTCTAACCATTCTGTGGTTACTATTAAAGTTGAAGTTATTTAGTACTGAACAGTCTTGAAAATAATTGCTTTTATTAGTTAGAATATAGTCGATCTCGTTTTTATGACATCCATCTGGAGATATCCATGTCCATCTATTTGTATTTCGCTTTTTATATAAACTATTAAGTATTTTGAGGTTGTTTTCGTAAGCGAATTGAATAAGCTTTTCACCATTCCTTGTTCTCTTTCCTAAGTAGTGTGGTCCCAGTATCATATCTTCTCCTTCTTGTCTGCTTCCAATTCTTGCGTTGAAATCGCCCATTACTATTAATTTCTTGTAAGTATGGTTTCTTATTGCATCGCCAAGCAAGCAGTAGAAAGAGTTAATTTCAGTCTCGCTAGATTGTTCAGTTGGGGAGTAGATTTGTACTATGGACCAAGTTTCATCGTTGGCTGGAAATTTCAAGTTAAGTATGGAAATACGTTCAGTGATTCCAATAAATTCATTAATAAAAGGCTGTAAATCTTTTTTGATTAGGAATCCTGTTCCATATTGTCCTGGCGTATCCCCTTTAAAGTAAAAGATAAAGTCTCTATGATTCTCTATGCTTTCACCAAGACGACGAACTTCACTTAGTCCCAATATCGACCAATTAATTTTCGTTAGTGCTAAGGTTAATTCAGCCAGATTTTCGTTCGTTCTCAAAGTAAGAGTATTGTATGTAGCAATATAAATGATTTCATTATTATTACGAGTTGCTTTGTGGAGCATTTGTGGATGCTGTTGAGATGGTTCAGTTGAAGGGTAATGGTGTTCTTCCCCCACGGTGACCGGCCGGATTGGGGTGTATTTTGATAATGTTGTTTTAAATAATGTTTTTTTTCGTGTTTGGTTCCGGGAATCGATAGTCAGTGTTAGTTTTTTGGAGTTTCCGACAGTGATAGTGATCTTCCTCGTTCAATGAAGTTTAGTTTATTGGGTCTTAATATATCTTTTGTTGAAGTTTTCGATGATGACTGCGCTGGCTTGTTTGTTTCAATAGTGGCTTTCTTTTGGTTTAATGAAGTGGGTGAACTGGAATCCCCTCTCTTTCTTTTTTCTCGATTATTGTCTTTTGCCTTTATCACCACCAATTTGTCTTGTTTCAAATATGCTATGTTTCCTTTCCTCCTTTCTTCTTCAACTATTGGCTGCAGCTGTTTTCTCTTCTGTAACACATCTTTCGAAAAATCTTCTTTTACATACATTCCAGATGGAAATCGTTCTTGTAATACAACGATTTATAGTGACTTGACAGGATAAAATAAATGCGATTGAACGGGATAAAAAGTATCCTATGTCCGTATCCTGGTTCTAAGCAACCTCTACACCAATTTTCGGCCGAATTGGTTCATCCGTTCTTGAGCTATAAATAGTGTAACTTAGACCAACTTTCTTTTATATATATAGATTTGACTTAGTTATCGTTATATAAAAATTATGATATGTACATCAATTTCGATTGATGAATTAGCTATATATATGTCTTGCGATTTTATATAGCTTCTAGTGTCTTGTAGTGCAATAAATGATTAATAATGGAACATTAAAGTTAAAGTTTTTTAGAAGTTGTTCTAATTGATCATAAGTGTGTATCTATCTTAGTTATGAATAATTTGGACATAACTTAAATGGTCTACTTAATATTTTTTTTAGAAGTATTTTCAATTGAAGTTGTATACTTTATTGTATTATATTAGAACTTTAAAAATGATTGTCAAATTTTTTATAATGAGACTCGAATGAAAAGGGAGTAAATAGCAAAAGAGAGCAAGTTTATTCTGTATTAAGCAATATAGGGTATATTGCTTTATATAACACTATTGTTGATTTTTAATTAAAAAGCAAACTAACATTTAAATTTACGATTGATTAAACAATTGATTGATTAATTGCAGATTCAAGAATCCTCAGATCCAAGATTAAGAGTAATTTTTTATTTTAATATGATTGTCACATGATGTTATTTATATGCATAAACATACTCTTGAAAGAGCGACATAGCTGCTTAAGTCGAAGTGTTATAGGGCAAAGCGTGGCGTTTTCAAATCTGTAATATCTCCGAAAATGTTCACTTAAATTACATGCTGTAAACGGCCATATTGATCTATATTAAATCAACTATTTATTTAAGGTACTTAATTGGATAAGGATTAATGCTGTATTGTATAAAAATTGCTTCAAAAATATGGCATAATTTTTCTTAAAAAGTAAATGACAAAAAGTGCTATAGTGGGTTATCCATAAGAGATAGACATATACCATCGCGGACTTTTCTGTAGACCTTTTCAAGATGTACAAATACTTAGTACATTATTTTGATAAATCTCGTAGGGTTTAGCCTGCGTTTGCAATGTAAGCGGAAAAAAATGTAATTATGTACAGAAACCTCAAAAATTACAGTATTTCTCTACTCCGTATTGAATGTTATTATACGTACAAACCTTCCTCTGGAATCACTCTATCTATTAAAAAAAACCGCATCAAAATCTTTTGCATAGTTTTAAAGTTTTATGCGTACATAGGGATATAGGGATTTTGTTTTATAATATGTAGTGATGATGATGTAGTGATGTGAGAATGTAAATTTTAAGAAAGCTCTTACTATTATTGAGATGCAAAAAATTCATTAAATCTCAACACTTGCATTTATATAATGATTAAGTAAATCCTCTTCTTATTGTTTTATGACTGCACGTTTCTTCGTTGTTATATATCTCATTTAAAGAAATATCTCAACAGCTACTGGTGAAATAAGACTTTATACATTTAATTTGCTTCTAGTGATATTTGTTTCAAGAATTTTGCTAACTAAATTAAAACAAAATTATACATTTTAGTAAAAATTAAAGTACTAGAACTTTACAACGGGAAATTTAAAAATTTAATACACCGCCCATTCATTGATAAAATCCACTTGTTATATGATAGACAGTCAAAATGAGAATGAGTGCGTAAAAATATGTATGTAGGAGTGGAGCGAGATGCAGCTGAGACTATTTTCATACGATTCATTCATAAATACGTACATGTGCAAGAGGGATGCGATATAGCATGTGTTGGCGCCTGTAGTAAAACCGCCCTGGTCAGCATGGTCAGAAACCATAGAGTACTTACTAAAATAACTACAGAAACGACAATAGAGAGATGACTGTAGAATATACATAATGTACATTATATATACATGTACTATACTATACTATGATGATAGGAATATACACATAAATTGGATTTTTTCTACGTTACATATATTCATTGTTTGCAGTTAAATAACTTTTCTAGATATCATTTGTCTGTGATTTTACATCTATCATGACTAGGGATGGCATGTCGTAAAAAAGCGATTAATAAATAATCGATTTTGTTCCCTTTAAAATAAAACGATTTTTAATAAATCCATTATTTTGATAGGAAAGAAAAGATTTTTAAATCTATTTTTTATGACTATTTGACAAGTTGCCTTTTTTAATATTAATAATTGATTAGAATAATTAAAGTGGACAACTACCAATAAAAATTGCATAAGATGCGTTGTTTGAGAAATTCGATCAAAATGTGTAGTTTGGATACATTATTTCATCCAACAATGGATATAAAAAGTGGATAATTAAAATAGTCTATTTTAAAAAAATCGTTTTTTAATATGAAAAATCATAAAAAAATTGATAATTCAAAAAGAATCGATTATTATAAAAATCGATTATTTTACATCCCCATTCCCCAGTCCCCACTTCCATTATTGTGGTTTTTTCATTGCCGTGAAATGTTAAATGGATCATAATATTTATAAAAATTAAAATGTTACCATTCAAATTTGCAGTTTAGTCAATTATAGAATAGAAAAATACTATAATAAATATAATTCTTCCACGGACCTAATGAAATTTTCCTTGTACCACTGTGTATATATCCCTTTCTCTAACTTCATAGTTAACTGTGAAAAATCTCATGGTTAAAAATAATGTCGCCTCGTAAACAACCCATTAGTTTGTTTCACTTATGTATCAAAAGTTCTCTTAGTTTGATAAATGCGAGTTGTTATGCTATTGAAAAAATGTATCCAGAGGTCGAATTTAAAGAGTGTAAGAAGCAAAAAATATATGACTTGAAATGTTATTTGATGGCTACATTGCCAGCCAGGTATGTACCTATTAAATTACAATTCTATTAAATATATAGTTGTTTTACCACTTTATGTAAAACTTCATCTTTGAATTAAGGGTAAAAGGATGTCACTTAATATGGCTATGATTTATCTTGTAACTACAAAATCAAGGTATTCACTAGCATGGGAATTTGACAGATTTACTAACATTTCAAAAGAAACAACAAACCCAAGCCTCATACTTTATTCTGCCAAACTTATTTTAATTCCTATGATATACTCATCTTAATCACCCATATGAAAATCCAGATAAGACCCACCAAAAATAAAAGTAGTAAGCAAATTTTTGAGCTCTGATGACCAAAAAAAACAAAAACAGTAATCCAGTTTTTAAAACCAATCTTTAACTTTTAGGAATTAACTTTTAATTCTAGTGAAAATTCATTGAAAATCTGAAAAAACAGACAACAGTAAGTTCAAATTATAGAGTGTAAAAGATCAGAGTTATAGTATGACATGGGAGAGTAGGAATAAAATAGTATTTGAATTCAAAATCTGTTATGCTAACATAAAGGGCTAACAAATTTCAGTTTTTCTTTTGGAAACAACCAGAGGCAATGCTCAGCAGCATAAATCGCTTAATGCATAGTATTGTTTTAAAATAATATATTACAGACATTATTTTAATTATTTATCAAGTATATTGCTTTTATTAATTTAGTTCTGACATTACTTGTTTTATATATTAAATGTTTGTGGTAGTTTGGTCATTGACATGTATCACATTGAGGGTGTTTCACGTTACTGAAAGTCATTAACAATAATTAACTCATTATTCAATTATTTCATGGAATTGAAATTGAAAATTAATTCTTTCCATATGTCAATGGTATATACCACAAATTAGTTAGAGATTTTTAGGTCGAGTGACTGTGAAATTAATGAATAATAAAATAGTCATTTTAATTTCATCCAGTAGAATTTCATGTAATTTTGATGTATACTGTAAAATTACAACCCACTTATTGATTAGTATATCAAAATAAATAAATTGTAGTTAAATGGATTGACAAAACTTTTATTTAATTATGTATTTTTTTGTTTCAGGATATTTGATGCACTCTGTTTAGAACGAATATATTGCAGATATCGTGGTGATCCTCGTATTCAACTTCATGTTCTGATACATCCAAAGATGTCAGTCTTTCGGAAAGTTTATGTTGATAATGGCATATCACAACACTTTTGGATAAAAACTGTCCCTTGGTTTAGTCGGTTAGTGGTCTTGGATTTAAGATTTGTTTGTACTGATGAAATTCTTGAAATAATTGCTAGCAAGTGTCTTCTGCTGGAAGAACTTAATATCGTTTCTAGGGTGGATGTTTGCAAATCTGTAATAAATGCCTCAGTCTTGATCAGAAATGTTTCTGATGTTGGTTTATGTTGTCTACGTAATCTTAAACAGTTGCGCATATTGTCCATGGATCCGCCGCGGAACGAAAAAGCTAGTCGAGTAGGTCGTTGTGTCACACAAGCAGGCATCATTATGTTATTACGTGAGCTTCCTTACCTCGAAGAGTTGAATATAGAATCCTGCGACATCGGTTCCACGCTAATTGGCGCAGATAAAGATATTGGACCTTTAAGTCTCAGAAAGGCTAATTGTCATTTTGCATCAGCCGAAGGCATACGAAAACTAATTAAAATTTGTCCTCATTTAAAAGAATTGTCTGTTACACATTTGTCAGCGAATGATAAGGAGTCTATTTTAGAAGAAATCACAGCTAGCGATCTTAGATTAAGCATGTTAAATATGTCGTTTTTCTCTTACACCGACTCTTTGCAGCGACTTTTACAAGTACAAGGTAGATATTTAACACACTTTTCGCTTTGGGATATAGATCAGTCTGTTAATATCGATGCGGTTGTAAACATAGGTCGTTTCTGTCCCAACCTATTAAGTCTTTGTCTTATGACACAGTCTAATAATTTATATATTCCACGTTTCTTCAGACGATCGGATAACATTTTCTCAGAACTACAAAGTTTAACTTTAGGGAATGAAAATTTTAATCTTGAAGAGATTTTATTATTCTTTTTGGAATGCACAAAAAAATTGTCAAAGCTCGTTTTAAAATATCAGACAAAGCTGGCGGTCGATGAATTGTTTTTATACATTTTAAAGAAAGGTTTTTTAAAAAACATCAGCAACTTGTGGTTGGATATTACTCTAGAAATGTCTAAAGATATCGTCAAGCAAATTATAGAATCATGCGACATGCTTACAAACTTAACGGTTGATCTTATAGCCAATGACGTTATTCAAATTCTGCAATATATACATAAGAACAACCTTGATTTAAGATTTGGGGGATACTAAGTTATTATTGTAATTTTACTATTGTTGTGGTTAATACTTATATCGTAGCACTATTTTATTTTAAAATAAACATTGCTTTATAACAGATGTTTCATTATAACCACCTTCACCTAAATTTCATGTGCAAGTTCTTGCAATCCTAGAAAGTGGATCTAAAAATCTATTAGTTCAACTAGGGTTATCAGTATTTTACTTTTACCTTAAAAGCTATCATTCAACAACCCTGAATAAGTTTAATGGTTCTCCCGCTTATTAACACTTACATATAAACCTTAAAGCAGACTGGAATGTAATAATTTTTGTAAAAGTTTAGAAGAAACGTGAACTTTGGTAAATAAAATATAAAACTTCTCTTGAAGGTGCTAAATTAAAATAACTCTTTAATCAATTACACACTATATTGAAATATTTGTATATTATATTAATATTTGTATCTGTGTAAAATGGAAGTACACATTCAATGTAAAAAATAATAATATAACTAATCAGCGTAGACTAGTATCTGGAAAATCAATCAGCTCTATCTCTATTGATTGGAACTACTAGGCGATACTATCGCGAAGAATATCATTGACGGCCATTAAGTTACTCTTATCCAGAATTTTTAAGAGCATTTCTCTGCAGGTTTCCTCATGACGTCTTCCTTCGAAAAGTCAACTCATAGAGGTTAACAATAGACATTTATTCATATTACACTAATATTAATAAATGTCTATTGTTGATTAATTTAAATATTGAAATAATTAATTTCATTAGAAATATAAATAATTTTATAATCAATTAATGTAATCCATTCACCCATCTATATAATTAAACATATTAAATAGAAAAACCCTACAATTCGGTCATGAATTATCTCGTACTCAATTTTAAATTTTTTAATCACTATATTATAAATTATATTTTTAATCACATAATTTATAAATAATGCGCTATCATATCTGAATACCTATATAACTGCCTAATATTTAACTACCTTTTATTATTAAAAATACCTAATATTAAACTACAATTATAACTCTAATAGGTAAAATACTACTATTATGGAAGGCTGACATGCTATTTGTATAGTACTTACACTATTATGAGAAGCCTATTGCCTTGTCATATTAATGTTTTAATCTATTTCCATATCTTGTATGGCAATAAAATATTGACTAATTTTTTAAAGTCAGATATGTTATAGCTTATTATTGATTTTCTATAAATGCCAATAAAGTGAACTGTCTATACATAATTATAACTATTATTTATTATAACTAAATGCTATATTATTGCTATTATTAACAGCCTTAAATTAAGTTTACAAATGTGTTTAAACAATTATTTACAATGCAACATATTTATCACAATCTTTAAAATTAGGTAGCAAATATAAATAAATATATGAGACACACACACACACAGTTGTCCGTCCCCTAATCAAGTAATCTAATACTTGTGTTATGGTAGACAGACAACTGGTGAACATATACATTATATATTTTTCAAATACATACTTAAATACAAATATACACCCAGACTTGAAGACCAACAAATTAATTTATAAAAATGTTGGCCCTCGGCGGGAATCGAACCCGCCACCCGCGGAGCTGAAGGTAGGGTCGCTAGCCATCCAACGGGCCAATCAGGCTGGCTACTAAGTTTTTATGTAGGTATTACCTTTAGATTTACATATCACTTATTCTATATTATGATTTTATATTATTTTGACTGGCCCGCTGGCTCAGGTGGCGGTATCCAACTCCGTGGATTCGATTCCCGCCTAGGGCCACTATTTCCTGATACCAATTTGTTGGTTCTTTGAGCTTTATTTATGTATGTATTTAAAAATGATTAGAATCATAATTCTATCAAGTAAAAGTTGGTGATATACATATATCCACTCCAGGCATAAATAAGTTATTATAATAAGTCGCCTTTAAGCCGTTTGATTCTTTCAGTCGTTTCTAATTATATGTATAATCGTAAAAGGCATTCTCTACTATAGAGATATCGTCGGTCCCTCATGTATAAGGATCGTGGTCTTCATCAGGGTTGTGTCTGATGCATATTACCATCTGTTTCGATCAATTGCCTCTTACGATTGCGTGCAATTTAGAGTTTGACGAGTTTCAGTCTATCTTGTTCGGGAACGACCGCGTGGTGTTTTGTCCTTTAGTCTTTTCCGACCACAATAAGTTTCTCCAAACTTTCGTCGGCTCTGCGTACCGTGTGCCCGAAATATGAAAGGATGCGTTGTGGGCATATCTATACTAATATATAAAGCTGAAGTTTGTTTGTTCGATAGTTTCAATGTGCTAATCTCAGGAACTACTAGAACGGATTGGATTTGAAAAATTATTTCAGTTTAAGATAGTCCATTTATTGAGAAATGCTATATAACATTACGTTAAGATGAATAGGAAAAGAGCAGCAATAAAAAATATTACGAAAACTGAAAAATTAATACCTTTCCTTGCGTGCGCTGAGTAAACGGTAATAGTTATTCAAAAATAATGTATTACGAAATTGTTCTCCTCTAAAAGTTCTAAATAAAAGTCCGCGACAGCATATGTCTAGCTTTTAAGGTTAACCCACTTTAACCATTTCTATGGTTATCAAAAGTATATATTACGGTATTAATCTTACCACGCGGGCGGAGCCGCTGGGGATTGCTAGTCGTACTTAAACGAATTTTTATTCGGAGCTCAGTCAGGATCGATGCATTAGTGCGTTTTGCAGTCCTTTGCGGTATCCTCAGCATACGTCGCCAGCACCACATCTCAAAGGCATCAATTCTTTGCCTTTCCCGGGCTAGGATTGCCTAAATCTCCACTTCATATTTAATAGGCACTAGGATTGCCTTATTTATATGGTGAATATAGAAGTGTAGTCGATAAGTCTTTTATATATCAGTAACTTATGAAAATTAAAATAACTGTCTTATACATATACTAAATGTACGTCTTTATTTATAACTACCCTGAAAAGTGTGCGTTTTGGACTTAAATTATATTATTCATGCCTGGTTTGGTTGTTTTCTATTAATGCCATGTCCATTGACATTACACCTAACTCAAACAAACTCATAAATAAATGCTGTGCGTACCTGTAATTTAGAAACATATAGGAAAGATGATATATCCTCCTGCCCTTATCCCACTCTAAGTGGGGTCGGCACAGCATGTTATAAACATGCTGTCACAAGATTTGGCTACATTTTTACGACCGGCCGCCTCTTTGACGTTAACTTACCTCAGTCGTATTTTAGAACCAGAAAGAGGGTGGTCTATTCTACTAAACCAGATACCACACGGTGGGTCAACTTACCTTGGTCGCCTTTTACAACACTCGGTAAGAAATGAGGTTTTTTTCTATTCAACTCAGCCGGATACCACACGGTGGGTCAACTTACCTTAGTCGCCTTTTACGACACCTCGGTAATATATGAGGGTGGTCTATTCTACTCAGCCGGATAACACACGGCGGGTCGACTTACCTTAGTCGCCTTTTACGACACCTCAGTAAGAAATGAGGGTGGTACTATTCTACTTAGCCGGATACCACACGGCTAAAAGATGATGTATTGTTAAAATTAGTTTCAAAAGTATATGTATATGATTTCTAGTTGGTAAGCCTTATAAATAAATAAATAAATAAATAAACATTTTTTTGAATTTAAACTATCGTGAGTGTTATTCATAATTCATGTATAGAAACTGACTATACTCACGTCTTATTTTATCGAATTTCTCACCGCGATAACGTCGCATAAAGAGCTCATGAATAAGAGACCCGTATTGGCTTGAAACAAGTCAGGCTTGTCCCATAAAATACACGTATAGCCAGTTTCTATACATTAATTATATATAAGTCTTAACATATTTTTAAGGCGAGATCTAGCGCAACTACCACAACATCTAAGTATTATCCTTCATCACTAAAACTTGTTCACTGTTTGTACTAGTCATACATGTTTACACTGCACTGTTCCAAGAAAACACATTAGTCTTGTCACGTTAACACAGAAAACACAGACAACAATCCTTGAATTCAATAAATGAACTTCTTCTTGTATTTTTTATAAAAAAGTTCATGTCAGGTGGCCGTCTTTTGAGACGGGTCATCCGTATGCTATGCTTCCTTAATCTCTGGCACTATTTCCTTGTCGTTATCTTTCTCATCTTCAAAGAATTCATTCTTTGGATCAACCATTTTGTCAGACTCTTCTTGACTTATACGAATATCAGGATCTGTTTCTTCCTTTATTCTATATTCTTCGGGTAGGAAATCACCTATAAAGAATACAAAACTGTGAAACATCTTTCTTACTTGTATTTTTAACGGTTGGAAGTCTTTGTATTACCAATAGTACAAAAGTAATAATAAAATTAATTTTGTATTTTGTATTATTACTTTTGTATTATGGATCTCCGCAAAGTAACGCCTAATTCTATAAATTATATAACCAATAGTGTCCAGATCGCTTATTGACATGTACAAAAATCTATTAAGTGTGTTCAGTACCCATGAAAAGGAGAAGAAAAAACTTAAAAATATTGATTTTTTGGCCTAACTTCTTTTACACCATGCACCGCCGGTGGTTTTAGAATTTACAATAAACTGAAATATATCTAGAGATACTTCCAATTTAACACTACAAGTTACTTCTAGCGTTTTTTTTTTCAATACGACGACAAAGGTCGTCAAAAGTCAAAACGTATATTGGTTTTAGAATTTACAATAAACAGACAATATATCGAGAGATCCTTTCAATTTAATACTAAAAGTTACTTCAAGCGTTTTTTTAAATCCACAACAAAGGTCGTCAAACTTATATTTCCGACCCATAATGTATATTCTTTTTTTTTTTAATACTTGTGGCAGTTACTGTCTGATAAGTGATTGGCGTTTTTATTAAATTTTTCTTTCGTTTCTATCATATAATACACAGGAATGAATTTAACCCATTCTTTTCTTTTAAAATCCTGTTAAAATACCTGTAATTAATTACCGCAATTTCGATAGAGTACTTGCAAATGGACATATAAAAGTAGCTATTTACCTGGTATATGCGTCATTTGAACGGCGGGCGAGTGTTGACACATCTTCAGATTATCATACACATGCTTCGTAATAGCTTCTAAGTACTGTTTGCTGTTAGCGTTGGATGTACTGAAAATATTAAGGAAGAAAATTCAAATTATACTTATTATATAATTCTAATTGATGGTTTTAAACACGGGCTAGTTTTTATTTATTTAAGACATATTTATAATTATTTCTACAGAAATTCGATCTTTTGGACTAAAAAATCAATAGTAAGTAAAAAAAAAATGATACCTGCTTATTTCTGGATGTAATTGAAAGTCGGGAGCAAAAAATTCGAGATATTCGGTGTAAGGGAGTTCATTCGAAATCATCTCATCCACTAATAGGGATGTTTCATATGTCCAGCATCTTGCAACATTTCGAAGAGTATATCTGTAATAATTATTGGGGTTATGTAGTCATCTTTAATATTTAAATGAGTGAATCTTGTATGTACTATATATTTTCGGAATCTCGGAAACTGCTCTAACGATTTTACTGAAATTCAGCATGTAGGTTTTTGGGGAGAAAAATCTAGCTAAGTTTTATTGGAAAAAAATGTCGTTTTATCACTGATTTCAGGCTCTAAATTTTTTTTTATATTTACGTTGAATACAATTTCAAGTTTTCGCTGTCAAACGTTAAGTCATAGTAGTCCATTTGGGAAACGGGCAGTCTAGAGAGGTAAAAAACCTAGGATCGAGCCCCACCTGCCCTATGATTTTTTCATTTTTCTTTTAAATTTTTTTTAATTTAATTTTTTTAAATCATTTTAAAAATTACCGAGCAAGTCTCGGTCACCCAGGTACTTATTTATATAATAGACTAAAAGAAATTAACTTTTTGTGTCCTCACCCGCCTCCTCCAACAACTAATGTAGGCACATTCAGGGTCTTCACAAATTTAACACATTCACCATGTCCCCTTGTTGACAACGAAAAGCATCCTAGACGATCTCCAGCCAATGAGTCAGCTCCACATTGCAAGACAATTGCTGTGGGTCTGTAGAACTCCATAACGTTTGATATAACCGGCTTAAATACCTGATGAAGTAAAACTTAAAATAAATTCTTATAAAGATATAAGAATAAAGATATAGTAAGAACTAAAAATGAATCAAAGAGGATGATATTATTTTCTAAAAATTTATTGAAGCATGTCTTTAATGTTCTCTTTTTTTAATTGTTAGCATTACAAGATAAGTAATGGTAGAATACATTGGTATAATAATTACTCTTATAACATCTATAATTAGTGTATTCACAATAAATATGATTTTACAAATCCTAGGGGTCGCCATTAATTTATTGTACTACATTTTCATTATTGAGTTGAATAATTAAAATTGGCACAAAATTGTATTTTAAAGTAACCTTATAATTGTGTAGCAGGTGTCTAGTAAAGTAGTGTATAATATTGAAAAAAATACATAAATAAAACCGAATTTGAATAATCAACAAATTTATTTTAATAAATGTTGGAATCATGGAACCCAATGTATTTATTTATTATTTAATCATGGTACCAAACAATTTAACCCCTGTTGTAGGCAGAGTCACTGCCATCTGCAGCAACAGTCCAAACAAACTGTTTTCTAGATTTTAAAAATTTAATTAAAATAATATTTACCTGCACATAACTCTGATCGTCAATACCTTCTTTTAAAGGTACATTCACTGAAAAGTATCTCCCACTTTCAGCACCAATTTCATACATATCACCAGTGCCAGGGAAGAAGTAATTCCCGTACTTATGAAAGCTAACAGTCATTACTCGATCTGTCAAATAAAATGCCTCCTGCACACCATCGCCATGGTGCACATCAATATCTATATATAGTACTCTTGGATGGTATTTCAGCAACTCCAATATTGCAATTACTATATCATTTACGTAACAGAAGCCTGAAAACGTAAAATACAATATTTAATAAATATAATGTCTATTTTGTTTTAAGTAAATTCATTAAATATTAAGATTCATTAAATATAAAGAATTGGAACTCACTAGTGCTAGAGAGATCTACCCCAAAGTCAACAATGAAATAGACATTGAATGGGCAAGAAAAAATTGGCTTAATTTAGCAAGTCTGTAAGCCTATGAAATGGGAAGGAAATAAAACAATTTTTTATAGCTTAAAAAGATTAGATAAACAAAAATTGGTGATGAAACATCACAACATGTAGCACAAAAATGTAGCACAAACCTGATGGCTCAAATTTCTTAGCATGATGTAGGCCCCCAGACCAATTTATAGCAATATCACATGCATTGTTATTTAATTTCATGGCACCTTCCAACGAAGCTCCTGTATACATTGAACAAAAGTCAAACAGCCCTTCAAAGACAGGGCAATCATCACCAACATTGTAATGTAGTAAATCTTTTGAATATGCTAAAATAAAAAAGAGTAAAAATTACAGACACTTATAATAAATTATCCACACTTATAGCAACACACTATATTTTCTAATCAAAGTACATGTGTACAACATTAATGAAACAATAATTTTTTTATGAATAAAATTATCCTAATAAAAATTCCATAAAAACCTCAGAACAAAGATGTTGCTTTGATGTGAAGCATGAGGTGAAAGCTCTAAAGCAAGTTATAGATTATTAGGGTAAATAGTACTATTTACCCTACTTAGACTTAATTTTAATATTTATGCAATTTTTATAGTGTTTATATCTTTATTGATTATACCAAAGGGAAACCCATGAAAATTTAATAATTAATAATAATAATATATTTATCCAGAAAGAAAAAATGTATACATGTAACAATTTTTGCCATAATAACCGCATTAGTTAAGAAACTGTGTTGCAGTTATTAGGACCGGCGCAATTCAATGCTCTGTAGCAAAAATTTACAAACTATGAGTAACAAAACAAATTAAACAACTTATACATTACTCTACAATCTATTCTACATTACGTTAGTACAAAATTGTAGTAGTAAATTACTAAATTTAAATGAACTTACTTTGTATATTTTGTGGTGTCACATTTTGTAGGAACTCTACATAATCCTCACTGTGAAACCTACACATATCGTGAGCGCTGGCTCTGTATGGTCTGTATATTTGCATTTTCTTCTGCAGTCCGTAGTTCAGAACTAAACTGTGAGTTACAGATAACCTGTGAGGTTTCATTGGATGCCCTGGTCCATAATGGAAATTGCCTACGTCTGGATTATAAAAGTAGGCAACTCTGTGTTGAGTCATTGCGGAAAAACGAATACGTATTCCTTCAAAATCAAAATAACGCTAAGAACTAAAGCAATAACTATAAGACGTTTTGTTAACTGGATGTCACCTAACATGCCTAACTATGTTACTGCATTTCTATGAAAAAAAAAGAAATGCAGTATAATAATTTAAGAATATTTTATTCTTTTTTTATAGTCTTGCGTATAATTTATTTAAAACACTTCACAGGTCAAACAAAACACTTCACAAGTCAAACACGAAAATAACCATAGATTACTAACTATAAAATAGATGGTTGAGATTCATACATTGGCGCGAGCCTATTTTCGGTGGTATGGGGGAGGGTGCAAAGTAGCACTATAGTTACTAACATTCTCATTCATATAAAACTATCTGCCTCTCACCCGTTTCATTCAAAAAAACGGATTTAGTCTCAGCTCTGACTCTTTCTCACATATGGAGTAGTAATATATATAACGTATGACGTAAAATCGTAGTAAAATTAGTGATGTACTTGGTGCGCTAAAACCGTAATTAGTGATGTCAAAAGATGATTATCGATTCGCACACCGCTCTTACCGATTTTTGGATAACCGCTTTTCCTGTTACATATTAATAATGATTTTTAAATGTTAATAACACAAAATATTTAAGGAACTTCTTTATTAAGACTTTTACTGCAATAAAAAAATATATATACAACAACCGTTTTGCATTTCTGAGTGCATGCTTCTTAAAAAAAAAGTTTTTCTTAAACACGCTTAAAAGTACAACTTCAAAAATTATTACTATTTTTAAATAGGAAACAGGAACAGCAAGCTGACTAAAAATTATCCAAACAGAGCTTTCACAGTCCTCAAAATATCTTGAAAATGTAGGAATTGTAATTTAAATTATTATATATTATTATTAAACAAAATTAATTTAAAATATTCACTCGAAAAAATATGTACAAGATTAGTATTTGAAACAATAGATGCTTTCGTTTTTACCGTTTAAGTAGATAGATAGAAATTCTTTATTGCACACACATTACATACTACAAGGTACAAAAAGAAAGAAACTTAACTAAAGAAGCAAAAAGGCGTGCAAAGGCGGTCTTATTGCTAAAAGCAATCTCTACCAGACAACCTTTGGTGAATAAAAGAAATCTTAAGATAAAAATAAGATAGGTGCATCAACAATAACAATCGACATGAACAAGTATAATAACTATGAATTTAAACACACACATATATATAATAAATACTATATACATACATATAGATAATAAATATACAGATACGCAATACACATAAATAAATAAATTTATATATACACTAATATATATAATTACTAATTATTAATAAATAACAACATAATACAATTTTATACACAGTCCAATGAAAGGTAATATTGCTTTAAACGTTTTTTGAAAGTGGCTACGGATTTCGAATTTCGCACATTCAAGGGAAGTCCATTCCACAATGTCACGGCTGTAACAGTAAAAGAGTTACTGTAAAACCTGGTGCGGCTAGAAGGCATTTTAATTTTATTATCGGAGCGGGATCGGAGATTGAGGTGAAGGGTACTATTGAAACCAAGAAAATTGAACTGTTCCTTAAGATAAGAAGGAGTTTGGGGAGTATAAAGAATAGAAAAGATAAGAGAAAGAGTATGGAAATTACGCCTTAGACGGATGGGAAGCCACTTCAGTCGAGCACGATATTCACTAATGTGATCGAATTTCCTTAGGGCAAATATATATCGGATACACATATTTTGCAGCCGCTCCAACTTTCTCAGCAATCCATCATTAAGGTCAGTGTAACTACTGTCAGCATAATCTATGATGGGTAGCAGAAGAGATTCTGCCAAAGCTTTCTTTGTCTTTAAAGGTAAAAGGTTTTTCCAACGTTTGAGAGAGCCAACGACTGCGAAAAGTTTCTTACTGACTTCCCCAACTTGTGGCACCCATGTAAATGTCGAATCTATAATTAAACCAAGATTTTTGATTGTGTTACTAAGTGGTAAGATGATGTTGTCCAGAGAAATAGGTGCTAAACTACCAAAATCTAATTTGCATATTTGCCTCGAACTGCCAATTATAGCAGCCTGTGATTTACTTGCATTTATTGTAAGACCATATGATTTACTCCAACAACTAATTTTAAAAAGGTCCGCATTCATTTTATCAATACCCTTTGTTATCTCATTAGCAGGTACCGAAGTGTACACCTGTAAGTCGTCAGCGTAAAGATGGAAAGTACAAGAAAGAAAGTGCGAAATAGAATTTATAAAAATAGCAAAGAGGATTGGCGAAAGTACACCTCCCTGTGGGACACCAGCCCGAAGGAAAGAATCAGAGGAATAACTGTTATCGACACGAACACATTGTGTTCGGTTCCGAAGGTATGAGTTAAACCAATCAACAACTACCTGTGATAAGTTCATGGACTTCATAATAGCCAATAAAATATCTGTATCAACCGTATTGTGAATGCATTACTAAAATCTAACAGAACAATGATTGTAACAAGTTGATTGTCAAGGCCAAATCTAATATCGTCACAGATCTTAGTTAACGCTGTAACAGTACTATGCCCTGTTCGGAAGTCTGACTGAAAGGGGCTGAAAAGATTATTTTTAGTTAAATATAGACTAAGTTGAGAAGAAATTATACGTTCAGCTACTTTAGCAAGAAAAGGCAAAATGGAGATCGGACGATACTGACAGAAAGAAGAAGGGTTACTAATTTTGGGCACGGGAATGATAAATGCCTTACGCCATGCACTCGGGAATGTACTTGTTGACATAGAAAAATTAATAATATGACAGATAATAGCAGCCACCTCATCCAGTATCAACAATATCATTTTCTTACTTACACCGTCACAACCTACTGCATCTGATTTTATCGCAGGGATATGTTTTTTTACTTCGTCTGGAGTGGCAGCGCTAAATTGAAACGGAATACAATTAGAAGTAGGAGAATTTTGTATTCGTCGTATAGTATCTTTCCTAATAAAGTCATCCATTAAATGTACAGAAGAAAAGTGCTTATTTAAATCATCCAGGTTGATATTCTGTGCAGGTACTCTATGCTGCCGCCCAATACCTAGTGAACCTAGAAATTTCCATAACTGACCAGTATTACTGTTCTCTATAGTAGTCTTAATATAAGTTCGTTGAGCATCTCTAAGTATTTAGGAAAAAACATTATACTTAAAAGGAGTGTACTTGATGGTAAATTATAAATATTTCTTTTATATTTAAGTCTTTTTTAGATATATTAGTAGTAGTTTTATAGAATATTAGTGGTTTTTATCTCTAAGTATAATATTTTCCATCATATCAGTTTACACTTCGGATTTATACATATAAAGTAAGAATTAAATTGTGAAATTTTGCCATATTTAATGTGCCAATTGATATCAAGCTTTTCGATGAAAGAAAATATCATGAGGAACTATACTCAATGGGTTAAATATTTAACTAAATGTAAACATGTCAAAACAGGTACTTTATAGTAGGCATTATCTGCCTAGTGTAAAGTATCTTTTTTATTACAACACATGATACTAATATTAAATGTTATTTATATTTCTTTCAAAGAATTTAAAATTATTGATAGTATTCGCACCACTTAATAAGGTTAAATATGGTATGATTGCTATCAATAATTTTACAAACTTTGAAACAAATAAATAAGAATATTATTTAATATCCACTTTTAAGAACCCAAACATAAAGGTATTATAAATTTTTTAAAGAAAACGATGGACAATATTAAAGACACTAAAATACTACACATTTAAGTATCACAGAGTGAAACTCATAGAATATTGATATTATGTTACGTCGGCTAATCTAATGCAATTACTATTTTAGGTAGTTTACTTGGCTAATTTGTATCTGCTGAAATTCATTAAATTATATATTGCGGTTTTGCTATACGAAATATATAAATATTTAATTTTAGAAAATAACAATCAATTTAAGAAAATTACTTTTATAAATATTGGAGATATTCTTTGGACCACTGCAGTTGAATTCCAATTTCTTCATTTGTTAATAATATTATTGTAATGACATATTTGTCACTCCTGAATCACATGGTTTTGTTTGTTTACATCTTGTTACGTTTTTATACTTATGGAGTATGTATAGTAAAATACTAATCATCATCTTCCTGCCCTTATCCCACTCTAAGTGGGGTCGGCACAACATATAAACATGCTGTCACATGATTTGGCTGCGTTTTTACAACCGGCCGCCTGCCTGACGTCAACTTACCTCAGTCGTATTTTACAACTTCTCGGTAAGAAAGAGTGTGGTCTATTCTACTAAGCCGGATACCACACGGTGCCTCAACTTACCTTAGTCGCCTTTTACGACACCTCGGTAAGAAATGAGGGTGGTACTATTCTATTCAGCCGGATACCACACGGCGGGTATAGTAAAATACTAATATTGTTAAATATGAAAACTGTATCACTTTTTAAATGTTAATAATAGTAATATTAGTTAGTTACTTTTGCCTCATGTATCATAGTTCTATAACTTTACTTGCGATAAAATTTTCCATTTCCATTATCGTTTTCCAAGTATCTGTAGTACTATGAATTCTCCTTAATTAATACACCATTGTCTAACTCGCATTATGATTACGATTATGCAAAAATTTTTTAACAAATCATATTTATGATTAACGCAAGTTAACCAAGAATTATAATTTTTTAAGTTATATACATTTTTGACTAATTAACACTTTACATGCCATATAATGCCATTCGAAAGATATAAGTTTTTGTGATGGATAATATAATTTTAACTAGATCAAATCTTTCAGTTTTATTAGACAATAGCGTAATTGTAAAAATTTCACAATTTAAATAATCCTGTTTTGAAAATATATTACTCCCAGGATTGCTCAGGTTTTTAGTTTTGCTACACAAGTAAAAACACGTGTTTTGAAAAGGAATAAATGGTGTTAATGTTAAAATACACAATTTTTAGCAGCAATACAGGCAGAACTCATAATTCATTATAAGCCCGTCGTTTAAGCAAACTAGCAACTAAGCAATTGTTATTCATTTTCCTTAGTAATGAAAATTTTAAACCCATTCATCGCAAAATATGAGTTTTTGAGTTGTACCGCTATTGCTGCACATGACCGATATATCAATATACTGAACCGGTAATATGATATGGCTTGGGTCTGGAAAATATTTCTGATGGAATACAAGGTACTCTAACTATCAAACAATAATATTAACCAATAATGTTTTAAAAATGAAACCAAATTATGATCCGTTCTAGTGTGCTAGAGCCCCCTTATCCACGGATTTGAGAAAAAATCCATTGGGTCCAGTTAAGAAGTTTCAAACTTCATAATGTTTGTCAACTTACAATATTTTTTTATACTAATATGAATTTTAAGTTTGTTATACTAATATGAATACTTTTTTGAAGACACAACCTCTTGAGTCTCTAGCATTGAAGCGGACTTTTACAGCCTTATTTCAAAATTCCGAATGGTTCAGGCGGCAAAATAAATTGTTAGTGAATAAAAGCATTCGCGCTGTGAAAATGTTATTACTAATGTCAATAAATGAGGCTAAATAATTATGATTCGACTGAAGCTCTTCATATATGTTCATCTGCATCATCGGGCTTGTAGACACTTCCCAGTGGAAGAGTTCGCATCATATTTAACCTGTAATAAATAAGTAATTCTTTAATAATGTATAGATAGAACATTAGTTTGCAAAGGTAGTCTTACAGACAATCTTGGCATTGATATCCCCTGAGTAGAATAGACCACCCTCATTTCTTACCTAGGTGTCGCGAAAACCTATTAAGGCAAGTTGACGTCGGGCAGGCGGCCGGTCGTAAGATACCAAATCATGTGATAACATGTTTAAAACATGTTGTGCCTACCCCATTTAGAGTGGGATAAGGGTAGGAGAATGATGCATTGACAAATAACAGAGATTTTAAATTTTAAAAATATATTTTTAGCTTCTACTGGTCTTAAATAGTGTCTGGAAAATATTTTTTACGTGTCTATAATCTGTGTCTACAGTTATATTTTAAGTATAGAATAGAGACTATAATTATAAATAATATTTTTTTTTACTAATAAAATATAAGGGGTATCTGTGACAATCTTTGTGTTATGTTAAATATCTTTGATTTTGTACTGTTAGCAGTACCAGGCTAAAAATATTATGCTTTCCAAATACAGAATTGTATGTGACAATTAAGAAGCATATGTAACAAAGTTCTAATGATCATCACTAATATGTCTTTTAAGCTATTCTTATATCACACACTTTTTTGCATCACTATAATAGAGGAAAAATTGTACCAAACATTTTTTGTTATATCTCAAACGGATTAGGCAGTTAGCCCATTAGACATATAAGCTTTAGTTTTAATTGAAAGTGAAATGGACAGACTGACATACTTTACATCAAATATTTACTTGTCTTCATCTAGTCAAATCAATTGACCTAATCATGTGCTTCATCCCATAAAGCATCAACAGCATATAGCCCTTAGACGTCATCCCAATGAGTACTCTCTTTGGCAATGACCAGGTTCATCTGAAAATTATTGCAAAAACATTTTAATAAATATGGAACAAGCTGTGATAGCTCAGCGGTGAGGCCGTGCGACTCTGTAAAGACGATCATGGGTTTATACCCCGCGCAGGCACATGTCTAATTGACAATTGCAATTTATGACACGCTTTTCAGTGAAGGAAAATATGGTAAGGAAATCCGCATACTTCTAGCGAATTCTAGGGATATGCGTAACCTACCAATCCGCATTGGAGCAACGCGATGGTAGGTCTTTGCTACAATACTTCTCTCCAAAAAACGGATAGAGGAAGCTTATGGTTCCCACTGCTGGGGTGGATAACAGGCCGTTACTTTAAACATACACATGCCAATTTTTGTGTTTACAAACAAAAATGATTTATATTTGAAACATTTTAACTCACTTGAAGAATATCAGCCATTGTATCAGATATTAATGAATTCATTGCAACAACAGTAGCAGTGCCTTGACCAGACACAGTTACTCAGACAAAAAATCCAGTTGAAATGTGCATAACTAAATGGGATAGTATGTAAAAGTATCTTGAACAAATAACTTTCTGTTAAATAATTAAAGTATGTCTATAATCCATATTGTCTGTCGCAGAAAGAATAAAAACTATTCAGAAATAGACGTGGGCATTATTTCACGTAACTGTATACAATAACCGGTTACGAGCTATGAAACGGAATAACTAGTTACGCCTACAAAGGCGAAGTAGTTATTTTCGTAACTAGCTACTTTCGTAGCAGCTTTCATGCGACATTACGTTACGCTTCATTTGCGTTTCGTTGAGCTACGTTACGGCATCACTTGTAACCGAGTAACCGAATCACTAGCAGTTATTTTAATAATTAGTTTCTTGCGAGACGCGGTCTTGGCTGGTGACGTCATACCTCGTAGTTATTCCGGTGCCGATGGCAACTTAAGTACCGTGTTTCCAAGAACAACGCTAGGGTTCTCATTTTATTGAGTAACAAAAATGAACTTTCTCTCGTAAAGGTATTAAATAGGTAAAATTATTTTAAAAAATATATAAAGTTGTAGTTATAGAATACCTAAGGATTTAAATAATATAACAGCATAGGAGACAGGAGTAAAGATTAGATACATATTCGTTAACTATGGGCCTTATAAAAAGTTATACTTGGAGTCTTTCTGTGTCATCAAATCAGAAATGAGGTGATACGTAAAAACCAAAGTAACCGCTACAGCCCAATGTATTGCGACGTTCAAGTGGCAATGGACGGAGTAAATGATTCGAACAATCGACCCAGTGTTAAAACGGCGATTTCGGAGCAGCAAGCGCAGCGTTGGTGGACAGACAACATTAAGTGGATCGCGGGTAGCTGCTAGACCGCGAAGGATAGCACAAACAAAGACATTGCAAAAGATATATCAGTACTGGATGTTCATCAGAATATAATGATGCTGACATAAAAATTGCATAAAAGTTAAATTAAGACTAACTCAACTTAAGTTTGTCTTGACTTAAATTCGAGGGTGTAAAATCTTTAAAATATAAATGTATAAAGCAATAAACAGTATTTTTTAATATGTAGGCGTGCTTCTTTAGTAATTCAAACCATTAGTTTCGTTTGTCTTCATTGTTTTTAGCCGTAAAGCATTGGAACGCCGCTTTCTAAACAGATGTGTTGATTTTTTATGACCCTTTACAAATAATAACATCAAAAAAGAGCCAGAATGATGATTTGACGTACAAATTAGCAAAGCTTGTTAATTGTTTCTATTAATTAGATTGATATTTTATATTAATTCCTCATATTATAACAAACTCAGTTCCAGTCCATTTAGGACTATAATATTATATTTATTATTTGCCGCAGCCTTACTACGCTATACTTAGTACCAGAAGGTTATAGTATAACCAGTATTTTTGTATTTTTTCAATTAAATTGCACTAGCCTAGAATATTTTTTTAGGCTAAATTAGGGACGAGGGACTAAATAATTATTTTGGGGTATTTGGGGCTATAGAAGCTGAAAAACGCCTTTATCTGGTTATAGCAAAGGAGCAACATTAACAAGTGTTTCAGAAATTTCTGAAAAAATAGAAATTGAGAGTATTTATTTATTTCGTTTAATTTTCGAACGTATGGCTTTAAACTTAGAGATTAGCTTTTGCCTTGTGGTTAAATTTATTGACTATAGAGAAAAACACAAGACCGTAACGTTTACTAACAAAAGATTAGTGTTTAAATGACTTCGTTGGTGATAATGCATATTGTAATATAATATTGCATTATTGTTAATCGCAGAGTGCTTTGACATACTTTTGCTTTGAACTTTTGTATAGTGATTTTAATATTTCAGTAAAAAATTGTTTTTTTTTTCATTTAAAATAGTGTATGTTAACTGTATTTTTTCCCTTTTTTTAATATTCTTGATAATAAATATATATTTTATGCAGTCAGTCCTAAGCCTGAATAAAGTATGCAGGGAAGCTCATTTAAGATTAATTTTTTTAATTTTATTATTAAAAAGTTTATTACTACGTCAAGGAAGGACTAACGAGATTTTATAATTATTTTCTTTTTAAAATATTTTACGGAAAATGAATTTGATGTTCACCTGATGTGACGCAAATATTAATTATAATTAAGATAAATTTTTCAATCATACTCAAAATTACTTGTATTTTCGATAATACGTTCAAACATATGGCTGTATTAAGAGTAACGAACATAACTAATCCCTTAATAGCTGTCAACCGTCTCCGAAATAACTATAACACTTCAATGCAATAACGTTTTTAGCCTTGGCCATGAGTTTTGAAAAAGTAACTAGTTACGAAAATAACTAGTTATTAAACAGGTTACATAATTGGCGTAACTAGTTGCGTTACGTTTCGCGAAAATCACGTAACGACCCATGTCTATTCAGAAATAACCACTTAAAACATAGAATATAACTGATATTGGGTATGACATATGATATACAACACTTCAATAAAGCATACACAATAAATATTACTATAGAAGTAAAAGTTTTATTTTTATTATTTTAATTTTATTTTTACTTATATTTTAAAATTAAAAAATAAACTTCCCAATATTATTACAGTTCAATAAAAACACAATTGTCGTGTATTTTCACTTGTCACTGCATAGGGAATGTTTGAATTTGTCATTCATGTATTTACGGGGCTTAGTTAGTTAGTAACTCTAACTCCGTGTCATTATCCAGCGAAAAGTAATAAAAAATAATCATGGAAAAATAAATAATGATTGAAAATAGATGTGTCCTATTTTTTTTTCCTGAATTTCCTAAAAGTACTATATTTTTTTGATTTAAAAAGTAAAATACTATTTTTCTTCAAAAAAAAAGGTGGCAACCCTAATCGCGCCCTTTTTGATTAAATAAGGGCAACACTGTGCCGTTATTGTTTCCGGTGGGGAGTCTTCCTATTGATAAAACGTTTCAGTGACATTCAGTCCTTGTTCGTCATTCAAGAGAAGTGCATCTCGGAACGGGAATTGTGGTATTCCTATTATATCGTGTTCTTGTATATAGTGTGCGTTGACATCAGAAGTGTAAAAATTTACTCGCGTCGTGCCCGTTGTCCGTGCATCCTGATTTACGGCAATTGTGGCTTTTTAAACTTACTCTTGTCTAAATTTAATTAAAAATCATTTGTTGGTTTGTATATTTTTGCGTAAGTAAAAAGTGATTACAATTATATATTACGTATAACGAACGTTTCTGGTGAGTCAGTACGTTTCAATTTTCTTCGTACTAAATAGTGCAAAAGTATAGTTTATTTGTTATTAAGTTTTGAATAACTACTCACATTTTAACCGAGAATGTTTATTGAAATTCAAACATTTGAGTTGTTGAGTTTGTGATAGTGAATGTATATAGTGCTTGTGTATGGTGGTGGCGGTCGTGGAGGTTTGTGCATGTGTTTTTTACGAATCCTGCATGTATCAGGTATGATAACCGATTTTCCACTCTACATTTAGCATTATATATATTTTCTATTTTATTTCATCGCCGATTATAGCAAAATAATTTTATTATTACTTTTGCATAATTACTCTGTTTTAATCATAGCTTAGGTAAATATAAACATTGTAATCTTTAATATTTAATGACTAGCAGCGTCTGACTGCACTCCTGTAAAAGCTGCAGGGCTTTTTCTTCTCATTTAACAGTATGATTGAGGTGGACACTGCAGTGTTCTTTCTTCCCATACTGTGTAGGCGTTTTGTTGGTAATGTTCGTTTTCTGTATCGTCGAACATTAGCTTCAAAAGCGCGCTACTTTGTTAGACCGTTTATTAACGGGCTAGCCATTATAAAGGTGTCGTACTGATTTCTGAAATTGCGCAGTTTTGGTAATTCGTACATCATTAACTTTTACATATTTTTTGTTATGGTTATGTATTGCGGTTGGCAAAGAGCCGGTATTTGGCACCTGCAATACATGTAAAACCTTAATTCTTTTCCCAGTCACTTTTGGCTACTGATGTTTGAGTGCACGCTTACATCTGTGGCTGAAATTACGGGAATCTAACTTAGCTTCATAAATTCAGACTCCACTTGAGTAATAGTTACCTCAAATGCATTTTCCCAAATTACAGAGGTCGAAAACTGTGATGCATGGTCTGTACTGTGTAGCTGGGAGAGACATGTCACCACTAGGTGATGAAGCGGTCGAGGACGTCTCGCCATCAGGTACGGCCGTGTTACCGTACAAGTTCCCCCGGAACACGATCTAGCGCGGCATTATAAAAGCGAGCGACGAGCAAGCATCTTGTTCACTCTCTTCGTGGCGTTCGAACGTTTCTGGTGAGTCAGTACGTTTCAATTTTCTTCGTATTAAATAGCGCAAAAGTATAGTTTATTTGTTATTAAGTTTTGGATAACTACTCACATTTTATCCGAGAATGTTTGTTGAAATTCAAACATTTGAGTTGTTGAGTTTGTGATAGTGAATGTATATAGTGCTTGTGTATGGTGGTGGCGGTCGTGGAGGTTTGTGCATGTGTTTTTTACGAATCCTGCATGTATCAGGTATGATAACCGAATGTCCACTCTACATTTAGCATTATATATATTTTCTATTTTATTTCATCGCCGATTATAGCAAAATAATTTTATTATTACTTTTGCATAATTACTCTGTTTTAATCATAGCTTAGGTAAATATAAACATTGTAATCTTTAATATTTAATGACTAGCAGCGTCTGACTGCCCTCCTGTAAAAGCTGCAGGGCTTTTTCTTCTCATTTAACAGTATGATTGAGGTGGACACTGCAGTGTTCTTTCTTCCCATACTGTGTAGGCGTTTTGTTGGTAATGTTCGTTTTCTGTATCGTCGAACATTAGCTTCAAAAGCGCGCTACTTTGTTAGACCGTTTATTAACGGGCTAGCCATTATAAAGGTGTCGTACTGATTTCTGAAATTGCGCAGTTTTGGTAATTCGTACATCATCAACTTTTACATATTTTTTGTTATGGTTATGTATTGCGGTTGGCAAAGAGCCGGTATTTGGCACCTGCAATACATGTAAAACCTTAATTCTTTTCCCAGTCGCTTTTGGCTACTGATGTTTGAGTGCACGCTTACATCTGTGGCTGAAATTACGGGAATCTAACTTAGCTTCATAAATTCAGACTTCACTTGAGTATTAGTTACCTCAAATGCATTTTCTCAAATTACAGAGGTCGAAAACTGTGATGCAGGGTCTGTACTGTGTAGCTGGGAGAGACATGTCACCACTAGGTGATGAAGCGGTCGCGGACGTCCCGCCATACAGCTACCGCGGAACGTATCCGAACGTGAAGACTCGTACGACGTCTTCGGTCCTGTTCCTGGTGGTAGACGCTACTGTTCGGCCTGGCGCTGTTCGAGCGCTCGAGGCGACGGCGGAGCGACAGCAGCAATCTATTCATATAGATTCAAATACAACCTCTTATGAAAGAGCTTGTATTTGAATCTATATGAATAGTTGTTCTATAATATAAAAAAAAATGTTGTCTGTGTCATTAAGCATTGATTTGTTAAGAAAGAGTAAATGAGTTGACTTTTAGAAAAATTGCTTTTTATTATTGCATAAGTATGAAGGAGAAATATTGTTCGTTATTTAATTTCTATTAGATATAAACAGTTGCACATTTTAAGTGATTTATAAACTACATAATGTCACAGGACATTATTTCAATAAATAAAAATAATATATAAAATAAAGATTTTTGAATAAACGCGGCCGCGGGGCGCGGGAGGGGCACTACCATCTCACGAAGTTTGCGCGGGCGCAAGACATCAGCTGGGGGAGGTCATTGACCCCAACCTGAGTAGATGCAGTGCCCGTGCGAGCATTCAACATAAGTTAACCAACGACTTCGCGCGGTGGCTAATTTCAAAATTTTAACGTTATTTTTTTTCTTAAATTCTTTTAATTGTATATTGCACATAGTGGATATAAAGTGTTATCTCCCATTATAGGGAGTCAATGCCGGGATTATAATATCTCGACTATTTACCAACCAGAGCACTCAAAGCTGTACCCAGGGTTTAACCGGAGTAATTACCGAAGAGCCACACCCAACAAGAAGTCTCGACCTGAACGGTGCCAGCCACCACCGAACACGGACCCGCCAGGAGAGTACTTAGGCTGCGGCGAAGGTCAAAACGGATTGGCACCACACCACGACCCTTTTTATAAATTTGTGTGCCGGGCAGAACTTTTGTCATTATCCTTGAATAAATTAATGCTGCACGAAACCCTGGTTTCATTTACGCCATTAGGTGGTTAGGAACCGGGGTTAACGGCACAATAAATATTTACTTTCAGTTTTATAGAACAGTCTTTTAATATTGCTGTTATTCTTTCATTCATTACACATACTATTATATCTTTTATTAGCACTGTAAATGTAAAGATATCTCAAATCATAACTATAAATAACATCATGTGACAATCATATTAAAATAAAAAATTACTCTTAATCTTGGATCTGAGGATTCTTGAATCTGCAATTAATCAATCAATTGTTTAATCAATCGTAAATTTAAATTTTGCTTTTGCTTTTTAATTAAAAATCAATAATAGTGTTATATAAAGCAATATACCCTATATTGCTTTATACAGAATAAACTTGCTCTCTTTTGCTATTTACTCCCTTTTCATCCGAGTCTCATTATAAAAAACTTGACAATCATTTTTAAAGTTCTAATATAATAGAATGAAGTATACAACTTCAATTGAAAATACTTCTAAAAAAAAATATTAAGTAGACCATTTAAGTTATGTCCAAATTATTCATAACTAAGATAGATACACACTTATGATCAATTAGAACAACTTCTAAAAAACTTTAACTTTAATGTTCCATTATTAATCATTTATTGCACTACAAGACACTAGAAGCTATATAAAATCGCAAGACATATCCTTAATATAATAATGAATATAGCTAATTCATCAATCGAAATTAATGTACATATCATAATTTTTATATAACGATAACTAAGTCAAATAGGAAATAAAAATTATACTGCATGTTAAAGGTTTTAGGTTATCCATGCAAGGTTAGGTTATTATATTTAGAATGTGAGAATGTAAATTTTAAGAAAGCTCTTACTATTATTGAGATGCACAAAATACATTAAAACTCAACACTTACATTTATATAATGATTAAGTAAATCCTCTTCTTATTGTTTTATGACTGCACGTGTCTTCGTTGTTATATTTCTCATTTTAAGAAATATCTCAACAGCTACTGGTGAAATAAGACTTTATACATTTAATTTGCTTCTAGTGATATTTGTTTCAAGAATTTTGCTAAGTTAAAACAAAATTATACATTTTAGTAAAAATTAAAGTACTAGAACTTTACAACGATAATTTAAAAATTTAATACACCGCCCATTCATTGATAAAATCAACTTGTTATATGATAGACAGTCAAAATGAGAATGAGTGCGTAAAAATATGTATTTAGTAGGCATGGGCAGAATCACCAATCACTTAATGATTATGATATGAAAAACTTTTCATATAGCATCATCTGCTATTGAGTTTTAGAGTAACTGCTATTGCTAAACGAAAATATGGATATTCTTTGAAAAGGTAAAATAATATATTAATACAAAGAAATGTAATTCTTATCATATCATATGTATCGAGGTTATGTGGCAGGTTTACACTATTCCAAGTGAAAGTATAATAGTGTCTCAACACTTACTTAGTCCAATAATAGGGAATTAATATAATACCGGATAACGTTTTTGTTAATCACTGATATTGAGCACAATGATGGTTATTAAAAACAAATTTAATTTTTATGTCTCGTACAACTACAATCAACAATGCGGTCGATATTTCGGGATGATGTCATACTTTACGCTATTCTGAATGAAAGTATACCCTGGAAATACCGACCGATTGGGTTTGATTTAAGGATTACATTTGTTTGTAATAACAATCTCCTTGTTCAGTAATTGCTAAATAATATAATAGCGGATAGCGTTTTTGCTAATCATGATTATTAGTCAAAATGATTGTTATTACAAACAAATTTATTTTTTATGTCTAGTACAATGCGGTCGATATTTCGGGATGATGTCATACTTTACGCTATTCCGAATGAAAGTATACCCTGGAAATATCAACCGATTGTGTTTGATTTAAGGATTACATTTTTTTGTTATATCAATCACCTTGTCCAGTAATTGCTGAATAATATAATAGCGGATAGCATTTTTGCTAATCATGATTATTAGTCAAAATGATTGTTATTACAAACAAATATAATTCTTAAGTCTTTATCAATACGGTTGATAATTCTATGTTATACATTCAGTTGAAATAGCGTCTTTTTTAAACAAACAAATGACGACGAAGGGTCTTCTCAATGCCCGAAGGCAATTGGGGTACGGGCCTCGAGGCGAACCTCCTTACCCGGGCTGGTCCTCGCAGGCTTGCGCCTGGATATTGTTGTGGCCTTATGGCCAGGGCTCTCGCCTGTTGGCTTGAGCCTAGGGGATATCTCTGTGTATGAGGGGGACCTCTGCAGGTCATTGAAAACCCGGGTATAATCCGGGGAGAAATGGTTTTCTCTTCACGTGGTATCTTCTGAGCGGTGGGGTGTCGATTTCATGAAGAGTCAATCCGTGATATTGTCAAGTCCAGGGGGGGGTGTCATGTCCGGGTTCGCGTCGTCCTGATCGTCATCCTGTTCCGCCGCTAGCGGTGAGGGTGACCGTAGGAGCTCGCGAGGTAGGGGACGGCCCTCCGGTGGACGAGCATGCAATGGGGCTATGCCGTGGAGGTGGACATGCACGCTGCAGTCCGCTCGCGCAAACATCCTGCGTGCAAGCATGCGGACGAACTCCTCCACGGTCGGTGTCCTGGTGTCCCGGTGCAGAACGTCATTCCGCACATATCTCGGAGCTCCTACGATCAGGCGCAGGCAGCGATTCTGTTGGATCTGGAGCCTTCGCCTCTGGTACGCAGAGCACAGCGCGTACCAGGCGGGTGCCGCATACGTCAAACGCGAGCGAACGTAGGCACCGTAGACTCTCAGTTTGGTCTTCGTAGGCAGGCGGGATGTGAATAGGGCATGTAACTTCGACCTAGCAGCGGCGGCCTGGCCCTCCACACGGTTCACCGTGGGTACCATTTGCAAGCTGCGGTCGATTTCACACCCCAAGAACCGAACTGAGGTCTTCCACTCTACGTTCTGGCCTCGTAGGGTGAGTTGACGAAGCGGCTTGGAGCGACTGGTCAAGAGAGCGGCTGTTTTCCCGATATTTACCGCCATCCTCCATTTATCCAGCCACTCTGGCAACAGATCCAGCAGACGCTGCATCCGGTTGGTGGAGATGATCTGATGATGGGACGACGCGAAATACGCGCTGTCATCCGCGTAAAGGGACAACAACACGTCTTCCTCCCCTTCGCGCAAATGATCGCGAAGGGTCGGGATGTCGTCTGTATACGCCGCGTACAGGCGAGGCGAAAGACAGCTGCCCTGGGGTACTCCGGCTCTAATGGGGCGTGGCATGGAATCTACTCCTTCAACCGACACGAAGAAGCTCCGACCGTCGACAAAGGACGCCAGCACTCGCACGAGCGGTGCCGGTGTGGTTGTATCCAGTAGTTTGGCCAGGAGTCCGGCGTGCCACACTCTGTCGAAGGCTTTCTCCATATCAAGAAATACCCCGACGGTGTAGTGCCCTCTGTTTCTCTCACTGGCCAAGAAGTTGATAACTCTCGCCAGCTGGAGCGTTGTAGAATGACTGCTGCGAAACCCGAATTGCTCCTCGCGCAGGGGCAGGTGAGGTGTGAGTCTTCGCAGTAGTAAACGCTCAAACAACTTGGCGATGTGCGAGAGCAGCGTGATGGGACGGTAGCTCGAAGGGTAGCGGCGGTCTTTTCCTGGTTTTGGAAGCACGACGATCTTTCCGATCTTCCACACATCGGGGAAGTGGCCGGTCCGGAGTACACCATTGAAGAGTTTCTTGAGCGCAGAGAGACCCTCTTTAGGCAGTTGCATCAGTGCGGCATTGGAGATGCCGTCGGGCCCTGGTGCCTTTCGTTTATTTAGACGAGAGACAGCCGACCGCAGCTCAAACGGGGAGATAAGGTCCTCATCCCGGAGCGGCGGTGTTGGGGCCGACAGGAATCCTTCCAGTTTACTTTGGACTTCTGCATGATGACGGACGACTTGGGCGTTGCTAGTATTTGTCGGGTTCGGGACGAAAGTATTTTCTAGATGATCAGCGTGGATCTCGGCCCGATCCTTGGCCGAATAAATCCTCTTACCCGTTGAGTCCAGCAAGGGGTAAATGGGGGTGTCATTTCCGGTGAGTTTACGGCAGAGGGCATAAAGAGTAGTGTCATACTCGGATGCTCGATCGATGGTGTGCTCCCAGCGCACCTCATCGAGAGCCACGAGTGCACTCGCTATCTTCTCTGCTGTCCTGTTTAAATCACTCTTCACCCTGGGACAGCGGGTTCGGGCCCACAGGCGGCGTAAGGTGCGTTTTCTCCGCAACATACTACGGAGCGAGCTTGGTATGTTTCTTCTGGTGGCAGCTTGTGTCCTGTCACTGGTGGTGGTGGCTGATGTGTGGGCACATTGTATCACCTGGGTAAAAGTTGCGGCTGCCTCCTCGACTTCAGCTGCGGTCGACAAGGGACCGACAAACTCAAGCCCAGCGAGTGCGACGCTGAAGCGCTTCCAATCCACCCGGGTATGGGGGGGACGGGGCACCAGAAAACCTCCTCGAGTGGCGAGAGTGATGAGAACAGGCAGGTGTTGCGTATCTAAGTCGTAAAGTACCTCGACATCAAAAGGAAAGTCTATTCCATGATGTAGCACTATGTCGAGTACGTCCGGCTGGAGTCAGTGATCTGATGGGATGTGGGTCGGCGCTCCGGGACCCACCACTCCATAACCGACTCTCACGCTATCCTCGAACAGCAGTCTTCCGGCCGGGGAAATGACGCGTGAGCCCCACGCGTGGTGCTTCGCATTGAAGTCCCCCACGATAAGTGTGGGACCTTGCTGCTCAAAGATTGACCCGACATCAGCGCTACAGAAAGTTAGTCCGGATGGTTTGTAGGCGGCATATAAGCATAGTTCCTCTTGTCCCACATTGATCCGCACACCCTGCGTGCGAGTGCTCACGAAAGGTGCATGCTCCAACTCCTCGTGTATGACGTCCCTCCTCACCAGAGCGGCCGTACCCCTGAAGGGATAGCCCCGGGGAGAGATCTCATCCCGTCGATACACAAGGTAGTTTGGCACGCGCAGCTCGATGTTGTTCGTGAGCTTTGTTTCGCCCAAGAGGATGACATGTGCGTCCTGCGTTTGGGCGAGCAATGTGAGTTCGCGGACGTGGCCCCTTATGCCGCCTGGGTTCCAGTAAATTATTCTGATCATTGATAGAGTTGGCCAATGCGGTTAATTGCGGCTGAGATAGCGATGACGACGTCCTTGCTGTGTAGATAGGTCGTCAGCGCTGCCATCAAGGCTTCTATGATGACTCGTATAAAACTGTTTGTATCAGAGTCGTACGGGAGGGGAAGCGGGGCAGTAGTCGCTCCTGGAGCCGGTAATTGCTCACTAAAGGTTCCTATGAGGCCGTGGCTTCTCGGCGCCTCGGCAGTTTTTGGCGGTACCGCCAACGACGCTTGCACTGGCGGTCGGGGCTGCGGTGTGGATGAGGCCGCTGGCTCGGCGTGAGCGGGCCTTGCCTCTCTGCGTTTCCTGTTTCTCCTCTTCTTTTTAGTAGGCGGTTCGCCTCTAGCAGTAGGGGGATTTGCTGGTGGTTGTAGAGTGGTTGGCGGTGCAGCTACCGTAGCCGGGTGCGTATTAAACTTATAAGGCTGCGCATTTGAGCCAGTAGTAAACACGGGGGGTGCGGTAGGGCCTGCGAGCGACGTGGTAGGGGCGTACGCCTCATGTATTTGCGCTGCGGAGGTTGCGGGTGCTGCGTGGGTGATCGTGACTGGAGCGATTGGGGGAGCTTGTACTTTCCCCACTGCTTTCTGAACTTGTCGAGGCATTGTCGGGCGCGGGGGTGCGATATCTATGCCCCTCCTCCGCGCCTCCTTACGGAAAACGGCACATTTTCGGTCACGCGCCGTATGCGCCTTTCCGCAGTTGGCGCACTTCGGTGCGTCCTCCCTCGCCCTGCCGCAGTCCTTTGATATGTGTTCGCCTGCACAGCGAACACACTTGGGCGGCCGGTGGCAATTGGCCGATGAGTGACCAAATGCTTGGCAGCGGTGGCATTGGGGGGGGCCACGGCCACCCCTCCAAGCCTCCACAATGAGTCCCGGCATAGATAACAACTCGGTCTCTTGATAGAGGTGACCGAGTTCTTCGTGGGTCAGGTGATCCAGTTCCACGAAAAACGTGCAACCATGTCGTCCTTTTACTGGTGGGATGGCCCTCGCTCGCACCGCGGGATATCCTAGGGCCCGCAGTGCGGCGGTTAACTCCTCTGGAGGGGTATCTTGAGGTAGCCCTCTTATGGCCACCTTTGAGGGAAGCGAAGACGCAGGACTGTAGCAGAACCACGCTATATTGGGGTCCTGCTTAGCTGCTTCCGTTAGGTGACGTTGCACTATCCGGAACTCTTCCTCTGATTTTGGAATGAATCGTACCCCTTTACCCAGTTGGTCGAGCGTTGGGTGCATGACCAAGCTTCGCCCTGATGTCGCTGAAGTGCTTCGTCCAATTGGGGAAGCACTCCACCGTTATTGGGGGGTATTCTGACCTCGGAGCTTTAGGTCCTGCTTGGAGTTGTTGCTGTTGTTGTTGGCGAAGCTGTTCCGCCCGGCGCTGCTCGTATGCTCGGGGCGACGGTGGTGCAGCGGCAGCTGCAGCATAGCCAGATGGCCCTGCCTGGGGTGAGGGGGGGCGAGACGTCGCCACAGGGGGTGGTGACGCCAGGCCAGCATAGCTAGTGGAGTCCCGCGGCCAACTAACGGACTCCTCCATCGCACTAGCCACGTGCGTCTGGCCACCTTCCTCTTCCTGCGGTGGGGGGACCGGTGGTTGCGGGTGCCGGGCATAGGTTCTCAGAACCGCGGCAGCAGGTTCAGCGGGCGATGAAAATGTTGATGGTGAGAGCGCTGGTGACTGGTCCGTCTTCGGACGCTTGTCTTCACCCTCCTGAGACCCGGGTGATGATTCTTCGGAGCGCGGTCGCTTCGTCGCATCTACGCCCGATGTATACTCACATACATCGGCGGCGAATAAAGAAGCGGCGGACTTTTGCTCACCGGCTATAGGCCGGAAGCGGGGACGGAGTACTAGTGGTGCCGGTGGCGATGCTATCGGCGCGAATGGGATGACAGCGTTATCCCGCAAATCGCGTCTTACGACTGCGCGGGGAAAAGCGGGGCGCTCCCCCCGGATGCGTTGGTCCTTAGGGGGGGGCTCCCCCCTACCGGACATCTTGTACGATTTACTTGTGCGAGCAGTGTACTAATCTATGCCTACTTCTCGGCGAGTGTGGCTCCGCACGCCCTCGGCGCGTGCTACCCAGCCGGGTGAGACCCCTGGGGGAGGCCCAGCTAAGCGCCCGCGAGCGGGGACGGAGACCATACACGCGTGGGAAAAGAAGGACGGTGGTATCGCAGTGAGCACGTC
This sequence comes from Morpho achilles, assembly GCA_947086495.1. NCBI lineage: Eukaryota > Metazoa > Arthropoda > Insecta > Lepidoptera > Nymphalidae > Morpho > Morpho achilles. The sequence continues at coordinate 9,720,071 of CAMTZB010000024.1, forward strand.
TACAGACACCTTTTCCAATGAAAGGCGGTGTAGATCGCTGTCCGGACAGCTACGGCGAAGCAGGTGCACGCGATGCACTGCCGACCGCTTCCTCAAGCCGCGGCACGGGTCGCGGCGAGTACAACTGGCGTCGGGGGCAGAGGTGCAGGGGCGATAACCGAAACTGGCGAACAATTATTGCGTCTCCCACGATACGCGCAGCGATAACGTGCGCAAAAGTATTACGCGTCCGTTCGCTGAGCGCGCACGCACGAGACGTGCGTGCGCGACAAACAAATACAATATGTAATGTTTGAATTTCAAAACTATATAACAGATGGCTCTAGTAGCAAACAACATTACGCAATTAAACCCACGTTTCTTTGCACGTACTATTTCATTATTTGTACATGTTTAAATGCTTTTCATAAAAAAATATTAACAATTAAAATTTATTTTAAAAATTTTCGAATTCAAATTATACAACATAGCGTTACACTAGTGGAACGAGATAACATATTTAAATATAGACTTAACTTTAAATATAGAAAACCAAGCCTATATATGGTGTCGCATCACAGTTTTTGGTGAAGTTAGAAGAAGGGCTTTGCACGTATTTTCCTAAACATGAAGTTGAGGAAAATTTGGTGCTATCTTTATGTACATTTTTGGATCCGCGATTTAAACTGCATCCTTTTAAAGATAACATTCAGAGATCAACTGAAATAAAAGAATACATATTAAATTTAATGATAAATCTTATGAACAAAATAGATACTGTAGAATTTATACCCGCTAGCACAAGCACATACATGAATCCTCAAAATATTGAGGGCTTATCTATATGGGGAAAGATCGATCAGTCGATCGCAGAGACTATGCCTATAATCGATAATATAGCAACAAAGGCAAAAAATGAGGTCGACGCGTATTTAAATGAGGCTGTGTTAGCACGTAATTCTTGTCCCTTGGATTGGTGGAGATCCCACGCTTGCATATATCCCAATTTAACGCAAATATTTAATGAAAGTTGTCATATCGTTGTAACATCAATAGAATGCGAGCGGGTATTTTCAAAAGCGGGTAATTTTGTAACACTAAAAAGGGCACGGCTTAGCAGAAAGCGAACAGCAGAGCTAGTATTCTTAAAAAGCAACGAGCTCATATAATTAATGTAAATAGAAATTAGTTAATATAAGTAAATTTAAAAAACTGTACATAATGAATAATATATATAATAATAAATCATATATTAAAAAAAAATTTAAAAATATTGATTATAAAAAATGTCTATAAATGAATATAAAAAACCAAAAAAAAAAAATTATTTAAAAAATCTTGTAAATAAAAATGATTATCAATGAACTTTTAAATACGCTAATATAAAAAAATAATTAAATTACATGATAGTTTCATGTTATTTTTTGTTTATATTGTCAGTCCCAAGCCTGAAAAAGTATGAGAGAAAGTTCTAGTCAGATTCAACAATCTTTGTATGTATTATTTAGCTTTAATCTGTTATTGATCTAATCTTGTATACATACATACTTACATATATATATACACACACACACACACACACACACACACACACACACACACACACACACACACACACACACACACATATATATATATATATATATATATATATATATATATATATATATATCCTTCTATTTCATTCGGATATTCATTAAGAGGAATAGGAAAATCAAACGAGCCATTCTTTAAATAGATACTTTAATGTATTTCTTTTAATTTTTATTTCTTTAAATTAGAAGTTATTTTTCAAGTCATTATAGCTCAGTTTGAAATTTGAATGGGGCGGTCTGTATTCTGTAAATGACAGTAGATATAACCAGCTCGATTATCTTTTCCTTTTGTTTTCTAATCGATCATCCAGTATTTGTTTTTTAAAGGACAGAAAGGTTTTCTAAAGAGTCTCGGAAATATATATGTGCTTGAAAATTTATATGTTTTGTGCTAAACTATGATTGAATAAAATAAAAGAAATAGATTAGCGTTATTAATAAACAATAATTACATTAAATAGATTTAAATAGCGACATCTGTTCCGCAAATACCAAAATATTTGGCGTCTCTAAATAGTTCTAACAAATGTCAAAAGGTGGCAAGAGTTTGCTACAGTGGTTGGAAATAAATGTTATAGAAATAAAAATCGTTAAAGTTATTGTTTATAATGGTTATTATTATTATGATAGTAGTAATCGTTGCTAAGTTTATCCATTAAAAAATATATTTCAACAAAAAAGTAGGTCTATTAAATTTAAATATCTGGTAATTTTTTACAAAAAAAAACTTAAAAAAACAATTATTTAGTTGGGGATCGAACCTTGGCATTCACATTTCTCAAGTCTGCCCGTCACCCGAATAAGCTACGTCGACTTGACATTTATTGGCGAAAATTCAATTCAATATAAACGTTAGTGTTTTTTAATGCCCAAAAACAGGGATAAAACAATTTTTTTTTTACATAAAACCTAGCAAGATCAATTTTTCTCCCCCAAAACCTCCTACATGTTGAATTTCAGGAAAATCGTTGGAGCCGTTTCCGAGATTCGGAAAATATATTGTTACAACATGTTTTTAATACGACCTCCTTCATAGAGTTGGCGATTAATATGAAAAAGCATTGTGGCTGTCATATTTTTATGTGTCATTCGTTGAGTTGTAGCGAAAAGAGTAAATGGGTTGACTCTGGGAAAACTGCTTTTTATTTATTGAATAAGAATAAAGGAGAAATATCGTCGTTTATTATATTCAGAAGGGGATGTAACCTAAACTCACAAATAGAGTGGACAAAAGGAATATCTGGAAATTTAAAGAGTTTAAAGAAAAGACAAATGACGATCAATATCTTGAGACAACACGGAGAGTGCGAATTTCGTTAATATGAGAGATAGCTGCGATATGCGATGCTATGGAATAAAAAATGAGAGTTTTTATTTCAGAGATTATTGATGGTAATTGGTATTCGGTTAATTAATTCTGTGAGATCAACGTGACGATGTGCTATGTGAGGCCTTAGACGCGCCCGTGACTTTTGTTCGATGGAACTGTCAGCTAGAATGACGAATGTTCTCTGGATCTTTCCAGTTGTAACGATTGTTTTCTAGACTGTGGACATCTGCAACGACTGTCAGCTAGGCTCTGCCTGGAAGTGGTGATTGTTCTTTGAGCGTTATCATTTGCGAGTCTGTTTACGTGTGTATCTGCTGAGTTGGTTGCCACTAATTGAGCTGTGTTATGCCATGACAGTGATTGAGGGTGAGCTTGAGGTGCGAAATGCTTATGGTGCGAAAAGCTTAAGGAGTTGAGGAGTTGAGCTTAAAGAGTTGAGCATAAAGCGTGAGCTTAGAGTTGAGCATAAAGCGTGAGCGTAGTCCTGTCATGTCATGGCATGTGCGGTTTTCTTTTACAGATTAAAAGAGCAAGTACTGAGTTTCTTGCCGATTCTTCTCAGTACAATCAGCATTCCGAATCGGTGGTAGATTCATTCCCAGAAGTCAGCTTATGAGATTTGCGGGGTCGCAAATGTTGTCAGGATGGTCGACTGTTACAACATGTTTTTAATACGACCTCCTTCATAGAGTTGGCGATTAATATGAAAAAGCATTGTGGCTGTCATATTTTTATGTGTCATTCGTTGAGTTGTAGCGAAAAGAGTAAATGGGTTGACTCTGGGAAAACTGCTTTTTATTTATTGAATAAGAATAAAGGAGAAATATCGTCGTTTATTATAATATATATATATATACAAGATTAACTCATTTAAATATAAAGATTCATAAACAATAATCGAAATATATAAAAAACTTTTTTAAAATAACGTTTTTGAAGGCGAACAGCGTAATATAGAACCTATTTCTTTAATTTGAAGTTTTGACTTTGACAAATAGTGAATAAAAAACCTCGATATATTGATCAAATGTTATTCCTGTAAAAAAAACAGGATTTTTATACGTTACCCCACTATATTAACTTTAATTATACCAAATTTTATTGATATTGGTTCAGCGAATTGGCCATGAAAACGTAACAGACAAATTTTCGCATTTATTATATAAGTAAGGATGTAATGTTATAACTATCAAATTTATTTATTAGAAAATTTTATTAGAAAAAACGCGTTTTCCAATTGAAAGTATAACCTAAAAATATCGACCGTTTTTTAATTTGAATACGACGTAGGAATTACATTTTTTTGTATTAACAATAATTTACCAGAATAATAGTTATTAGCAAAAACGCTATCCGCTATTATATATATATTATATATTATTTACGTTAATGGACTAAATGATTGATTATACGAACAAATATAGTCTTTATGTCCTATACACTGCATACGACATAAAGAATACATTTGTTTGTATTTCAAAAGCATTAGCAGCATTAGCATTTCTTATACAAACAAATGTAGTCTTTATGTCCTATACACTGCATACGACATAAAGAATACATTTGCTTGTATTCCAATAGCATTAGCAATAGCAGGTATGATCACGTGATTAAAATCGATCATATCGTGGAACGAATATGATTCTTATATAGCAATCATACCCATGCCTAGTATGTAGGAGTGGAGCGAGATGCAGCTGAGACTATTTTCAAACGATTCATGCATAAATACGTACATGTGCAAGAGGGATGCGAGGTAGCATGTGTTGGCGCCTGTTGTAAAACCGCCCTGATGTATATGATAAATCATTGTATCGATATTGTATCGCTATGCATCGATGTTTTTCTTATATCTACGGTTTATCGTCATCCCTATGCTTGACCAAAGACAAACTATAAATATTTTTTGACCGGTTTAATTATCTTTTTTGTTAGCGGGGGCTTAAAGTATACTATTAAATCCATAAATTATATATTTAGGTTAGATTACTTTAATTTACTCCTCAATTGACAATTACTAATATCATTAATTTTGAAGGTGATACTTTACAACTTCTACTGTTCTGAAGGTTTGAAGTGAATAGGAGTAAAGTAAGTATTTTGAAGTTATTAAATCTAGATTGATAACGCCGGTTGTTTATAAAAACTAGCATATGTTATTAATGTGTTACGTAATAATAAAATAAGCATGAAGTGATTTCTGGATCCTCGTGTGATGTTTTCACAACTGTAATAATTGTATAATTTAACATTTTCGTCACGATAGCCGTCTTATAATCGTACGAATATAGAGACTCAATAAGAGATAATGTTCTTATAGCCTCCTATATCCCACTTAAATGAAGCGAAATTTGTTGTTCTTATAATTGATACCTTTTCAAGTCATATATCATCAATTATTTGTTCTGTTGTGTCCAGGGTAATATTTTTAGGTAATAGATTTAATATTAATTGTATTCCAAAGGAGATGGGCAACATCTGGCCTGTGCGGACTAAATAATGATGTACATAATAAAATATGAAATAGTAAATAACGCCAAAATAAATTAACACTATCTCTGTACTACTAGGGAAAACTGGTATTGAATAAAAAATATGGATCAGTTCAGTTACATATAAAGTAAAAATAAAGAACTCAAGTCACAATTTCTATCGAATCAGTATGAAAGTTGATATCAATACTATATCAATTAAAGAATGTAATATTCTGACTAATTTGCTGTAACTTTCATAACTGTTGTTGATAAATTATTTTTTGTTACCATAAAAAAAAGGATAACTATATTTATGCATAGTCCTAGCCTTTTTAATATTATTTATTATTTTTTATTTATATGGCCAACTTACAGAGTAGATTAATAAAATCGATTTATGCAGATAACAGTAGTCAAAAGTTGTCATTATATTAATTATCTGTCAATTGTTATGTTTCTAAACATGCATATTCGTGTTGTTTCATTCATCGTGAACGTTACATTTGTGAATTTCTTGTATTTGTGTGCCACTTTATAATGACGATTCATGTATTTTCTACTACTCACATATTATCTTTCCAGTGGATAATCTCATTATTTTGGATTCATATTTTTTCTTAGATTCTATTAAAAAAATATGTAGTAACTAATTCCAATACTCTATGTAAATCTGTCATGGTCATTAATTTATTTCTTCTTATTCCCAGGTTCTATCTAAAAAAGACTTGTACATACTTGAAGAGTAACTTTCAGTCTTTGTATTAAATATTATTTTATTTCTGTCTATTGAGGCCAAAATTGTAGGAGCTATTTGCCCATCTCCTTTCTATTTGTATATAGTTTCTCTGAGCCAAAAAAAGTATTAATACTACATACTAAGAAAATGAATCTTTTTCAATATTAGTAATCTGAAAGTCTGTAAAGCTTTTTGGGTAATTTGCTGGAGCAATATTAATATAGGTACAATTGAAGCATATATACTAGGTATACAAAGAAAATAAAATCCTGTTTCTTTTTCATGAACTGGAAAAAACAGTATTCTTACACTTGATGAGAATGAATAGCTTTTAACAAAATTAGGAATATTTTTTTATGTAATTATAACCCATGTTATAAATGCAAACAATGCTTCAAACATTGAATTAAGATTCAAGAATATTTAATTTATTTAATATTAAAGATTTTATTAAATGAATTAATTTGATGATTAAATTTGAAATATTTGTTATCTATGTGAGTATAGGTGTGAATTGAGGTATATAAGTTTTTTTTAAATATAGTATTGCATAAACGTCATAAAATTTATAAATATATAGCAATGAGTTAATTAAATATATTGTGTACATTAATATTGATGATGTTTAACGAGATTAAAGTTATACTGGGCTAAAATATAGGAAAAATGCTATTTTTCCTTCAGGACCAAAAAAATCACATTATTTAGACCTAACAACACAGTTGTTGATGTCAACACAGGTATATTTTTCATCATGCATTTATTCATGGAAACCTTATAGTTCAGTATTAACATAAATTATGACATTGACATTTTTAACACTCATATAATAATTGTAACGCTTTGGCTACATTAGCGGACTACGGCGTATATTAGGTGTTACGGCAATATATGTGGCCGGGTACATCGTTACAACGCGATGTATTCGGACGCATACGATGTAGCATCGGGCCACTGTCGGTAAACTAACGAGCATCAAAGAGATTTGTCGCGACAATATTTGCTTGAGTGGCCACACTTACGACACTTCATTGTCGTCCAGACTTTGAAGTGGGACGACAGACGCACAAAACTCAATAACGAATATTCGCCCTAGGCCACTTTCCGAATCTTCGACCGCTAGTGTAGACAAGATCATCGTATGTGCCCGACACACGTTGTTTTGCGCGACAACGCGACACGAATCTTCGCGCGCTAATGTAGGCCCGGCGTTAGTGATATTTAATTTTTTTACTATTCATTTTTTTGCTATTTGATTTTTACTATTGCAGCTAGACCTATTTCTTCAAATCAAGAAGATAATTCCATGGCCAACAAAGATGACTCCATGTTGCTGTGTTGTTTTTAAATTGTACTGTTTTACTATTTATAGACATATAAAGAGATTTTTTTTGATCTAATTATATTATTTGTGTTATTATATAAAGCTTTTATAATTATGAGAAAGTTAAATTTTCCTAAATAAAAAAGTCTACATACCCATTGAACAACTAACCAAATTATTTGATGAAAAAAACTAGCACTCTTATCACCTTAAAAAGCAATTAATTGCCAGTGGCAAATTATTGGGTTAAATAGAGCCAACATTTATGAAAAGCACAAGTTAATTTATTTACATTTACTGAAAATGTTTACCTAATAAGAAATTTCTCGCATATAGAACTTATTACATAGTAAGTTTTACAACATTAAACTCCAAGGCCATCACTAATGCAAGTTGTGTGACAGTCCTTGACCCTTGCCATCTGGATTAAGTCGTTTGATCTTTTATTGTAACTTCCAATATCTAAAAAGAACTAGTTTTTCTTATATTCGTTTGATTAAGAAAGTGACTTGTTTATTTAATTGCTAACAAACTATAAAAATTACAATCGCATTTTAGACAACGCTCTTTAATAACGCCACATCTTCAGTTACGTGTTTAATACGCTTCAACTATGCTCTCTATTAACCTTTGTAAATAATTTTTTATGCAACTATTTTGGTATGAAGGCAATTGATCACATATCGTGAGATTATGTCAATCAAAAAACTGATATGTCTGTATTCATCTTACTTTTGACGTCATCCATGCGTAAAGCATGAAACCATTCAACGCAAACGCAGTGATTTTGCATTCACTTTTCATTCGATAGGAGGCCGTGCTTGCGAACGGTTGTATTTATTTTCTTTATGGGTCTGTAAACAACATTTAGATTTCGTTTCTGTATTTGTATGTGGTCGTCATTATGGGGCGCATATTCAGATTTGCGATTGTTTTGTTATTAGCAGACAGCACTATGGTCAATTTTAGGGTGCTTGCGCGAGCCATGTCGAGCGTTGCGAGAGCTTTTGAAGCAAACGGCGTGGTGCCTGATGTCGTCTTTAAAGCGCCGGAGGCTAAAGTAACGGTGAGTTCATTTATAAAAAAATTGCTTTATGAATTGTAAAAATCCTTGTTATTAGTGTAATTGATGATGAATGATATTTTGTTATAGCTATCACGCCCTCACTGTCAATCCTCTGAAGCAATATTGTTGACATTTGGTATAATTTAAGCTAATATACCGGGCTAACATATAGGATAAAAAAACTGTATTTCCTTTGGGAATTGGAAAAAAATATTTAAGTGCGTAATTAAAGTTATTAAAATACAAAAATTGATAAGACGAAGTCGCGGGTACAAAGTTTTTTTTATAAAGACTTGAATTGTCATGGGTCCGCCGTGTGGTACCCAGCTGACTAAAATACCAACCTCCATCCACCATTTCCATATTCCGTCCACCATTTTCACCCTCCGTCCATCCTCATAACCTACGGAGGTGTCGTAAAAGGCGACTAAGATAAGTTGACTGAAGATCGGGCCGATCGTAAAATACCTAGCCAAATTATGTGACATATTTATAACATGTTGTATCAACCCCACTTAGAGTGGGATAATGGGAGGAGTATGATGATGACTTGAATTTTGATGGGTGATAAAGTTGCCGATGTAACTTATATAATTTGATTATATTAACTTGCTAGCAAATGCAAATTTCACTTCAAGCAACACCCTTGAAATAACATAGGTGTACCACATTGAATGACGTTTTGTGTCAACTTTCTCGCAATTCATATGTATTATGTCGCTAATGGAGTTTCATTTCCGATAATAGTTAAGTGTATGTTTGTTAAACATACAATTTTACCTGTAAAAGAATTGACGTGTTCAATAATCGCTGTTGTGTGCTATTAATTTATTTTCGAGGATAACAATCCGGTTTATCAGCAAGTGTTTAACAGACATATATTAGTATATTTGCGATAACACTAATGGGGTATAAGTAAGTAGTATGAAGTATGGTGAATTAATCCCAAGGTAGTTCCATGTACCCAAGGTTTTTATTACACAACCTTAATTAACCATGAACACCTCAGCCATCGATTGCACGATTCTGTCACGATTGTCTGGAGGTTTCGCATTCGAATATTAACTCGTTGACACAACCTTAACAAAGCCATATTAGACTTGCCTAAAGAAATATATAAAATTTAGTGTAAGAAATATGCTTATACTTGTACGTAAAGCATATTACACAATCCTACTATATTATAAAAGTTTGTGGGTATGGATATGTTTGTTACTCTTTCACGGCGAATCCGCTGATCCAATATCGATGAAATTTGGCACAATTATTCCCTATACACGAGTATACCATATAGGCTATAGAAATCCTGTTAATTCTACAGGTATAGGATGACATTGAAAAGAGCATTATCAAGCTATCACGCGACAAACAGTCCGCGCGTACGAAGTTGCGGGTAAAAGCTAGTATTGTATGAGTGATAAAAATGATTGGATTATGAAAATCCTTTCAGCTTCATACAGGACTGCGGTTTAATGTTAGTTGAAAATATTTGAAAGATTTACCGCGTAGTTACTTTTTAGTTCATCTCAGTAAGAGCAAACCTAAATTTGACGATTCACATATGCTTGCAAAAAGTTACTTGAATAAAGATTAGTACCTGGGTGTCCGAGCTTTGCTCGGTAATTTTTTAAATGTAAAAAAAAATTGATAAGATAAATGAAAAAATAATAGAGCAAGTGGGGCTCGATCCTAGGTATTTTCACCTTTCTATACCGCGCTTTCCCCAAATGAACTACCATGACTTTACGTTTGACAGCGAAAAATAGTGATTGTCTCTCTCTCTCTCTCTCTCTCTCTCCGGCTATGTATCCCACATGGTGGTGGGGTCAGACTTCCTTATTAATCTTCTCCACTTCGCTCGGTCATGGACATCGTCGTCGGTAACTTTGCATACACTCTTATCTTTTAGCACTACTTCTTTCCACCTTGTCTTGGGTCTTCCAACTGGCCTTGGACCTGGGATGGAAAAATAGTGATTGTATTCAAAGTAAATTAAAAAAATAAATTAGAGCCTCTCTTGTCTCTCAATTAACTACGCTAAATACTGATATTGAGAGTTTTACTTCGCGATTATGGTTCACCAAGGAGATACATGTAAATGTATCAATTTGAGATAGGAATTAAATAATGAAATGTCCTGTTTAAGTTTTAGTTCTAATAATGTTGAATGTCACAATATTAAATACCTATAACTAAATGCTGAGTTATCACTGAAAATGCTGAGTTATCGAGTATGTGTCTTAAGTACTATTTATTTTATTTATATCTTGTCCTTTCGTGGCATCCCCGCCTCTTGGACTGTCTTTCTGTCCTTTCAGAGCTCAAAGCTTGGCTCGAAGAGCTCCCTTATTCGAATAAGGAAAGGGAAAGGGAGTCCCCCTTTGTACAATTTTTATTTTATATATATATCAGTGCCATGTATGTTTTTTTATAATTTTGTTCAATAAAGAAATCAAACAAACTCAGATTCTGAATCAGATTATGCAGAACGCTTTGATAGGGAATTTATTTGTTATTAATTATAACAAATTAGGTCCAAATTGCAATTTCATTTCTTAGTCCGTACAGCGAAATGTAGCTTGTCATTTTCCTCTCCATTACCTTATCTGTAACGCGCTTCCAAAAATTGAACCTTGGACTTAATTAATTGTTATTGCGGCAATTACCTGGTATACATTTAATAATTATGAGAAACAAAAACTTATTAAAAAAATTGTTATTCAATATATTTAAGTTTGGGTTATAAATAACGTGTTTCATCCAAAAAAAATTGACATGTTATACAATTTTTTATAAACTACGCTGCAGGATTTAGAACAAACAAAAGTTCTTTGGTCCAATATCTCTTCAAGCGTAAATTAGGCATCATTAGGTGTCTTCCACAGACAAGTACCTCATATATGACTTGTAATCGGCGATTACAACTGATTAAGTGCAAGCACGATCGTTTAGCGTACTTGGTTGTACTCATTGATCATCTTTTATGATTGCCTACGATCGCCTACAGCCGGGAAATTGTCTGTTTTGGTACACCCATCGTTGGGTGATTCGTATGATCGTATGTATCGTATGATAATACGGACAATCGTGTGGACATGTTCGTGCCGATCGTAGACACGAGCGACGATCATCGCCTACTAAATCTCTTAAAAATACTTATTTATTTGATTTATTTCTTTCTTTTTATACATATATTTACAAAAGAGAAAGAAAAATTAAAAAAGCACATGTATAAAGGCGGCGGATCCCTAAAAGGGATCTCTTCCAGTCAACCTTTGAGTAATAGAAGGAAAAGGACAGGAATTGGAGAAGAAAGAGAGTACGGGTCATGTAGAGAAAAAGAACCAGTTTATATAAATGTAACTATTTATTCTATTAAATAATTTTGGTAAATAAATAGATGAAAAAATGTTAGTAATACAAAATTACTTAAGATAAATATTTTCTAGTCTGTAACTTAAATACCGAAAGGGAAAGAGATTTACGGATTGATACTGGTAAACCAATAATAATAATGATACTTTTTTATCTTAGTGCATTATAAGTTTTATGATCGGTGACGTGCCTAAAATATTGTGACGGCGACATTGGTTCGCTGTGTATACAGAGCAATAATTCTCATTGTATTCAATCTTGCCCAACTCTATTAGAATAGTTTAATAGCACACAAATACTTGAATCCGTAGATGATACGTAACTACAACTTGTTAACGAGGATTTAATGAGGATTGTCATGGTCGCCATGTTTCTATTACAAGTAGCGGCCTTATTGTATAATAAACGAGGTGGATATTAAAACTCAGTTATAACGCGTGCTTCTTGAGAGTTATGATAATTATTTTTGTTTTTCTTTACACAAATATATATCATCATCATTCTCCTGCCCTTATCCCACTGTAAGTGGGGTAGGTACAACATGTTTAAAACATGTAACATGTTTGGCTACCTATTTAATTTACGACCGGCCTCCTTACTGACGTCAACTCACCTTAGTTACTTTTTAATACACCTCTGTAAGAAATGAGGGTGGTCTGTTCCACTCAGCCGGATACCACACGACATAAATAGTATATGCATATTATCTATAAATAAGTTGTGATTGTAATTGTGTGACTTACTTAAATAACATTTACGTACGACGAATGTATCTACTTAGAACTAAGTATGAGGCTGTCAGATTTTTATCTATAATCTTCATTAAGTCGCTATGCAATTGCTAAATTATTTTTAAATACTACATTAAATTCTTTACACTTATCTATAAATCGATAGAACTTATTTTAGATCTATTTTGTTAACTAACCTACGAGTATGTAATAGTACCTAAACTATACAAAACGGGTGCGTTCAAGTGCTTAGTTCGAATAAATAATTTAAATACTGAAAGTAATTTACAACTACTCTTTTTTTATTAATAACAACCAACCCGCGATATATTTTCCTTAACACGCCTCGCCATCACTACCTTCACAATAGAAGCGTAATTGGACAAAATTACACTATAAAATAACATTCGTAATAAAGATACTCATATTCTTCATACTTCACTTGTATATCCTTATAAATTGTAAACATTATTTTGATATGTTTTGATACAATTAGACAAGAAATTCATTTCATCTACAAATAATTACAATTGAAATAGATTTTCGTTAAAAGTTTGTATTAATTATTTGGAAGTAGACTTTTTTTTAGATTCTTACATAAAAAGACAAAAAGCGGCAGGTACACATTTATAAAAAAAAAATTTGTTGTGAAAAGTGTTTGCCTTAATATATTTGGATAATTAATATAATTCATTAATTAGCGCTCATTATACTATATAAAATTATATTAACTGCTGACAAAGTTTTGTACTTTACACAGATAAAAAAGGTAGCCCAGGAACATCAATTGATATAAACACAAAACTTCTCTTCTCAAAACGCTCTATTGAGAAGTATATTAATATTATATATTTAATGTGTGTCGAGAAATATCATAGTACAAAGTAGGAACCGACATAAGCTTGCTGCTCCTCCTTTTGCTATCTTTAATATTTAAATGAGTTAATCTTGTATATATATATATTTTCCGAATCTCGGAAACGGCTCCAACGATTATCCTGAAATTCAACATGTAGGAGGTTTTGGGGGATAAAAATTGATCTAGCTAGGTTTTATGTAAAAAAAAAATTGTTTTATCCCTGTTTTTAGGAATTAAAAATACGAACATTTATATTGAATTGAATTTCGCCATTAACTGTCAAGTCGACGTAGCTTATTCGGGTAACGGGCAGACTCGAGAAATGTGAATGCCAAGGATCGATCCCCAACTAAATAATTGTTTTTCTTTAGTTTTTTTTTTTTTGTAAAAAATTACCGAGCGGTCACCCAGATATTTAGTATTATATATTTAATGTATCGAGAAGTATCATAGTATAAAGTAGGAACCGACATAAGCTTGCTGCTCCTCCTTTGCGTTTGGCAATTGTATGCAAGTCGTTTGTGGGTTTGTGTATAAGATTCTATAATAAAATTCCGCAATCAATTTTAGCTTTGCTATTACAGCAGTTTAAAACAGTATTAAAAAGACTAATTATTGTAACAATTGTTTAAGAATACGTGGATATAGCTACCCTTCAGCCATGTACAAGACAGAACTGAATAAATGTAACTAGTTATAAGATTTTTTTTAAAGAGAAACCGCTAAGTTTCTTGCCGGTTGTTTTTGGTAGGAACAGCTTCCGAACCAGCAGTAAAGTTTACGATTCAAAAGCACTTATTTACTTAATTAAATAAAGTATAATTTGAAACAGCTGTTACTAAGCTTTCTTTTATATTGATACATTCAGGTGCTATATCCGACCGGCGTCGAGGTCAGCAACGGAAATGTTCTTACACCAACGCAAGTTAAGGATGTGCCGAAAGTTGAATGGGAGGGCAGCCCTGATGCATTTTATACATTGGCTATGACTGGTAATCTTCTCATTATTTTATGTCATAAGGAATCTTTAATTTATGCTACTTGTACGCAGATCTAAGAATTAATATACAGTGGAACCTGGATAACTAAAATACATAAACTCCATAAAACCTCTGTAACTTCAAAAAATAATCTTCCCCTTCTATCAGACCCCAAAATCTGTATAACTTAAAATACGCAACCTCTAACGAAATAATTTCAATGCTGACTTTCTTCATTTCTTAAGTTATTGTATAACTTAAAGAAATGTTTTGACGCACTCATACGTAACATAAACTATGTACCCAGTAATTATGATGACAAAAATCTCCCTTTTCTTCGGGAGAACAGGAAAAAATAGTACATAATCGAGGGTATTTAAACATGTTGGTTGACGATAAAGAAATCCAGCAACAGCTTTTGTATTATAAGTTTTATTTCAAATGAGACATTATGCAATCAAATAATAGAATTGTATTACTTCACGACGCAGTACTTTAATCACTTCATTATCCTCCTGCCCTTATCCCACTCTAAGTGGGGTCGGCTCAACATGTTATAGACATGCTGTCGCATGATTTGGCTGCGTTTTTACGGTGGGTCGCCTGCCTGACTTCAACTTACCTTAGTAGTATCTTACGACACCTGGGTAAGAAATGAGGGTGGTCTATTGTACAAAGCCGGATACCACACGGCGGTTCGACTTACCTTAGTCGCCTTTTACAACACCTTGGTAAGAAATGATGGTGGTACTATTCTATTCAGCCGGATACCACACGGCGGTTTGTTACTATTTCTTATTTTCATTAATTTCCTTTAATCAAACTTTACCGCCTATGACCTATCCAAACTAAAAATTTGTTTAAAAAAATGCCAGGTTGATAAAAGATTCGCTTACCTATCTATCGCTTATCTAGGTTAATACAAAGTTTGTCCATATTTAAGTTATTTGTCTGTGGAAGACACCTAATGATGCCTAATTTACCACACGGCTATCAGTACTCTAATCACTTAATGAACTAAAAACTAGGTATGCAAAAAACGTCGAATCCTATGAAGGTATTTGCTAAATAATAGTTTAAAACATTCCATCGTTACTGCTTTTCGTTTTCATAGATCCAGATGCGCCGTCTCGCAAGGAGCCCACCTTCCGCGAGTGGCACCACTGGTTGGTCGGCAACATCCCCGGTAAGGACATAGAGGCTGGAGAGACCCTCTCGGCATACATCGGCTCCGGACCTCCGCCGGGCACCGGCCTCCACCGTTACGTATACCTGGTCTACAAGCAAGCTGGAAAAATTAACTTTGATGAACCCAGACTTCCTAACAAGTAAGTTTTAGAATCTATAAAAACTTAAAATATCTCTAATTTTAAAACATCTCGGACCATAGAGCGAATTTGCAAAAGAGTGTTTTAATTTTTTTTGATAATAATGTCGTGAATGTAAAGAAACTGTGTTGAGCACAACAGAACGACATTTTTATAACCATTTTTATTATAGGGAACGGCATAATAAACAAAACTTTCACAACTCCATGTTAGATGTTGTAGCTACATTACAAGACCAACTGACTACTGGGAGGACTGATTACTCCCAAGTTAACTAAAACGGAAGGAAGCAAAAATGACTCTTCGTGGTTTTATGACAAATATGGTGTTAGTACAAATACTCATCTAGGTACTAGGTATCATGACAAACTTTATACAATAACAAGAACACAACGGATAATATAAATTATCCGTTGTGTGTAAAGTAATATAAATTAATGTTATACTCCTAACATTATATTAAATCGTGCTAACTATATGAGTTCCCAGCTTACTTAGAAAGTTTAGTTAATTCGATGAATAAAGCCATAGGAATTTCGGTCGGAATCCCTTTTTTCAAATTTGCTACACAATGAATAATGCAAGCAAAGCTCCCTAGTTGTAAGCTATCAAGTTTGGCAGTGCGATATTTTAATTAATCGATTTATGCCAAAGTTATCTAATACTTTCAAGCGAACTGTGGACTCATTTAATGTCGTTTCGTCGGTACCACTATCTAGAAGCGTTGATTATTGTTCACTAACTATATGCAAAATACGAATTCCATACGGACAGATTAATTAACTTTGAAAATTACGAAGGATGATTTGTGTTCTTCTTGCAACTAATTATAATTAATGATACCTTTGTAGCAAAAGACGTCACAAAGTACTCAGACGAACTCAAAAAAATCGAAGGTATTGCGGTTAAAGCAGCACAAAACCATCTATCTGTGTACTTAGTGAGAGTTTCTTGAACTCGATCGCGTTAGCATAACTCCAATTTGTATGACGCAGCAACAGCGACATCAATTGACCGCTGTTAAATACACTCATGACTCGTGAGCTACCACTCCCACCGAACCCGACATTCACTTAGGTGACCTGGGCCTACGGCCCGAACATAGTCCAGACCATTAAAGCCTCCGAGGACCGGCCCGGGCAAAGAGGTTCGCCTCGAGGCCAGTACCCCGCCTTCCACTCAAGGATATGCGAGATGACTTTCTGAGTCATGAGTGACTCGTGAGCTACCACTCCCACCGAACCCGACATTCCTTAGGTCACTTAGGTGACCTGGGCCTACGGCCCGAACATAGTCCAGACCATTAAAGCCTCCGAGGACCGGCCCGGGCAAAGAGGTTCGCCTCGAGGCCAGTACCCCGCCTTCCACTCAAGGATATGCCAGATGACCTCCTGAGAAACTTGAGAGACCTGAGAAAGAGATATGACAAAAATTTCTAGTTGTTTTATAATATAATTTCATTTTTTTCAGTTCTGGTGACAACCGTGGCGGATTCTCTATTTCGAAATTCGCGAAGAAGTATAACCTTGGCGACCCCGTCGCTGGCAACTTCTATCAGGCCGAGTACGATGACTACGTGCCTATCCTGTACAAGCAATTGGGAGCCTAAATTTTCTACGCATCCAGCATAACGAAATACAAGATATGACAATAAATTGTCTCACTAAAATTGGCTGTAAATAAATTCTTCCACGTAAATATTAGGTTATTGTTATAAGGAAAAGTGTTATATAATATTCATTGGTATCTTTTATTTAAAATTGAAAATATTCAAAGTTAAATTGATTTCATGGTTTTGGTTATAAAGAAAACGTTGTTCTGGAAGCGTCTATAAACTATTGTTTTAATTATTCTCTTGAGTTTATAATAAAATATAAATATATAAGACTTAACGTGTCGTTTCTTATTTAAATTCGTTCGATAAATGTTGCCCCTCAAACGCAACAATTTTTCATTAATGTTATTTAAAAAAATATTTACTCTTGTGTTGAAGTTTGACATGCATTTCTGAACATCATCATCCTCCTGCCCTTATCCCACTCTAAGTGGAGTCGGCACAACATGTTATAAACATGTCATATTGTTTGGCTACGTATTTTACGACCGGCCGCCTGCCTGACGTCAACCTGCCTTAGCCGTATTTTACGATTCCTCGGTAAGAAAGAGGATGGCGTATTCTATTCAGCCGGATACCATACGGTGGGTCGCCTTACCTTAGTCGCCTTTTACGACACCTCGGTAATAAATGAGGGTGGTACTATTCTATTCAGCCGGATACCACACGGCGTACGTGCATTTCTGAACGTCTTGTGGATTAATAAAGAATTCCCGGTTATCATAATTTTTTTATTGGCACGTTGTTCGTTAACTATTTTAGTACTACATCAGTATAGTTCGCACAGCGTGTGACAGTTTCCGTATCACGTTTACTTAGAAAGAGTTGTGATAGCCTAGCGGTAAGACCATTCGACTCTTTCGACGGAGTCACGGGTTTAAATCCCGGGCAAGCACCAATGAGTTTGCTGGTAAAACTTATGTGTCTAATTGATGATTGCAGGCAGTAACAAGCCAATATGATTAGAGAACAACAAGTTAATATGATTAGAGGTTATGGCCGGTATATAATCAATTTGTAAAGAGTATGAAATTATCTTAATAGATTTTTATAATTAAGGCAGAACACAGTCGTAAGAATAAATTCTTATTGAAAAAATAATAAAAATCGTAATGGAAGTATTTATATATTTTAGTGCAGCAGTTAAACACCTAAACTCTTATAAAGTTGTGGAACATAGTCGTCGAACTGTGCGCGGTAGAAGTTGCCGGCCACTGGTTCTCCAAGGTCATACTTCTCTACAAACTGCTTCGTGGAGAAGGCGGCACGGCCGTTAATAGATCTGGAGACAAGAGGTAAAAATCAACATACTTGCTTCTACCCGCTTCCATAGTTGCAAAGTTATTTGCAAGTGTTTTGTTCGTAAGCGTGTTAAAAATATGTACTACTTAAACTTTTTGACAAAAATGTTTGTAATGTAAAAGTACTTTGCTTCTAAAATTATATTTGTTTTTTATTTCAAGGTATTTCATGTAATATTTGATTTCTTCTTTATATTAATTAATGGCTTAATTCTAACGCTCTGTTTATAACCTACAGACTTATTTGCAAACCAGAGGGGTAAATTATTCTTTTAGCAGTCGCAATAAAATCACTTTTGTTTAGATTTTTTTTGCTATTTCCTTTGTTTTTTTATATCTATTTGGTGTGCACTAAAAGGTTATATTATTATAATTTTTTTTAATGGTTACTAATATTAAAACAGTAAAATTTCAAGATAACTACTGTCCCGCATCATCAAAAAGGCCTGCTTATTGGGTCTTTACCATATTTGTCTATTTAAAAAAAGAAAACAGTAGAAGTTGTGCGTTTACGATCTGTGTAAATGTAGAATTTTATCATTTTTTTTTCATTAAATCTTGGAACTAAATATAGAGCTATAAGATCATAGATAACATAGAATAAAAATAAAATATTTATTTTTGATATTGTAACACATAAGAACTAAGAACTTACTTATTGTCAAGTTTCTTCTCATCGAAACTTAGTTTCTCTGGTTGTTTGAACAGAATGTATACATAGCGATGAATGCCTGTGCCCTCGGGTGGTCCGGAGCCAATATATCCAGATAGCACTTCACCCTCCAGTACTTTATCCCCTGGGATGTTGACTACGAGCCAGTGATGCCATTCGCGAAATATGAGCTCGGGGCCGTCGTAGTTGTCGGGATCTTTAACATATTTAACGTTTATTTTTTTTCTATTAAGCCCCAACATTAACAAATGCACAAAATTTAAGCCACATTATTAAGAAGTAATCGAAAGTAAAGTAGTCAAAATAGACCTTAAACATTCAGTTAAAAAACCTAGGTTTCCTATACGGTATAACCGTATAGGAAAGCAGTACATTTAAGATTCTGGCACAGTGTTGTTTAAAAAACGCTTGAGACTTATGGATTTAATGTATCTTATGAATCTTGCTTATACGTCTTAGTAATATGACGTTAATTAATGCCGGTACTTTAACGATTTTATCAATAAAGCAAATGTTGTCTTAATGAATTTGGCGTGGCCGATATTTGTAATAATTAGCAACTGACCGTAAAATATACTGTTGACTGTTGATAGACTAAATTACCAGACATATTCTGTTTGAATATTATATTCTATTGTGTCATAATATAGGTTTAATCAATAATCTAGTAAAGTTTTCTCACGTTAATATGTACTTGTTTATACGTAAAGCATATTACAAAATTGAAGATTATTTGAATGATAAAAATCTTTATATTTTAAAATCTTTTCAGCTTCATATAAGACTGCGGTTTACCAAGGTAAAATTAAATTGAATGATTGACCACCGAGTTTCTTGCTGGTTCTTCTTCGTTCCGAAACAGTTGTAGCTTCATTAAATCTAATTGATCCTTGACAATTCAAAAGTGCATACAAAAGCTTACTTGAATAAACATTATTTCCGTTTAATTTGATTTAAATTTAGATCATTCTGATCACCGAATATATCACTTTTTGCTCCTAGCATAATAAAATTTATTCTAAAAAATATTTTTTTGTATAATGTTTGGATTACAATTTATTTTGTAATAATGAAATTTGAACCCTACCTGTAAAGATAAGTGTGTAGAATGAGTCAGGGTCAGCTTTATATGATACGGTAGGTTGATCTTTCACTTGCGTCGGTGTAAGCTCGTTGCCTAGTTCAGCTTTCGCACCACTTGGGTAACTAAGCTGCAAGCATAAACTTCTTATTGATTTATTTCTAGATAGTTTTCCACATAGAAGTATCAAATATTACAATTACTCACTTAATACAATTTAAACATTATTATAATACTTTAAGAGCGTTTTCTTGACCGTCCTTTTGTAAAACATAAATCTAATCTCTTAAAACATAATTCGCCCTTCCGAAGAAATAAAGTTTTGATTTCCTATGCTTTTACATGAAAAAACAGACTTAAGGTTAACGTTTTTACTGTGTTACATTGCATAAAATTAAAAACAATTAGATTTTTTTTAGTATTCTCTTTACAAGTATTCGATAGTAATTTATATTCCGTTATCATTAGGTACTCGTACAGTAATAGATACGAAACCTATAATCTTGTTTTAAAAATTATCAAATAGACGTTATTGAATTTCCGTAGATGCCACAAATACGCGTTAATTCTGTATTTATTTCGATAATACAAATTTTGAATAATCCAAATTATTTTACGTATATTATGTATCTATTATTACGTATGCGATGTTACAGAATGAATTAATAAGGAAGCATATTGGAATTTCACAGCTATCTGAACGCCTAATATAGCCACAGAAGGTCCTAACATGTGTTGATTCTTGTAACTTGACGAGTTGTACCATTTATTTAATAATTAGAGCGAATTAGATAAAATATCTGGGTGACCGAGCTTCGCTCGGTAATTTTTTGCAAAAAAAAACTTTAAAAAAAGAAAAAAACAATTATTTAGTAGGGATCGATCCTTGGCACTCTTATTTCAAGAGGCTGCCCGCTAACCGAATAAGCTACGCCAACTTGACAGTTAATGGCGAAAATTCAATTCAATATAAATGTTAGTGTTTTTTAATGCCCAAAAACAGGGATAAAACAATTTTTTTACATAAAACCTGGATAGATCAATTTTTCTCCCCAAAACCTCCTACATGCTGAATTTCAGGAAAATCGTTGGAGCCGTTTCCGAGATTCGGAAAATATATATATGTACAAGATTAACTCATTTAAATATAAAGAAAGATTAACTCATTTAAATATAAAGAAAGATTAACTCATTTAAATATAAAGAAAGATTAACTCATTTAAATATAAAGATATTGACGTCTGTTTTTGATATTTAATGTGTAGACAATATTTTATTAAATTTGGGAATGATAAACGTATTGGGAAAATTAAAGGACTCGCAGACGTAAAGTGCTTAATAATGTAAAAGATATCATATCACAATTACGTAATCTGGTCTTGAACTTTATCGCAAATATTTAACATAAATATGTTAAGACCTTTATATAATCATCGATACTAGTAATCATATAGTGGGCATAATTTTAACGCGCCCGTTGGCACAGTGGGTAGTGACCTTGGCTTCAACTCCGCGGATTCGATTCCCGCCGTAGGCCAACATTTCCTATAAACAATTTGTTGGTTTTCGAACCTCGGTGTATATTTGTATATAAGTATGTATTTAAAATTACTACTAAGAAATATCCAATATCTGATAATAAAATACAATAATAATATATTGACAATTCGGAAAAATCTATATATACTATTTACTTAACTAAACTATTTTACAAAACAAGCATTAAAAAAAAATGAAATCAAATTAAAACTTATTAAAGAATAAAAAATAAAAATTAATAAATAGTGTAAATATATATATATATATATATTTACACTAAATCAAAACCAATGGATGGTTTTCCATTGCAATGGGGTAAAGTTCCTAAAATACTGGCAGCGTATTAAAATTATATATGTATATATTTACCAGATGTCTGTCACCCTTAAAATATTAAGCTACTTACTTTGAGGACGGATGACCGTGTGTCCCATAAAGTTATTATTTATAATACGATCAAATACAAAATTAATGAACTATAAATTTATCAAAGTGACAAAGAATGTATCCCTCAAATTTACATAAAATTACGGGAATTCCTTGTTCTTTGTCCGACGCATTAATATTTTTTGTAGCAGCACTTATTACAACCTATTTTTATTGTTTGACATTTACAGGACAAACTTAATAATTATTATATTTGGTATGGTTAATTCTATTACCTCTATGATTTCGGAGGGCGCCGAGTCAACAACATCGGGTACAATTTTACTGGATACGAATGCACTTGAAGCCGACATATTAGCTGAAACAGTTTCACATTTACAAACAACAGAATAAATAAAAATTAGAAGTCTTTATTGAGAGATTGTAAGAAAAAAAAATTGTTGTCAAATTATAAAGTGAAATTTTTAACATCATAATTTATGTAACCCCTTTTGCATATATCAACTTAGAAGATGATGTTGTTCGTTTAGAGATCAAGCACGTCTTATCCGCTTTAAATTAATAAAACAAATTCTACATTATTCACATCATCATTCTTTTGCCCTTATCCACTCTAAGTGGGGTCAACAAAACATGTTTTAAACATGTTGTTAGTATATATTTTATGACCGGCCGCCTCCCTAATGTCAACTTACCTTAGTCGCCTTTTACGACACCTCGGTAAGAAATGGGGTGGTCTATTCTACTCAGCCGGATACCACCCGGTATCCGTCCGATATTTGACATTATTCACCTTGGATAATATATAAAGATATAATATAAGGAAAAGAAAGTAAAGGTAGATGTACAAACTAAAATAAAAAAAGATTGATAAATTTCATGCATAAATTGTTAATCAAGCAGTCAATTATATTTCAAAGAAGTCGAAATCTTCATTATGTTACATATAAGTTTGTTGGCAGGAAACAGAAATGTTTTCCGTATTTGGTCTACTTACCAAACAAGAACAAAACAAAAACAATTTATTTGAACATTATAAATAGTCAAAATTAATTACTCATCTGAAATAATAGTTTCAATATTTATACAAAATTAGAGTTATAAAGGCTTATGTAACTTAATATATTTTACTTTTATATGCACATTAAATAATTCAATTCATTTGAATTGAAAATTATGCAGACGAAAAGGACAGAGTCCTTTTAAACCTCATCTATAGTGTTTGTTCTAACAGGGAAATAATTATTTATAAAAAAAATTAAGGTAAAAAAATATAGGTATTGGTTTATTACGAAAATTAAAAAAAGAATGACTGAATACGGTTATTGCATATTGGTTATAAATTTATGTTATAACTTAATCATATTGTTAAATATTTCGACGAAGATTAAAACTCACCTTGACAATGGGACGTGTGAATTCAAATTATTCACA
Organism: Morpho achilles; assembly: GCA_947086495.1. Classification (NCBI taxonomy): domain Eukaryota; kingdom Metazoa; phylum Arthropoda; class Insecta; order Lepidoptera; family Nymphalidae; genus Morpho; species Morpho achilles. The sequence continues at coordinate 9,743,878 of CAMTZB010000024.1, forward strand.
AAACGTATGAGCGATTTTAATACCAATCGCCAATCGTACGCTCAAAACATCACTCAGCTGATAAGGAGTTTCTTTAACTGTTTTGTGGCGATAACCTGTGCGATGCGAACAATGTGTGATAAAATAGGCAATTATTTTTATCACGCGGTCAAAATAAATATCTCTCAATACATTCACATAAGGGCAGGACATATAGGATTCGATGGAGTTTTCCGATTTCAACCTTTTTTGTTATTATCTTAACCGACCATGATCGTCCACACTTCTCTTCGACAAACGCCATTTGAGCCCAAAAATTAATTGTGATCTAGAAGTCCCTAAATTAATATGGGATGCCATACTAAAGTTTTAAGTATTAAGGATAGCGTATCCATTTTACCTTCCAAGAAAATAATCACGGGTGGTACAGGTGTACGTACTATAGCGTCACCATATATGTATAATAATATTCTATTCGTACGGAAAAAAAATATCCACATGTATAAACCAAAATTTACGCCGTGTGGTATCCGGCTGAATAGAATAGTACCACCCTCATTTCTTACCGAGGTGTCGTAAAAGGCGACTAAGGTAAGTCGACACGCCGTGTGGTATCCGGCTGAGAAGAATAGACCAACCTCATTTTTTACCAAGGTCTCGTAAAAGGCAACTAAGGTAAGTCGACCACCGGTGTGGTATCCGGTTTAGTAGAATAGACCACCCTCTTTCTTACCGAGGTGTCATTAAATACGACTGAGGTAAGTTGCCGTCAGGCAGGCGGCCGGTCTTAAAAACGCAGCCAAATCATGTGACAGCATCATGTTGTGTCGACCCCACTTAGAGTGGGATAAGGGCAGGAAGATGATGTATGAAGCAAATTTTGATGTATATCATGGACATAAGAGAGATCGCAAAAAGCTTGTGATTCCAGTAGCGACTCAGCAGAGTTAGCAACTCATTCGTTGGTCTCGGTAGTCGCTTCAACAATAAAATTCCGCAATCCATCCTAGACCAGTTTACGGAAAGGTTTCAATTAGGTGTAAGAAATATAAATAAATAAATAAATAAATATATGGGACACTTACACGGTCGTCCGTCCCCAAAGTAAGTAACTTAATACTTGTGTTATGGTAGACAGAAAACTGGTGAATATATACTTATATATTTTTAAATACATACTTAAATACAAATATACAACCAGGCTCAAAGGCCAACAAATTCATTTATTGAAAATGTTGGCCCTCGGCGGGATCGAACCCGCGACCCGCGGAGCTGAAGGCAGGATCACTACCCACTACGCCAACGGGCCAGTCAAATGGTTATATATAAAGCATATTGCAAAATTGAAGATTATTTCGATGATAAAAATGACTGGATTTGAAAATCCTTTCAATCTCATACAATACTGCGGTTTAATTATGTAAAATTGAAAATGTTTTTTTTCTGGTTCTTCTCGGTATGAGCAACATTCTGAACCAGTTGTAGCTTTATTAATCATAATAAAGCTGCAACAATATTTTGATCCTTGACGATTCAAAAGTGCTTAAAAATTGCTTATTTCAATAAAGAACGAAAACATACAAGTTTATAGAATAAAAAAAAAAAAATATTTCAAGACAAACAATTTATTAATTTTTAAAAACAAATTCAAAAGTGATATTGAAAACAACAACAAAGTTACTAATCGTATAAACTACATGATCTTATACTACAGCGATAAAATATCTGTATTTTACAAAAAAAAACAAGTCTTATTACGCTAGTTAATATTCTTTTCAATTTATACATAATTAATATTTATTGTTATATTTAAGCCTTAAGAAACATAAAATATTTTGTCGTTTATTAGAATATTAGTTTGCTACATGCCATTTAATTAAGTAAAAATATACCTTAATAATTGAATTAAGTATAGTATCATCAAATTAAAGTTAAATTATTTTGAGAAAAATTTGTAGTGATATATCGTAATCATAATCGATAAATATAATCCTGCGATAATTAAGTCTGCACAGGAAAATGTGTATCTTAATGTAAGTATACATGTAGGTATATGCCGTCCGATTTCGTATCAGAGCTGATAATTTTCTAGAAACATATATATATATATATATATAAGTTGTATATGATATGTACAAATGTATATAGGAAATTAAATAATAACTAAATATTTACTTTTAGTTTGTAAAAAAATTACTTAATATAAAAAAACGTATGCGTTCACTTGTTAAATAATATCAGCTGATACGACGGATATGCAAACAATACAACAAACATTCAGAGCTTAAGGGAAAGAAGCTAAGAGTGAGGGAGTGACGGAAGTTTGTCACAATATACTCTACACTACTCCACTAGTGGAAAAATACAGTGGAAACCCCTAAAGATAATAATAATTTAAAGCAATTAAATATTTTATATAGTTGTATACTTTACAAATAAAAGAAGAGTAGTCACAATTTGGTTACAATTTAGACTTAAAACAAGTATTCATTAACTGTGAACAATTACAGCAAGAGTTTTATTAAAAACTTATCTCCAAGACTACTAATAACAAAATTGATACTCATGCCTAAAAGATGAAGCATAATAAAGGGTAATACACATAGCGAAATCAATTATTACTTTTTAAATAGTCGTGAAATAACGAGCCGCGGCGTTTTATTTATAAATAATACAAATTAAAATAAATATAGGTAATTAATGCTAATATACATGTTTAACGTTAAATATTTTTATTTTCCGTGGAATAAAACAAATATTTATAATTCTATTTACATCTGAAACTGACCGACAGCAATCTAAAAAAGATTGGTGGCATTTCGTCTACGTGTTTGGGGCATCAATCGGGAAATGTATAAAAAGCTATCACCCTATCCGATAAACCCGCGGATATGTGACTTAATTTATCGGATAGGCCTATATATTTTGTGGAATCGAAAAACTTAACTTTATTTCTAATGTGACTTCTAAACTATGTATAATATTCTAAATATTTATTGTTTATTTTTTATTATTATTATGAAAAAAGTAATTTATTTTGAATTACTACAATTGTAACCGTTAAATAATGATTACCAAATTGTGATATATACATAATATTTGTCGAATTAAAAGAAATTTTAGTTTTTTTTTTTTCATTATAATGTTCATATAATGTATACATTTTTATCGTAATATTTCTAGCATGCTGGGCAGGCTAGAAATGTTCCGAATAGAAATGCTTAGACTCGCTTCCTTATATATCTTGCCAAATACTAGTACTTACAGACCTTATCCATTACAGAAAGCTAGAATATTGAAAAGGAAAATAATATGAAGGAATGTCCATCAGACTTTGAAATCCTTTTTAATTCAAAATTTCAAAATTCAGGTTCATCTTTCGATCTTGGTCATGTTAACATAGTTGCATTCATGCCTTTAAGTTATAAAGATTGATTGCATTTCCGACTTAATTTTTTCTTTACAATTTGTGTGTAGCAAGACGAAAATTAACTCGGAATGGCTTAGGAATTTATTTGTATTGTTAAATTTTCTAAAAATTTAGGGCCAAGACTAGGACTTGTGAGAAAAGCGTACCGCTAACGGCTCCTGCAAATGCATTGGATCGGGCCGCCCCTCTATATATTCGCTATTTCGTATTTTGTTTACGTATATTTGTTTACGTATTGGTAAACGGCTTTAGAATTACAATCTGTGACGCGTAACGATCGCTCTACAACTGTCAGATCAGAATCAAATCAACAGAATAGTCGTAGTCGATTAAGAATTGTATCGACTATCTAGAAATACCAAAAAAATCGTGCATATCTTATCTCCATTGATAAATATGTAACAATTTTAATTCGCATTTTGTCGATTACATAAAGTTTGTTGTTTTATTTTATACCTATTTAATGTAATGATAATATCATTTATAACCTGTACGTGTCATCTTTAAAATAAATAATTTGTAGCCTTTTTCATAGTTTAATTAAGAAGCGCCTGATGTTATCTGATGATACAGCTATAGGTATTTACGAGTTACACTTATATAAATTTATAGACACCATAGCATATAGCCGTGGTCCATTATGTTCTCTGCATTGACTATAATTCGAAATTTAAAACTCGTGAATTATACGAATCTCAGTGTTTATTTTAAAATAAATAGTCATATTCCAAATTCTACAACCAAAACCTATGATATTTTATTATGATTAAGAAAATATAACATTAGTTTAAAGTTACAATTATTGTAAGTAGTATTTGGTCTCCACTTGAAAGAAACTAAGCAAGTAATATAATTAAAGAAATAAAATCCCGTGAAATTAATGGAAGCCTACTTCGAAAGGGAATTACCAAAAACTATTGCTTGAAATAATAAAAAGATTTTTGTTGTTGAGGCAGCATTATGTATCTAAGATACAATATAAAGCATATTATTTAATATATCAATAAAATAATTTCATACATAATAATAACGGGAACAAAAGTTAAATTACTTTGCTGTACACTGTAGGTTGTATCAATTAAATCTATAAACTTCTTGAATAATTCACAATAAGCAAAATTTCGGAATCTTCTAAAACTGTTGTCTTAAATAAAAGCAAAGCAATCATCAAATCGATATCAAAGTTCGGACCACTTTTCTAAATAACGATGGTTTTCCCTTCCCAAACCACCGAAATATTTTAGTAACTTGAGTCAGACCTGCTTTATGAGTAATTGTACATATTCGTATTTTTTGGCTTTACGCATCACATATATAAAATATTCTGGCTTTTAATTTTAGTGTTGCTTACATTGAACAAACTATAAATCTATCAATTTTACACACGTGTTTATGTTTTAGTATACGCATAAATATTAATATATGAAAAGCGCAAAATACTTATAAAAATGCCACACGATACTATAATCTACACCACTTGAACTGTGGCGAAGGCACTAAACGTAACTTTCTTTGGTGGTTCAACACTACAAGTCCTTACAACTGATCGTTTAGATCCATCGTGCACGTTCACCTTTAACACAGGTTTCAGATTAGCCACATCGCCATGTGATTGTGCTTTAAATCGGCCAATGGTATTGCCGTTGCCTAAATCTCTTAATTTATTCGTCAGCCCTGTTATTCTATTTGAAATATTCGTGTAATTTGTTTTCTTATCATTCTGTTTCTTCGGTTCGCTGAGTTTCAATGGAATTTCAAGATTTTGTAGCGACGTATACTTTCTGTGATCTGTGCTGAGATTCCTTTTGATATCTGTGTTTGGACGAGGTAATCTTGGTGGTCTTTGGAGGAAGTTGTTTGGTCTGAATGGTATAGGGGTAAGTTTTGGCTTGTTTTCAGTAGTCATACGGAAATATTGAGGAGCTGGTTCAATTCTCTGAGGCTTTTTTAGTGTAAGCGCCATCGCAATTTTGGTAGGACGCGCAAGGCTGTCAAAAGCTCGAGTAGAGAACTGGGACCTACTGCTGCCCCACTCTTCTCTATCAGACTCGTAGCCGCTGTTCACTGCAATCAGAAACAAATTATTTCAAAATTTGCAAAGGAAAGCAATGGAAATTATTAACATTTTATAAACTTTATATCAGATTGAATTTATTATTAATTCGGACCAATACTATAAACGCAACAGTCTCTCTTCTGTCATTCTCCTACGCTTTCACGGCTAATCCGCTGTAGCAAATTTGATTTAAAAAATCTAGTTTTGGTTCGGAAACGGGGGAAAACATATAGTACATAATTTAGGATATTTTAGTGATTTAGTTGAGACGAAAGCAGACAATATAAGTAAAGTGGTAGTGTACAGCTTGTATATTATATTTCTACAGACATTCTATCACCTTTCCATTTATTGAATCGGGTGAATGTTGCTCAAACAACGCTATCATATATTGCAATTAAGCCAGGCTGCGATTAGTTTCGTAAACTAAAGCTAAACGTAATTTTTTATTATTTCCATGGAAATCATTATAATGCAAATGAGACCGAATGCACGTAGTAAGTTACATCAGATGTCACTCAGGTCTTCGTTTTAAGTTAGTACACGATGCCTTCCGTGCAGCGGTGAATACGAATCAGTGATTTAGCAAATATTTTTTGACCTACAAGATGGCAAGGCTATTTTGGGAGGAAAATATCGCAACCTTCGATATAGGTCACCATTGTTTTGGTTATTCATTATATATTTGTTTTTGTTAAAGAAAAACAGGTAACTTGTAAACTTAAAATTTTACAATAATTTTTTCCTCAATAAAGTAATCACTAAACCACTGGTAGATCGCCCTGAAAGCTTATCATAGTGTTAATGTACTATGACTACAACACTCATTTTGAACCTACTAGAAACATACAGATTGAAAGATTTAATCAAAAAAATTAACGGTACATACTCATGTATTATTTATTTCTGAATTTGGAGCGCTTCCTATATACAAGCAACATTGACTTCTGTATTCTACTCTCTATCCAATAACTGTTTTAAGATGTCATCATCCTCTTGCCCTTAGGGATAAGGGCCAGTACAACATGTTATAAACATGCTCCCACATGATTCGGCTGCGTTTTACGACCGGCCACCTGCCTGAAGTCAACTTACCTTAGTCGTATTTTACGACACCTCGGTAAGAAAGAGGGTGGTCTATTTTATTCCACCGGATATCACACGGTGCGTCAACTTACCTTAGTCGCCTTTTACGACACCTCGGTAAGAAATGAGGTTGGTCTATTCTACTCAGCCGGATACCACGCGGCTAAACTGTTTTAAGATTTATTTCTGATATACCTGGACCTAATGGATTTATAAGCAATAATTTGCATTTGCTTTAAAGTTCTAATTCGTGCAAAAGTACTCTTTGCTAAATCGTATTGTTATAAGACTGTAAATCTGCTAGTACATTCGACGCTTTTGTGAATTGCTTAATATATGCAATTATAGACTGCAAGACCTTTTGGCGAAATGGCGAGGCTAAGTTCAATGCCTAATGTATCATCTTATAGCTGATAGCGTGACTTTTAGGGTCAACGATTAAATAAATTCATAGAAATTCGAATTAAATATCAAATACCTTATCAAAACACAACTATAAGTTTTTATTAGATCATTAGATAGTTTAAACACTGTATTCTCTTGAAATCTTGTTTTTTCTAACTAAAAATGCTTTATTTATGTTAATATCAAGTCTACTTCAATTAATATCAACGAAGTCTAAATTCTCTCTAAAATTTCTAAATAAAATTATGTATGCGCATAACTTCCAAACGCGACTGCACCAAATTGGATGAATCTATCTTATGTTCGTTTTTGTCAGTCAGAATAGTATGAAAAAAAGTATTTAAAGAAGTATTAAATATACAAAGTATTGAAGGCAAAAAATATAGCGGTACAAAGTTTTTCGGTTCGTTTTGTTATAAAAACGGGATTTACATCTTAAGTAACATACGGTAGTGTTCAATGACACAGATAAAGTATATTGCTTTATAAGTTACTGCAGGAAACGACTACTAGATGCAAATTGAACTGCGCGGGAATCAAACCCGCCCTTCATGGTTGGATTGTGTCACAGATATCTTATTACAAGCTGAGGTCATGTGGAGTAATGTTACTGCAAGGATACGCCTAGCTGATTGCCAACCGGTTCATATAACACTGCGAATAAACAACTATAATATATCATCCTGCCCTTATCCCACTCTAAGTGGGGTCGGCACAACATGTTATAAACATGCTGTCACATGATTTGGCTGCGTTTTTACGACCGGCCGCCTGCCTGACGTCAACTTACCTCAGTCGTATTTTACGACACCTCGGTAAGCAAGAGGGTGGTCTATTCTACTAAACCGGATACCACACGGTGGGTCAACTTACCTTAGTCGCCTTTTACGACACCTCGGTAAGAAATGAGGTTGGTCTATTCTACTCAGCTGGATACCACACGGCGGGTCGACTTACCTTAGTCGCCTTTTACGACACCTCGGTAAGAAAAGAGGGTGGTACTATTCTATTCAGCCGGATACCACACGGCGGAATAAACAACTATAATCCATATTTAAAATTAATACGATGAAAACTATGGGTAAATGGGTATTCAAATCATACTTATTAGGCTTCAGAAGACACTTTTACAATATTCCAGTCTGATTTTATTTGTCGATGACAAACGTGGTATCCGGCTGAGTAGAATAGACCACCCTCTTTCCGACCGAGGTGTCGTATAATACGATTAAGATAAGTTGTAGTCTGGTGGGCGGCCAGTCGTAAAATACGTAGCCAAATTATGTGACAACATGTTTATAACATGTTGTGCTGACCCCACTTAGAGTGGGATAAGGGCAGGATGATGGCTATGCCAACATTTTCTCCATTATAGCTTTAAAAAACTACGTTACATAAACATATAAGACACATAAACATACTTTAAATTATTTTCTTGAGAGAGAATTTAAAAAATATACGGTTTTTAGGTGTATCACTACATATTATAAAACAAAGTCCATATTTCCGTATGTACGCATAAAACTTTAAAACTACGCAACCGATTTTGATGCGGTTTTTTTTAATAGATAGAGTGATTCCATATGAAGGTTTGTACGTTTAATAACATTCAATACGAAGTAGAGAAATAATGTAATTTTTGAGGTTTCTGTAAATAATGACATTTTTTTCCGCTTACATTGCAAACGCAGGCTAAACCCTACGAGATTTATCAAAATGATGTACTAAGTATTTGTACACCTTAAAAAGGTCTACAGAAAAATCCGCGATGGTATATATCTATCTCTTATGGATAACCCACAATAGCAGTTTTTTTCATTTACTTTTTACGAAAAATGATGCCTTATGTTCAAAGCAATTTTTATACAATACAGCATTAATCCTTATCCAATTGAGTACCTTAAATAAATTGTTGATTTAATATAGATTAATATTGCCGTTTACAGCATGTAATTTAAGTGAACATTTTCGGAGATATTACAGATTTAAAATCCCGCGTGGAGGCCGCGCTTAGACCTATAAGCACTTCGAATTTAGCAGCGACCGGAGGCGCAACAAAATGTCCTTCTTTCAAAGTTTATATTGTCTAATGATAAGAAAGCTATGAATGTTGTATGTAAAGACATTGTCTAATCAATTGTAAAAATAAATAATATCACTACATAGTATAAAACAAAGTCGCATTCTCTGTCTGTCCCTATGTCCGTATATCCCTATGTATGCTTCAATCTTTAAAACTATGCAACAGATTTTGATGCGGTTTTTTTTAATAGATTTTAGAGGAAGGTTTACATGTCTAATAACATTCAATATGGAGTAGAGAAATACTGTAATTTTTGAGGTTTCTAATGTGATGTCGTAAATAATTAAATTTTTTTCCCTTACATTGCAAACGCAGGCTAAAACCTACGAGATTTATCAAAATGGTGTACTAAGTATTTGTACACCATGAAAAGGTCTACAGAAAAGTCCGCGATAGTATATGTCTATCTCTTATGGATAACCCACAATAGCAGTTTTTGTCATTTACTTTTTACGAAAAATGATGCCTTATGTTCAAAGCAATTTTTATTCAATACAGCATTAATCCTTATCCAATTAAGAACCTTAAATATATTGTTTATTTAATATTGATCAATATGACCCTTTACAGCATGTAATTTAAATAAACAGTTTCGAAGATATTACAGATTTAAAATGCAGGGGCCGCGCCGCGAGCCTATAAATAGCGCGTCGGAGGTCGCGGCTCGCCTCTCGGCGATGCTTCCGCGCTCGCCCGTCTTATCGGTGACGCTGTCAAAGCCATTAGGGCTAACAGCATTAGTCAAATTCGAAAAAAAATAAACGCGGTTCGCCCTTTAACCATTTGAATTTAGCAGCGATCGGACGCATTTATGATCGGAGCTCGCTAGCAAGGAAAATAACAATCACTACATATTATAAAATAAGTCCATATTTCCCTGTGTATGCATAAAACTTTAAAACTACGCAACAGATTTTGATGCGATTTTTTGAAATAGATAGAGTGATTCCAGAGGAAGGTTTGTACGTATAATAAAATTCAATACGGAGTAGAGAAATACTGTAATTTTTGAGGTTTCTGTAAATAATTACATTTTTTCCGCTTACATTGCAAACGCAGGCCAAACCCTACGAGATTTATCAAAATGATGTACTAAGTATTTGTACACCTTAAAAAGGTCTACAGAAAAGTCCGCGATGGTATATATCTATCTCTTATGGATAACCCACAATAGCAGTTTTTTGTCATTTACTTTTTACGAAAAATGATGCCTTATGTTCAAAGCAATTTTTATACAATACAGCATTAATCCTTATCCAATTGAGTACCTTAAATAAATTGTTGATTTAATATAGATCAATATTGCCGTTTACAGCATGTAATTTAAGTGAACATTTTCGGAGATATTACAGATTTAAAATCCCGCGTGGAGGCCGCGCTTAGACCTATAAGCACTTCGAATTTAGCAGCGACCGGAGGCGCAACAAAATGTCCTTCTTTCAAAGTTTATATTGTCTAATGATAAGAAAGCTATGAATGCTATATTAAATTACAGCAAGTAATTTAAGTGAACATTTTCGGAGATATTACAGATTTAAAATGCCGTGAGGACGCCGCGCTTCGCCCTATAACTTCGACTTTAGCAGCTATGTCGCTCTTTCAAGAGTTTGTTTAAATACATTCTGTAATTAATTGTAAAAATAAAATACATAGGGAAAATATAAAAGTAAATAAGTAATAATGTACTATATGAATTTAGATATTCCAAAGATAGCAGGAAATCTTCTTGGTATAGGGAAAGGAAATCGTTTTTCTCCAAATTTAACGCTACGGCCACGGGCAGTAGGTAATGAATAAATCAAAACAACTGGATCCATTTTAATCATTTTTTTTACACTGACTGACATGGAATATATATTTTATACCCGTGCGAAGCATGGGCAGGCCGCTAGTAAAATATATAACTAGGCCACTCGTGTTGATTTGCTTTATTATCTCCATTCGGACGAAAAACAAACAAAAAATTTAAATTTCTTTTGTTAGTATTACTAGCGAACGCTTATTTAACTAAATCATTCGATTCTGTAATTTAATTTAATTCTTTAAATTTACTACTTTCTTCTTTCTTTTCTGCAACCTTTATTTCTGTGTAATAAATGTGGACAAACTTGTGTGTGTGATTTCTTTATTAATACCGCGCACCGCCATAAAAACTACACTCTTAGTATGGATATCTTAGGTGTCCTTACTAATACTTAGGTGCTGGAATGGGGGAATGCGTTTGGTTATTCTCGATACAAGAAACGCATCTTATACTCCTATAATGACATCGATTCACAGTGTTTAAATACATACATATAAAAGTTCGATAGTTCACAATTAGATAGTTCAGAATGGTCCTTGCTTGAATTTTATTATTAAAAATATCTTTCACGCTTTCTTATCCGATCGACTAATCTGGATATAATTTAGCACAATTATTGTTTATACTACAGGCATGGGATAAAGATTCCCGATTTGTCCTCTAGAACAGGAAAAACACAGTTCAGCGTATCTAAACAAGTAAGTTTACGTGAACGAAGTCGCGGATATAGCTTGTATTCAGTATATGTACACAAACTCTATTAGTTTTCATTATAAGGCGTTTTTTGTTAATGACGGAGCAATCAGGCAAACACGCTAATTGGCTTGTCAGGTACTTGAGATCAAATTGATTTTTGATCTCATTTCAAACACACGTGACTTGGCGAGACAAACAATTTGTTTAAATGATTTGTGTGTCGTTCGTGTGCACAACTCGTGTATTGCCCAACTAAAGGCCCTCCAATGTTTCTAGGACGTACGTGCTGATGAGGCTAACAAGAAATTAAATGAAAACCATTTGTAGTACATGTCATTTGTATTATCTATACGAATTAGAATTAAACTTCTGTTTGTGTCGTCACTTCAGTGAAGTTATTACGAAATTTCTAATAATGGCTGTCCTAATCAATTTTTGGAGATAACAAGCTTAATTCCACGCCAAGCTGGTCACGTACACGTTGCATTACAAAAATTCTTTAAAGATATGTAATGTTTTTATTGAATACGGGGCTAATGGTAAACTCTTATCTCACCTGAATGTGACAGCGCGCAAAATTAATAGGGAATGGATTTTTCCAACACTGTATCCTACTGAAACTCTAAATTAGTACTAAACTTGTGTAACGTCTTTGCTGGCAGGGTTTGATTAGACACAAAGTGGACTTTTCTGTCTGACTGTCTGACAACAATTTGGAAAAAAATCCTATTCTTGGAACCAGGACGTCCAATAAAAAGGATATATAACTTTTTTTTTAAATCTCTCGTACTTCTATCCAAGGTTTGACGGTTGTAATTATTTTTGTCCCTTTAAATGAAATGTTATTTGTTACTAAAAGCTGTCAACTTAGCTGTATTACTAAACGCAGCAAAATCTGTGCATTAAATATTTAGTTAGGTGATGCAAAAGGATTTACTATTTTTGCGCAGGAGCGGTGAACAACCTCTTGCGAAAGTGATTGCGTACGCGACCTCCAATTGAAGAGAACTGAGTATGAATTTAACGAAGCGGTTTGACAAACTTTGTAAGATTTGCATAACAAACATACATACAGATGTACGTGGGATAGTCATCCAAACCTCTCATCCCAATAGTTAACCTTATTTTATAAAGGAGGCCCTGTAATTTCATGTCCATAACCTCATTTTACGTTAGTGATGATGTACATACACTGAAACCTACAAGTCTTATCTACATTCTAGAGACGCTTAAAAAAGTACATAATATTTTTAATAAGATAAATGAAATTTCATTAAACTTCTTAAACTAATATTCGCTCGATTTTCTGGTTTGGTTTATTTTCTGCAAAAACTACAGCCATGTAGAACGGAAATACACCTGACATTCTTAGCCAGATACAACTGCACGGCAAAGCTGTTTTTATATTATATTATATTTTATTATAGCAAACTCGTATGGTACTGACACAAAATTATAAAGCTAATAAAAATCATTGCTAATACTGAAGAAGAAAGACAATTACGAAAATTTAGGTATTAATAATTAGTCAAATAAAATTGCAACATTTATGTGATACTGTTTAAGTGGTCTTATTGTGGTCACATTTACTTTCCTTCCGCCTAGTTAAGGCAAACTCAGTAACCCATGGTAATGGTAACTTCAATTATTGTCAATTATACGATACTAATCTCTTAGATGGAAACTAAATCTTATTTAAAATTTCTTGTTTTAATAAAGAAAAACCTCTTATTTTTATAAAGAGAAATTTTACTCACCTTTATTACTCACAGTCCATAGGTTACTATTTAGATTCGTTTTTTTCGATTTATTATCTTTAAACATTAAAATGTCAGGTATTCTGTTCGGTTTATTTTCCTTGGGTATCAAGTCTGGCGATCTCTCAACGTTCACTCTTACGAATTCTCCCTTAAGGACTTTAGGAGTTTCTTTGTTAAATGGCTGCAATGGAGGTGGGGGAGCCTTAGCTTTTTTATGAAATAGTCTTTTTTTCTCAGGCTTACTTGGTATTTCTATGTCGGTGTATATCACACTGTCTATTTCACCCGCATTCTTTTCATTTCTAAGACCTATTAGGCTTAATGGTTGGTCGAAACGCAAGCCTTTTTGATGAACTGATATATGAGTCACGCCATCATTATCAACAGTCTGCATTAAGTCAAATTCAGAACGCGTCTTATCAAACTGATTATAATCATCAATACTGTTGATTCTGTATGATTCCACGTTTTTCTTCTTTGAAAACAATGTATCATTGCTGGGATATGTATTCGAATTTCTCGTTAATCTATTTCGCATTTTGAAATATTTATATGTAAAATATATTCTCTTAAAATCTTGTTCATTTTCGAACCTGAGTGCAATTGCTTCTTTGTTCGAACTTCTACTGATATAAAATACTAATGAATTTTCACAATTTGGATAATTATCGATGGTCGTACAGTTAGCTATTTCATCTATAGAGATATTTTCATGCTTCACAGATTTCACTTTTGTGTCTTTGCTTAACTTGTGTTCATCATCTTCACTGTTTTCGTCTTTTGTAACTAAGTGAAGCTGGTCTTTTTCGTTGAATCCAACAATTATATTGTAGTTAGGATTGGTATTCTTGCTAATAGTCGCTATGTCTAACTGTTGGTTAGAATTGTGGAGTTTTTGTCGGGCTACAATTGCTGCAAAACCCCCGCATCGACTTCCTTTCTTCACCGTCATTATAAATCTGTAAAATAAAATTTACTGATGTTAATACGTTGACTAAATAATATTCTTAAAAGAAAAAAATTACTTTTCTATCAGGAGTCTTAATTTTTTGAATATAACAGGCCATTATTTTTTTAGTTTCGTTTAATTTATCAAAATAGCCGACGGTATTTATACTCAGTTGGTATTTTTTAATAATGGTATTAATGATAATAATACGGATACGAAAAAAAATTTAGTCGAATGCATATATTTATCATAATAAACATATTATAAAACAGACATTAGGTTTGTAACAGTATTTATCCGCCAATTCATCTGGATGAACCTTAGTATCGAGATAATAAGTATACTTTATTACTCTCTAGCCCTTAATCTGTCTTCACAGCAAAAATGACAAAGATACATCTTCTTCCGAATAACAAAATACTTTCACTTGTATAATATTAGTATTATTAGACATAAACTTGTTATGCGTTTTTAAAACAACAACATTTCTCTAAACTATTATTATTATGGAAATATCATGAGAGGTACTACTATTTGGCACTTGGTCATGACTTGAAAAAGTGCATAAGCTCTAACCCAACCTCTTTATAATAAATAATTGCGTTATTGATTGCGACAAGTAGTAATCGAATTCTTAAAAAAACATTTTGTAACACACGTGTTTTGTTACAACGTTGCGTATTTATTAAATAGATATGGGACTAACAAAAAAAATTCAAATCCAGCATTGAACACATCCATAAGTCTAAGGTCGTGTTCAGGAATATAAAAATATATATATATGCTATAGAATCATGCTGGGTGTATTATTTTGTATATTCTCTTAGTATCATCACAACCTCGTATACTGAGAAAACTGATGATTGTCTATTTTTGTGACCATACATATATCTTTAACAAAAACTAGAAAATTATTAATATAAAAACGGCCGATATAAAATGTAATATTAGTACGGATTTATGTACAAAGTAGGTATCTGAAAAAATAAAATGTTGATAAAAATTGATCGCAATGTCGTCTTGCCGTCTAACCAATTAATCAACAAATAATGAAGTCTAGTCTTCTGTAGATAGGGGAAAGTGAGAGTTTACATCTCATGAATGCAGTCGATTATAAATTATTAACATCTGAATGGTTGAAAATCAATAAAATGGCAATTTTATAAGTGGACAACTTTTTCCATAATTTTGGTAGACATCACCTTTAACAATTTTCTACAACCGACAGCTATTATCTACACTTCATTTAAATGATCTTATAAATTCTATAGAACTTATGTAACCAACTGTCGAGTTTTTTGCTACTTATCAGAAAAACCATTGCAAAAGCCATGACCGCTACCTATGTCAGAAAAATTAGACCTCGTCTTTACCGCCACGACGCTGTGTGTGTATGTTCGTTATTTGACTCTCATTTGGTCGCCTATATTTATGGTGGAGGTGTTATTTTTCTAACCCATTAAATAATGAGGAAAAGTATCCATCCGATTCGCATCTCTTCCATACAGAGTACCGACACTCCTATATAATGTTTCATGTGCATTGATGCAATGCCCTTCACGTCCCGAAGGATTGTTTGCTGTTCCGCCTCTGTTATAATCACGGTAATATTGCGTACATTGAAAATAACGACACTTTAGAGGAGATAGAGAAAATTAATAGATAGTTCTAGCTAGTTAAGTTCGAGTTCTAGGTTTCTACAATATAGCTTTGTTTGTTTGTTTTTTACGTTTCTTTTATTTTTTTTGCTGGCCAACGTACACCTCAATGTATAGGAAGCAAAATCCGTTCTCATACGTTATACATGCAGGATTAGTTACTCCACGCACCACAAGATACCACCACCACCAACACACTACGAAAATCTCAACGCTCGTTTCACCTCGTAAACAATACATCGTCAGGACAGAAGCTGCACGAAAAAATTGCCAAGCGAAGCATAACCCAATCAAGCAGCATTATATATAAGTAATATATAAACTTTTGTACCATGGAATATCGTAAAGTAACGCATACTTCTATAAATAATTAAAAACTATATGACATATAATATAGTACACTAATAAAATCACTCCTATATTGCATGTGTGCATCTTAAATGTCACTTGCAATAAGGTGAAATTTATATCAATCTTTAATCGGTTGCTTTATAAAAAATTAAATATAAAATTTAGATTAGACGGTATCTTTCAGTATCAGGTTTACTTTCACTTTGATAAAGATTACTATCGAAATGAGTTATAAATTATTGAGATGCAAAGGCGAGTTGCTAAGACATTGATATTAGTGTATTAACATGTTGGCATTATAATATTGACTTGATTGGTTTTTTATGGAACATAAATAGTTAAATAAATAATTCTTGATCTTGAGCGAGAAGATCGTTAACCTTCGAAAAAGAAGAATTCTTGAAGAGCATGATTATATATGAGTTTCTTTTGAGAGGTTAAGATTACATATATGTAATGTCAACACAAAAAACTATTAAAACTAAATTGTAAATTGATTACATTTTTTTTTTAATTTTAGGTGACTCTACTAACACCTGATCGTGCTTTTACCAAAAGTTAAACGTTGGTTTCTGGTAAAAGTTTAGTCAGGTAACATGTTTTTCCATATTTGCTCTAGCACCTTCCAGTTCGAATAAGTTGCTAAGCTTGTTATAAGCTATTAACCCTGTTAAAATTCTAAATAATATGTGATAAGAAAAAAGCTGCATTTCTCATTATAATTAATTATTAACCAAATCTCACTGTTATATCAGTAAAATTGTTAAGAGGAGATTAATGAGATGCGATTGATATAATCTTGGAATATAATTGAATATTTTTTCGTTTAGTTATTAGGTAAAAAAACAATAATATTTACGATATTATTGTTTTTTTACCTAATAACTTTATAGGCCTAAATTTTTCATGTATATTATTAAATAATTTTTTTGTGCATGCTGTGACACCTTCATGAGTTGTACATAAATAAATAAATATCATTAACTTATATAAAAGAGAAAAAACAACGGACACTTCGCTTGAATAGTATTAACCTCAAAAACCTATGCAATATTTGACCCCACATAGCCTCAACACTAATACACCTACATATTTTACAAATACAGTATCTATAAATGTGGATTTATTTAATTTCCGTCTTTAATATGGACTATTCCGGATGTGAATGTTAGATTAATAAAAACTATCAACATAATATCGAGTTCACTTCCGATATAGGTTTAACTAAAACGAAAGGTACATAATTGTAAAGTGTCTATATCTTTCTTAAACTGGAATTTTTCTAAATAATTTGAAATCTAGATTATATTCAAATGCATCTTCATATCATGATTATCATTCTTCTAAACTTATCCCACTCTAAGTGGGGTCGGGGCAACATATTATAATCATGTTGTCACATGATTTGGCTATGAATTTTACGATCGGCCGCCTGCCTGACGTAAACATATCTTAGTGGCCTTTTAGAACACCACGGTAAGAAAGAGGGTGGTCTGTTGTACTCAGTATGATACCACACGGCGGAAATATTCATATCAATCAATCATAATATATTTTAAACACTTATTAGAATTTTTATACATTACGATAAATTTATAACACATTTCTAAGAAATTCATTAAATAAAGTTTTTGATTCTGGATAATAGACAAGTTTTAAGTAAACAAGATGATTTATAATGACCAAGTCGCTAATTTTACAACGTGCATCCATAGCATGATTCATGAAAGTTTAAATTCTAAATTTTATTCGTTGAAATCCTCTTGTAAATTATAACTTTCACTTTAGTCTTGCATGAATCTTCATTAGATAATACTATCACATTATTATTACATAACTAGCAGCTAGTTGCAATCAGAAGAAAGTTTTAAAACATTCCAGCCATTTGTTCCATACCAGTGCTTACTTACGATTACCTTAACAATCTACATTTCACAAACTCTCGTAATTAAAAACCAAAATTTTCGTGAAATTCAAATTGAAATTCAAAATATTCTTTATTCAAATATACTTGTTAACAAGTGCTTTTTAATCGTCAACTCTACTTCTGGTTCGGAAAGCTGTTCCTACCGAGAAGAGCCAGCAAGAAATTCGGCGGTTAAACTTTAAAAAATATAATTCTTATAACTAGTTACATTTAGTCATTACCGTCCTGTACAGGGTCTAAGCAAGCTATATCCACACATTCTTATCTTCTAAGTAATCCTCAACAGTATAGTAGGCTTTCTGAATCAGCCTCTTTTTAACAGTGTTTTTAAACTGATGTAATGGCAAAGCTAAAATTGACTGCGGAATTTTATTATAGAAAAACCATGGAAGAAACATGGATGTACCCACATACTTTGTAACCAATATGATGCCAAGCATATGAGACCTGTACTGATGAACAACGATGTCACATTTGAATGATTTGCATAATTTGTCTTGCATAAACGATTTGTGATATTTGACTGGCCCGTTGGCGTAGTGGTAGTAATCCTGCCATCAGCTCCACGGGTCGCGCGTTCGACGACTTCCCGCCGAGGGCCAACATTTTCTATAAACAATTGTTGGTTCTTCGAACCTGGGTGTATATTTGTATTTAAAATTATATATGTATGTAAATAAACACCAGTTGTCTGTTACCCTTAATACAAGTATTAAGTTATTTTCGGGACAGACGACCATGTGTGTAAGTGTCCCATATATTTATTATGATATTATGCTTAAGTTTATTACGATTACTGATAATTCCCATGAAAGCTTCCTAAATATATCTGTGACTAAAAAAATTATAATTTATAAATTATTGTGCATTATTTTAACTTACGCGCATATAACTTTTGAAGATCTCAGCGTCTCGTATCAACGTCTCATTATGCAAACGTGTGCATCCTTAATATGATAAGTATGTCAGGTCAACATAGTTCGTAGAAGCTCAGTGCTAAAAATTAGCTTCATGGCGCAACAGAACGAAGTATTTTCATAAATTTACCTAGTGTCTTATCTACTCTATATTTCTCTTTATGTGACCTCTTTATGTTTCTATATTATTATATTGATATAAATATTTGACAAAAGTCAAAATTGCAAAATTACGAGAAACTCAAAGTTAAACCTTTATAATCAAATTCGTCACCAATTCACACTATCGCATATATCGACTTTCACTATTCTTTCTTCTTATATTATGAGTTTTACTCAGGAGACATTTCAAAATTGATATTTTAAAAATAACAATATTTTCAAAATCATATAATTTACTTATTTGCCGTGATGTGCTTGCTTCTTCTTCTCAATCTTCAATATATATAATTTTTTTCTTAAAAAAGGCAACTATTCACATTTGCAGGCACAAATAATGCGGTGTTGTAGTCACAGGATGAAATCGGGGTAATCATGATCCGTTGTACCTGCAAATGGATATCACTAGCTCTATTTTAAGCCGAGCCCTTATTATACACATATATCTATTGTAAAATGTTTTTAAATGCAAAGGCACTAACAGGTCACATTGACGGTCACAATTTCTTAAGTAATTGGTATTTTTAAATTTAGAGAATAAGGGTTTTATTTTTACACCTTGACAATACAACCCCAAGAAAGGAGGCTCAGTTGGGGCACAAAAACAACCTGTTTCAATATGATAATGCTTTTGAAGTCAAGAAAGTTTACAATGAAGCCACCAAAGCTTTGAAATTAGTACTAACAACAAAATTCAAAGAGAAGCTTCAATATAAACTTAACTCGATATTTATTAAGACATATTAATATTAGCACTCCCGTCTCGAAAACCTTGATAAAAAAATAAATATAATAACAAAACAAATAGTTATTATATTTCAGAGAGAAACTTACAGAGTAAGAAATGCACTAATTGTCTTGTAAGCTTTAAGCACCAAGTACATTCATAGATACGTAAAAACAATCGTCTCTACGAGTTATCTCCAGTACAATCACTGGTTCCCAAAGACATTCAGACTTCACCACAATGGTTTTTCACATAATTATACTCTAGTTTATGCTCTCTTAAATCTTTAAATAGAAAGGGGACTAAATCATGATAATTACTTATGTGACAATTCAAGATGTAAGTCGCAATTCAAGATGGCCTAACGATTAGAATGAGTGATCCGTATCAACGAATTTTACGGGTTCAAAACTAGTCATGCATATCGAATTTTTTTTTAAAACTTATGTAGTTGGCATTAATGTAATTCATGTACTTAAGGCATCGATGAATGTGAATGTGCGATGAATGTGGTGGAAACACAGTATTTGTAACCTTCGTCGCCAGTAGTAAACAAATGACATCAAAAAGGCCTCATGATCCAAGAGTTTGATAGTATGGAATGGAAATTCCTTGAAAGACGTAAATCCACCGTTCAGTTGCGTGGCTAGGGAATAAAAGGCCCTGGTGCAAATAAGAAACAATGGCCCCATCCAAACTAATTAAAATAATTTATTTATTATAATTTGTTTGTTTATTAATATTATTATTTATTGTATTATGTGTTTATTTGTTATTACCATTTGTTTCGTATTCTTCGTGTTCTGGAATCGACGTACTCCGACGTGGGATGGGGGGTGGAGCTTAGAGGGGGACCCCGGAGCTTGGGGACCCCGGGCCACTGCCCCGTTTAGAACTCCGATAGCTATGCAACTGTCAGGATTGTTCGTCCAATCTTTGTAAAAAAGAATGGGATGTTTTAAATTTATTATTTAATTGTATCGCATCATTACATAGATTTATGCCCCAAAAGGAAATGACTGCATAAACTTGTTTCAATTGACATATAAATAATTAGTGGGTCAATACCGAATCGAAAGTGGAAGTTGTCTGTTACGTTGTTATAGATGACTTCCGAGTTTGTATAAAGGTCATAAACATGTACGTTCAATCGCCTTGGCATCTGTCACACATTATTTCCTTACATGGACACTTATTATTAATCTGCCTTGAAGATACAGTTTTACTTATAAGGATTTATATGATCTTCAATCAATCTAAAACTGATACTATAAAAACATGATTTATCAAGGCCTCTTTTACGTTCGGATGTTTAATTTGCGTAGATTATTGCAATAAATAAATTACATATTTTAGAGCTATGTTAGATCTAGAAATTTATTTTTTTATCACAAAAACCGATCTGTAAAATTTTACTGATTAAGGCTTTAATCATAGATTACACACTATAATATAAGATACATACGCTTCATGATGATTCCGTATTCAAAGTAGAGGGCCCCCTTCTATAGAAGATGACGCCATTGGCATTAAGATAGTGGCGCCACCTTCAATTACACATAGTGTACTATACTCCAATAGGTAGGCTTAATGCTTAATTGTAATTTTAAAAGAATATTTAACAGTTTAATGACTAACGGTTTTTCTGCAAAATACTTTCTATATCGTTTTGTCAAAAATGACTTAAATCATAAGATAAAAAGTTGATATAGAGATTTCAATTAATAATATATTATATAAAAAAAGAACTCAATATAGAAATAAATAGAATATATCTTCAAGATGTTCTTTAAATACTAGAATTCAACAATTTAGTATTAGCGTTTTCATTTACTTAGAAACTAACTGATCTCAGATTGTATAAAGTAATGGGCAAATCTTCAATCTTAACTTTCACGACTATCTCTGGGACTTTGGGTATAATATGTGAACATGCACACAATACACATTGTGTAACGATAGAGTTATAGTAGCACTTTTAAATTACTACAATAGACTCTATTTACCTTATTAAAAGGCTCGGTAGATTGTTAGACAGCTGTAAATGTTTCCCTCAATATTATGTCGTTGAATTCTACTGGCTATAAAGGGAATATGAATATGTACAATAGAGATTTTACTTATTTAATTTGAATATGAAAATTGTAACAATGTGTTTTAATATACAACTGTTGCTGTTAACAACCGGATCAATGTTTGCTTTAATTTTAATAAACTTAATTTGCTACACATTATAAGAATACTAATTTAAGTGTCTAATTTTATTTAGATTTATAAATGTATGAAAGTGATTAAATTTGTAATCATACATTTTAAGCGGATCTAACTCTCTTAATATCTAGAAGAAAGCTTCGTGTTAAATTTTTATGAAATTCAAAAGTGTTTATTAAATTTTACATTTCAAATTCAAAGTAATCTTTATTCAAATAAACTTGTTATAAAGTGCTTTTGAATCGTCACTTCTACTGCTGGTTCGGAAAGCTGTTTCTACCGAGAAGCCAGCAAGAAACTCGCCGATTGTTATTTTCAAAATATAATTTTTATTACTAGTTACATTTAGTCATTACTATCTTGAACAGGATCGAAGAGGAGCTACATATATCCGCGTATTCTTATCATCTAAGTATACCTCAACAGTAAAGTAGGCTTTCTAGATTAGCCTCCTTCAACCAATGTTTTTAAACTGCTGCAATGGCAGAGAAGAGCCGGATACAACATGGCGGGTCAACTTAACTTGTCACCTTTTACGACACCTCGGTAAGAAATGAGGGTGGTCTATTCTCTAGAATAGACAGCTGTCTACAGCTGGATACTACACAGCGGATCAACGTTACTGATTATTATAATTTACTGTTTGCAGTTACCACATACAGATACTATATGTTTATTTATATCGGAAGTCGATGTCCTTATGTAAGGCCAGCTATGAGCCAGCTCTAATATTAAAGCGATATATCGCCCTATTCGTAAAATAAAGTTACATGTTACAAGCATAGAAAATGTTACTTTTTTCTTCGGATAGAGCGTATACTAACCGAATGACAAAGGCGACGTGTAAATAAAATGAAATGTAACTATATGATAAAACTACGCTGTACATTTCAACAACATTCACGGATGTTACATATAATAATGGTAAATGATAAGAAAAACTACAAATACATGAAACATGTTTTTTGTATGATTATCGACGTGCAAATTTAGAAACTGTCTGCATACAATTCGTAGTGTGGCATGCAATGTTTACAATTCTGACATTTTGTATAATGTAATTTCGTATTGACTTATAAGTAAAATACAAGTATTTATATTAAAATACGCCAAGTTAACTGATATAATATGTACGTTTCATGTTGTATTAACTGTTACGTTAAAAAAACATACTAGAAGATTAACACATCTAATTTACAAAAGTAATTGATGATCTTTTAATAATTTAGCAGTCGTTTTAATGACTGCTAAAGCTGTGATGGCCCAGCGGTGCGACCGTGTGAATCTCTAGAGACGATCACGGGTTCGAAACCGGGCAGACACCAATGAGTTTTTCTCTTAAAAACTTATGTGTCTAATTGATAATTGCAATTTATCACACGCTTTTCGGTGAAGGAAAACATCGTGAGGAAACCTGCATATCTCTAGAGAATTCTGGAGGTATGTGTAACCTACCAATCCGCATTGGAGCAGCGTGGTAGGTCTTAGCTCCAATCCTTCTCTCCCAAAAACGGAAAGAA
Organism: Morpho achilles; assembly: GCA_947086495.1. Lineage (NCBI taxonomy): Eukaryota > Metazoa > Arthropoda > Insecta > Lepidoptera > Nymphalidae > Morpho > Morpho achilles. The sequence goes on from CAMTZB010000024.1 coordinate 9,767,596, forward strand.
GAGGCCTATTCTCAGCAGTGGGATAGTAACAGGCCGTTACTTTAATGACTGAAGCTAATATCCGTGTTTGTCGCATTAGTAAGAATTACTTTCTGTCGCCACTTCCCTTTTCATAGCGTTCATAAGTGGAAGACCTTTGAGCGTTTTGACTTAATTAGGCCATTGCTTGGTGTCGACCGCGTGGCCCTTTTCTTTTATATTTTTGAAAGGAGTTGCGTGTTACGCTTGAAATCATAGTGTTAACACGCAAATGCTTCACAGATTTTTTTTTATAAGTGACACTTGATTTTTATATAAGTATACATATTAGCACATTTCCAAAGCGCCGCTTCTTTTTGCAGTTAACTAAAGTTTTTTTTAAATAGAGTATTTAGTCAATTAAATAAACAAATAAATTAAATAATATTACAGTATTGTATGTTATATTTCACTAGCTGTGCCGCAGCTTCGCCCGCATTGAGATCGGTGTGTCATAAAGTTTTTTCCAGGTAAATACCGAACCGGAGGGAATTGAAAGATAAAAACCTGTATATAGCTTCACAAGCTATTCCATCTTCTAGTAAAAGTCCCATCAATAAAGGTTTAGCCGTTCCCGAGTTATTTACTATCAATTTAAACCTTCCTCCAGAATTGCATCCTTTACTAAAAACCGTCCAAAAAATCTTTTAAGTGGATTATGAAAAAATATATAACATACATACAAACAGCTTTCTCGGTCTTTGTCTTGTAATATGTATAAAGGGTACAATGATTCTATAGAAAAAAACCTTGTAATACTAACGTCTTAACAATTCTACACTGTCTCATTCTGTACTATGGCTGCAACACGTTCAAAGGTGTTTATTAAGATCACGCGTCTGTCGCCGTCGTGCATATACTAATTTATTACTACTATTACTTTCACAGAACCAAATAAGTAAAAGTATACTTATTTTGCAATAGTAATGTACAATCATAGTTGCCTAAAGTCTGAACTTTATGGAAGAGAAATGGAAATCCTAATACGCTCCAAAGGAGATTGGAGCTCAGAATGTCCCTGAAATCTACAAGCATAAATATATGGTTTTTATTTTTCTTTGCCATAAAAGGACATGACAATTCTAAGTTTAATAAAGTAGAGAAACGTCAAACTTTATTAAGAAACTTTACGCTATTAAGAGAAAAAGAAAACTAAAAATTGCCCACCAATGTAGAAACGTAATTTTTTTATCAGGATCATCTGCTCTAGCTTAAAATTTAAGTATAGAGTTACACAAAACATGCCCCAAGCTCTTAGCGTAAGTAAACAAACTTTTTAGCACATTTTTTTCATACCGTTAATTCTAAAATTTAAGATTACACACCGTATGGTTGTTATTGATATGTGTTTGTCAATAAATTTCTTTTTTAAATGGGTGAAAGATCCTTTTACTTAAGAATGTCTTAAATAATAAATTTTTAGTCTCATGACATTGAGTATCTCTAAATAACAAGCGAGGTCTAACATTTCACGCACATGTGAGATAAATCTCATCGACAAGCAATTACCAAAATATCACGACACCGGTTTAATGTGTTTTAGCATTCCATAGATTCTAAATATGGCTGTTTTAAAAATCATCAAACTCTTTGATTTAAGCAAGTATATAAAAGAGATTTCTATTTTACATATCAAAAAGGGTACAATATTAAACAGACAAAAATTAGTGTTTAAAGCCGTTTAACTAAAAGTTGAATCAGTTCTATGTTCTTGCTAATTCAATGCTTGTTAGGTTTGTAGTTTGAAAATAAAATCGATCAAACTCGCATTCAAAACATGCCAAAGAATTATTTTTTTCATTATGTCCTTTATATCTTATCTGAACTTTTATCAGGCAAAAATTTATATTTCTATATTGAGAAACGAAATGTCGAAACCATGTTATCAACGAGTACTGTTTGAATACTGCGATTTTTACGTCAGGCAGTCCGGACATTTACGACTGTATGCAACCGTTCTTTATTGTTACGATACACAAATAACAACAGTAAAATGCCATCAACGTCTCTTAATGGCATATTGTACATCTATATTGCGGTATGCTTAAGTCAAGAAACGCCTTTTCCGCCTAAATGGTTTTCCAGGGGCATATAACGGAAAATCGACGTAGAATGTGGCGAGAATACAGGAAATGTCAAAGTATGCGTAAATTGATGCATGCATATCGCCTGTGTGGTCTGTTCCCACCGGTATGATGTTTTTGTTAGCATTGGATGGCACATTAGCATTATGTTCTGTAATGCCTTAGATAATATTTCACGCGTAATACAAGGCGGAAGAACTTCGACCCATGTTTCATAAGTTTGAATTATGAACATTGGAAAATATATTGTATGTAAAATAAACCGACTTGCAAAAAATATAGATCAATTGAGCTGTGGTAATCAATGTGGACTATTGTTTTTTTTTACATATAGCAGTAGACGTATATATTATAAACATATCCCAAGCAAATAAAAATATAAAATTACAAATTTATTATACATTAGAATGAATTTGTAATGGCGTGCGAAGCTGAAATTTACACCTTTAAAAATAACGCAAAACAGATATTTAAAAAACTATTAGACGCAAAGAGCAACATGTTCTATAATAAAATTCCGCAATCAAATCCAGCTTTGCCATTGCAGCAGTTTAAAAACACTGTTAAAACTAGGCTGATACAGAAAGCCTACTATACTATTGAAGATTATTTAGAGGATAAGAATGTGTGGATATAGCTCTCTTTGAACCTTTACAAGAAAGTTTAAAAGAGCAACCACCGAGTTTCTTGCTGGCTCTTCTCGGTAGGAACAGCTTTCCGAACCAGCGGTAGAGTTGACGATTCAAAAGCACTTGTTTACAAGTTTATTTGAATAAAGAATATTTTGAATTTGAATTTGTTATCTTACCTCTACTTATATTACCTAACAAAAGATTGAATCAATAGATTAACGTAATAAAGACTACAGCTTTAACCTTACTTGAGTAATGAGTGAGCAACATAACAAATTACAACATTTCTACTTTCAATAGGTCAATAAAAAGCAATTTTGTTTATGGTTGATCACACAACAATGACGATGATATACAGCAAAAAAAAATTTACATTGTTGACGGATAACAGCCACGGTTGAATAATTGCGAGAATAGCAAGTTGGTCAAGGTATTGATGCTACCCGTCATTTTTAGGGTTCTGCTGAATTTTTACGATACTTTTCTAATGACCTTGTATTTGATAATCAACATAACGCTAGACATACTCTAAACATAATTTAGGCGTTACTGTCAAGAGATCTATAATACAAAAGTAATAATAAAATTAATTTGCTATATTCTGCAATAAATTAAATAGAAAATATATATAATGCTAAATGTAGAGTGGATTCTCCGTTTACACATACTCGATACATGCAAGATTCGTAAAAACAATTGCACCTACCTTTTACCAATTAAACCTACACCACCGCCACCACAATACACAAGCACTACACACGTTCACGATCACAAACTCAACAATCGTATCGCCATGCAACCGAGGCTTCAACAGGAGATAGGCTCCACAAACTCACAAAAGCCTTTTGCGTTTGATAACGGTTTTGGTTCCTACACTTAGCATAACATTTATTTCTTAACTAACGCGGATATAGCAAAATATAATAACTTTTCTAGTATGTAATTCGCAAAAGGCGACCAAAGTAAGTTGACGTCAGGCAGGCGACCGATCGTACAAAACCTAGTCAAATCATGTGACATGTTTATAAAGATGTTGGTGCCTACCCCACTTGTAGTGGGATAAGGACAGGAGAATAATGAATGTAATATTCCAAATAACATTTCTCACGTATTACAGATTCTATATAAAGTTAATGTGCTTAAATATTTTAAGAAACGCACACGTTTTACCTTACAGCCTAAGTGGATACTTAAACCAACTGTTAGAGAGCACAATAAAACGAAAATGAAAGTTTGATTACTTTTTGCTGTAATTCGCTTTCGTTTGATGCTATGATTTGATTAAGATAAGACGTTTGAAATTTTTTTATCCTTTTTATATTGACTGAATATGTTGTTGTTTTTTTAACTACATAACTTTTTATATACATCTTATTGGTACGTGGCCCGAGCTTTTACTTGCGAAACCCTTATAAACCATTATCTATCACTACACTGGTACATCTAAGTATATTTATATTATTATAAATATGCGAGTTTTCCTTTTGCACAACCGTCACACTCTTTTATTCTGATAATCCTGTAAGAAGGGTTGCCTGGAAGAAATCACTACTGAGTGATAAGGATAAGAAAATCACTAAAAGACTGGGTTTGTCAAGTAACTTATCATCATTATCATTCTCCTTCCCTTATCCCACTCTAAGTGGGATCGGCACAACATGTTATAAACTGTTATAAGTATAAATTTTAAAATAATGTATAAATTGTTATAAGAATGTTGTAATATGATTTCGGTAGGTATTTTACGACCGGCTACCTGCCTGACGTTGCCTTTTACTACACATCGGTAAGCAATGAGGATGGTATATTCTACTAAGCCGGATATTACACGGCGGGTCGACTTACCTTTGTGAAGTATCTTATATTAATGTTCATAAGATGCATAAGATAAAATTATAACCCAAACATTCATTAAACAAGAAATTTAATCGTAAGAAAAATATACTCTTATAAGTCTAGAGCTAGTGAATTGTCTATTTATCAGGTATTTCCAATAATTCCGGATTAAAGACACGAGCGATGACATAATTTAATCGTCATGCAAAGTCAAATCTGGTAAACCATTATGCGTGCTGGTTCAAGAAACAGTCTTGTTTATATAGATTATATTTGATTTATGGCGTCTCTGCATATTCCGGTTTCTAAATATCGGCATGCGTATTAATTTACATACATAAACTAATGAAAACTCAAATATAAATTAGTAAAACATATCACGTGATTCAATCATAATGTAACAACGAAATTTAACAAAACAAATTTACTCGTTCATGCTCGTATCTCGCTTAAATAGGGGGCATAAAAAAAAACCACTAATCATTAATTACCGAAACCAACGATTTGTGAGGCTTCCTAACTTTGATTGTCAATAAATCAAAACTAATAACAGGAATTTGATCATTGGGAATATAAGGACGTGAGCAATTATAAAACTAAATAATTATAAATAATATACTCGGTAATATAATTTTATTACTCCACGGAATGATCAAATTACTATTTTTCAAAGGCCATATATAAATCATAGTAACACGCCGTGTGGTCCCCGGCTGAATAGACTAGTACCATCCTCAATTCTTACCGAGGTGTAGTAGAATACGACTAAGGTAAGTCGATGTCAGGCAGGCGTATGTAAATACGTAGCCGAATCATGTGCCAATATGTTTATAACATGTTGTACCGACCTCACATAGAGTGGGATAAAGGCAGGAAGATGATAACGAGGGGTAACGGGCTATTTGGTTTAAGCGACATCTTGGGCGATATTGAGTTATATACATATTCGGAATCAGCGATTTTTTCTCCGTCGAATGATGCCGGAATCATTCAAATCAGAGCACTTGTTTGGCGCTTGAAACAATGCTATTTTTGGGTAGTTTCAAAAGTGGCAGTGTATTAAACGACGTGAATTTTGCATTTTTTTATTAAATTGTGACATAAACCAGTCACCCTATCTCTCATAAATAAGTGAATAAGAGTTAAAGCGTTTTTCCTGTTCCTAAATTTTATTAAGAAGAAACTTAAATCATTTTGACTTCCCTAATCACACGGTGTGATGTCGCTTAAACCATTTGTCCGTCACCCAAATACGATATGGGTCGTCGCTTAAACTCTTTTAGCTGCATCTATTTTCCACGCCGGGTGCTACTTGAATCAAATACTCGTTTTTGTTCAGATATTTTGTTTAGTCGTTAAACCATTTTAGTCCTACTTTTTTTTTAAATGCATGTCATTTAATACAGACGATAAAATTAATGATGTATATTGAAACATTTTGCCAGTATTCATAAAAATACAAGTCGGTATTTCAATCACTAAATTTTAATATGGTACATTTCAATCATGTCATATGATACCATATTTATTTCCACGCCCGGGTGTTAAAAATCGTAATTATTCAACTGAACTATCGTGCGCGGGCGCCTCAGTCACAGTCCAGAGTGTGCCGAAGACAGATATGACCCAAGATATTTCATAAAGAATATTTAAATCTCCAACAAAGTAATACGAAAGAAGTTTTACTAGATACTGATATAGAGAACATAGTCGAAGAAAATGATAACTAAATACCTACGTTACTTTTAATTACTTATGATTATTATCAGCATCAGCTGTGTTTTATAATTAAGTTTTCTTTGTTGATTTTATATTTTTATTTTACAATTGTTGATTAATATTAACAAAATTATACTTTTAGAAAGTTTTATGAAAACTGATCTCAAGTAATTACCTCCTGAATGAATAGCTAATAAATAATTATAGTTGATGTTCCTACATTGAGACTGATTTTACTAAATTATCATACAAAATACTAATGTACCTAATTTTGCAAATTAAGACTGAAAAGTAAATTAATATAATTGATGTTCCTAGTGAGACTGTTATAATAATAATTACTCTAAATAAATACTTTGATTGATTATTATGTTGTGTTTATTTATTCAATGTAAGCACCTGAAATTTTCGGTGATTGCAATATATCCTGGTTGTTTTATCAGCCATTGATAGTATTAGATGTAAATAAACCATAAACATTAAACGTTACAATTTCAATGTTATATGTCACTTAATTAAATTAGCCTGACAGTCATTTTAATCTAAATTGTTAGTTAAGATAAATAGCTTGCTTCTACTAATTTTGGGTTTCGTTACTTCATACCTTTTGGCTTACTCCGTAAATAGAATGCGTTGTCGCTTATTTTTTTCCCCTGTAGCCAGTTGTAGTTATGAAGTCACTTAAATCGTTTTTCCTGTCTCTAAAAAAGGGCACGTTGTATTAAGCGACATTTATCTTTGTAAATAAAGGTCCGCTTTATTTGGTATTAGCATCAGCAACTAGATATTTTTAATTAAATTTCAATGCAGTTTACCCCGTTTAAATAACTGCAGAAGTTTTTTTGTTATGAATTTTATTTCGAAATTTCAAACTTTAAAAGGCTCTCCTGTAAAGTTGCAAAAATGTCGCTTAAACCAAATAGCCCGCTACCCCTCGATAATATAAATCATAGTAAAGTCCGCAAGAGTACCTTAAATACTTTCAATCTTAAAAAAATTAATTCCCTATATATCTCTATAAAGTTACATCCTCCTGCCCTTATCCCACTCTAAGTGGGGTCGGCACAACATGTTACAAACATGTTGTCATATGATTTGGCTACGTATTTTACGACCGGCCGCCTGCCTGACGTCAACATACCTTAGTCGTATTTTACGAGTCCTCGGTAAGAAAGAGGGTGGTCTATTTTACTCAACCGGATACCACACGGTGGGTCAACTTACCTTAGTCGCCTTTTACGACACCTCGGTAAGAAATGAGGGTGGTCTATTCTACTCAACCGGATACCACACGGCGGGTCGACTTACCTTAGTCGCCTTTTACGACACCTCGGTAAGAAATGAGGGTGGTACTATTCTATTCAGCCGGATACCACACGGCGTCCTGTATATCTCTATAAAGTGTCTAAATGTATACTATACTAGCTGTAAATATGACTTCGCTCGCGTCATCATCGTTAATTACTTAAAAGTAAAATAAAAACTTTTTCCTGTTCCGATAGCAAAAACTTGATGTATACTATTGTATATATGTCAGCCGCGTATATAATCGATTGTACAAAATTTTAATAATATTTTTGCAACAGATTAGCCGTGAAATAATATCAGACGTACAGACTCTCACATAGATAATTGTTGACTTTGGATATGGATATTTAATAAGTAATGAGTATTTAGCATAACGAGCAAGGCAGTATGACAGCATTATTGTATTGGAGATGCACAATAAAAACGATCTTCAAGGTTAATATGATGACGGACAATCATCATTTATTAGCATATATATCATAATTTGACGTACATATTAAAATATGATGTGTATATGAAGGTTATTTAAAAGTACCTAAGTATATTATTTGACAAATAACACCTAACAATCTGTACTACTAATACAAACGATAGAAGTATCTAATATTTTGATTAATTTAATCTGTTGTCTGTAGACAGACAGCAGATTAAATTAATCAATAAATCGAATATGGTGAAACTGGAATCAGGGTAAATTACTAAGCACATTTGCTTGAACAAATTGACACCAACGCTCGAATCTAAATAATAATATTCGCAGATAACTATGTTAGGTAAGAAACTCATGCTATGTCCTAAATATTCTTGTTATGTCACAAAAATGTATAAAAGTTTTCGTAGATTTCTTCAAAATAAGTTTGCGTACTTGAAGCCTTAAAACGTGTGAAGTTTGTATTGTTTCAAAATGTTCATTTTATATGTTTATATTTATAAATACTGCGCATTTGTTGTTTTTTGCAGTACAAAAGAATAGTTTTGTGAAATTTATTTAGGAGCATCGACGACGTTACAAAATTACCGCAAAATATAGGTACTTAGGTAGGTATTAGACATCAAATAGATGTATTTTATGTAGAAATAACCAAAATAGTCGAACGGTAAGTAACGGCCTGTTACTATTCCACTACTGGGCATAGGCCTCCTCTCTGCGTTTTTGGAGAGAAGCATTGGAGCTAAGACCTACCACGCTGCTCCAGTGCGGATTGGTAGGTTACACATATCTCCAGAATTCTCTAGAGATACGCAGATTTCCTCACGATGTTTTCCTTCACCGAAAAGCGTGTGATAAATTGCAATTATCAATTGGACACATAAGTTTTAACAGAAATCCTCATTGGTATCTGCCCGGGTTTGAGCCCGTGAACTCCTCGAAAGAGTCGCATGGTGTTACCGCTGGGCTACCACAGCTTTTCGAACTTTTTTTTTTTTCGAGCTTTTCAAATCCGAGCATTGTCTCGGCACTTATCGAAAATATATCAGGCATTTATCAAGGTAATTAAAAAACTCCTTTTCTCAAGGGGTTCTTAACACTTATCCCACTCTAAGTGGGGTCGGCACAACATGTTATAAACACGTTGTCACATGATTTGGCTACGTATTTTACGACCGGCCGCCTGCCTGACGTCGACTTACCTTAGTCCCCTTTTACGACACCTCGGTAAGAAATAAGGGTGGTACTATTCTATTCAGCCGGTTACCACTCGGCGTAACACACAGTATTAGTACTGTATGTTACATATGAAGGCAGGTAATTTTTTTTATAGAATATGACCTCACAAGGCTTATATTATAATAGGTAATTAAATAGAGTCCGGAAACAGATTAGACATTTTGGGATCCCACATTTAGTTCTATCATTTATTTATAGTCGTGGCGGACGATGGTGTATGTTTCTTAAGGTTAAGTTAATCATAGCTTATTTCAATTATATATTTTAAAAGTAAATAAATGATGTGTTTAGTTCCAAATAAATAATTTATTAAGGCTTTTTAAGATTAGAATCCTCAAAAGTAAACAGATGATTTGCACTTGGCAAAGTTTCCCAAGTTATTTTATTATACAACATATTGTTGTGTAATAAAAGAATTGCTTTATGTATCCTTTATTAAATTTTGTTTTAATTAAAACACAAAAAGATAAAACTACAATCCTAACTATCATTGAGTGAATCAGTGTTCAGTACAAAATAATGAAGGGGATGATGCAACCATAGACTAATCTGAAATCTTATTAGTGATTTTCCAAGAACAGCATAGCTCTTTTGTCTATATTTTTATATCTTATAGTTCTATTACAGGCCGATTAAGTATTATTAATAATTAAAATATAATGTACAAATTTCAATCAAAATTAAAACATAAGTAAATTGATAAATGCTAAAATAATTTATGTTAAAAAAATGCTCAAGTATAGAGTATGCATTTTTAATACTTTGGTACTCATCGATGTACGCCTACATAATAATATGGCAAGTATAATGAATGAACCTAATAAATATACGTAATAAAGTAGAACGATATGCGTAAATGCTTTCTCGTCACACTTACTGGCTTAGTTTTCGCATTAAGGTTTTTTTTAATGTTATAAAGATCATGACCTAAAATTCCACTAAATATTTAAAAATTAATTAATCATCCGTCAGTTTTTCCTTGTTTTAGATTCGAGATTTTGTAAAGTTTCACCTTTTAAAGATTATTTACTTCATTTCACATCTTGTTCTTCTTCTTCTTCAACCGATGGACGTCCACTGCTGGACATAGGTCTCCTCATGGGATCTCCAGAACACACGATTTTGTGCCGCTTGTATCCAGCGGCTCCCCGCGACCCTTTTGAGGTCGTCTGTCCATCTAGCAGGGGGTCTTAGACCCCCTGAATTTCACATGTTGACAATTAATCATAACAAGCTTTAAAGGATTTGATTTCAGGCCATGAATGAAACTAATAAAGAAATTATCATACCGGAATACCTACTTAATTTTATTTGATACAATGCTTTAATACTTCCGATTTTAATTAAAATTGAATGCATCAGTGATTCAAATCACATCTAATTACAAACAATGGTGAATATTTACAGACCATAGATAATACACTATAATATAAGTTACAGACTAATTTATCGTATTTGTATTTTAATCAAATGAATAAAAAAAATATTTGAAAATCGAACGTGCGTTTTGAAACCTCGGATCCAATTATACCAAATGTCACAACAAATAAAGACGTGACGATAGCCGGACGGTGGATAAATCACGCACAAAGATTGGGACGATTATCGATATTATACATCCATTACTATATTATTAAATATATACAGTTTAGATTTTCATGTATAATTAGGAACAATAATAAAATTTCGCTATTGGATGTAGAAATAATGCCATGGTATTGTCGTTTATTTTATTTTTCTATTTCATTCCGGCAATATGCATGCCTTGTTATTTCATATTTACAGACGGACTCGGGCTTTAGATTATAATATTATCTGATAATAATAATTTCCGTTACATGATTTTGTTGCTTACCACTGGCATTCCCGTGATCTATTAGTATATAATGCTGATTGCGACCGTCAATACAATACTACAGTCGGGGAGCCGTAGACAGGCCTGTATGGGAGAGTCTCACAACAAATAATGAGAAGGAAGATGCTATTTCTAATTACACATAAAAGAGAAATATAATAAGTTTTGCCTTCTCTATATTGCCGATGGACACATTTTAGGCTAGCTCCCCTACTCTATAGTATAATAACTCTATTGTCAAAAATCACCTTTAATTAAATCTGATGCACGGCATATATACAATACAGTGTATTACGATAATATTCAGATCCTAATTAAATATTCATAAGATTAATGAGCCAAGAGCCAAGAGGTTAGAAAATAAAATTATTTTTACACTTAAGAACAAGTATAGTGGTTGTAAACTTGTAACGTTACAATTTTTTAGGGTTACTATCATGTAATCGAAATACTAATATTCTAATATGGTTAAATACATATTCTCGATTTTAAGATTGTATAAGTATCAGGTGACAACCCTATCACGCGGCATACATATTTTAATTTAGAATCTGTTCATCTTTATAAATCTTATAATTACGAGTCTGTAATTATTATGTTCCGTATATTTCACAGTCGCCTGATTTCCCATACGCTTGAATAAAAAAAAGAAAGGCATGTTGACTTGGTTTAGTTAATCGTTAGGTGGCATTACATCTGTAGTTTTGGAGTTAATTGTTATATAACGATTGCTTGCGACGATATCATTGCTAAACATAAAGATCTCTCGGACCAAGTCGCAATACCATCATTTACAAAGTAATATGAGCAATGAATCAATGAAAAAAATTGTTATAGCCCAATTGCGTCTTTCTAACGTATTACGGTTCCATTTTAAAATACGTTATTTTTATTTATTGGGTATATAATAAACTTTTTAAATTAAATAAAAATAACGCATTTAAAAAATAAAATTATATTTACTTATTATGAAGCCAACGTGATGAACAATTTGGTTTATAACAATAATATTAGAAATCAGCATTAAACATGGTAAAATATGCTGTCTTTTTATGAAATATGTAGGGTCTGTGCTTAATTTATTGCTAAGTATTTTTTTATTTTTTGCTTCAAAAAATAGAGAACCGAACTTTACTAATATTGACTTATAGTATGTGAGTGTATTTGATATCTTTTGTTCAATTTGTAGACTTACAATTTAATAAAAATAAATATTCTTAAAAAGTTAAGTCTAGTCTCTTTACAATTATATTGTATATTAATTTTTAAGTAATTTTTTTTTCAAAGTTAGCTATACTGTTCACTATTATAGACGGCTAGAATAAAATAATAAATTACGTACATTATTAAAGAACTAATTATCTAAATACGCGTTAACATTATCTCGAATAATATACATATTCTAACCTTTCTAAAATTAATCAAATTGTTTTATATTTTTAACAAAAATTCGTCTTTAACACTAATTTAATTAACAATACAATATATATTACGGAAACATTACCGGTGAGTAATGGTCACAAACATCCCACAGTTGCGTTACGCATAATAAAAGCTCCCTTGGGTAATTGATCATACGAGACCTTACATAATTCAATTACTAAATAATCGATAACTTTCACAAAGAAAGTTATTCCCAGACAAGTCCGGTCCCAGATGGTAACATGACAGGTAAACATAGGGTTGCCAGTAACCCTGTTCTTCTTCCACAAAATATGGTGTTTTTAGAACCACTGTTACTTTGTGTATTTCTAGAAAAGTAGAAAAAATTTACATTTTTTTTGGACAGAAGATAGGTAAACCCTTGGCTAAAATCGCAAATGATAGGCTTAATAAGTTCTGATGCAGATATGTTCTAAACGCACTGACCTGAAAGAGGTATAAGTAACCTTTTCTTGGCTTCTACAAAGTACAATATCGACATCGATTTGTTTATAGTTCAAACCTACCTCATGAAAAAAATTGGTTGCATTTATTTTGGATTCTAAATGCACTGATCTATAAGTACCCATTTGTTTTATTAGTTTCTAAAAAGTTTTATAGACATAGATATGTCTATGGTTCAAACCTTACTCAAGAAAAAAAAATATGCATATATTTTTATCCATCTGCCAAGCATAAAAGCAATAGGCTGACTTAGATGAGACTAAAATCCAGAAGACGTGCATCGGTTGACATTTCTAAAAATAAAGGACATGTAAACGGATATTGCATATCCCAGGCTGACTCTTCTTTTATCTTTAGATTATGGAATTAGATAATTTTACGAGACCACTCAGAATTACAACAAATACTTATATTTGTCCAGAATAAAGCAATCAAGGATCCGTAAACAGAGGAAGTATAAGCTAAGAGTGGTGCAAGTGAACCGCAACAGCTTTCATTTCAACGAAGCCGCCGGCAAAAACTTGCGGAACTAGCAGACAGGTCAGCCAACAAATATGGATGTTTCCATTGATATGAACGATACGATACTGAACCAACGTATTTGCCCTATAAAAACAATAGTCTTATAAGAATAGACTTTATAACTACACTTTTTGGAAATCATTACAGCATTTTTCTAAATCAATTAACCCTACTTCTGGACACAAGATCTTCAAAGGATTATCTATTCTTATTTTATAACTTGTGACAAATTCTATCTGGTGTATATAAATAAACAAAGTATTAACCGATAAAAATGAAGTAAAGTTTTGATATATAATTCTAAAATAAATACCAATCATTTTTTGTTTTTTCATTACATGAATCCAAGGTAGCTATTGAGAAACTTCTGAAGAAAGTTTCAGAATAAGGTGTAGTTATATCCATTTATACAGTGGTTTGAGTTGAGTTTTATATAATGCTTTGAGATTTAAAGGGTAAAACGTCAACCGATTTTTTTGCTAGTTCTAATTAATAGTACTAATTTTCTAAATTAGCAGTAAAGATAAACTAAAATTTAAGTGTGGTGTATAATTTCTACATCATTTGCTCTTCATCAATATCACTTAACGTTGCAATGCTGCTCAGCTATTTGGATTCAAAGGAATGACTTATTCTTTTCTACCGAACTCGTAACGTTGCCCTTTAAATATATTTGCTTATACACAATTCTAAATGTTCTAAATAGATACAGCGGGCAGACCTATAGAAGACTAAGGCTTTACGAAATTCCACGATCCGAAAGAAACAATGGAAACATTTTTCCATGTTTCGCAACATTAAATATTAAATTGTTAACATAATTAAAATATACAACTACCATGGCAAAAAAGTAAAAGCGTAGTGTGAGAAGATACGACACTAGAGAAATCCTAAGCTTCACATTTTCAATGCGCAATTAAACCAACGAAAAAAAATATTTAACCTCGTTTGTAACCCTTGCTCTACAATATGTTAAAGTGGTTTAGTTACAAGACATGAGGAGAATGAGAAATTAGAGTTGCACATTTCGGTGCAGTGTACAGGAATATTTATTTATCTTAAAGTAATACTATTTTCGGCTATTATAATAAAATTATTACTTTTTCGATAGACTTGAATTACTTAAATAGACGTAAGTTAATTCAAGGAAATAATTTATAATACATGAAATTCAAACTTTAAAATAGCTATCAATATTGTAACTAAAGCTGTGAATCCTAATCCAATGACCATTAATTTAAGTATTTGTGAAACAACTTGTGTAACAGTTATTTTCACATTTTTTAAAGGTATATAAGTATATATACCAATATTGGTGTCTAGTTTTTGTTACAGGAAATTGGTGGTATTTAAAAAGCGTCTTCTAATTTTTGTTTTTCAACATAACGAATATTACATCTCGGCAAAATTTACTCGTTCTGATATAATATGTATAAGTCGGTACGAGCTTATTTACAATATGGCTTTCATCCGATCTCCGTAACTTAAGGCAGGGTCAAGGACGGATAAGAAGGATTAATGATTATTGTAAGACATTAGTATTAATAACACTGTTAGTTACTACTAGGTCATGTTACCTACAAGCACCATCTTATATGTGCCCATATTTATTAAGCTACAAGTTTTACTTGGGCTTAACTTTCTTATAATGCTAGAAATTAACAAGTGACTTAATTCATCTAGGGCCTATCTAAAATTTAATATAATTTAATATTGATTCTTGCCGAAAAGTCAAGTTAAATAAAGTTTTTTAAAGGACGCGCATGTCATAATGTTATAAATAAAAAGCTTTGTATACTTTTATCAAAAGACCGAACAATATGCCCGAATGCTTATTCTCTTATAATGGTCAGTGTTGTATTGCGTGGTGATATTTTTTGTTCTAATAATAATAATGCCTTCTTTATATCCTTACAGAGAGAACTGTTGTGTCGAATAGTAGGCTGAAAAGTGCCTCATTTTTCTTCCAGTTTACATCTTACTTTTTTATTTGAGGGGCCTACAATAAATACAAAAATAATACATATAACGAAGAAACAGAAAGTGAAAGGGCGCGAATCTTCTGACACGTTTGGTCGTAAGTGTTACATAGGTGGATGTGAATTCGCATAAACATACAGCTTAGTGTCTGTTAAAGCTTGCATTTTTAGTATCCATCCATCGTGTAGAACGTAACATGCCGCTTACTTACAAGTAGCAGAATGTTCCGTCCTTAGGATAATCTAAAGCCACGATAAAATATTTGTAAAGTAAAAATATTTGTAAAGTAAAGTTGCTATAATCCGCGGTAAAATTTATCGCAAAATTTTATTATTACTTTTGTATTATGAATCTCTGCAAAGTAACATCTAATTCTATAAATTATTTAAAATATTTGTGTCAAAAAATGAAAGTTTTACTTAAAAGTTATCAAAAGCACTAGTCTATTACTAGCCCAATTTTGGGCTAAAGTCTCCCCTCATTTCGGTGATTAGATTATCAGATACTACAATTTTCGAAGGTAATTTTTGAATTTTGCAAATATTATCAATTATTTTTTTCATTTACCGTAAAGCGCGTAAGTTTTTATAGCGAACTTAAAAATATACGCGCTTTACGACTTCTTTAATGTTTTATTTAGCGTTATTATGTAAATATACAAAGTGGAAACAGCAATAAGAATTTTATTCATGGTTAAATTGGTAATATCTTCTAACTATTTTACCGCAATGCAGTTAGCGTATAGTGGATATAAAATATTAAAGTAAGTATTATCTAATTAAATTAAAGTAAAGTATACATTTACATATATAAACAAATTCAAAAGATATTACTTAAAGAACAAGGGCTGTGAATGCAAAAAACCCTCGTCTTTTTGTGGTGTGTTGGTGTTGACGGCGTGTTGTGACTTGTCCTGCATGTATGATGTATATGATTGTTGGCTGCTTTATACACTTAACATTACATACTCGTATATTCTCTTAACAAACCCGGATTACAGTCAAATAATTTTATTGTAACTTCTAAACCCTCGTCGATAATTATTTTAGAGAAAACTTATATTAAAAATATTAAAAGATTTCTTTGGTTCTTTACTTTTATCTGTGTTTTAAATGATCTTAATTGATATTCACTATTCATTATGTTATTGTAAAGGATGACTTATTCATGAAACCTCCATAAATCTAGAGAATTACTAGGATATTCGTTTCTTGTCAATCTCTATTGAAACAGTAGAAGAATTTAACTCATACAAACTCATAGAATCTTCCATCTATTCTTACTCAAGCAGTGAAAAAATACCAGGCCATTTGAATTAAGGGTTAATGGCTGATAAATAATGAACAGTTGCATATAGATATTTAACAGGTTTATAAATTTCCTATTCGTCATGGATCTTAATTAGAGTTATCACGTTATTTGTCTCTTGTATTAATGATCCAGTCTATTAAATACTCATTTATTGCCGCCATTAGTGGTATCGTAACTGTTCTATTACAGATAGTGTAATAACCTTTGTAATAAACTTATCCTAAAATTATTTTAGAACGAAAACCTTGAAATATTTTTAAAATTATATTTTATGGATATTATACGAAAGATTTGATTGAGTTTAAGATTTTATTTACGAAAATTTTACCATGTATATATAAGGTTTTGATCGCAAAATAAAATGAAGCTAATAACGGATTTAAACATTTGAGTAAGTTAATAACGCTAAATAAAAGCTATATAACGTTACGTTAGTTCATAAATAATAGATTCCGAATTTAGTCATCACTATTATATTAGACGTTAACCGCATTAAATAGCGCAGTTCAAAATCGCGTGCAAAAGGTCGATGTATTGCAATTTTGCGTTTAGAAGTTAATTTCCAACCTGTCAACACTTAAAAGCTGTAGTGTGTTCTGTGTAGAATCTATAAAGCATTTTACGTTTCTTGCAATAATTAATCTAATAGTAAACAATGGTAAAAATGGAGCCCTTATAATTTTAGTGATATATTACAAACGTATAATTTAAAGGCTATTGACATTATAACATATATTAAATTTAGAAGATGACATATAGGGATGTTTTGTTTTAACTTTGATATACGTGTTTCATATATAATTAAAATATGTTCTGATTGCAAGAAAAGTTAAGGGGAGGAGTCGATTACTCCTCCTCTTAACTTTTCAATAATAGGTAACAAAAGATAAAATTGAGTACGTCAAAAACACTGGAAAATTACTTTGGAGGCGATATATTTTATAATTTTTAGATATAGAACAACGACCAAGAAAATAATATCCCATACATATTTTTAAGGTTAAGACCAATGTTTTGAGTGGGAAAATATTTAAAGCCCAAAAAATATTTTTTGGCAAGCGCCCTCTAACTTACCTAAGTATGTTTCGTCATCTTCCATCGAGTTTGAACTAAGTCAAGAACTCACAACAAAAAATCTAAATCTCAAAACAAAATAGCATGTATAGAATTAAGTGAATCAACAATTTAACTTGTTATATCACCTCCACTTGCGAGGTAAGCAGTCTGAAATGAACTTCCTATAGTAATCAAAACCTTATTTTAAAAAAAGGTATCGTAGTATGCCATAGAGATGATTAAAAGATTTTTTCCCTTCCCATGATAGCAATTGGCTACAGACCTAATAAATAACATTAGCATTAAAATTGTCTGCAGAAGGTTTAAATTAAGTATGAGAAATATGCTTATACCTAAAGCATATTACACAATTGAATATTAGAAGAATGATAAAAATGCTTGGATATGAAAATCCTTTTAGGTTCATGCAAGACTGCGGTTAAAAATGTAAATTGAAAATGTTTAAAAGATTGACCGACGAGTTTCTCGCTGGTTCTTCTCAGTAAGAGAAACGTTCCGAACCCGTGGTAGCTTTATTAATTATATTGATATTGATCTTTGACGATTCAAAAGTGCTTGAAAAAGTTTGAATAAAGATTATTTTGATTAAATTCGATTATGTAAATATGTAATATTAATATTTTAAGTTGTTTAAGAAATTCCTTGCAACCTAAAATTTATGGTATCGTGATAATAATTAAACATATATATTATTTATTGTCCATAGTATAGTAGTACTCAATTAAACTTTAGAGCGTTTGACCTCGTCTAGAACTCAGTAAAAATTGGTATAGCCTGGATACACCAATCGCTGTTTTAATTGGTAGTTTTAGTTTTTTGCAAAATAGAGGAAATTTAAAGAGTATTCGTTTGTCTTAGTATCTACATCAGGTAGATACGAAATATATTACATCATATCATGACAAACCACCATAAATACACACACGTGTGTATACAAGAAGTTATCGTGACGCGTCGTTACTGTATACAAATTGAATTATATTGTATGAAATTTCAACATTGAATAATATTGGCACTGATAAGTAATAAGCTACTTTTATTACATCCATACTAATATTATAAATAATATTATTAATCTGTTCTTCCGTCTGTTACACTTTCATTTCTATACTGCGTCCTTCATATTATCAGTCTTTTGACAGCTCACGCTCACGCAGTTTTGTATTGCTTACGTACAAATATCATACAAATAATATTTGTACTTTATGGATGGGTACCGCCCACTTAGTGATGTCACACATAATGGTTACTACGATTATGCCACAGATTAAAAATAATCGGTAGAAATCGATGTTACGAGTATTAAAAGACATTTAATAACATTATATAAAGTTTTACTTTCTTCTTAGTTAATACATGAATACAAATAAAACAATCAGGATATTTTAATTTATTTTATTAGCACGAGTCGTCGGAATGATAATCAACACTAGACTCCTCCGATGAGGAGTCTTCAGTAGCAGTTATTATTAGCTCTTGTGTAGATAATATATTATCAAACGCAATATCACGTTCCCAATCAGAGAATATTACTCTTTTAGTTCTTTCCACCATACTTGCCCAGTTCTCGGCCGTTACGTGGGTGCAAGCATTTTTTAGCAATTGCAACATTTTATTCGCTGTGAATGGGGGGCTTGTATTGCATCTCGCAGCATGCCCTTTTACTTGTGCCCATATAAGTTCTATTGCGTTGTACTGGCAGTGGTATGGAGGAATCCGAAGAACAGTATGGCCATATTCTGCTGCCATTTCATTGATTACATAGCGTTTTGCTCTCTTTTTGGTTTTTAATATTTTTGTTAATTCAACTTTTAACATTGAGTCGTCCACATTTTCTCCATTGTCCCGAAGCCAATTAATTATTTCATGCTTTTTATTAGCCTGTGTTGGCATTTTGTCAATTTGACGGGAGTGGTAGGGCGCATTATCAATAAAAATTATTGATGGTTCTTCCAATGAAATGAGCATTTTTTTGAACCACTCTTCATACACATCTGCATTCATCTCTTCGTGGTAGTCATTTGATTTCTTCGATTTAAATGCCAACAGTCCGTCTTGTACAAATCCTTTTGCTGTACCTGCATGGCAAATGATTAGGCGCTCACCTTTTCCCATTGGTACTGAGGAAGTGGAATCAGCAGTATCATCAGTCCAGAAACGAGATAGTGTGTGGTTAGCGTTGAGCCATGTTTCATCCGTGAAAACAATATTTGCCCAATCTTGTATTTTCTTTGCCTCTCTTAAAAAATCACAACGTGCTATAGCTATATCTGTGCGTTCCATTAATAATTTTCTTTTATTTAACTTTTTATATGAAAAGCCAATTGTGTTCAAAACTTTGACCAAAGAAGATTTTTCACCATGAAATAGACCACTTCTTTTCAAAGAAACAATAAGTTTTCTCAAAGTTGGAATTTCTTTTCTCAAGTAGTAATCATATACATGACGACGAATAGCGTCAGCGTCAAAGTCATCAACAGCTGTCACCTTATGAGCCCGGCGCTTTCTTTTTGGTGTAGATGGTTTGTTTTGCTCCAAGCCGCTCCTGCCGTAGGCATCAGTAGTAATTTTAGTCACAGTTGATAGACTGATCCCCAACGCGGCTGCAACACGGTTTCGGACTTGCATGATAGGTATAAGAGGTCCGCCATTTTGATTTTCTTGCTCAAAATACTCATGAAGTTTTAACACTAACTGTCTCGATTGTGCTTTCAACACACGTCCTTTCGGCATTTTCACGATCAATTAATATAAGTTTCACAAAAGTTTTTCCGAGGAATAAAGCTACTTAACTCAAGGTGTAACAGATGCGAGAGAACACTCAGCGAACGTAAATGCGTGTGACTATCACGGGCGTTTCGTTGAGAGTGAAAGATCACGTCAAAATGGCGGCCGAGCGGAAGGTCTGTTGATGTTGCCAGTTGATGTATAATATATTTTTTATGATTATAATAAATACACACGGATTTACATTTATTTTCAAAAAACTAAGGCAATATTAAATCAAAATGTTGATTTCTATATCTATTATTAGTTTACGTAGGTTATCATTAATCGAATTACTTAGGTACGTAATTCGATTAATGATAGTAGGTACTATAATCGGAATGGTATCGCATACGAGAATGTTTAGGACATCACTAAATATGTAAATCGTCAATCTGTCAAAAGATGGTTAATATAATGGACAGTGTATAATTCGCTAAACTAATATAGCCGAAATTTGGTACAAATGAAGCTTACATACCGGTCTAACATATAGGATAAAAAATCCCGTTTTTTCTTTAGGAATTAAAAATAAGTTTATTTGACAAAAAAATACGTGAACATCACGTCTTCACTCTTCTTCTTTTTAAGTTGTTTCTAACTCTTAGGCATAAGTAATTTTATATAGTCAAAATAAAATTATGTTTTATATTTATGGCTAGATAGTATAATAATAAATTCATTTGTTAATGCTTTACCTTATAACAAACAAAGAATAAAATAAAGGATTATAATTATAAATGATAAAAAAACGTTGATTTCATTATTCTCCGATATAGAAACGATGAAATGTATAATAATTTACTGAACTTCAAAGTACTTAATATTCAAAGTAATCATATATTCGAATGAATTAATTTTATTTTAATATAAATACGGTCTTATCTTACCATTGCGCTGTAATACATTCTATCAACCGTGTTACAAGATTTAACCATATATTTAAGTATGACATTCTGAGTTATAACAAAGTTTAAGTAAAATTAAAACTTGTTATTAAATTAGCTTGTACTCCCCCAGTACGTAATATCCGCTATTAGAGATATGACTTGTTCTATCGAATGTTGACCTTCTGTAAGCTTTCGAATAGCTTTTAAGAGTAGTTATTTTTTTAAAGCGCTTATGCAACAATTTCTTATCAAAAGCAAGTAAGTATTTCAAGTATAGTTACGTCTATTCAAACTTAATTAAGTTATGAAAGTAAAAATCAAACAACAGCTACACTATGTATAAGCCTTTCACGATAACGGATGCAAAAAAATTATGTAAGCTCACTTTTACATTTGCTTTATGTTGCTAATTATTTAAATCATTTCTATTAAAGCTAGAGAAGTTACTGATTGCCGTACCAAAATCTTATTTATAAAAGTAAATATCTTTTTTTTTAAACTGCGGTAAATAAAAGTCTATGTAGAGCATACTGTCCGCTCTTCTTGTTTATATACGTAGGATTGGAAAAAATGCATACAATCATAAACCTCGAAAGTCTATACTTATTATAAAAAGTCCCAAAAAAGCTGGTATGAATGTGCCCGATTTTCTCAAAATCTATGGAACGGATTTTTGTACTATTTTTACTAAAAGCGCAATTGTAAAAAAAACATTTGCTGAGAGCTTCAGTCGCGAGCGCTGCCTAAACTAAATGAAATACACTAAAGTAATGTGATAGAGAATTGTAGATCTACGAAAATACTACAAAAAAGTCTTCAACGACATGTGTCTATCTCTTATAATTAACTCACAATAACAACTTTTATGTTCAAATTTTCAACGATAGCATAGAATTATGGGATTTACGGGGAAAATATTTTGTGACACACAGATTTCCACACGGGGTAATCCGCTAGCGCAGCTAGTAACAAATAAAACAAGATTTCTCTTTAACGTAGCTGAGACTAAAATAATTTTTGTCTGTCGTTTATCAGTGGTATTCTACATATATCTCTGTACCTGTCTTGAACAGGTTTAGTCGATAAGAGAAAGCGGTTGTTTTAGAGTTTTTGTTTATTAGGTGAATGCCATTTGTTTCATGATCAACAAGCAAATTATTTTTACAATTTTTTTGTAATTTTTTGTTTACACCAACGGCTTTTACATGTTACAATATCATTTGTATGAACAAGGAATTGCGTAACATTGTCAAGAACATGAAATTAGAAGGATAGAGAATTATATTCTAGCTTCTAGCTATCTTGAAACGTAGAGTACCTACTATTAGGACCTACCTATTAAACCTTACGTAGTGTAGGATTGGATTATTAATGTAACTTATTATAACTAGTAACTGTCGCAAAACGAAAAGAGTCATGCCTTTATCTTACCCAATTTAATCACATGTCTGCTTCAGAACGCAAAGAAGTAGAATTACCTGAAAAACAAACAGATATATATTTAATATTAAAATTTAAAAAAAATGTTACTGCTCGTGAAACATATAATTATGATATAAATTCTAATAACTTATACAAAAAATGTTGCCGTGTTTTATTAGTACTTGTCATGTCGGTAATTTTAAGTTTTTTATTTTTTTAAGTTTAAAATAGAATGAACATAGTTATCCAAATAATATTCTAGCCAAAATTATTTCATGTAGTATTGTTTATACTACATGAAAATGAAACAAAACTGTGTTAAAGTGAGTGGAACGTAGTGGAATCAGAAATAATTGATGGTTACTAAAAATACCAAATAAACGTGATATGCCAAAACTATATAAAAAACGGTCTCTGCGGATGGAATCCAATGCAACTAGGTTGCCTGAGCACTCTTTAAAGTCTGCTGCATAGGTATACAACTAAACAAATATTAAAGATAGGGTTATATTATAACTACGGAAAATTAATTATATTATCAGAAAAATAGAAATCAGAGCTTATAGATAGATAGATATTGTGATAAAACTATTTAAATATACACCCTAATTCGAACTTTCGCGTTTCTAAATTATACTAAAACCAAAATTTTAGTTGCAATCGATACTATAGTAACCTTTGAGCTAGTTTCCAGAATAGATTTATCCTGGCTATTAATATAGCAATGTCTAATTCTAAGCTATAGATACAAATTCTAATTGATTTAAAAAAGGAATGCATTACCTAGTGTAAACTTTTGTGGGCTTTGCTTAAGTTTCTAGAAATTATCAATGCACCATTTTCTAATGTAAAACTGCTGTGGGCTTAGCCTAAGTTTCTAGGAATCATCAATGCATCAGCTTTCACCGCCTGAGAAACTTCGCAACACAAGACAATGATGAAAACTGAAGTCGTGGTAATATACCTAATGAATTACTGACACGCGAAGACTGTGTCAATTAATTGTTTAGTGGCATATTGATTTATCAATACATCATTAAAATCGAAATCGTCTTTAATTAATGCAATGCCGATTCTCTGGCAGAAGACATTCTATGATAATTCAATTTAAGTTGTCGTGCGAACATCGCACGTTCAACTATCTATAAACCAACATTTCCTTTCACATAAAATTACAAGAACAGTTGTAGACTGGAGAGATAATAAAATTTATTTCATATCATCACTACTAATTTATTTTTATTGGGAATTGTTTATTTTACGTTTAACTATGATATTATTTGTAAAAGCTATAGGAACTAGAATAACAGCTAGTAAATCTTGAGTGCGGCCGAAACGTGAAGACACCGTGCAACGAAACCTGTACAACTAACTCTTCGGTGTTTGGCCTCCGCAAGGTAAAAGGGAGCGCATGTAACCACGGACATTTATGAGGAATGCGGTCAGCTGGTGTAAACACGTTTCGAGTTACCCGTAGAGATACTAACTTAATCCTGTGATGATATTTTGTAAAACTATACTGCATTATAATTAAAAAACTACGGTGGTTTTTCATAAATTTTTTCCCCCAATTGGGCACCGGTAACCTGTATATATAAAAATGAAATGACGTTTGTTAGTCTCGCTAAAACTCGGGAACGGTCGAATTCGGTTGTCTAATTTTTGTTTTTAAATATTTTTAGACATGAAAAGTAAGAATTTGAAAAAGAAGTAGGAAGAAGGGCTTAATAAGCCTAAAATATTATAAAGTAAAAAAAATTAGTAAAGATAAAAATTTCGAACAGGTAACGCTCTTAACTGTTGAGATATCTAAACAAGATATCAGTAATATGTAGGTGGGTTAATATCTATGTTGGTGAGAATAGAGCATTTTACTGTTTAAATGCCCTAAAGGACATAAATTGACGATTAATAGTGGAAAACTGTGCTTATGCCACAACACCTGTTGGCATATTCGGCACAAACCTCTGAAGGCTGCTCTGAACGAAGTGCCATCAACACTAGCTTTTTAAAGAGCTTTAGGGGACATTTATAATAAATAGCTAATAATGTACTTTAGCAATATTTAGCAAAAAACTAAAGGAGACGTGATGCTATGTGTTCGTTCTGTTCAGTGAGACAATAAAGATCAATCAAGATTTTTTATTGACAATAATCGATACAATATGTGATGCATGTACATTTTTTTTTAACTGTCGTAAAAATCTAAAGTTAAAAGAAAACATCGCATGCAATATGTAAAGATGCCAATATGCGATGCAATTAAACAAGCAATGTGTTCAACACGCAACGAAAATTACGCAAACTTGAAGAAAATTATGTAAAGACGCGAACTCCACTAGCGAACACAAATAATCTTTCACGCGTTTTCACAATAGGTATATCGTAATTCGCAAATATGTATGACCGTCTTATCGTGTAAATATTAAAAGAACTTACGTTATTATCCTATACAAATGTGATATCGTCAACGATCAGTGGTTTAACATTCAAGCAGCACAAGTGATTTGGCGTTTCGATCCGCTGCCATGTGACAATCGTTAAGAAACAAAGTTAGAAGTTAGCTTTACAAGCTAATTACTAAAGAAAAAAGAGAGTTCGAGGGATGCATTGACGAGAAACTAGATCAACAGATTTATTCCACAGTAATTTGTCAAGTTAGAACCCTAATTTCGAAAGCAAATAGTTCACATCCGAGTATATAGTTCAACTGGTTACTCCGTGACGACAATTGCAGTCAAGGTAGATATGCAATTAAGCTGACGGATGATCACAAAAAGGTCGCATGACTGTTCAGCTGTTTTCTCGTTATTGAGTAGCAAACTTACAAACTTTAACATTTAGTGTATTAATAGGATAATGATGGACTTTTTTTGTAGTCACCGATTCCTCTATTTCTATCCGTGTCACTATCAGAAGCTTTTGATAACATAACTAAAACGAAAAATCTACATCTCATGCAATATGCTCACGAACTCTAAACAATGCCGAACTATTACCTATATTTTAATAAACTTCAACGTTATCGAATGTACTTCAAGGTTCACTTAACAACAAGTCGATATAATGTAAAAATACGTCTATTTGTACATGTTGAAATATTGTTAAATTAAACGAACTCTGACGATGTACACAACATCAAACAGTTTGCACAAATATTTGAACATATGTTACAGACGTCATTACATTGTTAGCGTTGCGATGGTTCTAGATGTAAAAATAATTTCAATGAATCGTTAATCAAGAGACAAATTTTACATGTTAGTCCGATATACATATAAATTGTATTTTCTATAAACATTGGTCCTGCAGGAAATCGTAACTGATAGAGAGCCTTTATAATTTTCATGCATAAGAGTGTGTTATGCGAATTGATTTTATTTGTCACTATCAATAGTTAACATACTCGTATAAGTCGAATACTTTGTAAGGTTCTAGCACGCCCTGCGGCCGATAAGGCTTATTATTCTCTGTACGCTAATGGTATCTTTTACTTACCATTCAACTTCATAAACAAAATACCTAAGAAGAAAATCAAGGAAAAATTGATGTATGTATGTATTTAAACAACTAGGTTTAGTTTCTTGTTATGGTATTTTTCCCATAAGAGAAGAACCGCATTGGGCAACAAGTATATGATAATGATCACATACTTCAACTGACATAAAAGCTTTATATAATACTAGCTTTTACCCGCAACTTCGTTTGCGTAGACTGATAGGCTGTTAACCCTGCAAATGTGTATGTAGCTCTATCACAAACATCAGATCGATCCGGAAAGAATTAGAGGAATTTATCGTTTTATCAAAAGCATAATTTGATAATTTTAGTAAATAAACCGTACTTACATGAAATATATATTAAAATAGCTCATTAAAAGAAGTGTAAGAACATCATATGCATCAAAAAATTCATAATGTTTTTCTGATATTAAATATCTGTATAAATATTATAAACTTTTAATGGTAACGTGCTAGAAAACTTATTTAATAAAAACATTTATACGTCATCCGTCATCAATTGTCAACTTGTTTTTCTTTTTAATTACCTATACGTACGGCGCTGGATTCTAGCGTGTTTAGAGTAAATACAAAAAATTAGATTTAAATTATGTTTTTGTTAACATAATATTTTAAAATAGGTATCTGAAAATATATTACCTTCAGTTTGTTATGTAACTGTAATGACTTTTCAAATATTAAAAATGGTGTTTAGAAATAAAATCTTCTTTCCATTAGCCGTATGGCCTAATTTCTATAGACTTAAATTAAATAAAACTTCTCAATACATGTCAATTATTAGTCATTTATTTCTTACTTGTTGCCACAGACTACTTATTAAAGACCTGTTCCGTTTAAGAATATGTTTTCTCGACACATTTTTCTCGAAATTTTTTGACATCAAAAAATGTATATGATTAAATTTAACTTGAACTTAAATGACTTGAACCTTATTGTTATATTTTCATCACAAATCCTATCGTTTTTAATGTGTTATTATGATATTTAGCTAGTAATCGTACTTGTACATAACCACAAACTATAATTGTTTTTTTTATAGTTCCTCCGTAAGGTCTGGGCCAAAAGACGTATGAAATTCTGGCGGTCTCCTTTACTAAATAAACAAAAAGCGAAATATTTAAATAAGTGTCCCATATATTTATTTTATTTATAATTAATAAAAATAACTTTTTCAAAGATTTTTGTACGTTACCCTGGTATATAAACATTAATTGTGCCAAATTTTATTTATAATGGTTCACCGAATTGGCCATTAAAAGGTAACAGACAGACTTTTGCATTTATAATATAATTAGTTTATTTATTTTAGTAAATACCCCGTACCTATTACTTGTCCATTGTAATAGCTACGTTAAATTTGTCCAGTAAACGAATAAAAATAAAATATAAATACTCTTCGAAGATAACCCTTTTGACGTGAGCCGAAAAACTTGGAATCTAAATACTTCTTTAAATACAGATTTGACTTGATTTTGACACATCGTGAATAAAAATTAGTTCCATAGGTTTATTATAGATGGCGTTTTGAATGTCATCCTGTTTTATTCCTCCTGAATTTAATTCCTGTTGAATTAACAGGATTTATATAGCCTATATGTTACCCCGCTGTATAAGGAATATTTGTGCCAAATTTCATCGATATTGGTTCAGCGGATTGACCGTGAAAACGGAACCGACAGACAGACAGACAGACTTTCGCATTTATAATATTAGTAAGGAAGTAAGGATGATCAAATTTATTATCCTAAACAAAATGGCTAATCCGAAAAACGAAGGAAAATCGTATAAATTGATCTTCGAACACAGTGAGATGTTAGGAGATCGAACAAGGTAAAACAAAAAGTTTAAAACAACTGAATAAAATGTTATAAATTTCATTGTAAAACCAGTATTTTTAAATATTGAATATAACGCTCTCGTTTGACTGGCTTTTCTAGCTATATGCTATGCCTATATGAAAACACTAAAACCTGTTGACCTGTCGTAAAATAATGCGAAACATCGTTTACCTACTTTAGTAACAAAACATAAAACTTATCTTGGAACAAGCTGAATAATTTAAAATCATTGTGCATGCCTTATGCTAAGGTTGGTACGATTGGTAGAAATTCTTAATAACTAGAATTAATAATTTTTTACAATATACAATAACATTTAAAACAATTAAATTACAAATATAATCTTTGAATAAGATTTAAAACACCATATTTTCACCCTTCTTCTATATTTGTTTGTTATTCTTCTATATACTATACATTCCTCTACATGTTTATATTTTTTACAAATTCGATTCATCAGTCAACAGTGCCGTCAACTCTACTGCTGGTTCGTAAAGCTGTTCATAACGCGATGAGCTAGTAGGAAACTCGGCGGTTGTTCTTTTCATAATATAATTCTTATAACTGACTTATAATGACATGTAGTTATTATTTTCTGCACGAGAAAAGTTCGAAGAGTAGCTATATATCCACGCGTTGTTATCATCTATGTAATCCTAAACAGTATAGTAGAGTTCTTGTATAAGTCTCCTCTTATAACAGTTTTTAAACATATGTTATGGCAATCTTTTACTTGCCGCGATTTTCTGGCGCAAAACATTAAAAATATTAAACCTTTAATGAATATAGCATATAAAATTCATCCATAGATTTAATTTATCTCGCCTGAGGCAAACACTATTAGCCTAGTTAAAATTTATTTGTTTAAATATATTCCTCGCTTATTTGAACCTAATTACTGTGAACGTCACGTACGAGCATGCGGATTGTTTATCCTTATTTAAAGCCTGCAATGTCTTGACGACCGTAGACGGGCGCCATTTATTACTACCGCAGTCTTAATAGTTGCAGCAATATTATAAAAAGCGACGATATTTCTCCTCTATACTTATTCAATAAATAAAAAGCAGTTTTCCCAGAGTCAACCCATTTACTCTTTCGCTACAACTCAATGAATGACACATAAAAATATGACAGCCACAATGCTTTTTCATATTAATCGCCAACTCTATGAAGGAGGTTGTATTAAAAACATGTTGTAACAGTCGACCATCCTGACAACATTTGCGACCCCGCAAATCTCATAAGCTGACTTCTGGGAATGAATCTACCACCGATTCGGAATGCTGATTGTACTGAGAAGAATCGGCAAGAAACTCAGTACTTGCTCTTTTAATCTGTAAAAGAAAACCGCACATGCCATGACATGACAGGACTACGCTCACGCTTTATGCTCAACTCTAAGCTCACGCTTTATGCTCAACTCTTTAAGCTCAACTCCTCAACTCCATAAGCTTTTCGCACCATAAGCATTTCGCATCTCAAGCTCACCCTCAATCACTGTCATGGCATAACACAGCTCAATTAGTGGCAACCAACTCAGCAGATACACACGTAAACAGACTCGCAAATGATAACGCTCAAAGAACAATCACCACTTCCAGGCAGAGCCTAGCTGACAGTCGTTGCAGATGTCCACAGACTAGAAAACAATCGTTACAACTGGAAAGATCCAGAGAACAATCGTCATTCTAGCTGACAGTTCCATCGAACAAAAGTCACGGGCGCGTCGCAGGCCTCACATAGCACATCGTCACGTTGATCTCACAGAATTATTAACCGAATACCAATTACCATCAATAATCTCTGAAAT
This sequence comes from Morpho achilles, assembly GCA_947086495.1. NCBI lineage: Eukaryota > Metazoa > Arthropoda > Insecta > Lepidoptera > Nymphalidae > Morpho > Morpho achilles. The sequence goes on from CAMTZB010000024.1 coordinate 9,797,744, forward strand.
AAAAACTCTTATTTTTTATTCCATAGCATCGCATATCGCAGCTATCTCTCATATTAACGAAATTCGCACTCCCCGTGTTGTTGTCTCAAGATATTGATCGTCATTTGTCTTTTCTTTAAACTCTTTAAATTTCCAGATATTCCTTTTGTCCACTCTATTTGTGAGTTTAGGTTACATCCCACTTCTGAATATAAAAAGCGACGATATTTCTCCTCTATACTTATTCAATAAATAAAAAGCAGTTTTCCCAGAGTCAACCCATTTACTCTTTCGCTACAACTCAATGAATGACACATAAAAATATGACAGCCACAATGCTTTTTCATATTAATCGCCAACTCTATGAAGGAGGTTGTATTAAAAACATGTTGTAACAATATATTTAGAAACAATGGTACGCTATAAGAAATATAACTGGGTATTTTTGGTGCGTTCTTTTGTGGGATGAACGGGGAGAACTCACTCGCATAATTCTCTCACATAAATATCTTTTAAGATCATCCTAGAAAACTGGAAAAAGGGATCTTCTCTGTAGATGTTCGAAGAACCTCACTCCCTCACTTTTAGGTGCTCTCAGGTCCAGTTTTGAACCTGAGAGCACCTAACAGCACGGTAAAAATCACGATAAATGTACCTTGTTTTCAGAATGTACGATTTAGATTTTCGGTCATCACGTTTCAAATCTGGGTGAGTGAATTGACATGCACACAAAAAAATTCTACTACTCTATAGGTGTGCCTCCAAATTCCCATGAAGAATTACGCCATACAATTAATTCAATACGGTTGACTACACGTTAGCAATAAACTGGACTAATATTGAAATTAGGCTATTCAATTTATGATAATGAATGGACATTTTCATTCTGTGTTTGTAATTGTATCGATTTCATAAAGAGATGAGATGCATCAAGTTTTCTTATTATTGTTTATTTTTATTTTTCCAAAAGCCGTCTTATAAACTAGCACAAACATCCGGACGGATCATAAAATTTAACTTTCTAGTATTAAGAATTATATTTTTAAAAGAACGCCGAGTTTCTTGCTGGTTCTTCTTGTCAGGAACAGCTTCCGAATCAGCAACAGAGTTGATGATTCAAAAGCACTTGTTTACAAGTTTATTTGAATAAAGAATATTTTGAATTTGAATTTGAATCTGTCTATTGGTGACCTTTTGTATTTTATTTTTCCTTTCCGTTTAGTGATGTGTAAAGGCAGCAAACCTATTAAGAATCATACGGCATCCATACGCGTATCCTAAAGCTATGATTATTAATGATAAATTGACAACAACATAGCCATTCGCACTAGTTCATCACCAGTTCAGTTCGTTGACTTACCAGTAACAGTCGATTAGAGATGTTTTCAGTGGCGTAGCTACAGGAGGGCTAGATTGTACAGTTTCCCTGGAGCTTAACCTTAGGGGGCCCCTCAAACTGACTTAAAACTATAAATCTAACTACCGAAAATTTCGCCCACATTCAGAATATAAATAAACTAGATTCCTAGAACGTGACTTTATAATTAATAATATTCATGAAATTATTTGAAAAATACAGCGAAATTCCTAAATTACAATTTCTAATTAGTTTTTGTTTTCATATTATGGAATCCACTATATTACGGTGGATCTGTAGTACGAAGAATCTGGATTACGACAAATCTGAAGTACGTCGAATACGGAACACGGAACAAACGATTTTTAATAGTTCAATTGGGGCCCTAGTATTGTAGCCCCAGGGCCCTTGGTTACCTAGCTACGCCACTGAATAGTACGCTCTTTCTTTAAGTACATTTTTATTATTTACTAGTAATATCCCGCGGTTTCACCCGCGTTCATCTCATGGCAATGGAAAGTCTACTAAGTTGAACTATTAATTTATATTTGTTAAATATATCATCAATAGTTTTCGCAGCGCATGCTATGTCAGATTTTTATGACTAATTTTTTACACATTATTACATTTTTATTATCGATCCCTATTTTTTTAATGTAATTTTGCCTATGTTCCTCAGTAAAGATGCAGCATTCTAATAGTGTACTAATTTTTGAAATCGGTCCAGTATTTTTTGTATGAAAACATTACGAACATAAATACAAATTTTCCCTCTTTATAATATTGGTATTTATAATCCAAGTAATATTACGACGCGTATAACAAATTTTTAACGGAAGTGAAATGAATCAAAATTACGCTTTTTGTTTTAAAGCTAGTGTTCAAGCTCAATGTTCTTCCAAAGGTATGTCTAAGTATGTGAGGCTATTAGTTCATTCTGATGAACTGGGATAGTTGCTGCCACGCGTTCCGGGCTGCTTCACACAAACGCACAAACACTTGCATAACGACAAGGCGTAACAGAGACGGCGAAAGTCTGATTAAAAATATAATTAGTTGTTAATTTCTTATTCATACATTACACTTTTGTTCTTTTCTAGATAGACATTTTAATATATACATATTTACTTTTCTTATCAACGTCCTATTGTAAGATAACAAGCAGTAATTTCCTACCCAAAGTAAATGCGGGTCAATTGGAAAATAAACATTATAAAACTTAATATTAGATTTCATTTGACCTAAGCAGGACTTACGTACAGTCTCTGGGTAAAAAAATCACTTAAGAATCACTAAGAATATCAAAACAGACTAGGTTTTGTTTATGAATTTATTTGGATTGAAATAGGATTTATTTAATCGCTTGCAATAAACTAATATAACGCACATCTCGACACGAATCTCAAAATAGTTTTAAGGAAAATCAATGTTTACAATTTTTGTTACGAGCATCGTAAATAAAGTAACTTGATTTATGAGTTCACAAATAAAATAAAGTTGAAAGATCGGTAACTTTATTTGTTTGTAGAAAATACAATAATACATATTAGCAAAGAATTTGTCATAAAATAGAATGAATAATAATTGGTACTACATAGTTAATTTTAAAATATATAGGAATTATTGATGGATTATTGAATATGTAATGCTGTAGGAGATCCAACTAAATAAATAAAAGTAGTATTTTATGATCATTTGGGACATTTAAGTAAACAATAATATATACTGACGATAATAATATTGATAGGTTAGGCTGAAATTTTATTGGACAATAGTTAAAAATCTTTGAACAGAATACATAACAGCGTTACATCATCAACTAAGAATTATGTAAGCACATTTAAACTAATTTACATTATTATCAACTAACAATAGCAGTAGTGCAAATAAAAATTGAATTTTACAACCAAATGGCATAGCAATAACGTCATTTAACCGAATAAAAGCGTCATTAAAAAGAAAACAAACTGTTCGTATAGGTAATTATTTAATTTAAGTAAAAATTATAATTTCAGTTAATTAAAGAGCTAACGAATTCATATATCAAGCAAATATTATTCGCTTTCTTAACTAGGCATGTGATGCTTAGCCAAAATATTTTGTAATAAAATAATTTACATTTTTTATAATATGATATACAGCAGTTACTTAACGGAACTCGCCCACGTGTCATAAAATATTCTTATTACGAATCTAAAAACGCACTGATTATACTAGTTATTTAAAAATCCATAATTATCGTATGTTTATGCAAATTTCCTTCACAATTGAATTTATTACGTACAGATAAAACAAACAGAACTGACCACACGTTTTTGTCCACTACTTTTAAGACATACTCGTATAGCCGTGTTTAGAATCAAATTGTTAGAAGAATCAATTGTTTACTGTACGATTAGAAAAGCATGGGAATATCGAAGGAATTCCTTATTGAAATTCTCATCGGACATGGGTATAAATTAGACGTGAATATACATCAAGGAATACTTCCTTGGTTTATAATCACGTCTAATTTATTAGTAATGACTATGTAATTATAATTACCCTCAACAATTATATATTTCAACCGTTATATCACTATGTAACGTGTGTGTTTTTACACACAAGAAAAAAAAAGAAAAGACTAATAAAAATTTACTTGCTACTTGGTTTGTACATTCTTAAATATTCTGAGATTGGATAAATTTTTATTATTCAGTACTTCTAATTATTGTATATTATGAATTATTCATCTATACTAATATATAAAGCTGAAGAGTGTTTGTCGAAAAATTCAGAATTTTGGTTCTCACCGTTCCTGATTTGATTACGTAGATATATTCTGAGATTGCTGCATTAGCATTTTGGTGTCTTCCGACAAATATTAAGGTTCCATCCATTCACTAGCGATGTGATATTCACTGTAAATAAGATATGTGTGAATGTATTCGTCAGCTCATCAAACTGATACGTTTATATTTGGATGGACTGACTGAGCCGATGGATACAAGCGGCACAAAATCGTGTGTTGTGGAGATCCCATGAAGAGACCTATGTCGAAGAAGAACACGAATGTATTCATTTTATATAAAAGAAATAATAAATAGATATAGGTACAACTTACACACTCAAGCATCCGCCCCGAATTAAGTACACCCAAAGTAACTTAATGCTTGTGTTATGGGTGCCAGACAACTGGTAAATATATACACATATAATTTTAAATACGTTCTTAAATACACCTAGAATTGAACAAAATGTTGACCTACGGGAATTGAAACCGCGGCCCGCGGAGCTGAAGGAAGGCAGGTAGGCCAATTGCGCCAACGGGTAAAATTTTTCGCAACTTTAATTTGTTTGTACGTTTCTAACGTACATATAACTTGTTAAGAACGGTGTGTTTGATTAAGAATTAGAACGTCTCGTTAAATAATTCATTCTCCTGCAGTTGACCTTATGCGGTGCATTGCGACTCAATATGGAATGCGCTGATATAATATATCGAAAATGACTGCTTATGATTTTATTTTCTTACTATAACTTAACTGACATGAGCTAGAAGATATAGCTAATATGATAAACAAAAATATGGTGATAACTACAAATTTTTAAAATCATAGTAAAGACAGAAAACATGTTATAAACACGTTGTCATATGATTTTGCTAGCGATGATATGATGCTTCAATTGCTTGTGTATTGTGGTGGCGGTGGTAGAGGTTTGTAGTGCATGTGTTTAATATGTATTTATTATTTCATTTATGGCGGATTATAGCAAAATCATTTTACTGTTACTTTCGGAAATTTTAACTGAAAACTCATTTTTTGAATTTTTTTGGGTTTGAACTCGCGACCCCTTCGAAAAAGTCGCACAGTCTCACCGTTAGGCTGCCATAGCTTATATGTACACTTTTTTTTGTACATTATATTATTTATTCAAATCTTCCTAAACCATTAAATAAGAATACGGTTATACATATAAGTCGCCTATTAAACAGTCAGGAAAAGTTTAAATTAGTCCTTGCAATATTCAAGTTAACCGTGAGACTGTTTTGGCAAGTTATTTCCGTTGCCGAATTGATGTGGTATGCGAAGCCACCTCTTGGACCAGTTATCTTAGTCATGCAATAACACACTTCGTAACATTATAGACGGCTTGATAATAGTACATCTACTCGCCATCTCGATTATATAAACGGTTTCCAATCACTTGCATATGTTTATAGAACAATCTATTATTCTATTTTCGCGATTTCGTTGTTACAGAATACGCTTCTAGCTTTTTTTTACTTTTTACGCTTCTAGCTCTTATTGCTTCAATAAACTTATAAAATAACGCATATAAAAATATTTATAATTTTTTTATAAGATTCAAAAGTGATTGAAAGATCTTATTTGAATAAATGATGATTTGATTTAATTTGACAATACATTTATTTTATATTTCAAACCATAGATCAATCTTCTTATCTAGTTTTTACAGTAAAAAAGTAATGTTGATAGAATTTTTCTATAACCCGTTACAATTATTAATAGAATTAATTAAAAACAATGATTAAAATTGAATTTTATAAAATTATCGCTGATTATAGCAAAATAATGCTGTCATTATTGATCTCTCTGTATATGTATTATGGATCTCTGGAAGTCACGCCTAATTCTATTAATTATTCACAGCCAATCGAATGTTTAACTTCAATTATAAATGACTAGCTTTTCCCGCGACTTCGTTCACGTGAACTGTTGTAGCGTGATAGGTTGATAATAGATGGCGCTTTTAGTGACATCCTATTCCTGTAGGTGTAACAGGTTTATATAAAAAAGCGACTAAATTCGATTTAATTAGAGAATAACACAAACAAAGTTCGACAATACTGTTCTCTTGGTACCTAAAAAATTTATATTTTAATATTTAAAGAGCATTCAAACTACAGGCTAACCGTTTAACTCAGACCTCGCCTGCGCGGTACAAGGGCGCGGAGGTAGGACGAGAAAGGGGACTGAGGTAGGTGCGGGCGGTCACCTCTTGTATATCTCGCTACAGGCATTCGCCGCTTGCACCTACCTTATTCCCCGTTCTCGTCTTAGCTCTGCGCCTTTGTTCCCTGCAGGCAAAGTCTGAGTTAAACGGTTAGCGTATAGTCTATCACAGATAAATAAAGTTTAGAAAAGTTAAGGAACGCCATTCTACTGACGACGCAAATACGTTTCAAACTGGTTGAATAAGAACAACCAATAAAACAACAATTACCCATCGCCGATTAGCTCACAGCCGTGACAAATCATAACAAGCAACGCTAATTCCCTCATTGTAGGGTAAATAACGGAGTCGGTGCACGTTTCATAAGAAAAAAAAACTAGATTTTCGCCCTAAATTTCACGGCTATGAACGTGTGATATCTTTACGACAGAAGATTATGGCGATCTTCATAATCAAAGAAATAATATAAAACTACATACAGTTTTATTACTTTGCCATATGGCAAAATAAGTATTTTTTTATGTAAATAAACTTTCGTAACTTCTCGCCTATGTAACCAGACATATGAAATTGCAAAGAGGCCTCTTCACGAGATATAAAAATACTAAAGTTTATATATAGTATACTAAATTTTAGCTTGCACTACTCCCGGTTTACACACAGAGTTTAATAGGATAGGTATATAACTGACAATAGTTAAAGCCTACCAAGGTACAGACCAAAATATGATATTAGACAAAATATGACAATTCAATTTTACGTAACTGCAATCTTGAACCTGTTCCATATGTAAAATGAAATGTTAATATACATTCATAAATTATATTGTCATTAAAATATATCTTGAATAAAAAGTAAAAAGTAAGTAAGTAGCGGCCTGTTACTATCCCACTGCTGAGAATAGGCCTCTTCTCTCCGTTTTTGGAGAGAAGGTTTGGAGCTAAGACCTACCACGCTGCTCCAATGCGGATTGGTAGGATACACATATCCCTAGGATTCTCTAGAGATATGCAGGTTTCCTCACGATGTTTCCCTTCACCGAAAAGCGTGTGATAAATTGCAATTATCAATTAGACACATAAGTTTTAATAGAAAAACTCATTGGTGTCTGCCCGTGTTTGAACCCATGATCGTCTCTAGAGATTCACACGGTCGCACCGCTGGGCCATCACAGCCTCATATATCATATATCTTGAATAGTTGTCAAATTTCATAAATGTATCGTATAACTTTGCGTTATATTCGTCAAATATATATTTTTTTAATCAACATTGATATACTGCTACATCTAGTAAGACAGCATAAGTAAGTAAGTAGCGGCCTGTTACTAACCCACTGCTGAGAATAGGCCTCTTCTCTCCGTTTTTTGGAGAGAAGGATTGGAGCTAAAACCTACCACGCTCCAATACGGATTGGTAGGTTACACATATCTCCAGAATTCTCTAGAGATATGCAGGTTTCCTCACGATGTTTTCCTTCACCGAAAAGCGTGTGATAAATTGCAATTATCAATTAGACACATAAGTTTTAACAGAAAAACTCATTGGTGTCTGCCCGGATTTGAACCCGTGACCTCCTCGAAAGAGTCGCACGGTGTTACCGCTGGGCTACCACAGCTTATTAAAGACAGCATGAATGCAAGCAATTTTGTGTTACGTAGTAAAACCGGATAAATTATGTTTCTCGTTCCGGTCAAAAAAATCCAGATACGAAGATAATTTATGTTAAAACAAGCTTATATTTTTATTTTATTTCTACTTTCACTTATCCGATCCTGTTACAAAACGTGAATTTTTAATATGATTATCAAGATTTCAATGTTTCTAATTAGAAACAATTAAACGTAACTTTTCTATTTTATTTTATTTTCTATTCTACTTTAACTTAGCAAAATATACCGCTATTTAATTAGTTTGAATAGGGGTTTGACTATTATGATATTACGTCCGAAATTGACCTTCCTCCAGATACCACTAGGTGAGGCCCTAACAAGAATCTGTAAAGCGGCAGAAAAATTTGTCTATTGATACATGCGGCACAAAAAATATTTAGTTACTAAGATTTCAGTACAATCATAAAGCAATGCAAATGTCATATTCATTTGCATCTCCATAGCAAAATCAATAATAAAGAAATACAGCCTTAAACGTCTCAACCTATTGCAACGACAAATTCTATCTATATTACACGATTGGTTTTTTTTTAAATTGTATAATTTATTTATTATTTCGAAATTTTTATCAACCGTTTCTTGCTGGTTCTACTCGGTAGGAGCATACTTCCGAATCAGTGGTAGCGTCTTTAAAAACATTTGATGATTCAAAATTAATAAAAACAGTCTACTTGAATAAAGAATATTTTGAAATTGACAAAAAGCATTTGTTTTATGACATGTCCGGATACTTTCCTATGTAATCAGTTGAAACTACAAACCTAACCAAATATTTACGCCTTTTTTAACAAATATATGAAGGAACCATACGAAAATCATTTAGCCGAGCTAAACCTCATGCCAAAGGAAAAATATTTTCAACTTCCTCCTGTACTATGAAATTTCGCAAACTAACGCAAATATCTATAACTTAACGAATCGAAATTATATGCAATCTAGTGTGGACAGATTACATAAAAATACTGCTTTCATAGACATTCATTGATAGTAAGCAACATTCCTGTTAGTGCATAGTAATACTATTTATGTTAGTTTGAGGAGGAATTATAGTATACCATATACCGTATATTTTTAAAGCATCGTTATGGATATGTTTCATTATTATTTTGTAATACTTTGGATCCATTCTTGAATATTTATTCAAAGTTTCTATATACAGTAACGTTGAATACATACATAGATAAAACATTTAACCGCATACAAAACTTTGTTTAAAAATATTTATTACTCTAATATTGATTTTTTAAAAGATAAATATGTAATAACAGAAAACATTATTATTTATCATCCTATTTCGACATTGCTCGATAAATGTCTGACATCAATTCTAAAATGTCAGTAAGTTGCTCAAACTGCTTACTTATTCGGCAAAGCATCGCACCAATCCGTACAGTTTCGCAATCGTGTAGAATTTAGATTTTTCCGAACAGCCTGTCCACGCACCCAATTAACTCTGTCGAAATAATTTAAATGACAAATTGTGCTTAGTATTCACTGCTTAGACGAAGTGCAATGGATATACGATAGATAAATAATTCTGTAACTTAATTCAAAAGCTGCGTACATGTGCAATGACAGAACAGTGGATCGTTATCGACATGATTAGTTGGAAACTAATCATGGCACAATGCTATATTATGCTGAAACCTATGGCCTCTTCTGTCAAATAAGGCTTGGCGCTTATAACACGCTGTGGCAATTTAGAGTTGCAGGTTACACATATCTCAGCAATTCTCTAGACCGTAAAACATATAATGCAGCGCACCCAGAATGACTTTGATCCCACAAACCCCTTATAGAGGTTTCTCCCATCTTTCGGTCATCACGACTCATTTGATTTTAATTATTTGTCCCAGACAACATTCCAAGAATTTGAATGTTGTTTTAAAACGAGCGGAAACGGTCTGGTCTTTATGTGAAGGTGTTCTCCTATTTCCTATTTAACTTGAAATATGCTCAGAAAACTACTTTAATTTAACAGAACTATCTAGTTAGTAACAAAAATGCCAAATTAGATAGAAGTATATATAAAGTATTACATTAAGACATGTCTTAATATAAATTTTAATATATCTGTGTAAAGTTTGGCAGGGATGTTTTCTAAAATATTATTGATATATAAAACACTTCAAATTTAAATAAATATAAAGGAGACTAAACAGGAGAAGTAATATAAGATTGTAAATATATGAAGCGCAAACATGGTTTTTGGATGTTACAAGTGGGTGGTGCAAGTGTTGTGTGTCGTTGAATTGTTACTATGATATACTACTACGATATAAAGATAGCCGTACTCTAGAAATCCCTTCGATGTTCTAGGTATGTCTGGAACTTTGAAAACACGCATATGGAAATACTCATATACTTATATAGATATGTATCAATAACAAAACGGACAATTTATTACTACATAATACAGGGCAGGTGACTTTTAAAAATGTTTTTTTTTTTTCAAAAATAGCACGACCTATTTAACTATATATTTACATTGTACAAGAGAAATGTAATTTTGTAGAGTACAAAATTACATTTCTCTTTTGATATTCAATATATGGTATTCAAATGTAACTATTATCGTAACAATAAAACGAAATTGTAGACAAACGTGGTATTTTATTTCAATCTGTTTTTACGATTGCCTATTTGGCACCGATTTCTTTGACGATACTAACCAAAGTTTGATGGCACGGATAACACTTTAGTAAACTACCTTCCGTTCAAAGCTGGAGCACGAAGTAGTTGGAAACACGCAAGGATATTTCAAGACTAGCTGATATTCAGGACTCCGTCCGTTGAAAAAAGGGAGCGTGTCATCAAGGTACGAGTTTTATTGAACGCTAAAAATGTAGGTTTCGGGTGAACGGGTAGACGAAGTCGCAATCTAGTCAATTGTTTTTAAAATTTACTGTTATCACTAAGTATAAAATACTATCCATAGTTGTAAATGCTAAATGTTTCGTCTTTCCATAAAGAGTAAAATTAGTTACCGTTTCATTTGCAAATAGCACGCTTAATTGACAAAGAAAGATTACAAATTTTAAAACTAAAATGGATAACTTATGAACCCCTAGAATTTCGAAATGATATAAATCGCTAGATTTTGAAATAAATGTTTTTTGTATATTCTAATGATATTTAGATTATGTGCGGAAACGATTGCTATGGTGGTACGCAGTTCAATAATAAGTATGATAGTACGAGTATGGTGTGATGTTGGTAGGGTTGGTTTGTAGACCATGAGGTTTACGAATCCAGCTTGAATAAGATAATAAAATTAATAATACACTCATCATTTAGGATTACATAAATTGTCTCTAATGTGGATTAAAGCGATATAGTATTATCATTATTTGTAGGATACTATTTTTAATAACCGTTAGATTTTCCAAATACTTTTTTTATCATCATATATTATTATAGCAGGTTCTGTATCTAGCTCAATTGACGGAAAGTAGACAATTGCTTTACAATGAAGTTCGCTAATTTTGATATGTATTGACAAGTATATAGTAAATATGCATTTTGATTAGTTTCTACGCGGAATGTTAACAAAATATTAAACCACTCATTGGAACGAGTTTACCGGTCAGTAAATACTCAGGGCCGAAACCAACTTAGAAAAACTGATTGATGTAAGTACATTTATTAAGTTTTCACAGATGGAATCCATCTCGATTCCTGGTTTTGTAAAAAATGATACAATATGTTGATATACATAAATCATTAAAAAAAATGGAATTTATGACAAAACAAACATGTATCACTTTAATGTTAATTATATCTGAAATAGCTTTCATTTAACATTAAGCAACCTTAACTGCGAAGTTGAACATGTGATGGAAACATTTACGCGGATTATTATTTTTATTGCCCCCATTTAGAGAACGCACCTTGAACTTTCTTGTTTGAGTTTTATTCAATGTTAAAAGAACGGTAATCGAAGTCAAAACAGACTCGTTTTTTATCATTTTAGTGGTTTGTATACCTACGCAGCACGCACACTTAGAATTGAATTTATTTATTCAGGTCATATCCACAGTCTATAGCGAACTACCTTTTATGGCGGCTGTACGCTCTCTGCGTGACACGCCGAGACATGCCGAGTGCGAGAGTGTACAGCGTACCTCTCGCCTCGCCTCGGTATGCCTCGGGGATTCTCCCTTTCTTGCTTACGTGTCGATATTTGTGCCTGAATCAAAGGGGCCCGCGTCACCTCGCACAATCGCACTCTCGAGAGTGTACATGATTACTCCGAGCTTACACGTCACGACCGAGGCATCTCGGGTAAACATAACGAGTGCTCTCGGGCCGCGGAGTGCACAGCCGCCATCAGATTCGGATATAAGCTACGCTATGCATTACAAGCTGTTTCTCGCAACATCGCCCGTATGTTTAAAGTCTATTCATATTTTAAGATATGTAATTCAGATGTACGGGCATGGTATTTAATGGGCAATTAAATTACTATCAATTACTTTTAAGTATTAAATTTTTATCAATTTTTTAAATTATTTCCACAAGCATCAAATTTTAGCTACATCAGTTGAACCACGCCAGTTACTTTAGTTCTTTTACTGATCTTTAAAGTACTGATTTCTCACCCACAAACAATACGTAGCTATTACCATTGCTCAACCAGCAACTGAGGTTTGCTACGAAGCCCATACTACGTTTGAGATGCATATGAATACAGCTCTATATTAGGCACATAATCAAAAATTTCTTCTTGTCTTCAACGAGTGCGTCCTACTTGTAATGGCATATGGAACCGAGACGTGGACACTGACAATGCGACTGGTCCACCAATTTAAGGTCGCTCAGCGAGCTATGGAAAGGGCTATGCTCGGAGTTTTTCTGAAGGATCGAATTCGAAACGAAGTGATCCGACAGAGAACCAAAGTAATCGATATAGCCCAAAGGATTAGCAAGTTCAAGTGGTAGTGGGCTGGTCACATTTGTCGTAGAACCGATAACCGCTGGGGTAGACGTGTTCTGGAGTGGAGACCGCGCCTTGGCAAACGCAGTGTAGGACGCCCTCCAGCTAGGTGGAGTGACGACATCCGAAGTGTGGCTGGCGTCGGTTGGAAGCGAAGAGCTGAAGACCGAGCTCAGTGGCGTGACACTGGGGAGACCTATGTCCAACAGTGGACGAGGACAGGCTGATGATGATGAATCAAAAATTTATTGAATCGATTTCATACCTATACTAATAACATATGTAGATGCAATGTCTGTCTGTCTGTTACACTTTCACGGTTAATTCTCTGGATCAATATTGATAATATATAGGATAACATATAGAAATAAAAATACCGTATTTCTTGGTACATCTTCTTCTTCTTCTTTGTCAACCGATGGATGTCCACTGCTGGACATAGGTCTCTTCATGGGATCTCCATACCACACGATCTTGTGCCGCTTGGACCCAGCGGCTCCCCACGACCTTTTTAAGGTCGTCAGTCCATCTCGTGGGGGGTCTACCGGCACTGCGTTTTCCGGTGCGGGGTCGCCATTCCAACACCTTGAGACCCCAACGTCCATCGGTTCTACGCACTATGTGCCCCGCCCATCGCCACTTCAGCTTCGCGACCCGCTGAGCTATGTCGGTAACTCTGGTTCTTCTACGGATCTCCTCATTTCTGATTTGATCACGTAGAGATACTCCGAGCATAGCTCGCTCCATCGCCCGCTGAGCGACTCTGAGCCTTCTTATGAGGCCCATAGTCAGCGACCACGTTTCAGATCCGTAGGTCATCACTGGCAACACGCACTGTTCGAAGATTTTGGTCTTCAAGCACTGAGGTATTTTGGACGAAAAGATCTCGCGTAGCTTCCCAAACGCTGCCCATCCGAGTTGGATTCGGCGGCTAACCTCTTTCTCGAAATTGGACCTACCTAATCGGACTGTATGTCCTAGGTATATATACTCGTCTACAATTTCGAGTGCAGAGTTCTCAACGAAAACCGGGTGGAGCGGAACATGTGAGTTCGACATGATTTTCGTCTTACTCATGTTCATTTTAAGGCCCACCTGTTGAGATACTCTGCTGAGGTCTTCGAGCATTGTGTTAAGATCCTCCAGAGACTCTGCCATAAGGACTATATCGTCGGCAAATCTAAGGTGAGTGATGTACTCGCCGTTAATGTTGATGCCGTATCCGTTCCAATCCAAAAGCTTAAAGACGTCCTCCAATGCAGTGGTAAACAGCTTTGGGGAGATGACATCTCCCTGTCGCACACCTCGCTGTATTTGGATTGGTCTCGTAGTTCTGTCTTGGATACGGACAGACATTGTGGCGTTTTCATACAAACACTTCAACACTTGGACGTACCGATAGTCGATTCGGCATCTCTGGAGCGATCTTAACACGGCCCATGTTTCCACCGAATCAAAAGCCTTCTCATAGTCCACAAACGCCAAGCAAAGTGGCTGGTTATACTCCTCGGTCTTCTGTATAACCTGCCGCAGCGTAAATATGTGGTCTATGGTACTATAGCCTTTGCGGAAACCGGCTTGTTCGGGAGGCTGGAAGTCGTCGAACCTACGAGCGAGACGATTCGTAATGACTCTCGAAAACAACTTATAAACCTGACTCAGCAGCGCGATGGGTCTGTAATTCTTCAATAAGGTGTTATCACCCTTCTTGAAGAAAAGAACCACCACGCTCCTGTGCCACGCTTCCGGCGTAGTACCTTCGTGAATGACGGAATTGAACAGTCGCTGAAGGACTTTTAGTATGGGTTTGCCACCCGCCTTCAGGAGTTCTGTTGTGATTCCGTCATCACCTGGTGCCTTGTTGTTGTTGAGTTGTTTGAGAGCCATACTAATCTCGTATAGGCTGACGTCCGGGATATCTTCGGTATAGTGTCGGGTCAGCTTGGCTCTTGGGTCTTTTGCCAAGCTGACCACAGGCTGTTGTATTGAAGTGTATAACTGCCCATAGAACCGCTCAACCTCTCTCAAAATCTCCGGTCGAGACGAAATGATACTACCAGTATCGGTCTTCAGTCGCGTCAACTGCCTCTGCCCAATAGACAAATCTCTTGCGAACACTTTTGAGCCCCTGTTACGCTCAATTGTGGCTCGAATGTATTCGGTGTTGAAGTGTCGCAAGTCACATTTCTGTGCCTTAGAAATCTGTCTATTGATCAGACGGTAGCGCTGCGCGTCTACTGAAGACTGTAGCCTCATTTCGTTCCTCTCGTCCATAAGTTTGAGAGTCTGGGTCGAGAATTTATTGGTTCTTTTACGGTGTGTCTTATAAAATTTGGACCCCACCGTATGGACAGTTTCCACTAGCTTGTTGTTTAACTCGTCCACAGAATCGCACTCAGCTAGGCAATCAAAACGGTTCATCAGCTCGAGTTGGAAGTTCTCGGGGTTTTGGATATGAGCTCGAGTTGGTCGGAGCGTAGACTTCACCAGTCTGGATCTTTGCAACTGTACGCATATATTCAATGTACCTCTGACCATACGGTGATCGCTTCCGGTTTTTACGGTATTGATCACAGAGACATCATTGAATATATGACGCCTGGTCGACATGATGAAGTCAATCTCGTTTCTCGTGGAACCGTCGGGACTTATCCATGTCCATTTTCGATGTGGCCGTTTCTTGAAGAAAGAATTCATCATGTAGAGGTCTTCTCTCTCCAAGAAATCGGCCAACATCTGGCCCCTGTGGTTCCGTTGCCCGTATCCAAATTGCCCTACTCTCACCTCTGTGCCGCTTCGCTTGCCCAACTTTGCGTTAAAATCCCCCATCACAACAGTGTAAAAGGTTTTGGAGGCATGCATGGCTCTAGATAAATCCTCATACATAGCCTCTACCTCCTCGTCCGGATGTGCCGATGTCGGTGCGTAGACCTGTATGACCTTCAGCGAATACCGTTTGGTAATTCTGAGTATCAGGAACGCGACCCTGCTCGACACACTCTCGACTTGAACAATGTTGTTGACAAGGGACTTGTGGACGAGAAACCCGACACCACCTTGGGACTGTTGTTCGCCCTCCCGGTAGTAAAGCAAGTTGCCGGATTTAAGGATCATCGTGTCCTCCCCCTCTCTTCGGACTTCGGATAATCCAATCACGCCCCACCGCAACTTGCTTACTGTTTCTTCCAGCTCGAGTATCTTTTCGTCTTCCCTCAAAGTGCGTGCGTTGTACGTTGCCAGGTCTAGTCGTCGGGGTTGGCAGCGGAATCTCTGCCGGAGATTCTTGACACCCCCTGCCCCGCCGTTACCCAAACCGCTGCCAGAGCTGGGAATAGCGGAGCTGCCGGGAACTAGGGGCTGTGGTTTGATTTGTAATTCCATGAAGGTATTGCCAGTAATCACCACGCTTGGCCTGCGGGTTGGTGATCGCAGTGCTGACCATGTCGCACCGACAGTGCTGCTGCCCACTGTCGGTCTGGTATAATTTAGGTCAGCTATATGAATGGTTATACCGCCATTGGTCGGTCGCCAGAGCCTCGTTGGTTAATCTGCAGGGTGCACCGCGTGCAGGTGAGGTTGACAATTGAGGAGACTGATTGGGACGAGCCTCCCCCTTACACCCCTTGGTACATGGTACATTATATATATTATTAAGAGTATTTATACGCTTAAGTTGACCGATATCGGGGATACCACTAGTATAATAATTTAAAGTCAACAAATATTCTTTAATAATATGTTTGTCTTTATTTCACAGGTGCTTCACAATCTTGAGCAGGTTAAATAAAATTATAAGAAGATCCATGCCCATCTCGTACCCGCTAAATGTCAAGGCAAACCGCAAGATGGTGTTTTAAAATTAAAAAATGACTGGCGTTCAAGATCATTAAAGAAACAAAAGTATAGCTGACCGCTGTATCTTATTTTGCATTTGTGGAATGTGTATAAATTAAATCTATAGATGTCAAATGAGTGCTAACTTTCCGTATCTAAAATGTATATAAGTAAAACATCATCCTCCTGCTCTTATCCCACTCTAACTGGGGCCGACAAGACATGTTATAAACATGCCGTCACATGATTCAGCTGCGTTTATACGACCGGCCGCCTGCCTGACATCAACTTACCTTAGTGATATTTTACGACATCTCAGGGTAATCTATTGTGCTAACTTTCCGTATCTAAAATGTATATAAGTAAAACATCATCCTCCTGCTCTTATCCCACTCTAACTGGGGCCGACAAGACATGTTATAAACATGCCGTCACATGATTCAGCTGCGTTTATACGACCGGCCGCCTGCCTGACATCAACTTACCTTAGTGATATTTTACGACATCTCAGGGTAATCTATTGTGCTAACTTTCCGTATCTAAAATGTATATAAGTAAAACATCATCCTCCTGCTCTTATCCCACTCTAACTGGGGCCGACAAGACATGTTATAAACATGCCGTCACATGATTCAGCTGCGTTTATACGACCGGCCACCTGCCTGACATCAACTTACCTTAGTGATATTTTACGACATCTCAGGGTAATCTATTCTACTAAATCGGTTACCACACAGTGGATCAACTTACTTAGTCGCCTTTTACGACACCTCGGTAAGAAATGAGGTTGGTCTATTCTACTTAGCCTGACAACGCATCTCTTTAAATGGAGAGTTAATCATGAAATTTAAAACAGTCATTCCCTAAATTGTTAAAATTAAACTAACGTTTGGATGGAAATAACGAAATTTTAAATTTAAGGAACAATAAGTTTTAAATATTATAACTTAATGACTCGATATCTAACGTAGAACTTCTATCCTTGCGCCATACTAATCGTAAAAAACATTGCTTATCTGAATATTGAATGAGCAAACTTCAACATTCCACGTACGTTTCTGATTATTTAATGATATCTATTCAAACAGAAATCTTCTTATAATACAAATCTTAATATGCTGGCAGAATTTTAAGCCGTATAATATTAGTGTACATAATACACAAAACCTTACTTAACTAAAAAAAAAGCCTACGTTTATGGTATGTGTAATAAATAATGACATCATATGAGAGGCCTTTAAAAAAAGTCATTATAAATTACATATAATAACGACGTATTAACAACCTTTTATAAAACAACTTCCCAAAAAGGCTGATCAAGCGAAGTATTAAAGTTCTTTATTTATTGTTCTATAATTAGAATAAAATAATCATTATTTCTAAAACAAAGTAAGAGAGACTATACTTATTCTGTATGCAACTGGGACATGATATCAGCGACCTTGTCCAGGTCCATTGACGTTATTACTACCCGTTATGGCTACCAGGATATTGGCATTTCGAAAAACGGGCAGAATATCTTTTGAGATACATTATGTAGCTAGAAGAGCAAAAACACTTTATTCTGAATAGTATTATACTCGTATAGTGCTAATTAGTACTTCTATAACAAAATTATCAAAAAGCTGTTCCGCGGTTTGGACATGCAACTGTAACAACCAGAGGCAAAGAGAATATTAATAATAATTATTATAAAACTATGATAATAATTACTCATGTTACAGTAAATATAGCATGCGAGACTCATAAAAAATAAAAGTGTAAACTTAATGTTACATGCCATTCTTATGTGAAAATAAAACTAATAAAAACGATTGCTATAATTTTGTAATGAAATTCAAATTTAATATCGAATCTCATCAATTGAAGGATAACTTGGTACATTAAAGTTGGAAGTCTCAAAGGAGGAAGTCCCCTACTAGCCAAACAGAAAAACTTATCCCGACCGCCAATATAATGCTCCTTAATTCATTCCAGATTCCGCTACGTTGTACGCAATAGTACCGGGCGAATCATATCCAAAGTTTCCAGTCAATTCCATCGAGGTTCTGAATGAATTAAATCTTAATTGTTAGATACCCGAGTAAATCGATATCGATCGAATAGATTAAATCAAGATACTCGAGTTCTTAAGCAAATTGAGTGGAGATAAGCCAACTCATATACTACCTCAAGAACAGTTCTTAACAGACGTCCTTAAAATAATCTAAGTCGCAAGAACCATGTGGTACACGATCGTGTAGTGTTGAAATTCCTTGAAGAGACATATGTAACGAACTTCCATTGGTTGGACAAATCGTAAATGTAAGTCCATATTCAATAATTAAACAGAAACAAGTTTGAAATGTTTATTATTGACTGGTCTAAGCGTTACATGGCCAGATATATCACATTGTCCACATATCACTTTCAACAGTACTTTATATTAGGTATATTGGATAACATATACGAGTAAGCTTACAATAATCAAGAATTGTGCTTATGAATGAATAATTAGATTTATTATGAAATTGCTCGCTGTAAATAAGTATCACATAAGTATCGTAATTTTATAGCTACAATAAACAACAAATTTTTTGATTTTTGTGACGGCTATGTACCTAAAATAAAAACTCATTTTCAAGAAGTCTTGGGATGTACACAAGGATGCCCGCGAACAAACAGACACACTGCGCTCAAATACCATAGACTTAGTAGTCCTATGGTATTTCGCACGGAAGAAGAGGAGTCAGGTATATAAATAAGAGTGTCGCAACAAATTATAAGAGAGGGAATAGGAAACCCATATTACCCATACAAGGTGTTGAACGTACGTCGGTAGCACCCTACGAAGTGGACTGACACCCTCAAAAAATTCCGCGGGGAGCCGCTTTATCCAAGCGGCACAAGATCGTGTTTTGTGGAAGTACCGTCCAGCAGTGGACGTCCATCAGTTGAAGAAGAGAAAAATATATAAATTAAAATGTAAATACATGTAAAATGTACATCATCATCCTCCTGCCCTTATCCCACTCTAAGTGGGTTCGGCACAACATGTTATAAGCATGTTTTCACTTAATTTGGCTAGGTATTCTGTCTGCCTGTCTGGCCGTCTGCCTGACATTAACGGCACCTACGGTACCACACGGCAGGTCAACTTACCAACCTAAGTCGTACTTTACGACACCTCGGTAAGAAAAAGTGGGGTCTATTCTGCCCAACCGGCTACCACGAGGTAGGTTAACTTACCTTAGTTGCCTTTTACGACACCTCGGTAAGAAATTAGGGCGATCTATTCTACTCTGCCCGATTCCACACGGCGGATTAAAATGTACAGCATATATTGTTTAATTGGATAATATATGAAACAATAACATTAAGTATTTCTTTAAGATGTGACTGTGTTTTGTATATGTTTAAGTAGAAATTGAGATTTAATTAAAATCGCTAGTAGCCATCTAGTTAGATAATTAACAGTAAAGCATATCTGTGTTAATTTTTGTATTCGTTTACAAAAAAAATATGCAGCTGTTAAATGGATTAATAACAGAAAACGCATCACGCGAAGCCATCAATGCGATACGCTAAATACCAAATTATGATACGAATTTACAATCCAATTACTACAAAGGAATGTACCGAAGCGTAATTATATATAATATTATAACAGTAATTTCTTAGTTTTCTCTAATAGTAATTGATAGCCTTAGACGAAGCGTGCTTGTTCAAAAAATTACTATTCTCTCCGGTTCAGAAAGAAAAATCGGAGATTCATTTATAGGATACTAGCTTTTACCCGCAATTTCGTTCATGTGGACTGTTGTGGCGTGATAGGTTGATAAAAGATGGCGATTTTCAATGTCATCCTTTTCCTGTGGAATTAATAGAATTTGTTATAAGCCTATATGCTATTCCCGAGTATAAGGAATAATTGTGCCAAATTTCATCGTTATTGGTTTAGCGGATTTAAATCAAATATACATAATACACTCACAAACTTTCGCATTTATAATATAAGTAGGATAGGATATTTCAAATATATTTGCAGAACAAGTATTCAAATATATAAAATAATAAAACAGTACAACATAAACAAGTTCATGTTATAAGTTTGATTAGCATTTTTGTTTATTGACCTTTATTGCATCATTCTTACTTATAGATTCTGTTGCTTTCATTTATCCTATATAGTGTATTATCTATGCTTTCATTGGCGATGCCAGTGTCATATCCAGTCCTGACTCACAATATTCGACTAGAATGCTAAATTCGTGCAGATAAAAAATATTTCAATGTTTATATTTATTCTTCTTTGTCTGTTGGTTTTTTAAACTAAAATATTTTAATTTATTTTTAAATTACAAAATCAACGAAGATCATAAGAGGAATCGACGAAAAAAAATTAATTAAATATTCAATATTATTTCTATTATCAAGACGTTAATATACATATTCTTATAAATTAACTAGTTGTGTCAGCAGCTTTGCCTGCCTGAAATCAGTGACACAAAAATCCCGAATTGAAATTTTGAACTTAAAAGTACTTATTATGAGTTAACCATAAGAGATAAAGACATGCTGTCGCGGATGTTTTTATATTATTTTTGTAGATCTACAATTCTCTAGTAAATTACTTTAGTGTATCTCTGTAAGTTTACGCGGCGTACGAGACTTAAGATCCCAGCAAGCGAGGTCTTCTTACAACCGCGCGATCACACTTCAACAATTTTTTCAACTTAAACTTTCCGGAAGAATTGGAATACCTTTTAGTAAAAATTGTCCAAAAATGCGTCCTGTGATTTTAAGAAAATCGATCACGCGCAAACAGACACTTAATGGGGACTTTGTTTTATAATAAGTCCCCATACTTACATATTTATTCAAATCATCATAAGTCATGGTTTATAATTATAATAATAGGACTCATTTGTCTGATGACATCCTATATCTTCATCCATATATAAAGAGATTATGGAGCATAATACTAAAGATCATTCATTTAGGTAACTAAGGATGTCTTACGAAATCTCTAAGTGAAAAATATATTTATCACTATAATATTTGAGACTGAGAACGGAAAATAATTTTAAATAGAATAACATACCTAGTTATATTCTAAACCTATTACAATATTGCTTTTCCTTCAATATTGGACCAAAATGTGAAAAAAATTGAAGTTATATTCGCACAGCTTGGCTCTACTGATGAACTTAAGTTCCTCAAATAAACAACAAAGAACTAATCAACATTTAAAAAAATTATAGCAATTGCAATGTTTTTAATTTCCTCGTTTCATCACTTTAATTGCTAGCGGTTTAATTTTGTTTCTAGATGGTCCATGATTTGAATTCGAGTAAAGATGTATAATTCGTGAGCGTAAAAAACATAACGGCCTCTAGAATATGATAATGAAGGCAATATATAGCATACAAACTACATGTCCACTTTAACGATCTAGCGTATGATTAAGGAAACCATAATTCGAATGAAGCAAATGACTACGTAGTTAGTTTATTATGTTTTGATAATCAATACATACTATAAAGTCCCTTGCCGCCTGTTTGTCTATATATTTGAGATAACCTAAAATCATTTCAGCTGATTTTCAAGGGGTATTTTACCATTAGACAGAGTGATTCACAGGGAAGGTTTTAAAGTGTAATTTGTTAGTATTGTGTATATAAGTTCAAAAATAACGATTTTTTAAATAATCCATACTGCCTGGGAGCTTTCATCGAAAACGCAGCTAAATCCATTTAGAAAATAATAAAAACAGGCCTTCCGGTATTGATATTTTTCTTAACGGCTACAAAAAAGTCCGCGCTTTGATCACAAGCTATAATCAAAGAGCTACAGTGAATCCTTAAATGAAATAAAACATTAAATCGTTATAAAAATAGCTCCATGACGCAAGAATAATATTTGATTTATGTACATACTTCAGATCGATGATAAGAGACATTTAAGAAACAAATTACATTTCCATTAAATGTTCGAATATAAACGTTCGAACAGGTCTCGCGGTCACACATTCATATATATCTTAAATCAGCCGGAAAGGAGAAACACCCAAAACCGGTTAAGACGGGTCATCACTTTCACATATTCAACGACTATTTTTTATAACGCACTCATACAAAATATGTGCAAATTTTTTGATTTTGCTCTAACATTAGTTGGTGAATAGGAATTATGTATTTTAATCTCATCGCTTTCGGTGGGATGTGCCAATAAGTATTATAATATGGACTGTTACTAGCGAAACTCATAGAGTTATTATACTAGAGTAAGAGAGTCATTACATGCCTGCCTAGCAGCATCAGACTTAGCGGATAATCGCAACAGATAATGAGAGTAAAGTTTGAAACTCATATACTTATCTTTATCTAATAACACATAAAAAAGAGAGACAGATAGATATGGTTTCATTTGTAGTTTCTCTTTTTCGATGGGCTTATTACAAGTTGGCTGCCCCTACTCTATGATTGTAAGTTGCTGTCTGCCTATGCTGTCTGCTATCTCGTATGATCTTCTCCAATCCCAGTCCTTATCAATTATCAATTTGTATTTTTCAAAAGCTTCAAAGTACATCTAAGTGCTGGGTGCAAGTCTATATTTGCAGTTTAATATCCGTGTTCAAATACCCAATGCTATATATTGAGTTAGTGAATTAGATTGAGTATAGTTAAGAGACGGAATCAAACAAGTAAACCTTTGCCATAAGAGCATTGCCTTGTTAAGTAACTTTTTATAAGAATACGCTTTACGACGACAAGTGCATTTTGAAACATTTTAGTAATACGATCGGCTAAAGTAATCTGTTCTATATCTATGAGTTTAGTTGTTCCATTTGCTTACTCAGTGAATAAATATTGCACTCATTCAATATCAATGTTACCAACGTTAATTTAGGCATGTCGAAAAACGATGTTACAGTGTATAACGAAGTTTCTGAACTGTTTCGAGATCCGGAACATACCTAAGTAGTAAAACCCATTGTAGCTAAATCGGTTCAAAAAGTTCAGCATTTTTTACTTGTAATTAAAAAAAATATAATAGATAATATATAAAAATAGGTTTCACTAATATTTTATTAAAATTAATGATTACTTCCATAATGACGTTGAACACAATATGGAAGACATTTAAAAATAATACATCCCAAATATATAAAAAATTTTACTTTCAATTACAAACGTAGCTTAACTAGACTATATTAATGCTAAAAATGTTTCTCCCGATTAATAAATTATTTCATTACGTGCCTACTTCAAAATATAGGTTACTCTAATAGGTTAAATTAAATATAGGTTACTCAGCTATGCGTCAATTGACCTTACCAATAAAGAATCACATTTATACTCTCAGTACACCTGAATTATAACATATATAATAGTACTACCAATCGCAAGCGGGTCCATCCGCGTGTATAGATTAAAACCGTAATATAGTCTTTTGATGACCATAAAAATGGTTAAAGTGGATCCACCTTAAAAGATAGACATATGCTGTCGCGGACTTTTATTTAGATCTTTTAGAAGGGAACAATTATGTTATATATGATTTTTGAATTTGAACTTTCACCGTTTACTGAGCGCACGCAAGGAAAGCTTTAAATTTTGCCGTTTTAGTATTTTTTTTCTGCTCCTCTCCTATTCATCATAGCGTGATGTTATATATAGCCTTTATATAGCCTTCCTCGATGAATGGACTATCATACGCAAAAATAATTTTTCAAATCGGCCGAGTAAACAATCAATCAATCAAACAAACAAACTCTTCAGCTTTATATATTAGTATAGATTTAAAGTCTTCATTTAACACAATCTAAAAGACCGCGCTTTATGTAACCAGTACGTTGTGGCAACCATCAATTTCACATCGAATCATTATTTGAAAATAACTGTTCGAATTAGATTTTAACAATCAAACAATTTAAACTCATTTATTTAATAACTACAACTGTGTGTGTTGTGTTATAAGCATAAATATATCAGACACGGAATGTGAAAATATAACTAGTGACAAATGGCATTCGTGCATTGCGTTGACCGCATTTGATTTTATATTCTACAGACTCTGACACCAGTTAATTATAAAATAATTTATAAAATACTTGTGGCGATTACTGCGAAACAATATATACGAGTAGAATGTTGTCCTAATTGCTATTTTTTTATAATCAATATTTTTACGCTATAAGGCCCCTAGATGCGTCAACCAAACTTGAACTGCGTAAATATACGACGTGGCACGAACGTATATTCGTTTTATAAATTCAATATCTTCATAACTTTTGTATTAGAATCATTCGAATTTACATCTATTCAAAGTGACGTAATAAAACTGAAAAAAAATACTTTACGTACTTAGAAATGGCTATGATGTGAATGCGTTTTCTTAGAATAAAATCTTATATTTAATTATTCATATATTCAGAAAACAAAATTATAGCTATTTGACTATCTTTTTTAAACTAAATACGCTATATATAACAGAGAAAGGAATGAAATTGATAAACAAACATTGAGTTGCAGTTCAAAGAAGAAAATTAATGGTCGTTAATTTTAAAGTAAAATAATAAAGTCACTGTTTTACATCGGATATGTCAACTTTCTTTAAAGCTAATTTCAAACGACATATTAGAAACTTGAAGTACGACTATGTAGGTATCATTAACGTGTTTTTGAACATTACTGTGAACTTGTTCCTTTTCTTAGCTTACTGTTAAGAGGGAGAAAATACATCAGGCCAATAATAACGACAGTAAAAAAGTGAAGTAACGGCCTGTTACAATCCCACTTCTGGGCATAAACCTTCCCTCTCCGTCCCTGGAGAAAAGGGTGGGAGCTAAGACCCACGCTGCTCCAATGCGGACTGGTAGATGATACATAGCCCCCCAAAAGTCGCTAGAGACATGTAGGATGTTTTACTTGACCGAAAAGCATTTGCAATATCAATTAGAGACTTAAGTTTTATTATAATAACTCATTGGTGCCTGCTAAGGTTTTGAACCCGTGAAGCCCTCGAAAGAAGCACACGATCACACCGCTAGGCAATAACAGCTTAATAACTACAGCTTTTTCTACGACAAATTTCTGGTATTTCCAAACAATACTTACCAATTATTGTACAAAAAGTTAGATAATTAAATATTAGTACCTCGTTATGGACGGGAAAACTAGTACTTTTTTTCATTGGGACTATAGGTTTTAGCGCAATAAAAAAAAACGTAGCTATTATTCGTGGCTTAGATCGGCCTGTGTTATTTTTTTTGTATTTATCTGTTAGACATAAATTAGGTATTAAACGTAGGAGCGTTATAGAATTTATTTTCTTCATGTATGCTTATATAAAAACATCCATGTCCCGATGAGTAATTTTTCTCCCAACTTTCACGTACCTATTAGTATGGAAATATATCGTATATGTTATATTTCCATATATAACATATACGATACGAGTTAATTGCGATAAACTTAAGTAAATAATTGCAAACATATTTATCACTAACATTTAAGAAATTTTTCTATTATTTCGACAAATGTTAATGTTTACTTAAGCCCGCCTACTAAGGTTGTATAAGACCGCCTTACTTAATATTTACATAATAATTCATCGAAATAAAAAATAAATACTGTAGGCATTAATATATTACGATCATAAATTTATTCTCATAACGATTTCTAAACTAGACAGCTTTATACCTGTTACGGAAATACGAAGGGAGAGTCGACCCGTCCTTCCGGGCGTTTTCAAGTTTTCACATTCACTTCGCTTCAATCGAGAAAATTACACATGCTCGTAAAATAAATCATCCAATATTAATCACAAACACATTCTTTCAGCCTGAACATTGTCCACTCTTATCATGAAAAAGTTTAATTATGTATCCAAAGAGAAGGAATAATTCTGTAAACAAATACAAGTATGGAATGTGAACGAGTCTAATGTCGATGCGATTTCGCTTAACTGGCAGTACAACGTGCTCGCGTCAAGAACGTTGGTTATCAACTACAGGTATAAGGCGCGGTACGGCGAGAGGCTGGGGCAGTTACATAGATGAATAGCATGGTCTGCGAGATCTGTCTGTATATGCAAAGTTATTTTAAGTTAATATTTAAGTCATATTTTAAGTTATGAAAAAATATTTTATTACTACAATTTAGCCATCAAATGTTAGGTCACACTAGATTAGCTCAGTCTCATATCTTATAATGTCTTGGATCAAGCCTCCATCCTGTCTGGTATAAAAGCCGCCAGGAATAACAAGACTTTAGCAATTCGAAAATAATTAAAAGAATTTTTAATTGTTATCTAGTGTACCAATTTTAACAATAAAAAATAGAACATCGTTCTTTGTTAAAAACAAATTTTACACAACAGTAGTGGGTAAAATACTCATCTTCAAGCATCAAATAATACAAACTACAGGTTTTTATATGCTCTAATTTATATGCTTCCAATTTCGATGGATTCAAACATATTTTATTTACAACTGTTATATTACGGCTATATGTATAAATAAAAACATTATTACACAAAGAAATGCAATAAGTTGGAATTACACAAAGTAACGCCTGCTTCTATAAATTAGTCAATTATAACTTAAATAGTTTCTACAGTACTAAAATCTCGTACATAGCGCACAGCCGATTCTATAAAACCTAAGGAACGCGTGAATGTGGCTTTATTTTAACCTCCTTTCTTTTATTGCAACCTTAACGTGATCGGTTAAAGGTCTGAAATCGAATATCTGTTAAGTCGTTGTTAATGTCACAGTAGCCGGTTTTCCGGATGACCCGGAATTGGTGAATGCAGGTGTGTCGCATCTTGAACAAATAGATTTCCATGATAACTAAGCAGGACACAGCATTAATTATAATTTATAAACTATTACCCATTGGCACAAATTAGGACATTAGTGTTTTCTGTTATAAATAACTAGCTGTACCTGCGGCTTCGCCCGCGTGAAAATCAGTGTAAGTAAGTAGCGGCCTGTTACTATCCCACTTCTGAAAATAGGACTTTTCTCTTAAGTTTTTTCGAGAGAAGGTTTGGAGCTAAAAGAGATATGCAGGTTTGCTCACGATGTTTTCCTTCACCGATAAGCGTGTGCTAATTGCAATTATCAATTAGACACATAAGTTTTAACAGAAAAACTCATTGATGTCTGTCCGGATTTGAACCCGTGACCTCCTCGAAAGAGTCGCACGGTGTTACCGCTAGGCTACCACAGCTTCAGTCAAATCAGTGTATTTAAACATAAAAGTTGTTATTTTGAGGTTGAGACATGGTGTCGCCGACTTTTATGTAGTATTTTTGTAGATCTACAATTCTCTAATACATTACATAATTGGAACTCTGTTGGCTTACGCGGCGCACGCGAGTAAAGCACCCAGCAGGCGAATTTTTCACAACCGCGCTACCTCTTCAATCTAGTTTACATAAAGCGGTAAATTACTACTAACCAAAACCTTCCGGAGGAAATGCACTACCTTTTAGTAAAAACCGTACAAAAATCCATTCAGTAGATTATAAGAAAATCATATACAGTAAGACGACTTTAGGAAACTCTCTTTTATAATAAGTATATAGATTTCTAGCTAAGTAAGACTTCTGATGTTGGGAAGTATTAGCAGAAAATGGAATATCACGACTATGTTTATTTATTTTATTTATTTATTTATTTATCGTTGCAACGAATGTATTACTAACGTACGTATGTAACGAATACTTTTATATATAATTAAAAACTAAAGTAAAACGATATTGGCTGTATTAGTTGAAAACTGTATCGCAGCCAATAACGCCCGCCTCCAGTATGATACAGTAATTATATTACGAGTACATGATATATTTTGGATACGTGTGTGTGTGTGTGTGATTTGTTTCATCCTCACATCATCCACAATTTTTTCAAAAATATACGTGTTTCCTCTTAAATGCCTTGGTGTCTGCTTAGGTACCACCACCATTTAGGAATACGCTACGTATATCGTGAGACTAATTTTTTCGATGATTTGCAAGTCAATCCCAAAATCCTACTCTATAAAACTTATAAAAGATATCTAATGTGCTACGTACAGTGCGCTCGCTTGACTCTACCACTGAATTCAAACGACCAGTCACTGAATTCAAACGCCGACCTTAACAGACTTGGAATCATCCAAATCCATCTTTAAGAGGTTCTCAAAGACATTGTTGGTAAACGATAAGCTCAGCCGTACGGAAAATATTACGTCCTTAGAATCCACAAACATCCGCGCGCGTTTTGGCTGGCGAATATCCCCATTATCTGAAATAGATCGATCGTGTTTTTTTCATCATATTTCGCATTCTGGAAAATAATTCTGTACTTGCCCATTCCATCCAAAATCCGTTTAAGTTATCAGCTCATATTTCTAAAAATTATGATAGATTATGGATAAGTAGCTTTTTGGTGCACAAGATAACTCGACAGCATGCGAGAGCTACCGATAATTTTCATTAGGTTCAAGCTTCAATCTTTAAATTAAAATGTGTGTTATTTAAATCAAATTTAACTAGTCATTATACAAAAGTAATAATAAAATTATTTTGCTATAATCTATTTATTTATTTTATTTATATATTTATTTTATTTTATTTATTTAAGTACACTAACAATATACATATTAAGACATTCACTATTATATACACACATATTTTAAAAATGTACTGATATGCATATCTTTAAAAAGTGCACATAACATTTACCAAGTAATATCATGCAACCATTAAAAGTAATTTATAAGTTAAAAAATATGGCTATTTCTTGCTAAATTAATATTCTTGCTAAATATTAATTTAGCAAGAAATAGTTAATAAGTTTATTTTTAAAAGAAACAAGTGGATCGTGAAATATGTCGATGCCTGGTAATGACTTTGACAACTCGTTATATTTCGCACAGATACGATTAATAGGTGCTTGATTTCCGAGATGTGTTTTGCCAGAAGGGATATAAAATATTTTGGTCATATGATAACGCCGGTATTTACGGGGTACAGATAGACATATTTGATTGTGAAGATTGCAACATTGCACTTTATTATGTAAAATTTTATGTAAGAAACATAGGTCAAGTATTGTACGCCTACTTCGGAGAGATAACAATTTAAACTTAGCCATTCGCTGATTGTACGGTTGTCTAATGTCTATGTGATATACCGCTATCGCAGAAGGCTAGGTGTTTAGTAAAATACCTTTGTATGCTTTCAATACGTTGGGAGTGGACGCTGTAAAATGGGTTCCAGATGACACTTGCAAATTCAAGGCGGCTTCGTATAAATGCATTATATAAAATAATTTTAGTTTTAGGGGGTAAACCCTTTTGTATTGCGTCTGATAAACCCTAGAAGTTTCACGGCTTTATTGACAACGTTGTTTATACGCGGTTTAAAAGTTAACTTACTGTCAATAGTAACTCCTAAGTCTTTAATTTCTGGTAACTCTTGTAACACAACATTACCGACAGAATAACTTGAGACAAGTGGTTTTTTTTCCTAGTGTATTTTACGTGGAAACATTTGCTAGCGTTAATAAGAGTCATACTATTGACGTCACACCATTTAATAATTCTATTTAAATCGTCTTGTATTAACTTCATGTCACTCTCTGATGTTATTACTTTGTACATTTTCAGGTCATCCGCGAATAAGGATATCGTGCAATTTTTAATTTCAGTTTCAATATCGTTAATATAAGCTAGAAATAATAGAGGCCCCAAATGGGAACCTTGAGGCACTCCCGAGTGAGCTAAATACCTCTTAGATTCAAAGCCATTAATAACAACAATTTGGGATCTTTGCGCCAAATATGAGCTAAACCATTTAGTTAGAGATTCTCCAACGGCGTATGTGGAAAGCTTTTTGACAAGTAGTTCATGATCAACCTTATCAAACGCGCTACTAAAATCAGTGTACATAGTATCGATCTGTTGACCTTCATCTACCTTTCTTAAAATATCTGTAGCAAAGTTTGACGGGTTGGTTTGCACGGATAAACCGCTCCTAAAACCGTGTTGTGAACTTGAAAGGTAATTGTTTAGGTGTTTGGCAAGCATAGGATATACAAGACTTTCAAACAGTTTTGAAAGACACGAAAGAATCGATATAGGGCGATAGTTTTTAACATCCATTCGATCACCTTTTTTAAAGACCGGTCCAATTCTGACCTTCTTCCATTCTTCTGGAAATTTACCTTCTGTTAGAGAACGGTTGAACATTATAGTTAGAGGCAAGACAATTGCTGGGCCACAACGTTTAATGAAAATGGGTGGAAGATCATCTGGACCAGCACCCTTTTCAGTATTTAGCATTTTAATTTGCTTTAAAACATCTGCTTCAAGGAACTTAAACCTCAGCACTTGCGGCATATTACTTACTTGAAGCACATTATTTGGTTTACAACCGGTTGATTGGGTATAAATAGAAGAGAAGTGTTTGGCAAAAAGATTTGCAATTTCTGTTCCTGAATTTGCAACCACTTCGTCTAGTTTCATTGAGACGGGTAAAGATGATTCATGTGTGTTTTTGTGCTTGAAATATTTCCAAAAATAATTTGGATTTTTTAAAATATTCGATTCAATGATAATCGATTCGAAGATAATCCGCGATGAATTCATCGCGGATTATAGCAAAATAATTTTAGTATTACTTTTGTATTATGGATCTCCGCAAAGTAACGCCTAATTCTATAAATTATTTAACTAGCCATTTTTAATTTATTGTAGATTGATAATAAGTTTATGGTGATCATCATTCTTCTGCCTTTATCCCACTCTAAGTGGGATCAGCACATGTTATAAACATGTTGTCACACGATTTTGCTACGTATTTCAAGACCGGCCGCCTGCCTGACGTCTACTCACCTTAGTCATATTTTACGACACCTCGGTAAGAAAAAGGGTGGTCTTTTTTTACTCTACCGGATACCACATGGTGAGTCAACTTACCTTAGTTGCCTTTTACAACACCTCGGTAAGAAATGAGGGTGGTCTATTCTACTCAGCCGGATACCACACGGCGGAATAATTTTATAGTGATGTACAATAATATTTAATTTATGAGGTCAATAAAAGATTTGTATGTTTTATATAATATATATTTACATAACTCATCGTAATCTTTAAATAAATACCCTTTAAAAATGTACAGATACAATGGCTATAACGAGTTTACGAAGAAACTAACGATTCCTGAGGATAATCTTCTTAAAAAAATCGTAAACTAAACCTGATATTAATGCAAACTTTCTTATTATCAATGCATGTGATAATAATATGAATAGGAATTTATTTTAAAATTACAATATAACTAACATAGATAAAGATATAGTTCATAGACATATCAACATTAATCACCGGCGATAATTACCGGTTCTTCTTAAATCCTATAACTGAGGTTTAATATCCCTATTTAAAATTAGTGCTGGATTTTGCATATCTAGCTGACATTGGGCTATATCACTCAGGGCTCCTTGTATCTTTTCAAGTAGAATCTCACCTTGTCGCACCACCTAAAAATGAATTACCAGTATTTAAGAGGTACCAATCATAGCAAAGGCAGCCTGTAAACAATCTATCCCTATCTAATTTCGGGGACGCCTGTCGGTGCAGGGCAGGTGGTCAGCTCCTATTCCGGACTAGTCCACCCATCTCCCCATGTTGGGACAAGGGTTTCACTGCTGTCCCGACAGTGTCACCTGCTCTTATCTACCCATAGCTCTTAGGATCCTGATAATATCTCTGAAGGAGATATTTGTCAAATCCTCAACTTCAATATCATCCTTATCTAGTATCTCCCATCTTACCAGCAAGTACATAGGGCACTCAACCATAAGGTGAAGACTTGCTTCTCCCTCTCCACACTCTGGGCACGCAGCATCTTCTGTTATTCTATTCTATATCTAATGTGTATTAACAATACTATTACATCTATTTTTTTTAAAAGGATTCTAGCAATTTAGGTTACAAATTACTAGTAAACTTGTTATCCCCTCGCCAAAAGGCACACAGCGATAAGAGATTTCATATAACCAATAAAAAAAAACAATTCAATTCGGAATTAAAATGCATATTATATTATATTACAGAACTGTTTGCTTACTACTGCAAAGCACAAAATATTTTAGATTTTAGAGTATTGTTATCATCCCAGGAAGCATGATTATGACCATATATTGAAGACAGTATGTGCAGTATAAGGGACATCGTTCAGAATCCTATTTTACTTATTCTGGAATAAGTCAGGGAAGCAATTTGGGTCCTCTGGAATTCTTAATAATGATCAATGATTTGCCAAGGGTAGTCACCCAGCCGAGTTGTCTTTTATTTGCGGATGATTTCAAGTCTTTCTTCACCATCCAAAGTTTTTCTGAAGCCACGATTTTACAGGCTGATATTGATAATGTCATACAATGGTGTCACCAAAATAAGTTATTTTTCAACGATCGGAAATGCTCAGTCATAACATACACTCGAAAAAAACACCTATCTTAATGGACTATAAAATTAATAGAACAGCGATATCACGTATAACAGCAATTAAAGACTTGGGAACACAAATGTCTGCAGATACGACATTTCGTACAATGTACAATGTAGCCCCACAAGATGAATTGGGTAACTGTAATGTCTTGTGGGTTAAGTTTTTGATAAATAAATAAATATCCAGATAGTAAATTATGGTTTAATCAAAGATTAAGATAAACATATATACTTTATAAACATACTTCTTCCAATTGCTCTGCAGCTTCTTTATTCTCAGCCTCAAGACGCCGTAAACTCTGCACCTGGAGTTCAGTAGAACTCTCCTCGCTAGGCAGCGATTCAATAAGTGTATCAATGTCCTTGGCACATCTAGAGATTAGCGTTGCGAATAACATTGCATAGTCCTCCTGATTCTGTTGTTGTTGCGGAGTTTGAGAACCACTTCTATCATAGCCAGGGAACTTACTAGGTGTAGAAAATTGTTGCAAAATACCTATGCTATTGCAAAAGTGTTCTGCTTGCTGAAAATATATTTTATTACCATAAAATCATAAACACAATATAATTACTCGGATAAAATAAGGTAAAATACAAAATAGAATAGAAATGCATAGCATGCTTTAACATTTATAAAAAGTATATGTAATACCTGGTTGATTGTATCTTGTAATTGAGTCAGTCGATCCGCCATTCTTAAATACAGAAATACAAAAAATAAAAATAATAAGACAATATATATCCCAAAATGCGCTCTTTGAATCTAAAAACTAGATATTTAATATTTTGTAGATTTGTAAACACTATAGGCAGTGTTGCCAACAGTTCAATAAGCTTCCCACTAGATTCAACTTTCAAAACCACCAGAAAACCACTATAATAACAAACAGAAATTTTACACTCTAAATGACCGCTAACCGCTAAATTTTCTACTAAAACAATTTTTTTTTTATGAAAGAAAATAAATATACAAATAATTAGTTTCATTTATTATTACTTATTCAGAAATTAACAAATTAATATCACAAAATTCAAAATTTACATTTCACTACTCGACCCGTAGTAATTCAGATACCTACGAGCCAAGAATCCCGTTGCGTATTTTTGCATAGTTACGCGTTAATAAATTCGCTCAGTTAATACAAACCAAAATTAATAATGATGAGCCCATGAGCGTTACTGTATGATGAACCTTTCTAACTTCTAAGTATTCAGAAAAAAATATGAAGTGAGAAATCCCCGCGTATAAAGTATAAGTTTAGAAAAATATTAGGTGGAAAATACTCGCGTGTAGAGAAACGTAGACGACTAATTCTTGCCGATGAGTTATGCCTACTTAAGCAAAGTAAATATCTTCCAGGTATACAAGCTAAAATCCGCTTTTTTTTTCTAAAAAAAAAACCATTTTTTCATAGGAAGGAAAAAAGATAACTTCGTTCGTTTTTCGAGGCAAACCACTTTTCGAGCCTTGTTTGGACGTCTCGCGTAAGAATCGAACTGCTGCTCAGCGAGAAAATGGCACACCGACGAAAACAGATGATAGTCGGATGGGGCCAGTTCTGGTGAATAAGCGGTATCGAGTAGCATCTAACAGTTGAGCGTCTCTAAGTAATTTTGAACCTTTTTTGATGCGTGAGACGGAGCATTGTCATGGAGGAAAATTAGCTTATATTCTGGCCTTTTTTTCTTCATTGCACCTCACAATTTTATTATCTATCGGTGGTAACGGTGCACTTCGATAGTTTCAACAGATTTCAGCACTTCATAATAGATAATTATGCCCCGCTGATGGCACCATACGCGCAGCATCGTCCTCCGCCTGAAGTGATTCCGTCTTGGAGTGGATGTTCAAGGTCGGTCGGGATGGAACAACGGTTTTTTTTTTTAGGATTCTCATGAGTTAGGATTTTGTATGAAATGACAAATAATGTTGACTCAATATTGTTGACCGAGGTCGTACTCTTAAAAATAAAAATATGGCATGGTCATGCGATTCATATGATAAACATATGAATTTAACATTCACAACTATGAACAAACAGCGGATTTAAGAAATTTAAATTTAATTTTGTACACCAATGTATGTATAAATATTCAAAAAGGAAAACGAACAGATATATAAAAATCATCTTAAAATGGAAGTAAATCTAACTTTTTAACTGCTAATATATTTTACCGAGACCACCAAAAAAAACCACTAACCACTAAAAGCAATATTTGGCCACTAAGTGGATAGTTAAAACCACCAGTTTTAGTGGAAAATCCACTAAGATGGCAACACTGACTATAGGTCTAATTAGTATACACTAGGCTTGGGTATGATTGCTATATAAGAATCATATTCGTTCCACGATATGATCGATTGTAATCACGTGATCATACCTGCTATTGCTAATGCTATTTGAATACAAACAAATGTATTCCTTATGTCGTATGCAGAGTATAGGACATAAAGACTACATTTGTTTGTATAAGAAATGCTAATGCTGCTAATGCTATTGGAATACAAGCAAATGTATTCTTTATGTCGTATGCAGTGTATAGGACATAAAGACTAAATTTGTTCGTATAAGCAATCATTTAGTCCTTTAACGTAAATAATATAATAGCGGATAGCGTTTTTGCTAATCAATGTTGCTAGGCAAAATTATTGTTATTTCAAACAAATGTAATTCTTTTATCTTATATAATACGGTCGAAAATTCGGGAAGATGACACACTTTTACGTTATTCCAACTGAAACTATATCCTAGAAATATCGACCGTATTGAATATGATTTAAGAATTACATTTGTTTGTAATTGCAATCGCTTTATCAAGTAATAATATTATAGCGAATAGCTGAATAATATAATAGCGGAAAGTGTTTTTACTAATCAATATTACGGGGTGAAATTATTGTTATTACAAACAAATGTAATTCTTAACTCCTATATAATACGGTCAATATTTCTAGCTTATAATTTAAGTTGGAATAGCGTCTTCTTTGGAACAAACAAATCTTGTCTTTATTTTAATTTATTTATTTATTTAACCCACGTTCCTTTGCATGTGTTTTTGCTCAATATCAGTGAATTAGTCTCAGTATTAATTTATTATTTTACTTTTTCATAGAATATCCATAATTTTGTATAGCAATAGTATAGCAGTTACTCTAAAACTCATTAGCAGATGATGCTATATGAAAAGTTTTTCATATCTAGATCATTAAGTGATTGGTGATTCTGTCCATGCCTAGTATATACCAGGGCGGTTTTACTACAGGCGCCAACACATGCTATCTCGCATTCCTCTTGCACATGTACGTATTTATGAATGAATCGTATGAAAATAGTCTCAGCTGCATCTCGCTCCACTCCTACATACATATTTTTACGCACTCATTCTCATTTTGACTGTCTATCATATAACAAGTTGATTTTATCAATGAATGGGCGGTGTAATGACTAATAAGTAATGTGTATTAAATTTTTAAATTTCCCGTTGTAAAGTTCTAGTACTTTAATTTTTACTAAAATGTATAATTTTGTTTTAATTTAGTTAGCAAAATTCTTGAAACAAAGATCACTAGAAGCAAATTAAATGTATAAAGTCTTATTTCACCAGTAGCTGTTGAGATATTTCTTAAAATGAGAAATATAACAACGAAGAAACGTGCAGTCATAAAACAATAAGAAGAGGATTTACTTAATCATTATATAAATGTAAGTGTTGAGTTTTATTGAATTTTGTGCATCTCAATAATAGTAAGAGCTTTCTTAAAATTTACATTCTCACATCACTACATCATCACTATCACTACATATTATAAAACAAAGTCCCTATATCCCTATGTACGCATAAAACTTTAAAACTACGCAAAAGATTTTGATGCGGTTAATAGATAGAGTGATTCCAGAGGAAGGTTTGTACGTATAATAACATTCTATACGAAGTAGAGAAATAATGTAATTTTTGAGGTTTCTGTAAATAACGACATTTTTTTCCGCTTACATTGCAAACGCAGGCTAAACCCTACGAGATTTATTAAAATAATGTACTAAGTAATTGTACACCTTAAAAAGGTCTACAGAAAAGTCCGCGATGGTATATATCTATCTCTCATGGATAACCCACAATAGCAGTTTTTTTCATTTACTTTTTACGAAAAATGATGCCTTATGTTCAAAGCAATTTTTATACAATACAGCATTAATCCTTATCCAATTGAGTACCTTAAATAAATTGTTGATTTAATATAGATCAATATTGCCGTTTACAGCATGTAATTTAAGTGAACATTTTCGGGGATATTACAGATTTAAAATGCCGTGAGGACGCCGCGCTTCACCCTATAGCACTTCGAATATTTTAGAGTTTGTTTAAAGACATTCTGTAATTAATTGTAAAAATAAAATACACAGGTAAAATGTTAAAGTAAATAAGTAAAAATGTACTATATGAGTTTAGATATTCCAAAGATAGCAGGAAATTGTCTTGGTATAGGGAGAGGAAAATGTTTTTCTCCAAATTTAACGCTTGCGGGCCACGGGCAGTAATGAAAAAATCAAAACAACTACTCTATCAATTTTAATCATTTTTTTTACACTGACTGACATGGGATATTTTATACCTGTGCGAAGCAGGGGCAGGCCGCTAGTTCTATATATAATAACCTAACCTTGCATGGATAACCTAAAACCTTTAACATGCAGTATAATTTTTATTTCCTATATGACTTAGTTATCGTTATATAAAAATTATGATATGTACATTAATTTCGATTGATGAATTAGCTATATATATGTATTGCGATTTTATATAGCTTCTAGTGTCTTGTAGTGCAATAAATGATTAATAATGGAACATTAAAGTTAAAGTTTTTTAGAAGTTGTTCTAATTGATCATAAGTGTGTATCTATCTTAGTTATGAATAATTTGGACATAACTTAAATGATCTACTTAATATTTTTTTTAGAAGTATTTTCAATTGAAGTTGTATACTTCATTGTATTATATTAGAACTTTAAAAATGATTGCCAAGTTTTTTATAATGAGACTCGAATGAAAAGGGAGTAAATAGCAAAAGAGAGCAAGTTTATTCTGTATAAAGCAATATAGGGTATATTGCTTTATATAACACTATTGTTGATTTTTAATTAAAAAGCCAAAGCAAAATTTAAATTTACGATTGATTGATTAATTGCCGATTCAAGAATCCTCAGATCCAAGATTAAGAGTAATTTTTTATTTTAATATGATTGTCACATGATTTTATTTATAGTTATGATTTGAGATATCTTTACATTAACAGTGCTAATAAAAGATATAATAGTATGTGTAATGAATGAAAGAATAACAGCAATATAAAAAGACTGTTCAATAAAACTGGAAGTAAATATTTATTTAATTTATAAATCGGTTCCGTCAAAATAAACATAATTTATAAATCACTGCTGTCGCTCCGCCGTCGCCTCGAGCGCTCGAACAGCGCCAGGCCGAACAGTAGCGTCAACCACCAGGAACAGGACCGAAGACGTCGTACGCATCTTTCGACCTCTGTAATTTGAGAAAATGCATTTGAGGTAACTAATACTCAAGTGAAGTCTGAATTTATGAAGCTAAGTTAGATTCCCGTAGTTTCAGCCACAGATGTAAGCGTGCACTCAAACATCAGTAGCCAAAAGCGACTGGGAAAAGAATTAAGGTTTTACATGTATTGCAGGTGCCAAATACCGGCTCTTTGCCAACCGCATCACATAACCGTTAAAAAAAAAATGTAAAAATTAATGACGTACGAATTACCAAAACTGCGCAATTTCAGAAATCAGTACGACACCTTTATAATGGCTAGCCCGTTTATAAAACGTCTAACAAAGTAGCGCGCTTTTGAAGCTAATGTTCGACGATACAGAAAACGAACATTACCAACAAAACGCCTACACAGTATGGGAAGAAAGAACACTGCAGTGTCCACCTCAACCATACTGTTAAATGAGAAGAAAAAGCCCTGCAGCTTTTACAGGAGGGCAGTCAGACGCCGCTAGTCATTAAATATTAAAGATTACAATGTTTATATTTACCTAAGCTATGATTAAAACAGAGTAATTATGCAAAAGTAATAATAAAATTATTTTGCTATAATCGGCGATGAAATAAAATAGAAAATATATATAATGCTAAATGTAGAGTGGACAATCGGTTATCATACCTGATACATGCAGGATTCGTAAAAAACACATGTACAAAACTCCACGACCGCCACCACCATACACAAGCATTATATATATTCAATATCACAAACTCAACAACTCAAATGTTTGAATTACAACAAACATTCTCGGATAAAATGTGAGTAGTTATCCAAAACTTAATAACAAATAAACTATACTTTTGCACTATTTAATACGAAGAAAATTGAAACGTACTGACTCACCAGAAACGTTCGTTATACGTAATATATAACTGTAATCACTTTTTACTTACGCAAAAATATACAAACCAACAAATGATTTTTATTTAAAATTAGACAATTCCATAAACTTCTTGTTAACGCACACTATATACAATAACACGATATAATAGGAATACCACAATTCCCGTTCCGAGATGCACTTCTCTTGAATGACGAACAAGGACTGAATGTCACTGAAACGTTTTATCAATAGGAAGACTCCCCACCGGAAACAATAACGGCACAGTGTTGCCCCTATTTAATCAAAAAGGGCGCGATTAGGGTTGCCACCTTTTTTTTTTTCTTTTTAAATCAAAAAAATATAGTACTTTTAGGAAATTCAGGAAAAAAAATAGTACACATCTATTTTCAATCATTATTTATTTTTCCATGATTATTTTTTATTACTTTTCGCTGGATAATGACACGGAGTTAGAGTTACTAACTAACTAAGCCCCGTAAATACATGAATGAGTTTCGTTCAAACATTCCCTATGCAGTGCTGCGGATGCGTTTCATTCACAGTTAATTAAAAAAAGCACGACAATTGTGTTTTTATTGAACTGTAATAATATTGGGAAGTTTTATTTTTTTTTTTTTAAATATAAGTAAAAATAAAACTTAAATAATAAAAATAAAACTTTTCCTTCTATAGTAATATTAAAATACTGTACCGTGATCCGAAGTCTAATATAATGTTGAGATAGACCATTGCTTTCACTTCCTTTTTCTGTCTCTTTTCCTCCTTAGTAGTGAATACTATCCGTCCTTGTCGACTGCCACCACCAGGTAGGGGGGATGTTTCGAGGTGGGCCTCGAAACTTTATTCGTCATTGACGTTGTTGTTTTCACTTCGTTCGGACGCTCCACTGGTAAGTGCTAGCAAATTTATTTTATACGTATACTATTACTATAATAGTCAACACAGTGTTCTAAAACGTGTTGATTATTAAAGCTAAGACGCTATGCATCCGTGTTTCTTTTTCCAGTGTTAAGTAGTGAATTTTATTTTTGTGCGGTAACGGATAATATTTACTTTAGATCTAAATTAGCTGAAACAATTGGTAAAATATGAGTGAAGTGAATCTTCAAAACGATTTGAGAGGCCAGAACCTACCAAATAATACTGAAGGCGGAAATAGTAAAAGGAAAAGACAATCTAATAAGCCTTTATCACGATCGTCCTCATCAGAAAGTGATTCAAGCAGCAGTGATGATTCATCTACCAAGCGTTCTCGCCGTCATCGACGCAAACGCTCTCGTAGACATCCCCGTGAAAATAGTAAATTAGATAAGCTCATTGCGGAGGTAAACAACATTAATTTATAGAATTAGGCGTTACTTTGCGGAGATCCATAATACAAAAGTAATAATAAAATTATTTTGCTATAATCCGCGATGAAGTAAAATAGAAAATATATATAATGCTTAATGCAGAGTGGACAATCGGTTATCATACCTGATACATGCAGGAGTCGTAAAAAAAAAAAAACACATGCACACACCTCCACCACCGCCACCGTGATACACAAGCACTATATACGTTCACTATCACAAACTCAACAATCGTTTCGCCCCGCAACCGAAGCATCGTCAGGAGATAGACTCCACGACCAAAATCGCAAAGCTTTGCGATTTTGGTCGTGGAGTTGAGTTTGGTGAGGAGCGCAAACCGGTCCAACTTCTAACGTTCCTACTGCTGCAACTTCTGGGTCATATCATAATCAACCAGGATATAGATCTAACAATATTCAGTATGCCAATAATAGACCCCGTGCGGTCTTTAATTCTAATAAAACATTTCGGGGCAGATCCGATACTGCCAATAGTCGTAGGAATATCGACCAAGCAACAGCAGGCCGAGGTTCACGTGGAAGACATACCTCTCCCTCATCCCGCCGGGATAGGAGAAATAATCGAAAGTATTGACTCACCGAGTCTCTTTCGTGCCGGCCAGCTAAAACATTATCGGAAAAGATGGGAGAAAATGGGAGCACCCGATTATATAATAAAATTGATTTCCGGATATCATATCCCATTTTCAAAGGGGCCGCCACTACATCTTTCCAATCGATACAACATACGGCAAGCCACTCTCGAAATTTCACGTATGTTTCCGGTTCCCAAATCGCACGGGTCTATGGGACCCATATTCGACCTCAGAGCTTTAAATCAATATGTGGTCACAACTCCGTTCAGACTCATCAACGTACACAAAGTCTCAAAATTTTTGCAACTAAAAGATTGGCTTGTCCAAATAGACCTCTCACAAGCATACTTTCATCTTCAAATAAGCACATCTCACAGACGCTTTCTGCGATTGATGTATCATCAAGTATTATTGGAAATGAGGTGTCGCCCCCTCGGATTGAGCTCTGCTCCCAGGACCTTTGCTATTGTAAGCAATTGGATAGCAGAAATACTCCGACAGAAAGGAATCTGACTTCTCGTGTATCAAGACTACGATCTATCTAATCTATCTAATCGTCACTACAAGCCAACTTATACTGTCGGGGAATTGGTCCCTTTCAGAGAAGAGCTTGCACTCAAATATGAAGGAGCTATTGGCGGTCTTAAAAGTTTTAAAAGATCAAGGTCCGAACCTCCAGTCAACTACAGTACATTTGCTATGCGAGTACAAAACTGTAGTAGCGTACTTACGCAACGAGAGAGGAACGAAGCCTCTGAATTTGCTGGCTTTGACATACAAGATCCTTCAGCTTCTGGATTTCTATCAGATAGATCTACTAGTATATCACCTTCCAGGAATATACAACGCCGAGGCAGATTATCTGTCACGTCATCGGTCTATACCAGAATGGCACCTCCTGCCTCGAGCGGTAAATCCCATATTTTCCAAATGGGGGACTCCGATCATAGATCTATTCTCAACAAGACTGATACGTGTAGTAACAAGATGCTGCACTCTGGACTACTATGCAGAGTTTTACGATGCACTGTCAATAATGTGGAACCATGCACTGGCGTGGGTCTTCCCACCCCCACCTTTGAAAGTTCTCCAGCACCTGAATCAATGCATAGGCACGTATCTGATAGTGGTGTCAAGGTGGGAGAAGGTGTTTTGGCGTCCAGATTTACAGGACACATCAGCACCCTGGATAAATTGAGATCTCCACCAGGTACTGGTGGACGTTTTGACAGGGCAGCCTCCTCAGAATGTGAAGGAAATGGAACCGGAAGTATGGAAACTTGGGGCTGGAATGAGCAGTTAAGAGATTGGACGCCGCAGCAAAAAGATCTATTGATTACTAGCTGGCGTCCTTCAACAATAAGAACTTACAAACCTGCTTGGTGCAGATGGGTAAAGTGGACC
This sequence comes from Morpho achilles, assembly GCA_947086495.1. Lineage (NCBI taxonomy): Eukaryota > Metazoa > Arthropoda > Insecta > Lepidoptera > Nymphalidae > Morpho > Morpho achilles. Next base: position 9,840,735 of record CAMTZB010000024.1, read on the forward strand.
AATCTCAATAAAGTTTCTTGTAATAAGCCTTCTGGATCAGACTTAGCACGTTTTCTGTCAGACCTATTTTTTGTAGAAAAGCTTTCGTACAATACAATTCTGGTTCACAAGTCGGTAGTGGCCACACTATGTGATCCAGAATGTTCTGAACGATTAAGCGGCCACCCTTTTGTTAAGCGAATTCTTAAAGCGATAGCTGTATCAAAACCAACCTTACCTAAATCTATAATATGGGATATTGATGACGTAATAGAATTTATGTCACGAACAGACCCTAAGACTGAAAACTTGTATCAAGTATCGAGACATACAGCTGCGATATTGCTATTGTATTCTGGAAGGAGAGTACATGATTTTACTCTTCTAAATGTTGACTCGGAAAGTTGTATAATTAATTCATGATGATTATATAGTCTTATGGCCTATGTATGGATCAAAGACTGACTCCGCTGATTATCGTCAGTCTGGTTGGAGGCTTAATGTTAATTCTAATATAAAATTGGAACCTGTTTTCTGGATAAATAAATTCATAATTACTGGACAAGACAGGAGACAATCTGCCAATTGTTCAAAGCTTTTTGTAATAACTTGTGGAGTACCGAAGCCAGCTTCTAAATGTGTAATTTCAGGCTGGGTTAAAAATTTATTAAAAGATGCTTGTATAGAGGCTACTGCTGGCAGTTCTAGAGCTGCGGTCGCCTCTAAAAGTTGGATCGAAAATATGTCTATTGATGACATACTATCCAGAGGGAACTGGAGATCAGAAAACACCTTCCGAAAATTCTACTGCAAACAAATATTACAATCGAATATGCAAAATAAAAAGCAAATCTTTCAGATTTTTAAGTGATAACATTGCATACATTATACCTATTTATGAATCATTGTCTAATTACAATCATTTAAATGATATTCTTTTATTTTATTGTCAGCATACTCGTCCGTCTTTGTTATCTAACAAATGTAGAAATTATTATTTCCTTGATCACATTGACGTTTTAACCACCACCAGGCGATAGCAAAAATCTCTCAAAATTATATTAGACTTCGGATCACGGTACAGTATTTTAATGCAAGCGTTTTACCTGAAAATAAAACTTATATATTAAAATACTTACCTGATCCGAAGTCTAATATTTTAAAATCCTGCCTGGTGTACCAAAACAACAAGTGCAATGACGAATAAAGTTTCGAGGCCCACCTCGAAACATACCCCCTACCTGGTGGTGGCAGTAGACAAGGACGGATAGTATTTACTACTAAGGAGGAAAAGAGACAGAAAAAGGAAGTGAAAGCAATGGTCTATCTCAACATTATATTAGACTTCGGATCAGGTAAGTATTTTAATATACGTTTTATTTTCAGGTAAAACGCTTGCATTTCTTGTGTATGCTTTATTGAAGTGTTGTATATCATATGTCATACCCAATATCAGTTATATTCTATGTTTTAAGTGGTTATTTCTGAATAGTTTTTATTCTTTCTGCGACAGACAATATGGATTATAGACATACTTTATTTAACAGAAAGTTATTTGTTCAAGATACTTTAACATACTATTTCATTTAGTTATGCACATTTCAACTGGATTTTTTGTCTGAGTAACTGTGTCTGGTCAAGGCACTGCTACTGTTGTTGCAATGAATTCATTAATATCTGATACAATGGCTGATATTCTTTTTCGTTCGGACACGTGTTTTTACTTGTGTAGCAAAACTAAAAACCTGAGCAATCCTGAGAGTAATATGTTTTCAAAACAGGATTATTTAAATTGTGAAATTTTTATAATTACGCTATTGTCTAATAAAACTGAAAGATTTGATCTAGTTAAAATTATATTATCCATCACAAAAACTTATATCTTTGGAATGGCATTATATGGCATGTAAAGTGTTAATTAGTCAAAAATGTATATAACTTAAAAAACTATAATTCTTGGTTAACTTGCGTTAATCATAAATATGATTTCTTAAAAGTTTTTTTGCATATTCGTTATCATAATGCGAGTTAGACAATGGTGTATTAATGTTAAGGAGAATTCACAGTACTACAGATACTTGAAAAACGATAATGGAAATGGAAAATTATATCGCAAGTAAAGTTATAGATCTATGATACATGAGGCAAAAGTAACTAACTAATATTACTATTATTAACATTTAAAAACTGATACAGTTTTCATATTTAACAATATTAGTATTTTACTATACATACTCCATAAGTATAAAAACGTAACAAGATGTAAACAAACAAAACCATGTGATTCAGGAGTGACAAATATGTCATTACAATAATATTATTAACAAATGAAGAAATTGGAATTCAACTGCAGTGGTCCAAAGAATATCTCCAATATTTATAAAAGTAATTTTCTTAAATTGATTGTTATTTTCTGAAATTAAATATTTATATATTTAGTATAGCAAAACAGCAATATATCATTTAATGAATTTCAGCAGATACAAATTAGCCAAGTGAACTACCTAAAATAGTAATTGCATTAGATTAGCTGACGTAACATAATATCAATATTCTATGAGTTTCACTCTTACTACTTAAATGTGTAGTATTTTAGTGTCTTTAATATTGTCCATCGTTTTCTTTAAAAATTTTATAATACCTTTATGTTTGGGTTCTTAAAAGTGGATATTACATAATATTCTTATTTATTTGTTTCAAAGTTTGTAAAATTATTGATGGCAATCAAACCATATTTAACCTTATTAAGTGGTGCGAATACTATCAGTAATTTTAAATTCTTTGAAAGAAATATAAATAACATTTAATATTAGTATCACGTGTTGTAATAAAAAAGATACTTTATACTAGGCAGATAATGCCTACTATAAAGTACCTGTTTTGACATGTTTACATTTAGTTAAATATTTAACCCATGGAGTATAGTTCCTCATAATATTTTCTTTCATCGAAAAGCTTGATATCAAATGGCACATTAAATATGGCAAAATTTCACAATTTAATTCTTACTTTATATGTATAAATCCGAAGTGTAAACTGATATGATGGAAAATATTATACTTAGATAAAAACCACTAATATTCTATAAAACTACTACTAATATATCTAAAAAAGACTTAAATATAAAAGAAATATTTATAATTTACCATCAAGTACACTCCTTTTAAGTATAATGTTTTTTCCTAAATACTTAAACGGTAAAAACGAAAGCATCTATTGTTTCAAATACTAATCTTGTACATTTGTTTTCGAGTGAATATTTTAAATTAATTTTGTTTAATAATAATATATAATAATTTAAATTACAATTTCTACATTTTCAAATAGTTTGAGGCCTGTGAAAGCTCTGTTTGGATAATTTTTAATCAGCTTGCTGTTCCTGTTTCCTATTTAAAAATAGTAATAATTTTTGAAGTTGTACTTTTAGCGTGTTTAAGAAAAACGTTTTTTTTAAGAAGCATGCACTTAGAAATGCAAAACGGTTGTTGTATATATATTTTTTTATTGCAGTAAAAGTCTTAATAAAGAAGTTCCTTAAATATTTTGTTTTATTAATATTAAAAAATCATTATTAATATGCAATAGGAAAAGCGGTTATTCAAAAATCGGTAAGAGCGGTGTGCGAATCGATAATCATCTTTTGACATCACTAATTTTACTACGATTTTTCGTCATACGTTATATATATTACTACTCCATATGTGAGATAGAGTCAGAGCTGAGACTAAATCCGTTTTTATGAATGAAACGGGTGAGAGGCAGATAGTTTTTATGAATGAGAATGTTAGTAGCTATAGTGCTACTTTGCACCCCCCCCATACCACCGAAAATAGGCTCGCGCCAATGTATGAATCTCAACCATCTATTTTATAGTTAGTAATCTATGGTATACACTTGTTAACAATATACTACTAAGGATGTGAAAAAAAAATCGATTTTTATATTAAACGATTATTTTTTTAAATAATTTCTTACTCTTCTTTTTGCTTTAACTTTTTGTTTTATTTTTCAAAATAAGATATGCATTGTTTGATGAAACCAATGTAGCCAAACTAAATATTTAAATCGAATTTCACAAACAGCGTAAATCATATCTTTTATTATTTATTGGTAATTTATTAATTAATAATTAATTACAATTTACATTTTAAATTGCCTTTATTGTAATTAATTATTAATATTGAATAAGACAACTTTTCAAGTAGTCAGATAACAATCTATTATTATTAATCGATTATTTGGACACGAAATAACCGGTTTTTTATCGATTTATTTTAAAGGGATAAAAACGATTATTTATTAATATTTTTATTCTAGTCCAAGTCACATCCCTACCACAGATCAGCCACAACCAGATACAATATGAATTTGTCAAAAATAAAAATATAGACTCCATGGACGTAGTATATACTCTTTATCCAAGATAGACTCAATATAGTCAATGTTAACTTTTTCTAAATTATTTATAAGTATGGCCAACCTACAATTTCTAATTTATTGGTAAAAAAGCCTATCTATGTATATTCGTCGTAGAGTTATTATACCAGACTAGGGAAGCCAGCTTCAAATGTGCCCTATTATAATTGAAAGAAATAAAGGCAAAGCAAACGAGACCATATCTATCGGTCTCTCTTTTTTATAATGTGTAATTAAACTAAGATAAGTATGCTAGTTATATATTACCTATCATAATTTATTGAGACACTCACCAGGCCTGCCTCCCCTATTCTAGTAAAATAATTATATGTTACGTGTACCCACTACTAGGGATCTCTATAGTAAAAAAATCTATTTATCGATGTTTATTAATATATAAAAATATATAGATATATGTATATAGATTTTGCGTTTTTAAAATCATAGTATATTTAGCTGAATATGCTAAATAAATTGTCAAAGGTGAGACTATAGACTACATCATATTATATGGGTAAGATACTTCGTAGTTCTAAGCTTGCGGATAATATTCATTCCAGACATTATCAATTATATTTGCAGTAATTCAACTTGCTACTGCTAGCGCTATTGTCAATACAAACAAATGTAATCCTTATATTGTATTCAATCGTATAGGGTATGAAGGTTACATTTGTATGTACAAACAATCACTGAACGTAAAGAATATAATAGCGGATAGCGGTTTTGCTAATCACAGCCAGTGGGTAAAAAGAAAGTAATTAAAAAATGCAACTTATATCGTAGACAATATGGTCGACATTTCAAAGTTATACTTTCAAACAGATTTGTTTATGATTTGAAATAGTCTATGGTATGAATCGTAATATTAGAAAAAAAATATGTACGAAAATTATGTACATAAATTTGTCTCTTTTACTCATACGTAATAAGGATGCGTTCTAGAATTCATCAATTTCAATTTCATCGTCCAATGTGCGGAGCAGAAAAACTGTTGTAAATTTTCCTGATCTTATAAACAAACTTTTACTATATTTTTTATATTATATGTAACCTCATTATATAGGATTTGTATAATGTGCCAAACATCATAAGTATTGGTCCAACGGATTAGCCGTGAAAGCGTAACAAACAAATAGGTAGACTTTCTTATTTATTATTAGTAGTACTATATTAGTATGGGTTTTCTTACATTTTTAATGACCATGGCATAGTTTAAAAATTAATTTTTATACTTATTACAAAAATAATAGCATTTTGCCTCCTTTATATATAAGACTAGCAATCGCCAGCTGCTCCGCCCGCGCGGAAAGATGAAAACCGTAATATAGAGTAATTTGATAACCATAAAAATGGTAAAAGTGGGTTAACCTTAAAAGCTGGACATGCTGTCGCTGACTTTTATTTAGAACTTTTAGAGGGAAACAATTTGTAAAACATGATTTTTGAATAACTTTAACCGTTTACTTAGCGCGCGCAAGGAAAGCTTTATATTTTGCCGTTTACGTAATGTTTTTTATTACTGCTCCTCTCCTATGATATGATCATAGCATGATGTTATATAGCCTATAGCCTTCCTCAATAAATGGACTATCTAACACTGAAATAATTTTTCAAATCAGTCCAGTAGTTCCTGTGATTAGCGTGTTAAAACAAACAATCAATCAAACAAACAAAGAAACTCCTCAGCTTTATATATTAGTATAGATACCAGGTGTTTAATACAGTGGAATAGAGAAAACAGATTGAAAGAAGGTAATAAGTATCTTATAACTACCTGGTCACGCTTACAACTTTCATATAAGGCTAAAATAATTGTATTAACTATTTTAGAATGAGAACATTTTTTGTAAATATATAATTTGCAATATTATGCATTATGTTTATTATGACACTAAGTATATAGTTACAGTATTTTATACAGTGTAAACATATAATATCTTAATAATCTCGTATTTCTATCTTAACAAAGCTGATTATAGTATGCAAAAAGGTTATGCTAACGAAGATAAATTATGTCATTTACCCTGGTAAAACAATTACAAGTTAAATGATTAAGAAGGATTTAGTTCTAAGTTATATTTAGCTGCCAATGCTATTTACCTTCTGTTGATTTTCTTTTTCCTTTTCACATGCAATACAATAGCATGTTTAAATACGTTCATACATATGATTATGAGTTATTTCTAAACTTAATACTATAATACTTTTTGACTAGAATAGTGTACAACAGTAATACAAATTTAATACATATTTAACATTTTTTGTAAAGTTAATAACAATAATAGAAATGTAATTTTTTAATACGAAACACAACATAAGATAATTAGGTGTATATGCACAACACAATTGTTATACTCATCAGTCTTTGACAGTGACTGAAATGCTTATAATATTACTGACAGTAGTATTCTGCTACTGCAATAGTTCTTATATCAGTTACCCGACTGAAATATTTCCTAAAGGATTAAAAGAAAAACTTTTTAACTAAGCTAGAGCATCCATATCTGATAGAGCTGTGAAATAATACAATTTTCAGGTTGTATCGGATATCAATATAAATAACAAGATTTTGTAGAAAGTAAATCATTGTCATGACTATCATGTCATTGACTAAAATTAAGAAAAAACAAACTAGTATTGTATAACTAATGTTATAAATAATTTCAAAATAAATTATTGAACCTTCAAAAAAACACTAAAAACGAAATTTTTATTTATTTTCAAGTTTCATACTTATTTTATAATCACATTGGTCACATTGTAAAAAAAACCAAGCTATCTATTAGGTTCAATGTTTCAGTAGACTTGTACCAACTGTAGTTGTAAAGTCAGTTCGATTGTCACATGATGTAACCAATATATTACAAAATTATCTTCAATATGCTGCAATATGTATTGGTCATTACAGTGAAGTATTAGTAGATGGCAGATGGAACAGTCAAAACGTCAAATCTTATGCAAAGGTAACTTTTAATTCTGATGTGATACTATTATACAGATCACGTGTTTTGATTATATCATAATCATATAAAGTAAAAAAAATATGGGAGATCAATTACTGTGCTAAAATGCCTAACTTACTCCTTAATAGTGAATCTGCTGGCAAAGCCAATGCCCATTTTCTTAAACCAACAAGTAATACAGAACAAAGCACTAAAACAGCCCCACATACTGAATACTTGCTTGGTATTTCATTGAAAAACATAACTTGCCATAGAAATGCAAAGACTATATCTGCTGATCGAGCTATTGCTACAGGTCCTGCTTGCTCCATTTGAAGAGACATTGTTAACAAAATTTGTCCTAAATAACTAAAAATAGCTAGACATACAACTAAAAATCTCTCAGTCCCACAGTTAGGCATACATAAAATACCAAAAATAAAAGAATAAAATAAAGTTTGCATTATAGCAATAGCACCAAAATTTGTCATAATTACAGAGAAGTGTAAACCTTTGAGAACTCTAAGCAAAACATATGCATTTGCACCAAAAATAGTAGATATAAATGCAGCAACAGCTCCTCTTAAACTATTATAATTCTGATTACTCTCTGCTTGGCTTTCTCCAAATAAAAATGGTGGGTGTGTGATTAATATTACACCAACTAATGTTAAAACTATTGATATTGTGTTCCAAATTCCACAAGGTTCTTTCAAAAATACTCTGGCAAAAAGAGCAACAAACACAGGCACTGAAAATACAATGACAGAAGCATCTGCAAGAGGCATTGTTCTAAATGCATAAAAACTTAACATCAAACCAACAGTTCCTACTATAGAACGTAAAACCAATAAAATACGTTTACCTTGTGGAAATACAGGTTGCTCTGTATATATAATAATTGGTATAGTTGGAAGTAGTACACCTATAAAACGGAACATTGCCAATTGCATTGGATCTATGTTTACAAGGCTTTTTACAATAACTGAGCATAAAGAAAAAAACAATGACGAAAGTGTGGCTAATATTAATCCCAAGTATGGACATCTTTTAACAAGTGGCCTCTTATTTTCCAATAAATTGGGTAATGACTCGTCACCACTGCCGACTGAAAGATCTACAAGGTGTTGTAACTCCAAATGCTCGGGCATAGCTCTCTGAAACCATAGCTATCATGAATAAAATACCTATTTTCTACAAAATAAGCGTTTATTATAATAGGTACCTTACTGAGATGAATCTCGACCTTTCTTGATTCTCAGTAGGATACAGTGACAAAAAAATCAAATGGTTACATTCAGAATTTCATTATGTTCATTGAAATAATTATAGATAATTTTGGTAACAATTTTCTCAATTATTTCTATTTCTATTAGCAAATGAAATATTTTGACATTATTTGAATGTGACATAAAGAAATTGACAACTGACTTCTGACACTTTTGATAAATTCCGATTGTCGTATATTATCTATACCAGTGTTCCAATATCTATGTACAGAGACCATGGACGTAGTATATACTGGACGGCGCCAAAAGACGTTGCCGATCTTGCGTCTGTGTGTAAGCGATTTATCGTTTGTCTCTGTTCTTATCGCGAACTATACATAAGAGTGAAAGAGATTGTGATGAAGTTTGGCAACGTCGCTAAAAATGTGTCCAGTTGGTGACACCAAATGAGGCCATAACATTGAGTTTGTTGAAGATTATTTCTTGAAATCTAAAGCAAATACGAATGTTACTGATATATTTTTTCGAAAAAGGTGGAATATGTCGTGTGCTGCCTTAACGTGTCCATCAAGAACAACGAAAGGAGGAGTTAAAAACACGGAATTACCATTTCATAAGTAAATCTTTGACTCTCATTTGCGTGCTAAATTAAAGCGTTTTATTCAGTTAAAGCGTTTCAGATTATAATCTATCAGTACAGTTTGATATTCTCTAGCCGGCACGAGTGTGGGCTACTGATAAAACATAGAAATTAATCATTAAATATTCGATTGAATTGTGTTACCTACGTAGTGATGTACACACTAACGATTTATTATGTATCGATAAATATCAGTCAAAGTTATATTTACTAGCCAAGTAAATGCGAATTCTCTAATTTTAGATTATTTTCTTAGGTTCCCTAAATGCCCACATATAAGAGAACAGTGGATAAAAGCTGTCACCGTCTCACGGATATGTAAATGTTGGGAATAATGTGAATCATGATATTGTTCAATTGGCCACTGAAGCACTAACATTTCATCTATACATAAAGCACCGAGTATGGGCTGCACCTTCGACTTTATTTTTAACGCTTCAAAGGATTCCTTGGTAAATCTAGGCTCACAGTCAATTGACTGATACCATTTTTGAGAACCACCCATCACAGTAAGATATGCAGTAAAGATGTGCATCGGATAATTCATGACATTATACTGCAGACTGTATACTCAGGAAATTATGTCAATCTATTCAAATGTTTAAATCTATTCTGAACACTAAACCAACTAGGTTGGTAACAACTGTATATTAACTTTACAGTACCTGAGCTAGGCTTCGATAATTATCGACGCCTAGTTTAGCTTATCGATAAGCTAAGTACTTCCCTAATCACGCACACTAATGCAGTTCTAAAACTTCACACAAGTATAAAACGGACACACAAAAATAGCTAAGGCGGCATCCAGTGTATTCTTTATCCAAGACAGAGACAGATCGTTATTGAAAAAAAATATTTTTAATGAAATTTGATTTAATCTTCCAAGAAATCAAGATCGGGCTACACAAATACTTATACTTAATATAAAAAGAATAAAATTAAGAAATTGTTAGCATTATTTAATTAATTATAGGGAGCTGCTAACATCATCATCATCGAAAACGCTGCCAGCCTAATTCGTTTTGAGCATAGATTGTTTTGAGATATTGTATTCCTCTTTCATGAAGCTACAAAAAAGCCCACGATGTCAAAAATCTATCGTATAACGATAACTTATATATACCTCTAGTAGGTAATCTTTTTTCATCACATAATTTAAAATAATATCTTATGAATTATCTAAAAATTAAAACTAACATAAAAAAATGAGGAGGGAAAAAATCCATTATAGTTTAAGTCTTAATTTTGCTCATTCGTGTCTACTAATGTGCTAGTGTAATTTTACTGCGAATTGATTAATGTGTATTGTGTATGAACAAAAACAAAAATGATACGTCATCGACAACGTCATCAAACGTCGAATAATCACGGATGCATAAAAAAATGTTTTTATATTTTTTTATACATCAACTTTAATTGAATGGAAAAAATCGTTAATTCTTAATTAATATACTTTAAATGTGCAATAATGTTGCAGATATATTAATTTTATCAACTGATTTTGCAGTAAATTTGTTTATAAAAGACACTTCGTTACTATACTAAATAATATATATTTGTTTAACTGAAATTTGAGTTGAAGGGTTTGATATGCAGTCAGGTTTAATAGAAAATTGATTGGCTTGACTGGCCCGTTGGCGTAGTGGGTAGTTACTAGTTACCCTGCCTTCAGCTCCGCGGGTCGCGGGTTCGATTCCCGCCGAGGGCCAACATTTTCTATAAATGAATTTGTTGGTCTTTGAGCCTGGGTGTATATTTGTATTTAAGTATGTATTTAAAAAATATATAAGTATATATTCACCAGTTGTCTGTCACCCATAACATAAGTATTAAGTTATTTACTTTGGGGACGGACGACCGTGTGTGTAAGTGTCTAAAAAAATAAATTATATTTCATTTTGCCTTAATCTCGTCTCTCGAAACTTCTGCATTCGCTATGATGACTGGTAGTTATTTGTATTTTACTTTTTTACACCCATTATCCAACAAACAAGGTGCAATATACATATACGTAGTTTATTAACACTATATGCATTCTTTTCGCCAATTAGGTTATCATAAGTAACTACATAAAATATAGGTAATAGAAATATACATACAAGTGGAAAATGGAAATGCATAAATTCTCTCATGGAAATTTATGAAATTGAGTTAATTTAAAATATAGTACCGTGTTCAATATTTAGAAGAAAAAAACAGCTATAAAGTGAGGTACAAAAAATACAGTTCCAATTATACTATCCTATTGCCGTAACCATCCATCTGTAAATAATTAATATAAATATCTCACTTATTTAAAAGCTAACATGCGCTTGTATCTCAAAGTCAAACTATCATCTATCTCTCTTTATTTTGCTTTGAACAGGTGTAAAGAAAGAGAAGACTGTAATTATTTTCAAAATCACTGCAATATCATACTTCACTAGGAATTATTATTATTTTAAATATCTTAAGCCTATTTAGATTTATAATTAATATATAAGGATTTATTTAATTGAACAAACTCATTAAACCTTTGATTTCAGTGTCAAGGTAAGCATCGTAACATTTTGTTTTAAAATATTTTAACTTCACATATATTCGTCTCTGTTGTTCAATGAAGTATCCCGAAAAATATGAACATTAATTATGCGCAGTAAAAATTTATATCACAATAGGAATAAAAACTTATTTTGGAGTTATATTGACATAAAAATACCGACTCTCATATTGATTAAAATAAATACTTTTTCTTTTAACTGAACAGTTGCGCAATTATCTATCTCGCTCTTACTTTAACGCTTTCGACATTTTCCCCCTTCTCAATACGCTCGGCCATCGTCGCCCGAAGTAATGACTTCATAACTATAAAGCTATGTCTGTCTTTCTTGCGTACGTGTGCTTTACGTAGTTCCATGAAAAATCGCTTTAATTTGTAACATTTCGTAAGAATATTATTTGTTATAATCAGGAATAATTAAAAAAAAATTATAGGAAAGATATTGTCATTTTAAGGTCAGATTGTAGCAAATAAATGTGACCGTATAGTGAGTGTTGTATAACAAGGACAAAAACAGCTCCATAGCTGCCCTTCAAAATGGCTGCCATTACTAAAACGCAAAAGTATAACTTTGAAAAAATATGTCGCGCTTGTTTGCAAATAAAGAAGGATATGAGACCTTTGTTTGAGCAGCTCACTGCAACGATGCTGATGGGGATATCAAAAGTGCAGGTGAGATGACTACTTGATAAAATTATTTTTGGACAGTAATGTGATCTCTTTCACACTCATTACTTTGCACGTAAGTTAGCAGAAGTGATGACAGTTTGTCGATGCATTGAGTCATCTTTGTTTAAAAGTCAAGTGATAGTCATTTTAAGATTTTGGGGGCTGCTTATTCTAGGAATTTGATTGTGAAATATCTTGCTGTCCTGTTCTATTAGAGGCGATTATCTTGCGACTGAACGAGATAGTAGAAACATTACGCTGTAGGAAATAGTGAGAGTAAAAAAGGAAATAAAATATTTCACTTTTACCTTTAAACACACAATTATAACATATTGTGATGTTATGCTAACACTTTCATTAAATTAAAATCATTATCATAATTGTTCATTCATACAAAATATGGATATTTACCTACTTTGTAATACTTTGTAATTTAGGAGACAAAAAAATATTTTATTATACTGAGTTTTTTTTTTATCCACGAAGTTATTACCTTAATTATTAAGTGAAGGCCGGCTTCACGATGTTAATTTACTTTCGACTTACTTATATAATATTTTACGATAATAATAATAGGTATTAGTACGCAGTAATGTGGTTTGATTGCGCGAACAAACTCGGCAAGGGAGTTGTTTTTTGAGGTGATGGTCAAAATTGAGAACTTTATTGGATGAGATAAGACCTTCAACCGGCTCCAAGAGCCGCTAGATTCTAGTAACACAAATGGTGCAGTGAAATCCTTGAAGAGACTTAGACCGGTTATACACGGACAGCTTGAAGCAGTCCATCCTGACTGCTTCAAGCTGCGACTGCACAGTTAACATTCACTTCTATGTACATTCATACACGAACCGCTCGAGTAGTTGCAAGTGCTCCAAGCTGGCAGTATGTTTATCAATGGCAGCTCCAAGCTGTTGAGTCCGATTGCGAGGGCGGTTCGTATACGGCCGGCCTTATTCGAACTTCCGATGAAAAACAAATGAAAGTAAAATGTATAGTATATGTAACTACAATCAAATCCATGGACGTAGTATATAGTGTGTATTCTTTATCCAAGATCAAATCGAATTATAAAACAAGCTTTTGCAATCACTTTTGTATGGTCAAAGTAACATTAATGTAGCAGCTATCCATGGTTCGGAATATTGCTGCTTTCCGAGACCACCGGCAAGAAAGTCGGCGGTCAAGCTTTTAAGCATTTTTAGTTTATAAAATTAAGGTGCAGTCTTGTAAGAAGCATGATGGATTTTATTGCATTGTAGATTGGCCCTTCTTGATCCGTTGGTCGTGTTACTTAGCAATGACTTCGCCCTAAAGTTGTTGTAATTTAGAATTCTATGATTTTATGTTACTGTATTTTTTTGCTATATTTTTGTTATAATATTGTCTAAAAATATTCTTAAAATCTTTTGGCTATAAGGGGGCAGAGGGGATTTGGCGCGACAGAGCACAGCTTGCACCCGAGCCCGTTGTGTTTAAGACGGGAATGGTTTTTTTTTCGAATGTGTCTAATGCTATTAGCCCTAATGGCTTTGACAGCGTCACCGATAAGACGGGCGAGTGCAGAAGCATCGCTGGGAAAAGAAATGGGTCGGGAATAATTGTGCAAATTTTTTATTATTTTTCCAGGTAGCTGTTGGTGATGGGCTGCCTTCTCAGTTATGTTTGCAATGCGTTCACCAGATTTCCCGCTGCCACGCGTTTAAGACACTTGTAGAGAAAAATGATGCTGCCTTGCGGGAACAGGCGAAGGCAATGGCGGAGGAAGCCTTGAATATAGAGGTATTTAATAAGACCAAGCCAACCGATTGGGGTTCGACAGATATATAAAAATAGATGCTGCTACATAAAGCTTACTATACGATTGAAGATTATTTGAGTGATAGTAGCATATCTTAACTGCAGTCAGCTACGCAGCAAGCTGTAACGATTAACTTGTAATCGTAAATTATACTGTAATTTTTTTTGTAGAAAAGATTATTCGCCGAGTTTCTTGCTGGTTCTTCTAAATCAGTGGTAACTTCTTTAAAAACATTTATCGATTCAAAGTACTGAAAAATGTCTATTTGAATAAAGATTATTTTGAATTTATGGAAGAATTATACTTACGGACGCCCTTCACTAAAGTAACTAAATACTAATGCTATAAATGACAGACAACTAGTAAATATGTAATTATAAATAACTTTAAAACATAAATACACCAAGGCTGGAAGAATCAACATGTTGTTAGAAAATTTTGCTCTCGGGAGGATCGAACCCGCAACCGCCGGAAGAAAAAGCAGAGTTACTGTCAATTGCGCCAAAGGGGCAAATCAAACAGTCAACAGACTGTGAATTCATGTTACTTTTCGCGTATAGTAAAGTAACGGCCTGTTACAATCCCTCTGCTGGGCATAGGCCTCCCCGTTTCTGGACAGAAGGGTTGGAGCTAAGACCTACCACGCTGCACCAATGCGGATTGGTAGGTTACACATATCCTCAGATTAAGAGAAATGCAGGTTTCCTCACGATGTTTTCCTTCACCGAAAAGCGCGTGATAAATTGCAATTATCAATTAGACACATAAGTTTTAAGAGAAAAACTCATTGGTGCCTGCCCAGGTTTGAACCCTTGTCTCTCTTGAAAGACTTGCACAGTCTCACCGTTAGGTTATCGCAGCTTGTAACTTTTCGCGTAATAACAGTTAATTGTTCTTCGTCTCCAGAAAGACAAAGGTTTACAATCAGTTTACCGGAGTATTCAATTCATAGAAGTACCCACTTTGAGTAATAGCAGCAGTCAGCTACTTGACGGGTTCTTTTCTGAGAACACAGAACAACCTATCACACAAGAAATACTACAGAAGGAAGAATTTGATATTGATAAGGTAATTTTATCTTTAATATTTAAATATAAAATTTAAGGAAAACAACAGGGTCGGGACAACATGTTTATGACATGTTGTGCCGACCCCGCTTAGAATGGGATAACGGCAGGAAAATGATCGGTAATAAAAATATTTCGACTTAATTTTAGTTGGAGCCGAACCCAGTAAATACAACAAAACCGGATGAAGCTCTCAATTCCGATGATGAGAATTTGCTTCAGATGGTAGTTATTCAGGCCACGTCCTCTATAGCGCCAGGACGGCATGTGTGCAATCTTTGCCATAAGGAGTTCAAGCATGCCAGATGGCTGAAACTTCATATGCGATCCCATTCTAACTGGATTAAAGCCAATTGCAAGAAACCGCCTAAATGTCCGATTTGTGAAAGGACGTTCAAGGTACGTTTGATACATAATAGTTTAGCAATATCTAAATTGAATTGGTACCAATTTGTACACAGTGTTGAGGGCAAACTCAAAATGAATTTTTTGAACACTTTTATATCATAGTTGGTACTCCTAATCATTGGAACTACTTCAGTAAATTGCTTCTACTAAGAAAAGCCTAGATAGATTATTTTTACATTGTTTTATACTTGTTTATGACTGAAAGCGACTGTAATAATATACAACAAGTCAACAAGTGACCGTATGTAGAATCGCAATTAACCCGAAAGGACCATTAGTAAAATATAAATAGGTCTTTGTCTGTAAGTAACTCTTCGATTCCACAGTCCAGTTCAGCCTTCAAACAACATGGAAATCCTTGAAGAGCGCTTAAATCTCGTCTTTGCCACATTCAGTACACATATGTTTTTTATAAATTATTATTTTTGTTATCATAATATGACGCCCCATTCGAAGAATAAAGTTAAGTTCTTTGTATAGAACATATAACTTTATTCTTTGAATAAGCCTGTGTGTGTATTAGTGGTCCATTGACGTTTATGTAAATGATAAAAAATGGATGGATTTGAAAATCCTGCTGTTTAAGTATGGTAAATTGAAACTTTTTAAAAGATTGTCCACCCTTTTTGCTGTTCCTTGTCGGTAAAGTTTAACATTACATTATCTAGCGTTAGTTTAATTGAATCTAATTTATAATTGACGGTATTCAAAAGTGCTTGCAAAAGCTTACTTGAATAAAGATATGATAATTCATATTTGGTTGTAATTTTAGGGACCAGGTATGCTAAAAATGCATATGCGAACACACGAACAGCGCCCTCCTAAACAGCCCACATGCTCGGTCTGTCAACGGACGTTCCCGACCAAAACCCTGCTGTACCGACACCGGCAAACGCATTTCGAACAAAAGACCCACCAGTGTTCAGTGTGCGAGAAGCGTTTCTTCAGTGGGTATGCGCTGAGATCGCATATGGCACGACATAGAGGCGAAAGACCATATTTATGCGCCATATGTTCCAAAAGCTTCTATAATCCTACCGATTTAAAAGTAAGTCGAACATTTGCATTACATGTATTCTCTTAACAAACGTGGATTACAGCAAAATAATTTTATTGTTACTTCTGTACTATGGAGTTCCGCGGAGTAACGAGCTTCTATAAATTGTTCATAGGTATGTCACATTTTCGACGCCTATAAAATCTGATAAATAAAGTAATATATCGAAATGTACACTGTGAGGGGGGATATGTGCCTTACTTTAGGATGCTCAAATCAATTTAACAATTTAAATATTATAGAATGTAACATTATTGTATGTATATTTAAATTTTTAGCTAATTTTATTTTCCTAACTATAACAAACTCGAAGTTTATTGAATATAATTAAGCACAAAATAATTGATACACAATTATGCGAGTAAAATTGAATAATTGAATTTTTCTAATCAAGAAGTAAAAACTATAACAATCAGCTATAAAAATAATCTCTCAAGAAAAAAAGAATAGTGTCTTCCATTTTTTTTGTTTTAACTTTAAATAAAAATCATACTCACTTTACACTATTACAAGTGCAATTTCAAGTGGCCCTTTCAATGTTTTTCTGACTTATTCATGTTTCTTTGTGTTGTCCCCAATGTATCTTAAAAATGATTTAATTATGTTTTTTATTCATCAATAAATCAAGGATGCAAACGAATTTCGACCAAAGGCGCACTACACCTAATGTAAACCCACTAAACCAAATTAATTGCATTGTGTCAGAAACAAAAACAATTGTTGTAATTAAAAGAAAATTTAGTCAAAAAAATCCTTAAGTACATGTTAAACAATAAAATCATTTATAAATAGATGGCGTAGATAAGGTGCCACACGTTAGTTTCTCGAACTTCTGATCTTCTTCATCTTTCACTTTAAAGGCGGTATCGAAAGCCTTTTTACTCCGCTTCGATAGATATATTGGAAAGTTTATAATAAATCTGATTTTTAAATTTCCTTTAGCCCTATTCGGACAAGCCGGTATCGGTAAACCTTCATCTTCAACCACTTTTTCATACATCGGCGTTATTACGTCAGTAATTTTAATGCGCAATATTCTAGCATCTAAAGTAGAAACCGTTACTGTTATGCCGCATAAAGCTTCGTGTAAACTAATAGTTCGTACCATCAAAAGGTCACTCAAACCGGACCTTACGAAGTCCTCGTGTGGCCGATCTTCAGTTATAAATATAACATCAGCGGGTATTCTCGTTGGACCTTGATCGCCTTCTTCTTTAAACTTAATTTCAGTGTTCGGATACATTCCAGGTTTAATTGGTATAGAAAGCACTTTCTCTCGTAGTTTTAGTTCAGAACAAGTTTCATCAGTAAATACTAAACGCTGAATCTTCATTTTTTTCAAACATCCCTTATAAACTTCCTCTAGGCTCAAAGAAAGAGGCCGAACAATAGTTTGGTCCTTTTCCTTATATCCTTTTCCTAGAGGCGACTCAAACATCGGCGGTGGGTTTTCGTAGTAATCCAAAAGATCAGCGTAAGGATTTTTGCTCCCAAAGAACTCATGATAAGTTCTAATTGGATCACCGTGGTATGTGTAGGGTTGGATATATTCTTGAGGTCCGGGAACACCTCTTTTAAGTCCTTCTTCACCAAACTGATCGTACACCGCTCTGTGCTTATGATCTACTAGGACTTCGTAAGCTTCAGCGATAAGAGCAAAAATTCGTTGCATGTTCTCATCATTGTTATATCTTTCAGGGTTGTATTTAAGTGCGAGTCGACGGTACGCCTTTTTAATTTCGATCTGGTCGCAAGATCTTTTAACGCCTAATATGCCATAATAATCAAATCCCATTTTGTGTATAATTATATTAAATGACTTGTATTAAATATAATTTTTGATCGATACAGCACGTTGAGGTTATGCGTCAAATATCTTTAATTAAAATAAATGTCGACGTTCCTAAAATTTTCAGCCTATAATCCTTGAATGTCATAAATATATTCGTTCATTATTTGTAGAAATAATAAAAAATTGAGATAAAAAATATGAGATATTTAATTCTACATTAGTAATTTAAATAAAGTTATATCCAACTTTGCTTCAATGATTTATGTGAATAAGTTTTGCATTCTAATTTGATCTAAGTATCAACAGCATTACATAGTATTGTAACATTTGTAGGTACATTTTAGATTGCACACTGGAGAGAAACCACTTAAATGTTCTGAATGTAATAAAACATTCAGGCGACATTCGACGTTGTGCCAGCATATGAAGAAACACCGTGGCATAAGGAATCATAAATGTGGCCTGTGCAATAAAGCGTTTTATGAAGTTTCTAAATTAAATGCTCACATGAGGGTCCATACAGGTAAATAATTATGTGAATTATATTAAGAAAAAGTAGAATTTCATACATGTTTCGCACAATTTTTTTTACACAAAATATCGTATATATGTACATAGCCCGCTTAGTATTAAAGTGACCGAATTCAAATAAGGCATAATTAAGTTAGATATTTCGTTTGCGTGGACTATTGTCGTGGTTGATAATAGATAGCGCTTTTCAGTGTTAGCTTATTCCTGTAGAATTAACAGCATTTCTATAGCCTTTATGTTACTCCGGTATGTAGGATATAAATATACCAAAATTTCATCGATATTGGTTCAGCGGATTCGCCGTGAAAGATTAACGAATCCATCTATACTCACAAACTTTCGCATTTATAATATTAGTAGGATATATGTATTAATATTATACTTTTTACAGGCTGGCATACAGGCTCATAAGCTGTGGTAGCCCAGCGGTAACACCGTGCGACTCTTTCGAAGAAGTCACGAGTCAAACCCGGGTAGACCAATGAGTTTTCTGTTAAAACTTATGTGTCTAATTAATAATTGCAATTTATCACACGCTTTTCGGTGACGGAAAACATCGTGAGGAAACCTGTATATCTATAGAGAATTCTGGAGATATGTGTAACCTACCAATCCGCATTGGAGCAGCGTGGTAGGTCTTAGCTCCAATCCTTCTATCCAAAAACGGAGAGAAGAGGCCTATTCTCACTGGGATAGTAACAGGCCGCTACTTTACTTTACTTTTTTACAGGCGAGCGTCCATTCGAGTGTCAATTCTGCGAGCGCAAGTTCGCGCAGCAGTCTGCGCTAATATATCATAGGCGCACTCATACGGGCGAGAAACCGTATGCATGTAAAGCGTGCCCGGCGCGGTTCACCACCTCCTCGGCAAGGAACAACCATATGCTCACTCACACGGGCCACAAAAAGTGAGTACATATTCGAAACATATGCTTAAGATATTACCCAATATCACGTATATTTTTAATATAAAACACAACATTAAAATTTTCATACTTTTAACAATAATTATTGGAGAATGTAATTTCCATTATTATTTATGACCTCTTGTCAGCGTTGTGGTAATTTATAAGTTCCATTTTTCAAGGTTTTGTCCTAAGAGGCATAAAACTCATGCAATGCTTGACTAACATCTGCATCATTTTTGACACTTACCTAACAGTAACTCATGTGGCACACATGTCGCATATTTCCGTATGGCGATATATATTAATTTTAACGTATCGTTAATTTAACGTTAATTTTAACACTGACAAACATAAACAGTCAAATGAATATGCACATACGCGTTGAAACTTAACGTTGCATTATCAGACAGAACTTTCCGGTAGACCTATTATATAATAGCTGCATAAGGGCACATTATCACCGTTTATTGGCTACGTTGGGCTTTTATCATTTATGAAAAAATGTACTATAGTTTTAATTTCACGGTCTTAATATTGTTTTTTATGTTAAAGATTATTTTAAAGTAACTTGTTACTTTTACATGTTTGGTGTTCTTTCACAGATTCGTCTGCCCGGTTTGCTTTAAGGGTTGCACGTCTCGCACAGAGCTAAGGGTCCATTCTAGCAAACATACGGGCGAAAAGCTGTTTGGGTGCGAGTTGTGCTCTCAACGGTTCAGCTCGGCCTCATACTTGGCGGTTCACCGGCGGTACCATACAGGAGAGAAGAAATATATGTGCGACGTGTGCGGGAAAGGTAAGTCTTCAAGTAAAAGGCGTACTTGAGTGGTTTTAAAACTTTTATTTGCGTTTTTAAAATATTAATATTAATAATTATTAATAGCGAGGACGTATTTACAGTGTTGCGAAAAGTATAGCGTATCTGTCCAATTTGAATTTGAATATTTGAATCTGGCGGTTCGACGTTCCGTTTTATCGTTTCACGCAGAATTGCTTGAACAGTGAGTCTTACAAAACTCTCGCAGCATTACTGTTACAGTTACATTTCGATAACAATTCGAGCGAGTTACAGGCATTTATTTAGTTTAATTCGTTTTTCGTACCGTCACTACCACATATAAACAAAAAACGTAATTATCAAATCAAATCAAATTATTCTTTATTGTACAAAAAAAAATACATTATGTACTTGAGAGAAACAGTTATTGAAAATCTATATATGGTCAGTTGCAAAACTGGCGGCCCTATCGCTAAAGCAGCGATCTCTTCCAGGCAATCTGCTCATAATGGAATCATTTAAAGTTTTATTATTATAGGCAACGTGTAATTTTTTATTACTATTTTAGTAGCAATGTAACATACTTGATATAGGTAATATAATACAGTACAATAGAATAATATATAACATGATACTATAGAAAGGGCGCCGATTTTGGGTAGATGAATATCTTTTTTTCCTGTAGGTAATGGGACAAGATATTTATTAAAACCGACGCTTGAGGGTTGAGAAAAAAATATATATAATATGATACACACAATAATATACAACAACGTGTCATGTAATAAACAATAAAGTTAATTAATAAATAAATCCTATTATTTTATTCTACATATCACCTTATCCGAAGAATAAAATCACATGTCCCATGTATAAGTGATTATATTCTTCCGATTGGGCGAGGGGCCTTTAGTTTATTCCTATAGAGCGCATAAAAGTATAGACTTAGATATTATTTGTAACTCCCAGGTATTGAGTATCTTTGAAACAGACCAGCTGACTTCTTCCCTTTTATACAGATGGACATGGACATTAGTCTGGGACTTAAAGACAACCTCGAACTATTCCAATTTTAGATTCACAATTTGGTATATACCCGATAACTGTTTCTTCGATGTTGTCCATCTAATTTTTTATCAAACTCTTGAACGTTGCAAACAGAAGATCTTCAATAACTTCTCGACCGACATCGTCGTCAATTTGTGTATATTTTTATGCGATTACTTTCAGTTTCTTTATCATCTCCTTTTAAGTTTTCAAAGAAATATTAAGCATATTAAAAATTTTATTCTTAAATTTTCAATAAAAAAGATTATCCGCCGAGTTTCTTGCTGGTTCTTCACGGTAGGAGCAAACTTTCTAATCAGTGTAACTTGTTTAAAAACATTTGACGATTCAAAAGTACTGATAACAGTATTTTTGACTTAAGAATTTTTTTTTGAATACAAAACGAGAATGTAACATCAACATGAAAATAAATATTTTTACGTAAAAGTTTGAACATCTTTTTGTTAAAGGTTTCATAGAATGCAGCTCATACAAAAAACATATAAAAACGCACACATCAGATAAAAAAGAAAGTGAGCCTGCCAACGAAAACGCTGACGATAACTTTGAATCACCCGCAATTCAGGATAAGCCTGACCCAAAACAGGATAAAGCAGATGATGGGGATCAGGACAAGGACGGACAGATTGCTGTGCAAGTTCAAAACGAGAACGCACAGCAAAAGAAATTCAAATGCGGGCTATGCGTGAAGAGCTACACATACTTGCACAGTCTGAAGAAACATATGTTGAGTCACGTGCAGATGTGTGTATTTAGTCCAGATGGCTCCGAAAGGCTTTACGCATTTAAGGTAAGGATAATAATATACCTAAAACCGATAGTAAACTTAGAAATAAATATGTGATTTTTTGTGGATGCACATTAAAGTAAAGCAATGTATAAAGAAGCTACTTTTAGAGAATTCTTGGACGAGTCTAAAAATGTTTTAGTTGAACATTCTTAACGCATTTTAAAAAATCAATTTCAGCAACAACAAGAGCTACAACAGCAGCAACAACAACAGCAGCAGCAGCAACAACAGCAGCAATTACAGGTGCAACCGCAGGTTCAACAATTACAACAACAAATGCTGCAAGTTGGCAGCATGCAGCAATTAGCGGTGCCGATACACGCGCAGCATGTGCAGCAAGGGATTGCTGTTTCAGGGGTACAGGTGAATGACACATATAATTTTTATTAAACACATCACTATTAATTTAAAAAAAACAACGTCCTGTTACTATCCCCAGCTGGGCATAGGCCTCCTCTCTCCTTTAAAATAGATATTTAGAAATAGATAATTTAATTAAAATAAATAATGACAATTGCCCAGAGACAAAAAGATAATAAAAATAAATAGAATTATTAAATATTTACGAACAATTACATTTTTTGTATTTTAAGACAGTTTATTAGGAGTAATGGACTAAGAGCCCGTGAACCCCAGACCTTCGGTCATTTTATAAAAGCTGACAGTTTGTCAGCGCATGTATACTTCGCGCTTGCGCCTATAGCTACCCTACATGCTGGTCTGGCCGAGATTGGAACTATATGAAATGTCTGGCTAGCGAGGAAACATCATCTTATTGTTATCTAAGTTATATATATTAAAATCAGCTTTTAGACCGTGACGTAAATAGATTTATATAAACTTTAAGGGTGTCTGGCAAGGGTTCGCCACGATGCTAGGTGTCTGGTTTGATTGACTGATGTGATTTTTAATATTATTCTAAAGGTTATACCAAAAAATCAGCCTTTATACTTTGACGAAAGTAGATTGGTATTTTATACATCTTGAGTACCGTTTATTTCCCTAAGCCGCGATGATCCAAATTCCATTATGTGCCATCGTTCTTACCTGTATTGGGAGCATGCGCTGACAAACTTTCAGCTTTTATAAAATGAAGAAGGTCTGGTGTTCACGGGCTCTCGCTCTATAATTATAGGGATGGTGTTCGAGAAATTTTTTAAAATTCTTTTTATTACACTCCTAAAATCCTTAAAGATTCATAAGTATCTTATACTTTATTTTTCTATCAATAAATGGATTACATCTTAATAATAAAAATGATTACTTTTATGATTAAAAGTAAAAATCGCTTAGTTACGCCTAATTTAAAGGGTGTAGCCAGGATTTTATACTTTGCCGGAAAAGTCTATACTTTATTGTTTTAACATAAATATGCTTATTTATTATACATTAGTAGTTATGTAGTGAGGTAAATTATAAGTCCTATACAAGCCTTACAAAATGCCACTTTGAAGTCCCCTTAAGCCTATGGATATTTCAATAAATTACTAAAATATTAATTTTTTCAGGGCCAACAATATCCATCAATATCGTCCGTGCAGTCACTTCAATTACAACAGACGCATCAGCATATAAATACGGTAATTGATTATAGAATTAATAAAATTCTTATTTTAAAATTTAATTTGACATTTGCATAATAATAGTGATTTTAGAAATTATAATTTTTAATTGCAATTGTACTAAAATGACTTTTGTCTAGAAAAATCATTAGTTGGTCAAAAATATATATTTTCAATAAAAATATTAGCGTTAACTAATTGTATACTAAAAACGTATACCTTATTATAGTACTTAGTAAAATCTTCTCTTACCTTAGTAAAATCGTGGTACCTTACAAATCTGTTAAGCCATTTGAGCGTTAGACACAAACTTTCGTTTTTGCAATATTTAAAGTAACTGTTATTTGAAGTTGAAGTTTGAATTGTATGTTGAAGTTTCAAATATTTTTGATTCAAAAAAAGTAATATTTATCCTAAATCACTTTTAGTTTTATTATTTTGCGTTTCTGCGTTAAACCGTTAAAGCCGATGCTCGAATATCACGTCGCCCTAAGCCGTGGTCCGGCCTTACAGGAGGCACCCTTGGGACGACGTTCCCCGATGCTAGTAGAGCTTCTGCGCTCTACACTTTGCATTTCGCAACTTCGACGATGCTTCTGCGCTCGCCCGTCCCGCCCGGTGGCGCTGTAAAAGCCGTTAGGGCTTACAGCATATAGTCAATTCGAAAAAAGAATGCTCGAAATTTAATATAGTTCATAATAGAAATTCAGAATATACGTGTAACAAAACTATTTGACTTAAGTCAGTATTATTGAAAATTGATTTGGTACAGATATATTGGAATAATATAAAATAATATAATAATTTTTGTTTGATTAGCAGCAACCGCAACTACAGGTGCAAACTATTCAGATACACCCACAACACCAGCCGATACAAATACATGTAAGTGATTTTCTTCCCTATCTTAGCTATAATACTTGAATCCCCAAAAATTGTCTGTCTGTATGTAATCGATTTTCTCAAACCGATTTTTGTACGGTTTTTACTAAAAGGCAGTGCAACTCTACCGGAAGGTTTTGCTTAATAGTACATTACTATTTTATGTAAATTGTGTTGAAGAGATTGCGCAATTGAAAAAACAATTCGCCTAAGCTGGGAGTTGTTATAACAGAGATACACTCAAATAATGTACTAGGGAATTGTAGACTACAGTAATTGTCTACAAATCATCATTCTCCTACCCTTATCCCACTCTAAGTGGGGTCGGCACAATATGTCTTCTTCTTCCATTCTCCTCTATCATTCGTCAACTCTGGTGCCACTCCTCTAACATGCATATCATTTTTCACACAATCCATCCATCTTTTTTCGGCCTTCCCCTAGCCGTACATAATTAATAGTAATTGTCTACAAAAATACTACTAAAAAAGTCTGCGACAACATCTCTACCACTTATGGTTAACTACAATAACTATGTTAATGATTTATGCGGGCGACGCCACAAGCACAGATAGTTTAATTACTATACAACTCGAATATTGGTTTACCCCTAGGTAACTGTTATTTCATTTGCTAATTCTTGTTGCAGTGTAAGTTATTTCCTACGTTATTTCGTTCAATATTTATTTATTTATTTATTTTCTAACATCAGTTCAAATTTGCTCTAATTCTTTTTATAATAATCTTACATGGTCCTCGGTGACCCTTATGGCGCTACAAGCAAATTTGATGCCGGTACGGGTGATCCCATGGCATTCAATTTGGTAAATAAATTGTTTTCCCTACAGGCCGTGGGCGTGCAGCAGGTGCAGCAAGAACAACTGCACGTGGCCACATCCTCGTGTCAGACCATGCTTCCTAACATACTGCAGGTAAATGATTTAAATAATTTATACAATAAGGCGTTACTTTGCGGAGATCCAAATTACAAAAGTAATAGTAAAATAATTTTGTTATAAGTCCGCGAGGAAGTAAAATAGAAAATATATATAATGCTAAATCCGTTTTCATACCTGATACATGCAGGATTCGTAAAAACACATGCACAAACCTCAACCACCACCACCACAAAACACAAGCACTACATACGTTCACTTTCACAAACTCAATCGTTTCGCCCCGATTAGGTATTAATTTACGTCTGTGTAAGCTGTGATAGCCTAGTGGTGAGACTGTGCGACTTATTCAAGGGGGTCATTAGTTGTATAATTGTAACTAAGAATGATGTGATCTCCTGTAATTGGTACTACATTATTTATAGAATTAGGCGTGACTGTGCGGAGATCCATAATACAAAAGTAATAATAAAAACTTTTTGCGGATTATAGCAAAATAATTTTATTATTTGCTTGGCCCGTTGGTGCAGTGGGTATTTACCCTGAATTTGGCTACGCAGGTCGCGATTCCCGCCGAAGACCAACATTTTTTAAAAATGAATTTGTTGGTCTTTGAGCCTGGGTGTATATTTGAAAGAAAGAAAGAAAGAAAGAACGTTTATTTCGCCTTCTCGATACACAGTTGTTAACAAACTAAACTTTTACATATTAACACAATGAACAAAAACATACCAATAACATTAAACAATATCATATAAATATATACTGCATACCACAAGAAGAGGAAAATGGCTCAGCTCAGTATAAATTGAGCGACAGAATTTTATCGCACAACACTGGTTTTCATTTGTATTGAAGTATATATTTAAAAATTATATATGTATATATTCACCAGTTGTCTCTTACCCATAACATAAGTATTAAATTACTTACTTTAGGGACGGACAACCGTGTGTGTAAGTGTCCCCCCATATATTTATATATTTAATTTTATTATTACCTTTGGTACTACATAATTAATTTGAAACTATATAGGATATTTTTGGATTATATAATATGTAATTCTGTTGGAGAACGGCCCCTTGTCAAGAATCACAAATGTGTGTAATTTTTGCTCTTCTAGATCTTCTTCTCCTTAAATATGAAGCCCATATCTGCAACCGAGTTTGACCCACCGTGTTTTATCCGGTTTAGTAGAATAGACTCACCCTCTTTCTTACTGAGGTGTCGTAAAAAACGACTAAGGTAAGTTGATGTCAGGCAGACGGCCGGTGGTAAAAACGCAGCCAAATCATGTGACAGCATGTTTATAACATGTTGTGCCGACCCCACTTAGAGTGGGATAAGGGCAGGAGGATGATGATATATTGTTACAACATGTTTCTAATACAACCTCCTAATACTGGTCATTAATACGTAGCAGCATTGTGGCTGTCATATATATGTCATGGAGTTGTTGAGAGTAAATGGGTTGACTTTGGGAAAATTGTTTTTCATTTATTGTAAAAGTGTAGTAGAAATATCGTCGTTTTTTATTATATACATACAAGATTAACTCATTTAAATATTTAAAATAATTTTACATTTGTTACAGTTGCAGCCGGGCGCCGTGGTATCAGGTTTGGGACAAGTCGGCACAGAGTTGGGAGGTGTACATCGGATAATACTGCAGCCACCGGCGCCTACGCACCCCGCACTCTATACCATACACCACTAAAATAAATATAATAATACACCTTTCATGCTAAATATGTAAGCTGATCCATCAAAATCCATTTACTCTGCCTGTAGTTTCGTATTTCTATGTTTATAATAAATGATATTGATTGTTTTGTATAGAAGAGTTTTTCTTTAATCTCAATGGCTTATAGTGAAAATACACTAAGAAGAATTAGTCGTTATATTTAAATATCTCAAAACAGCCTTTTATCAACACTATTGAAAAATAGGTTACTTATAAGATTTAATTAGACTGGCCCGTTCGCAGTGGGCAGTAACTCTGCCTTCAGCTCCATTGGTCGCGAGCTCAATTCCCACTGACCGACATTTTCTATAAAAAAATAGTTTTAGTACTTGTACTAAATTACTTTGGGGATGAAAACCCTGTGTGTATGTGTCCCATATATTTATTTATAATTATTACTTATATACAATTAGCATTGACGTCATAAAAGTAATGATGTGGAGAGAAAAACACTACCTTTTTCAAGAATGTCAATTTTAATTTAAAAATTATTAATCATTACACATGTATTTATATTTATTATAGATCAATTATAGAATCAATTATATGCTAAAAATTCACGTTAAAATTGTCTAAATCTAAAATAGGCATACAATAAGTTAATGTATAGAAACTGGCTCACTTGTCTTATTCTATCGGACGAGCCTGACTAGTTACAAGGCTATCTGAGGCCCTTAATCATGAGCTCTTTATACGGCAGTGAAACAGCCCAGCATCCTAGCACTAACAAGGGCCCTGTAATTAAATTAGTCAGGTTTACTCGATAGAATAAGACGTGAGTTTAGCCGGTTTTTATACATTAACTATGAATACCTATAGTCTAGGAATACAATTATTAAGAACTGCTAACCAAGTATTTTATGCCAGCACAATTGGAAGGCGTCGTTCTTGTCTCTAATCGCAGTTCAATGCAACGACCGCGAAGACAGTCCTGGGGGCAGCCTGACGTTCTGGAAATAAGCATGCTTCGTCACTTCCTTTGCAGAGATACGCTTTATTGGGTCATATACCAGCATCTTCTGTAGCAATTCCATGCCTGTCTCGTCGAGGTTTTGCACCTGGAATTTTGTTTGTTATTTAGTAATTACCGTTATGATACCACAAAGGTATCCGGCTGAATAGAATAGTACCACCCTCATTTCTTACCGGGGTGTCGTAAAAGGCGACTAGGGTAAGTTGACACACCGTGTGGTATCCGGTTAAGTAGAATAGACCACCTTCTTTCTTATCGAAATGTCGTAAAATACGACTAAAGTAAGTTGACGTCAGGCAGGCCGGTCGTAAAATACGTAGCCAAATCATGTGACAACATGTTTATAATTTGTTGCTCCTTTGAACCCACTTAGAGTGGGATAACGGCAGGAGAATAATGAATGATGATAAAATCTTTTAACAATTGATATTAAGGGCCTGACTCTAAAAGGCGAAAGATTAAAAAAAAATCACAACCATTTTGAAATAGGTATTTGCTATCTAGCAGATTAACAAATAACAGCCACATGATCTACCTATTACCTTATTTTAGTGACTTTAAGTGCTGAATTAGCCTATCGGAAACCTGAGAAACGCAAAATTCCGAGATATGTGTCAGAGATATGTACCGAATAAGCTAACTGACAGCTTATTTGTAACTTGTGAAACAGGCCCTAAGTGCAATTTATCTTATGGAATATTAATGCTGCTTATTACATATTAATAATTAGTGACATTTTGTTTTGAATAGTAAATTTAACTTACGTGATTATGCAAGTTAAATGTGTTCCAGTTTGGGAATGTGGGCTTGTAGTCAGGCAGAGAAGATACGCCCGGCCAGATCTCCTCTGTGGGAGTTCTCAGCATTCTGTCAATTAAACAGAAATTCAATATGAAGCGAAACAAATATATTTGAAGTTTATATAGCAAGAATATATCGCAAGTTTTATTATTGTCATTTTGTTACGAAAGGGCACCAACAAAATCAGCCAAAAGACTTATCATTTACAACCATGTATACATCAATGTATCACAATTTTTTTCTCGAATTTTAAACATAAAAGTAGTTATCGTGAGTTAATTATAACAGATTTTTGAATAACTTTCACCATTTACTTAGCGCACGCAAGGAAAGCTTTAAATTTTACCTATAAGTCGTTTATTACTGCTCCTCTCATATTCATCTTAGCGTGATGTTATATAGTTTATAGCCTTTATCGATAATTAGACTATCTTACACTCAAAGAAGTTTTCAAATCGGTCCAGTAGTTCCTGAGATTAGCGCGTTAAACGAAAACAAGCTCTTCAGCTTTATATATTAGTATAGATGTAATTCTCAATAGTATAGTGGGTTTTATAATTCATTAATTTTGATTAATTTAAATTATGACAAGGTTAAAATTTATATAATATACAATCGTAAAACAAAACCCACAAACTATTTACGTACTTTCTTAAGGCACAAAGCAGGAGCCGAAAACTTGTGTAGATCATAGCTTTGTCTATTACCTAAATATGCGGAATAGTTGGTCAATTTCAGAATCTCCTTGGAACAGTGGTTTTTTTGACGACATCTCGGCAAATATGCATCCTATAGACCAGATGTCTATCGGACAGGAATACCTGTAATTTAAAAACAAATATAAATTATTCTTTATTGTAATGACAGGTGATTTATAGAAGCAGGCGTTACTTTGCGGAACTCGATAGTAAAGAAGTTACAATAAAATTATTTTTCTGTAATCCGCGTTTGGTAATTTGTTCGTGGAACCTATCTTCCTGATGATGCTTCGGTTTTGGGGCGAAACGATCGTAGAGGTTGTAGTAGTGAGTGTGTGTAGTGCTTATGAAGTATTGGTGTTGGCGGCGTCTTGTGATACGTGTGGCGACTTGTCCTGCATGTATGTGGTATGTGGTTGCTGCTTCATACACTTAGCATTGCATGTATTCTCTTAACAAACGCGGATTACACCAAAATAATTTGATTGTAACTTCTGTAATGACAGGATAACTGGATCGAAAAGTTATTATTGTTGAGCAGAATCAGTAAACAAACTCTAAGGTCACTCAAATATTTTACATAAAATTGACCGGTTTGTTGACGTATTTGGGTGTGACCCAAACTTACTTACTTTCATCTTCGCGGGTCACGGGTTCCACTTTTCTTTCCAGCCGAAAGCCAACATTTTCTAAGTACAATTTGTTAGTTCTTTGAGTCTGGTTCTGTTTATGTATTTAAAATTATATATTGCATATATACCTATATTTACCAGTTGTCTATCACCCATAAGACAAGTTATTTACTTTGATTTAATGTAAATAGTATTAAGAATTATATTTTTAAAAGAGCAACCGCCGAGTTTCTTGCTGGCTCTTCTCGGTAGGAACAGCTTTCCGAACCAGCAGTAGAGTTGACGATTCAAAAGCACTTGTTTACAAGTTTATTTGAATAAAGAATATTTTGAATTTGAATTTGATGATAGACAGCAGTGTGTCTAGTTGTCCCCTATATTTATTATTGAAAATATGATCACAGTATTATTTCATCTAGTACAATTTGCATCAAAGATTTCTGATCATTTTCAAACTTTTTATCAGTATTATATAAATAGTATGTATGATATGTTATAAACATATCTTAATATTAATCAATTTCTCAATACACTAAAAAAGGAACTCACCGTTGGCTGCCGAGCAGAACTTCTGGCGCTCTGTACCAAAGTGTGACCACTTCATGAGTATACACCCTCACTGGGACGCCGAATGCGCGACCGAGACCAAAGTCCGCCACCTGGACGATAGACAAAGTTTAACTGTGACACGTGCGGCAGATATACATCTGTGTATATCTATCTCTATCTAATTTCGGGGATGCCTGTCGATGCAGGATGGGTGGTTAGCTCCTATTCTGGACTATTCCACTATATACTAGATTTTACCCACAACTTCATTTGCGTGGACTGTTATATTACCGTTATGTTATGTTACGTGATATGTTAATAATAGATGGCGCTTGTCAATGTCATCTTATTCCTGTACAATTAACAGGATTTCTATAGTCTATATGTTACCCTGATGTATAAGGAATAATTGTGCCAAATTTCATCAATATTGGTTTAGAGGATTCGCTGTGAAAGAGTAACAAACATCCATACTATATAAAGTAATATAAAGTATAATATATATAGGCTCATTAAACTGTCATTTGTAAAGTTGTAATAGCTCAGTAATCAGTAGCAATAATCAGGCGGTCCTAAATTTTTAATACCCCCAATCAAAGTACTAAGTTATAGGTAATTATTAAAAAATCAAGTCATTAAAATTCAGCCTATTTCCTCCACTCAACCTCAATTTCTTTCACCAACAATTTCTTTACTCTTGTACTGGAACTTAAAACCAAAATTAAAATTTACAATTACCTTTATAACCCCAGCCTTGTCAATAAGTAAATTCTGTGGCTTCAAGTCACGATGTAAAATGCGGCGTTGGTGGCAATACAGGATGGCACTGTTGATCTGATACATATAACTCTTCACTACATTGGGGTCCATAAACTGAAATAGAAATAAAAATTAAATAGTTAATGTAACTGACTAATGAATTGGCTATACTCACGTCTTATTCTATCGGGTTAGCCCGACTAGTTTCGTGAGTATAGCCGGTACTATACATTAACTATAGTTGTATGACCATATATTCATATATATCACTAAAAGCCTGTAGTAATAATTATCCTTACATCTTGTTGCTAATTCAAAAAACTATAAAATCTTTATGCAAGCACAATAAAAACAATGGACAATTCTTCTACAATGGAAATAGGAAACATATTACTGTCCTTCACCTCAAGGTGCAAGGCAAACTCAACTAGTAGTTACTAGTTAATAAGTGATACTAAGTGCATTCTTTTGGTGTACATATTTTGTTATGTTTGATAATATTCTTGTAATGCAGAATAAGTTAAATAGCAAACATAATTACAGATTTGCATAAACCTTTTGGCTTTTATCTTTTTCTATTTTCTTATCACAAACATATGAAGACTTGTTACTTTGTCAAATAATAATATTCTATATAAAAATTCACAATACAGAAACCATCTACATAACGGAAGGTAAAATTAGAAAGCTATATTAACATTGATATAGTATTTCAATCCAAAAGTATGCTGCTAAAGCCTATTCCAGCAGTAATTCTGATTTATACTTATTTAACTATAGAATTTAGACTGTACAAGTGAAACTCAGTCTCTCTGTAGTAACTAATAATTTTAAATGATTATTAATTATAAAAGTAGATGTTTATTTTAAGAGTAGACTTAAAAAACTTAAATTACATAGCATACAATAAAGCATTCTCAAGCTTAGAAATCTATGAATTGGTTATATATACTACTGCTAAATACTTGTTGGTTCAGGCTAAATAATTTGGTACTGAACTCAAATAAAACTAAATGTATAGAATTTGTATTGCCTAATGCTGCAAAAACAGCAAATAGGCTCTCTTTAAATAATGTGCCACTAAAAACAGATAATTCAACGGTATTTTTGGGAGTATCCTTGGATACAAAACTCCAATGGAGCACACACATAACAACTCTTG
The DNA here is from genome assembly GCA_947086495.1 of Morpho achilles. Classification (NCBI taxonomy): domain Eukaryota; kingdom Metazoa; phylum Arthropoda; class Insecta; order Lepidoptera; family Nymphalidae; genus Morpho; species Morpho achilles. The sequence continues at coordinate 9,874,010 of CAMTZB010000024.1, forward strand.
CAGGGAAACCGAGTTCAGCGGCCTACGCTGTTCGAAAGATAAGACAATTCACAGATGTTGAAACAGCAAAACTTGTTTATTTTGCCTACTTCCATAGCATTATGTCCTATGGAATATTGCTATGGGGTAAATGCGCAGATAGTGAAAAAATTTTTGTTTTACAAAAGAGAGCCATACGTGGCATTTATAATTTAAGACGTGATTCCCTGCGAGAGAAATTTAACGAAACAGGTATTCTTACATTTGCTTCACAGTATATTTTAAGCAATTTAATTTATGTTCATAAAAATATAAAGAATTATAAAACGATAGGTGATGTGTACAATAGACAAAGCAGGAACCGACATAAGCTTGCGGTTCCTGCTTTGCGCCTTGCAAAAGTGCGTAACTCGTTTGTGGGTTTTGGTATAAGATTTTATAATAAAATTCCGCAATCAATTTCAGCACTGCCATTACAGCAGTTTAAAAACACTGTTAAAAAGAGGCTGATACAGAAAGCCTACTATACTCTTGATGATTTTTTAGAAGATAAGAATGTGTGGATATAGCTCTCTTTGAACCTGTACAAGACAGTAACGACATAATGTAAATAGTATTAAGAATTATATTTTTAAAAGAGCAACCGCCGAGTTTCTTGCTGGCTCTTCTCGGTAGGAACAGCTTTCCGAACCAGCAGTAAAGTTGACGATTCAAAAGCACTTGTTTACAAGTTTATTTGAATAAAGAATATTTTGAATTTGAATTTGAATTTGACTGCAAAAATAAATATAACTCAGTCCCCTTAAGTGATAATGCTATTAGAGGTGATAAAATAGTGCTCAACAAAATTTTATAAAACACACACCCATTACATGGAATTTTGTGAACAAAAGATTAAAATCATACTTTCCCAGCACCAAGTGAATCCATATACTTCTTCAAATCCATAGATAGAAATTCAAAAATTAAGTAGAGTCTGGCCTCCTCCATCAGGACATCTTCTAGCTTTACTATATTTGGATGATGTAATTCTTTTAATAATGATATCTCTCTGTAAATGCAAAATACTTTTCATTTATAAAATAATTCAAGAATTTTTCCTACTTAAATATTCGATACACCGTATGTTTCATCTCAAAATATTAATACCGTATAGCTGTCGATGGTACGCCTTCATCCTCAGAATCCAATCTTATCTTCTTCATAGCAACAAATTGTCCGGTTATTTTGTTTTTTCCTTTGTAGACTACTCCGTATGTGCCTTCACCTATTTTTTCTATCTTTATAAAATCGTTCATCGTAGTCGAAAAAATTTTTGCGGACTGAATTAACAACAGAATAAACAGACGCGTGCAGTTTTGTAAATAAGTTTTGAAAATCGCAGTCAATATATAAGATTATTACTAGCATAAAACTAATTTTCAAGAATTTTTTGACAGTTGCAGTCTTTTTACTTATAACGTCTTTCAAATTATCGATTCAAAATATGAAGCATAGACAAGTTTTTGTTTCTGATTCTCATTTTGTCTCTAGGATTAATAATGACTAGAGGTGTTATGAATATATTCGTAATAGGTATATGGAATATAATACAGCCCACCTAATACCGTATTATAATACGCAATGTAAAAGTAACCTGTTACCAGATAATAGCCAAATAATAGCTTCCAAGATAATAGGGTCGATATCGGTCGCCGTGTGCGTGGCGATCGCCGGAGCGCTCCCTATTCCGCATAATAGGGTATTCCGTAACAGGCTAATACGGTAATACCCGTATTAAGAACTTCAGTAGTAGCGAGTCGCCAACTGTGAGCGAGAAATCGGGATTTGATTTGCTAAATACATGTCAGGCTTTGTTTAAATGCGCCTTGGGATGGTTACTAAGTAAGTAAGCAATGTACGAGTGTGCACTACGATAATCTATTTTACTAAACTAATATTGAATATTGTAATGTAATAATATATAATATTGTAATAAGAAATTATATTTTGTTACACACGCACGTCGGGTTTCATGTTAACGCGCATTTGTACTAATAAAATTTATAGTATATAATAATAAATATAAAATATGATCACTAGTAAAACAGTAGTGGAGAAGCAGTAGATTTTTGCTTCTGCACTAGCACCGTACTATTTGGTTACAATTTTGTTGCATTTAATATTTAATATGGTTAACTATAGCTGTCGGAAATCAAACCCGCTAATAATTAAAATGCACTTCGTGCGCGCCGCTGCGCCAGCTAGGTCGCTAAAAATCATCTCGGAGAGTCGGGAACAGTTGGAGGTGGCTCTTTACTAAAACTTTTACCAAAAAAAACGATATGTATATTTAATGCTACAAGTCGGGTTATGTATGAATGCTGCATAGATTGGTTAAAAATAAAACTAACAATGAAAACAAAAAATAGACTAAACCCTTAAAAACGCTAACATTTGTTTTTTTTAATCGGCATGTGTACAAGTTGCCTTTGTTTACTTGTTATTGTTTCCTTTTGTAAGGATAGTTTGAAAAAATTAAACCAGTTTAACATTTGTTTGCATAATGCAAATCCTTGCATCGCGTAAACAATAGTTTTAATATTATTAGAAATATAAAGGATTTTAATTGTAAATAAATAAAATTTGGTATAAAGATATCTCGCAGAAAGAAACAATTGATGTTTTTAAATGTAGATATGTAATATAAGACAAGTTAACAATGTTTTTAAATGATAAATCATTCATATAACCACAAAAATAAAAAATAAAAACATTTAAATGAACAGAAAAATATAAAACTATGATTACTTATCAATTATAGTACATAAGGTGTACAATAATTGATAACTAATTATTAGTAACTTTTTAAATACGCCAACATAACCTTTAACAGTCCTAAGTCAGTTAAAAGTATGAAGAAAAATTTAATCGTCGTCTCACTAAAATAATATGTCAGGTCACGGAATAGGGTATTACTATAATAGCCTATTACCAAATAATAGGGTATCATACCCTAATATGAGAAAGCTATTATATCACATAATAGTATTATTCAAATATCATCCTAATATAACACCTCTAATAATGACCACACTGAAAAATACAAGATGTGTATCATAGATTACTAACTATAAAATAGATGCCTAAGATTCATACATTGGCGCGAGGCTATTTTTGGTGGTATGGGGGGGTGCAGAGTAGCTACTTACATTCTCATTCTATAAAAACTATCTGCCTCTCACCCGTTTCATTCGTAAAAACGGATTTAGTCTCAGCTCCGACTCTTTCAGAACCTGTATAAGACAGTATCGACTTAATGTAAATAGTATTAAGAATTATATTTTTAAAAGAGCAACCGCCGAGTTTCTTGCTGGCTCTTCTCGGTAGGAACAGCTTTCCGAACCAGCAGTAGAGTTGACGATTCAAAAGCACTTGTTTACAAGTTTATTTGAATAAAGAATATTTTGAATTTGAATTTGAAATTTCTCACATATGGAGTAGTAATCATAGATTACTAACTATAAAATAGATGGTTAAGATTCATATAGTCCGTCAAGAAAGTCATGAAAAGAATGTTTTGAGAACTAAAGCTTTTACTTGTTATGGCAACACTGTATTCCTGTCTAACTGAGTACATCAATTGTCACATCAGAGGTTATAATATTTCTTATCGTTTAACCGTTTTGTGGTTAAAATGAATCGCACTGTTTATAAAAGTAATACGAGACAGATCATATTTAAGGTTTTTCAAGAATTTATGAGTGAATTTCAAACGGGAAAGTTATTTTCTGATTTGGGAGATGTTTACGGTCGAACAGCTAAAATAACAGGTATGTACTCGTATTTTAATGTTAGACACTGTAACAGAAATGAAATTGTACATTTTTAAGTGATATTTTAGCTTTGTGATAATATTGATTACGAATTTTAAAAGGTTATGTTATTGTAGGTATAGCTTTCCTATATTACCACGCTTAGAAAATTTTGATACTTTCGTATTTTTATTACAATGTTTGAATTTTTTTTTTCTTCCAGGTGTTTCTGAAATGACGTATAGTGGACGAGGGTATGAAAAATGGAGGCAAATTTGTAACGCCTGGAAAAAAAAGGAAGGGCCGACCTAGTAAACCGATTGATGATTTCAGTCTATGTGCCATTCGTCAAAAAGTTCAATTTTTCTACACAATCAAAAAAGAAGTACCTACGCTAAGAAAACTATTAGCTGTGGTGAAACAAGACTTAGATTTTGATGGCAGCCATGAACTTCTCAGACAGATATTACATTCAATTGGATTTAAGTTCAAAAAATGCAAACCAAATAGACTGGCGCTTATAGAAAAGCCAATTATAGCTTCAAAACGTGAATATTATTTGAAGCAAATTCTTGAAAATAGAAGATTGCCAGAAGAGCTTCAAAAAACATAATTTATTTAGATGAAAGTTATATTCATGACTCCTACAAAGTAACTAAATGTTGGCAGTCTATAAATATTTCTGGCGTTCAACAAAATGTATCTAAAGGGAAAAGGTGGATAATTTTGCATGCTGGTAGTGAAAAAGGTTTTGTGAATAATGCATTGTTAATATTTAGTGGTAAAAACAAGACTGAAGATTACCATTCTGAAATGAATGCACATAATTGTACAAAATGGGTAACTGAAAAGTTAATACCTAATTTAACTGAAGCATCAATAATTGTTATGGATAATGCCCCATATCATTCAGTTGTAATAAACAAGGTACTATTTTTTACATATTATGTTTCTTATTGTCACATTCTTTATCATTATGTATGCTTCATGTACAATCTGAAATTTGATTACTAAATTGAACCTTTTCACCAGGCTCCGACATCTAGTTCACGTGTTGAAGAGATCAAAATGTGGTTACGTGAAAACAATATTTTATTTGATGCCACATTAAGAAAACTGTCCTTATTAATGCTAGTAAAAAAACATAAACCTGAACCTGTGTACCACATTGATGAGCTTTTAGGGGAACATGGGCATACAGTGATAAGACTGCCACCTTATCATTGTGATCTCAACCCTATTGAACTGGTTTGGGCCATCTTAAAAAAGCTTATTGCCCAAAAAAATATTGGTGGTCAAAATATTGTAAAGTTGGCAGAAGAAGCATTCAAATCAGTTACCCGACAAGAATGGAAAAATTGTACTGACCATGTCATTAAAATTGAAAATGAATATTATGCTCGAGGTGGGACTCTGTATAATGATATAGACCAACAGATCATAACAGTAGGCGACAGTTCCAGTGAATCTGAAGATGCAGAAATGGAGCAACTTCCTTGTGCTGGATCTTCAGGACACATTTCAGGAGTTGAATATCTTGATTCTGATTTTGACTATGATTAAGTAAATAATATTATCATAAACTGTTTTTTTTTTTATAGAATTAGGCATTACTTTGCGGAGATCTATAATACAAAAGTAATAATAAAATTATTTTGCTATAATCGATTGCTTTGCGATGAAGTAAAACAGAAAATATTAGGTCCTTACATATGAAATTGGCGTTTTGTCGTACTGGCCACTTAATGTCAATGTAATGTCTTAGACATCCACCGGACTCTCCGGACCTTGCTCCAACAGATTACCATTTTTTTCGCAATTTGGATAACTACTTGCAAGGAAAAAAATTTAACTCCGATGGGGCAGTCCAAACCGCCTTCAAAGATTTTATTGATTCCCGCCCGAATGGTTTTTTTAGTAAGGGGATCAATGAACTACCTATGAGATGGCAAAAGTGCATACATAGCAATGGTACATACTTTGATTAAATAAATATATTTCATTAAAAAAACGACTTTATGTTCCTCCCATAGAAAACGCCAATTTCATTTGTAAGGACCTAATATATATAATGCTAAATGTAGAGTGGACAATCGGTTATCATACCTGATACATGCAGGATTCGTAAAAAATACATGCACAAAATCGCAAAGCAAAGGCTTTGCGATTTCTATCTCCTGATGATGCTTCGGTTGCGGGGCGAAACGATTGTTGAGTTTGTGAAAGTGAACGTATATAGTGCTTGTGTATCGTGGTGGCGGTGGTGGAGGTTTGTGCATTGGCGCGAGCCTATTTTCGGTGGTATGGGGGGGGGGGGGGTGCAAAGTAGCACTATAGCTACTTACATTTTTATTCATTAAAAACTATCTGCCTCTCACCCGTTTCATTCATAAAAACGGATTTAGTCTCAGCTCTGACTCTTTCTCACATATGGAGTAGTAATATATATCACGTATGACGTAAAATCGTAGTAAAATTAGTGATGTTAAAAGATGATTATCGATTCGCACACAGCTCTTACCGATTTTTGAATAACCGCTTTTCCTATTGCATATTAATAATGATTTTTTAATATTAATAAAACAAAATATTTAAGGAACTTCTTTATTCTTAATAAAGAAGAAAAAGTCTTAACTTTAACTGCAATAAAAAAATATATATACAACAACCGTTTTGCATTTCTAAGTGCATGCTTCTTAAAAAAACGTTTTTCTTAAACACGCTAAAAGTACAACTTCAAAAATTATTACTATTTTTAAATAGGAAACAGGAACAGCAAGCTGATTAAAAATTATCCAAACAGAGCTTTCACAGGCCTCAAACTATTTGAAAATGTAGAAATTGTAATTTAAATTATTATATATTATTATTAAACAAAATTAATTTAAAATATTCACTCGAAAACAAATGTACAAGATTAGTATTTGAAACAATAGATGCTTTCGTTTTTACAGTTTAAGTATTTAGGAAAAAACATTATACTTAAAAGGAGTGTACTTGATGGTAAATTATAATTTAAGTCTTTTTTAGATATATTAGTAGTTTTATAGAATATTAGTGGTTTTTATCTCTAAGTATAATATTTTCCATCATATCAGTTTACACTTCGGATTTATACATATAAAGAATTAAATTGTGAAATTTTGCCATATTTAATGTGCCATTTGATATCAAGCTTTTCGATGAAAGAAAATATCATGAGGAACTATACTCCATGGGGTAAATCACTACATATTATAAAACAAAGTCTCTATATCCCTATGTACGCATAAAACTTTAAAACTACGCAACAGATTTTGATGCGGTTTTTTTTAATAGATAGAGTGATTCCAGAGGAAGGTTTGTACGTATAATAACATTCAATACGGAGTAGAGAAATACTGAATTTTTTGAGGTTTCTGTAAATAATTACATTTTTTTCCGCTTACATTGCAAACGCAGGCCGAACCCTACGAGATTTATCAAAGTAATGTACTAAGTATTTGTACATCTTGAAAAGGTCTACAGAAAAGTCCGCGATGGTATATGCCTATCTCTTATGGATAACCCACTATAGCATTTTTTGTCATTTACTTTTTACGAAAAATAATGCCATATTTTTGAAGCAATTTTTATACAATACAGCATTAATCCTTATCCAATTAAGTACCTTAAATAAATAGTTGATTTAATATAGATCAATATGGCCGTTTACAGCATGTAATTTAAGTGAACATTTTCGGAGATATTACAGATTTAAAATGCCGTGAGGACGCCGCGCTTCGCCCTATAACACTTCGACTTTAGCAGACTCTTTCAAGAGTTTGTTTAAAGACATTCTGTAATTAATTGTAAAAATAAAATACATAGGGAAAATGTAAAAGTAAATAAGTAAAAATGTACTATATGAATTTAGATATTCCAAAGATAGCAGGAAATCTTCTTGGTATAGGGAAAGGAAATTGTTTTTCTCCAAATTTAACGCGTGCGGCCACGGGCAGTAATGAATAAATCAAAACAACTGGATCAATTTTAATCATATTTTTTACACTGACTGACATGGGATATATATTTTATACCTGTGCGAAGCAGGGGCAGGCCGCTAGTATTTAACTAAATGTAAACATGTCAAAACAGGTACTTTATAGTAGGCATTATCTGCCTAGTATAAAGTATATTTTTTATTACAACACATGATACTAATATTAAATGTTATTTATATTTCTTTCAAAGAATTTAAAATTATTGATAGTATTTGCACCACTTGATAAGGTTAAATATGGTATGATTGCTATCAATTATTTTACAAACTTTGAAACAAATAAATAAGAATATTATGTAATATCCACTTTTAAGAACCCAAACATAAAGGTATTATAAATTTTTTAAAGAAAACGATGGACAATATTAAAGACACTAAAATACTACACATTTAAGTATCACAGAGTGAAACTCATAGAATATTGATATTATGTTACGTCGGCTAATCTAATGCAATTACTATTTTAGGTAGTTTACTTGGCTAATTTGTATCTGCTGAAATTCATTAAATTATATATTGCTGTTTTGCTATACTAAATATATAAATATTTAATTTTAGAAAATAACAATCGATTTAAGAAAATTACTTTTATAAATATTGGAGATATTCTTTGGACCACTGCAGTTGAATTCCAATTTCTTCATTTGTTAATAATATTATTGTAATGACATATTTGTCACTCCTGAATCACATGGTTTTGTTTGTTTACATCTTGTTACGTTTTTATACTTATAGAGTATGTATAGTAAAATACTAATATTGTTAAATATGAAAACTGTATCACTTTTTAAATGTTAATAATAGTAATATTAGTTAGTTACTTTTGCCTCATGTATCATAGATCTATAACTTTACTTGCGATAAAATTTTCCATTTCCATTATCGTTTTTCAAGTATCTGTAGTACTGTGAATTCTCCTTAACATTAATACACCATTGTCTAACTCGCATTATGATAACGAATATGCAAAAAAACTTTTAAGAAATCATATTTATGATTAACGCAAGTTAAGCAAGAATTATAGTTTTTTAAGTTATATACATTTTTGACTAATTAACACTTTACATGCCATATAATGCCATTCCAAAGGTATAAGTTTTTGTGATGGATAATATAATTTTAACTAGATCAAATCTTTCAGTTTTATTAGACAATAGCGTAATTATAAAAATTTCACAATTTAATTAATCCTGTTTTGAAAATATATTACTCCCAGGATTGCTCAGGTTTCTAGTTTTGCTACACAAGTAAAAACACGTGTTTTGAATAGGAATAAATGGTGTTAATGTTAAAATACACAATTTTTAGCAGCAATACAGGCAGAACTCATAATTCATAAGCCCGTCGTTTAAGCAAACTAGCAATTAAACTAGCAACTAAGCAATTGTTATTCATTTTCCTTAGTAATGAAAATTTTAAACCCATTCATCTCAAAATATGAGTTTTGAGTTGTACCGCTATTGCTGCACATGACCGATATATCAATATACTGAACCGGTAATATGATATGGCTTGGGTCTGGAAAATATTTCTGATGGAATACAAGGTACTATAACTATCAAACAATAATATTAACCAATAATGTTTTAAAAAATTAAACCAAATTATGATCCGTTCTAGTGTGCTAGAGCCCCCTTATCCACGGATTTGAGAAAAAATCCATTGGGTCCTAGTTAAGAAGTTTCAAACTTCATAATGTTTGTCAATTATACTAATATGAATACTATTTTGAAGACACAACCTTCTCTTGAGTCTCTAGCATTGAAGCGGACTTTTACAGCCTTATTCCAAAATTCCGAATGGTTCAGGCGGCAAAATAAATTGTTAGTGAATAAAAGCATTCGCGCTGTGAAAATGTTATTACTAATGTCAATAAATGAGGCTAAATAATTATGATTCGACTGAAGCTCTTCATATATGTTCATCCGCATCATCAGGCTCGTGGACACTTCCCGGCGGAAGAGTTCGCAGCATATTTATCCTGTAATAAATAAGTAATTCTTAAATAATGTATAGATAGAACATTAGTTTGCAAAGGTAGTCTTACAATCTTGGCATTGATATCCCCTGAGTAGAATAGACCACCCTCATTTCTTACCTAGGTGTCGCGAAAACCGATTAAGGTAAGTTGACGTCAGGCAGGCGGCCGGTCGTAAGATACCAAATCATGTGATAACATGTTTAAAACATGTTGTGCCTTCCCCATTTAGAGTGGGATAAGGGTAGGAGAATGATGCATTGACAAATAACAGAGATTTTAAATTTTAAAAATATATTTTTAGCTTCTACTGGTCTTAAATATGTCTGGAAAATATTTTTTACGTGTCTATAACTTTGTCTACAGTTATATTTTAAGTATAGAATAGATATTATGCTTTCCAAATACTGAATGGTATGTGACAATTAAGAAGCATATGTAACAAAGTTCCAATGATCATCACTAATATGTCTTTTAAGCTATTCTTATATCACACACTTTTTTGCATCACTATAATAGAGGAAAAATTGTACCAAACATTTTTTGTTATATCTCAAACGGATTAGGCAGTTCGCCCATTAGACATATAAGCTTCAGTTTTAATTGAAAGTGAAATGGACAGACTGACATACTTTACATCAAATATTTACTTGCCTTCATCTAGTCAAATCAATTGACCTAATCATGTGCTTCATCCCATAAAGCATCAACAGCATATAGCCCTTAGACGTCATCCCAATGAGTACTCTCTTTGGCAATGACCAGGTTCATCTGAAAATTATTGCAAAAACATTTTAATAAATATGGAACAAGCTGTGATAGCTCAGCGGTGAGGCCGTGCGACTCTGTAAAGACGATCATGGGTTTATACCCCGCGCAGGCACATGTCTAATTGACAATTGCAATATTTGACACTCTTTTCGGTGAAGGAAAATATGGTAAGGAAATCCGCATACTTCTAGCGAATTCTAGGGATATGCGTAACCTACCAATCCGCATTGGAGCAACGCGGTGGTAGGTCTTTGCTACAATACTTCTCTCCAAAAAACGGATAGAGGAAGCTTATGGTTCCCACTGCTGGGGTGGATAACAGGCTGTTACTTTAAACATACACATGCCAATTTTTGTGTTTACAAACAAAAATGATTTATATTTTAAACATTTTAACTCACTTGAAGAATATCAGCCATTGTATCAGATATTAATGAATTCATTGCAACAACAGTAGCAGTGCCTTGACCAGACACAGTTACTCAGACAAAAAATCCAGTTGAAATGTGCATAACTAAATGAAATAGTATGTTAAAGTATCTTGAACAAATAACTTTCTGTTAAATAAAGTATGTCTATAATCCATATTGTCTGTCGCAGAAAGAATAAAAACTATTCAGAAATAACCACTTAAAACATAGAATATAACTGATATTGGGTATGACATATGATATACAACACTTCAATAAAGCATACACAATAAATATTACTATAGAAGGAAAAGTTTTATTTTTATTATTTTAGTTTTATTTTTACTTATATTTTAAAATTAAAAAATAAAACTTCCCAATATTATTACAGTTCAATAAAAACACAATTGTCGTGCTTTCTTTAATTAACTGTGAATGGAACGCACCCGCAGCACTGCATAGGGAATGTTTGAACGAAACTCATTCATGTATTTACGGGGCTTAGTTAGTTAGTAACTCTAACTCCGTGTCATTATCCAGCGAAAAGTAATAAAAAATAATCATGGAAAAATAAATAATGATTGAAAATAGATGTGTACTATTTTTTTTTTCCTGAATTTCCTAAAAGTACTATATTTTTTTTATTTAAAAAGTAAAATACTATTTTTCTTCAAAAAAAAGTTGGCATCCATCGCGCCCTTTTTGATTCAATAGGGGCAACACTGTGCCGTTATTGTTTCCGGTGGGGAGTCTTCCTATTGATAAAACGTTTCAGTGACATTCAGTCCTTGTTCGTCATTCAAGAGAAGTGCATCTCGGAACGGGAATTGTGGTATTCCTATTATATCGTGTTATTCTATATAGTTTGCGTTAACAAGAAGTTTATGGTAATTGTTTGCGCTTGCGTTAAGCCTTTATAGGAGGCTTCGTTTGGTTAATTAAAACACTGGTCAATACTGTGAACTATTTATAATGGATTGCAAGTTAAAAGGAGTACAATGTTTGCGTTACAAAATTTGAATGTAAGTAATGACAATTGAAAATTCAATTTATAACGATCGAATTTGACGTATGGGTGCAGCAGACATTTCGCCCACACGTCAATGATTGGCCCATATCATCCGTATGGCCACAGATGATTATAGGCCGCAACATGCCCCCGGACTTGGAAACTTCGGCTTCCAAGAGTTTAAGCTTCCCTGGATTCCATGTCATCTGGGATAACCAAAGGGCAGATTTTTTGGTATGCGCGCTCCACGACACCAGATGCAGTTCGGATTTCAACCACCCTTGCGATCCCGTCCTTTCCTGGAATATTCCTAATAATGCGTCCAAGATGCCATTTAAATGGACGAAAGCTATCTTCCTTAATGACAACAATTATCTTTGGTGCGAGTCCAGGTGTATGTTTCCTCCACTTCTTTCGCGTCTGTAGCTCGGAGAAGTATTCTTTTGCCCACCGAGTCCAAAAGTGTTGTCGATTTATTCGATGTGCTAAAATGGCGATCAAATCGTCGCTTGCAGGCGCTATAAACGTACGGCCAACTAGGAAAAGAGCGGGACCTAGTGAAAGGTAATTTATTATAAGGTGAAAGGTAATTTCGATCAGGGAACATAGGAGTGAGTGGAAGGGTGTTCAGGACGGCATCAATTTCTGTGAATACCGTAATGAATTTCCCGTGAGTGAGATGCGCGTTACCCACTACGCACCGAAAATGGTACGCAACAATAAATTTAAATTTTAAACGTTTAATTTTAGTGAATTTAAAAACATTAGAACTACAACGAGATATAAATTTTGCAAAATCGTTTATTTGACCTACGAAATATTTTCCATTGTCTGAAAAAATCTCAGGAAGTTTATCGCGACGCGAAAGATGCGTTTTAGAGCTAAGTTGCATCTGTAGAGAGATCACAAACCAACTCTAAGTGCACGAGACGCATAAAACAAATAAATAGGCAGATGTATAATTCAATGGTTCTACCACCCCTACCTTCTCTGTCTAATATGAACACTGGTTCGGTAAAGTCGAAACCCCAACGCATAAAAGGCAAAGCAGGCGTGATCCTCTCTTTAGGACGACTTCCTATAAGAGGCGTAAGAGTGCGATCTCTTTTAGAACAAAGTAAACAAACGGTTACGCAGCGATTATGACTATTAATTAGACGAATATAAACACAGGCGCCGAATGCAGTTTGCGAGGTATCGATAAAAATATGCATCTCTTTATGTATATAGTCAGCATCCATAATACAGCGAGACAAACGAGTAGATTGCAAGATTGACAAAGAAGCAAGAAACCGGTTCCATAAGCGCGCGTCAATCGGCACCGTGACATCCCAATCTAATTTCTCTAGACGCTGTAATAAAAATTTTGCTTTAATTATGAATGGACTTTGAATACTCAAAGAGTCTAAAGTTTGAAATGCGTATGATAGAATTACGAGTTTAATAATAGTCTTATTACAGTCAGGTTTTATTTCCGTATTAAAATAAAAGCCTAGCGTTTTGTGACTGCTATTCTCGAGTAAAGATATTTGTTTGCCAACGCAGAACGAATTATTCACAGGTGACTCGGATGACTCATCGCATGTGAAGTTAAATATCGACTTACGAAGTTGGAAACAACCCGAAAGCAGAGTAATTGCGGTTTCTTCGCATAATTTAATTAATTGTTGTTTATTATTTGAACCCGTAATAATATCATTGACGTAAAAATCTTCATTTATTGTTATGCGGACGTTAGAATTGTTACAATCGGTTACGAGATGTAAAAGTAGAAGAATAAAAATTAAATCGCTTTGAATAGGCGTGGCTAGCAGCTGGAGGTCATTGAATGAGACTCCCGAGCTGGAAGCAGTACTAGCGTCAAACACTACACGTAACTTAGTGGTAGTGCTGTGCTCCCGAAATACGCCGTAATGCCGCATAAAGTAATGTGGTGTTCCGTACGACGAAACACGGATCGTATGACCTAAACTTTCATACTTGTGTATGAAATCTGCGTATAATTTTTTATATGAAGGCGATCGCTGTAATCGCTTTTCTAGCGCTAAAAATCGTTTTTCAGCTTGACAGTACGATTCGCCCAAGACCTCGGGTGATGATTTTAACGGAATACTCACAATGAACCTTCCCTCACTATTGCGCGTAGTAGTATGAGAAAAAAGGTCTTTGCAAGCACGTTTCTCATCTGTGCGCGTATCCCGATCCCTAGGCAGCTCTGCGAGCTCCCAAGACTGTTGTATTTGCGTATCTATAAATTGCGTAAAATTACACTGGATACGGCTATCTTTTCGTGTAATAAAATCGATAGAACCTGATACTATCCAGCCTAAATGCGTGTTCTGCAAATAAGGCCCGTTAGGTAACCTTATGTTGCCATCGTTTAGTAATTCCCAAAATTTGTCTGCGCCTATTAAAATGTCAATATTTCGGGAATTGAGAAATTGCGTATCTGCAAGCTGTACATACTCCGGAATATAGAACTTAGCGCGTTCGTATTGTACAGCAGGCAACGTAGAAGAAATCTGCGGTAATAAAAAACATTGAAGTTTGGTGGTGTAAGTAGTAATGCGCGATCTAGTTTCAATAACACAAGTTTGTGTGCATTGCGTTACTGAGTCACCTACACCACTAATTTCGTGAGTGGACTGTATTAAATTTACTCCTAATAACTTACAGAACGATTCTGTTATAAAACATCGCTGACTACCATTATCTAGGAGTGCGCGCGCAAGGTGATAGGTGTTATATTTATCCCGTACTTCTATTAACGCGGTTGACAATAAGACCGGCTGTAAACACGAGTTTTTTATGCAGTGTGAATGCAAGTGCGCTTTGTTCACACCAATCGCGGCGATCTGGTCATCGGTGTCCGCGGGGCGAGGGAGTGCAGCGGGGGCCGATACAGGACCTGCGCGGGCGCTGTTCATTAGTTGATTATTAACGTATGACGAGTGCATAGTAAGGGAATTGCTAGGTGTAGTAGTAATATTATTAGAATCATCCCTATGAATTAGCGAGTTATGTTTTTGGTTACATAGCCTACAAGAACATAACTTACATACGTGAATAGTATGACCTGCGCGTAAACAGTTTTCACATAGCTTATTATCGCGAATAAATTGTAATTTCGTTTCCAAGTCAGTGTTAATAAACTTTGAGCAAGCGTATAGTTGATGATCGCCGTTACACATAGTGCATAACTTCTTAACTCGCGAGTGACGTTCGGGTGGACTAGTGGTGGAAACATTGCACTTGTGATTATAGCTCGTGGATGGTTTCGCGATGTTAACCTTTGTGGCGTTATTGTTGTGAGTGACTTGCAATGTTTCCAACATGTCAGCTCGATTTTTAAGGAAGTTAAGCAGATCATCGACCTTTAAATTTAATTTAGAATTATTATTGTTCGTTAATAAAGTTCCCTTATGTTGCTCCCATTCGCGTTCTGTCGTTTTATCCAACTTTGACACAATAATAAAAATAATTAGAGTATCCCAGGAGTCCGTTGGCTCACCGAGGATTTTTAAAGCGCGTAAATTTTTTAAAACAGTGTCAACAAGTTTTCGAATTAACGAAGGAGACTCTTTACTCAACGGCTGTAAATTAAATAACGATTTGACGTGATTATGAATTAATAATCTGCTATTATTATATCGATTGAGTAAAAGTTCCCAGGCAATTGCGTAATTGTCGGATGTAAATTCTAGTGCATCTATTACTAGCTGAGCGCTGCCCTTTAGCGATGATTTTAGGTAGTGAAATTTTTGAATATTAATTATTTCGACTGAATTATGAATTAGGGATAGAAAGGTATCTCGGAACTCCAACCAAAGCTCATATGATCCATCAAAGGTAGGCAATGAAATCGTAGGTAATCTAACGGATTGTAACTGATTATTAAAACCTGTAGGACATGATGTGATCTCACTATTAGTGCCACTACTGCTATTTAAAAATAATTCAGCCTGAGAAAGCGTGCTGTAATAGGTATCCTCAAACTGTTCTCGTTGTAATAATTGATCTTCGAGATCATCATCGCTTACACTTTCTTCGATTTTAGTTTGAAGAGAATTAAATTCGTTAAACAGGCTCGTTGCACCCTGAATGCGTAATTTCAAATCTAAACGGCTTTGGGCGGTTATAGCAGCTTTAGTATTTAAACTATTAAGAAAATTAATGAATTTCGTTAATCTACCTTTAAGAATAGCACGTTTTTTAGTCAATTCGCGTATTAATAATGATTGATTATTATCACTGAGTAACAGGGGAGACTTATCGCGAGATGTCATTTTAGAGGATTATAAATATTTAAAGTACTTACGTAACTGATAAACAAACCTCAATATCTTGCGAAGGTTTTACAGTATAGTAAATATAACGGAAATCTGAAATTGAGCACAGTATTGCACAGGGAAATTAGGGCAGGATAGGTTCGTGGATGACCGTATCGAAAATGCGCGTATTAATCGATTTAGTGTCTTCCAGTTCCAGAACAATGTCTTGACCCTTGTTGGCGGTTGCGTTTTTCAAACTCCAAGGCGTGGAATTTTAGCGTATATATATCCAATCCGGCTCGAAGGACCAGAATATGTTTGCGCTTGCGTTAAGCCTTTATAGGAGGCTTCGTTTGGTTAATTAAAACACTGGTCAATGCTGTGAACTATTTATAATGGATTGCAAGTTAAAAGGAGTACAATGTTTGCGTTACAAAATTTGAATGTAAGTAATGACAATTGAAAATTCAATTTATAACGATCGAATTTGACGTATGGGTGCAGCAGACATTTCGCCCACACGTCAATGATTGGCCCATATCATCCGTATGGCCACAGATGATTATAGGCCGCAACAGTAATTGTAGTAATTGTCTAATTTTAAATAAAAATCATTTGTTGGTTTGTATATTTTTGCGTAAGTAAAACGTGATTACAGTTATATATTACGTATAACGAACGTTTCTGGTGAGTCAGTACGTTTCAATTTTCTTCGTATTAAATAGTGCAAAAGTATAGTTTATTTGTTATTAAGTTTTGGATAACTACTCACATTATATCCCAGAATGTTTGTTGAAATTCAAACATTTGAGTTGTTGAGTTTGTGATAGTGAATATATATAGTGCTTGTGTATGGTGGAGGTTTGTGCATGTGTTTTTTACGAATCTTGCATGTATCAGGTATGATAACCGATTGTCCACTCTACATTAAGCATTATATATATTTTCTATTTTACTTCATCGCCGATTATAGCAAAATAATTTTATTATTACTTTTGCATAATTACTCTGTTTTAATCATAGCTTATATAATAAATAATATCATAAGTAAATATAAACATTGTAATCTTTAATATTTAATGACTAGCAGCGTCTGACTGCCCTCCTGTAAAAGCTGCAGGGCTTTTTCTTCTCATTTAACAGTATGGTTGAGGTGGACACTGCAGTGTTCTTTCTTCCCATACTGTGTAGGCGTTTTGTTGGTAATGTTCGTTTTCTGTATCGTCGAACATTACCAACAAAACCGCGCTACTTTGTTAGACGTTTTATTAACGGGCTAGCCATTATAAAGGTGTACTGATTTCTGAAATTGCGCAGTTTCGGTAATTCGTACGTCATTAACTTTCACATTTTTTTTATAATGGTGATGTGTTGCGGTTGGCAAAGAGCCGGTATTTGGCACCTGCAATACATGTAACACCTTAATTCTTTTCCCAGTCGCTTTTGGCTACTGATGTTTGAGTGCACGCTTACATCTGTGGCTGAAATTACGGGAAAGTTAGCTTCATAAATTCAGACTTCACTTGAGTATTAGTTACCTCAAATGCATTTTCTCAAATTACAGAGGTCGAAAACTGTGATGCAGGGTCTGTACTGTGTAGCTGGGAGAGACATGTCACCACTAGGTGATGAAGCGGTCGTGGACGTCCCGCCATACGGCTACCGCGGCACGTAGCCGAACGCGAAGACGCGTACGACGAACAGAATCGAAGACGATTCTGTTCCTGGTGGTTGACGCTACTGTTCGGCATGGCGCTGTTCGAGCGCTCGAGGCGACGGTGAAGCGACAGCAGCTGCGGCATAGCCGGCTTACATCTGTGGCTGAAATTACGGTAATCTAACTTAGCTTCATAAATTCAGACTTCACTTGAGTATTAGTTACCTCAATTGCATTTTCTCAAATTACAGAGGTCGAAAGATGTGTACGACGTCTTCGGTCCTGTTCCTGATGGTTGACGCTACTGTTCGGCCTGGCCCTGTTCGAGCGCTCAAGGCGACGGCGGAGCGACAGCAGCTGCGGCATAGCTGGACGGGCCGGCCTGGGGTGAGGGGCGGCGGCACGTCTCCATTAGCGGCAGCGAGGCCAGACCAGCGTAGCTCGTGGAGTCACGAGGCCAGCTGTCGGACTCCCGCGTCGCACTAGCAGCGTCTGACTGCCCTCCTGTAAAAGCTGCAGGGCTTTTTCTTCTCATTTAACAGTATGGTTGAGGTGGACACTGCAGTGTTGTTTCTTCCCATACTGTGTAGGCGTTTTGTTGGTAATGTTCGTTTTCTGTATCGTCGAACATTAGCTTCAAAAGCGCGCTACTTTGTTAGACGTTTTATTAACAGGCTAGCCATTATAAAGGTGGCGTACTGATTTCTGAAATTGCGCAGTTTTGGTAATTCGTACGTCATTAATTTTTACATTTTTTTTTAATGGTTATGTGTTGCGGTTGGCAAAGAGCCGGTATTTGGCACCTGCAATACATGTAAAACCTTAATTCTTTTCCCAGTCGCTTTTGGCTACTGATGTTTGAGTGCACGCTTACATCTGTGGCTGAAATTATGGGAATCTAAGTTAGCTTCGTAAATTCAGACTTCACTTGAGTATTAGTTACCTCAATACAACCTCTTATGAAAGAGGTTGTATTTGAATCTATATGAATAGTTGTTATATAATTTTTAAAAAAATGTTGTCTGTGTCATTATGCATTGATTTGTTAAGAAAGAGTAAATGGGTTCACTTTTAGAAAAATAGCTTTTTATTATTGGTTATCCAATATGAAGGAGAAATATTGTTTGTTATTTAATTTCTGTTAGATATAAACAGTTGCACATTTTAAGTGATTTATAAATTACATAAATATTTACTTTCAGTTTTATAAAACAGTCTTTTAATATTGCTGTTATTCTTTCATTCATTACACATACTATTATATGTTTTATTAGCACTGTAAATGTAAAGATATCTCAAATCATAACTATAAATAACATCATGTGACAATCATATTAAAATAAAAAATTACCCTTAATCTTGGATCTGAGGATTCTTGAATCTGCAATTAATCAATCAATCGTTTAATCAATTGTAAATTTAAATTTTGCTTTTGCTTTTTAATTAAAAATCAACAATAGTGTTATATAAATCAATATACCCTATATTGCTTTATACAGAATAAACTTGTTCTCTTTTGCTATTTACTCCCTTTTCATCCGAGTCTCATTATAAAAAACTTGACAATCATTTTTAAAGTTCTAATATAATACAATGAAGTATACAACTTCAATTGAAAATACTTCTAAAAAAAAATATTAACTAGACCATTAAAGTTATGTCCAAATTAGTCATAACTAAGATAGATACACACTTATGATCAATAAGAACAACTTCTAAAAAACTTTAATGTTCCATTATTAATCATTTATTGCACTACAAGACACTAGAAGCTATATAAAATCGCAAGACATATCCTAAATATAATAATGAATATAGCTAATTCATCAATCGAAATTAATGTACATATCATAATTTTTATATAACGATAACTAAGTCAAATAGGAAATAAAAATTATACTGCATGTTAAAGGTTTTAGGTTATCCATGCAAGGTTAGGTTATTATATTTAGAATGTGAGAATTTTAAGAAAGCTCTTACTATTATTGAGATGCACAAAATTCATTACAACTCAACACTTACATTTATATAATGATTAAGTAAATCCTCTTCTTATTGTTTTATGACTGCACGTTTCTTCGTTGTTATATTTCTCATTTTAAGAAATATCTCAACAGCTACTGGTGAAATAACACTTTATACATTTAATTTGCTTCTAGTGATATTTGTTTCAAGAATTTTGCTAACTAGATTAAAACAAAATTATATATTTTAGTAAAAATTTAAGTACTAGAACTTTACAATGGGAAATTTAAAAATTTAATACACCGCCCATTCATTAATAAAATCAACTTGTTTTCTTGTTATATGACAGACAGTCAAAATGAGAATGAGTGCGTAACAATATGTATGTAGGAGTGGAGCGAGATGCAGCTGAGACTATTTTCATACGATTCATTCATAAATACGTACATGTGCAAGAGGGATGCGAGATAGCATGTGTTGGCGCCTGTAGTAAAACCGCCCTGATGTGTATATACTACATTAGAAGAACCATGTATTCTTCGAGATTACCCTTATATGAAGTATTTTCTCTATCAGAGCGTAGAAAAATATTAGATTTATATATTAAAATAAATAGCTAATATAGTCATAGACACTTCAAATTCCCCTCACAAGAAAATGCAAATGCTAAGTCCCCACTTCACAGGCAGTGACTTTGATCGCCGTCGACTTTTGTGTCCACATTAGAGGTGTTATGAATATATTCGTAATAGGTATATGGAATATAATACAGCCCACCTAATACCGTATTATAATACGCAATGTAAAAGTAACCTGTTACCAGATAATAGCCAAATAATAGCTGTCCAAGATAATAGGGTCGATATCGGTCGCCGTGTGCGTGGCGATCGCCGGAGCGCTCCCTATTCCGCATAATAGGTACTATTCCGTAACAGGCTAATACGGTAATACCCGTATTAAGAACTTCAGTAGTAGCGAGTTGCCAACTGTGAGCGAGAAATCGGGATTTGTTTTATTACTATTATTTAGTTTTATTAATATTATATATTATTACATTGTAATGTAATAATATATAATATTGTAATAAGAAATTATATTTTGTTACACACGCACGTCGGGTTTCATGTTAGCGCGCATTTGTAGTAATAAAATTTATAGTATATAAAAATAAATATAAAATATAATCACTAGTAAAACAGTAGTGGAGAAGCAGTAGATTTTTGCTTCTGCACTAGCACCGTACTATTTGGTTACAATTTTGTTGCATGTAATATTTAATATGGTTAACTATAGCTGTCGGAAATCAAACCCGCTAATAATTAAAATGCACTTCGTGCGCGCCGCTGCGCCAGCTAGGTCGCTAAAAATCATCTCGGAGAGTCGGGAACAGTTGGAGGTGGCTCTTTACTAAAACTTTTACCAAAAAAAACGATATGTATATTTAATGCTACAAGTCGGGTTATGTATGAATGCTGCATAGATTGGTTAAAAATAAAACTAACAATGAAAACAAAAAATAGACTAAACCCTTAAAAACGCTAACATTTGTTTTTTTTAATCGGCATGTGTACAAGTTGCCTTTGTTTACTTGTTATTGTTTCCTTTTGTAAGGATAGTTTGAAAAAATTAAACCAGTTTAACATTTGTTGCATAATGCAAATCCTTGCATCGCGTAAACAATAGTTTTAATATTATTAGAAATATAAAGGATTTTAATTGTAAATAAATAAAATTTGGTATAAAGATATCTCGCAGATAGAAACAATTGATGTTTTTAAATGTAGATATGTAATATAAGACAAGTTAACAATATTTTTAAATGATAAATCATTCATATAACCACAAAAATAAAAAATAAAAACATTTAAATGAACAGAAAAATATAAAACTATGATTACTTATCAATTATAGTACATAAGGTGTACAATAATTGATAACTAATTATTAGTAACTTTTTAAATAGGCCAACATAACCTTTAACAATCCTAAGTCAGTTAAAAGTATGAAGAAAAATTTAATCGCCGTCTCACTAAAATAATATGTCAGGTCACGGAATAGGCTATTACTATAATAGCCTATTACCAAATAATAGGGTATCATACCCTATTATGAGAAAGCTATTATATCACATAATAGTATTATTCAAATATCATCCTAATATAACACCTCTAGGCCACATTATAGCGATCGTTATACACTGTCCATTATATTAACCATCTTTTGACAGATTCGACGATTTACATATTTAGTGATGTCCTAAAGATTCTCGTATGCGATACCATTCCGATTATAGTACCTACTATCATTAATCGAATTACGTACCTAAGTAATTCGATTAATGATAACCTACGTAAACTAATAACAGATATAGAAATCAACATTTTGATTTAATATTGCCTTAGTTTTTTGAAAATAAATGTTAATCCGTGTGTATTTATTATAATCATAAAAAATATACTATACATCAACTGGCAACATCAACAGACCTTCCGCTCGGCCGCCATTTTGACGTGATCTGTCACTCTCAACGAAACGCCCGTGATAGTCACACGCATTTACGTTCTCTGAGTGTTCTCTCGCATCTGTTACACCTTGAGTTAAGTAGCTTTATTCCTCGGAAAAACTTTTGTGAAACTTATATTAATTGATCGTGAAAATGCCGAAAGGACGTGTGTTGAAAGCACAATCGAGACAGTTAGTGTTAAAACTTCATGAGTATTTTGAGCAAGAAAATCAAAATGGCGGACCTCTTATACCTATCACGCAAGTCCGAAACCGTGTTGCAGCCGCGTTGGGGATCAGTCTATCAACTGTGACTAAAATCACTACTGATGCCTACGGCAGGAGCGGCTTGGAGCAAAACAAACCATCTACACCAAAAAGAAAGCGCCGGGCTCATAAGGTGACAGCTGTTGATGACTTTGACGCTGACGCTATTCGTCGTCATGTATATGATTACTATTTGAGAAAAGAAATTCCAACTTTGAGAAAACTTATTGTTTCTTTGAAAAGAAGTGGTCTATTTCATGGTGAAAAATCTTCTTTGGTCAAAGTTTTGAACACAATTGGCTTTTCATATAAAAAGTTAAATAAAAGAAAATTATTAATGGAACGCACAGATATAGCTATAGCACGTTGTGATTTTTTAAGAGAGGCAAAGAAAATACAAGATTGGGCAAATATTGTTTTCACGGATGAAACATGGCTCAACGCTAACCACACACTATCTCGTTTCTGGACTGATGATACTGCTGATTCCACTTCCTCAGTACCAATGGGAAAAGGTGAGCGCCTAATCATTTGCCATGCAGGTACAGCAAAAGGATTTGTACAAGACGCACTGTTGGCATTTAAATCGAAGAAATCAAATGACTACCACGAAGAGATGAATGCAAATGTGTATGAAGAGTGGTTCAAAAAAATGCTCATTTCATTGGAAGAACCATCAATAATTTTTATTGATAATGCGCCCTACCACTCCCGTCAAATTGACAAAATGCCAACACAGGCTAATAAAAAGCATGAAATAATTAATTGGCTTCGGGACAATGGAGAAAATGTGGACGACTCAATGTTAAAAGTTGAATTAATAAAAATATTAAAAACCAAAAAGAGAGCAAAACGCTATGTAATCAATGAAATGGCAGCAGAATATGGCCATACTGTTCTTCGGATTCCTCCATACCACTGCCAGTACAACGCAATAGAACTTATATGGGCACAAGTAAAAGGGCTCGTGCTAATAAAATAAATTAAAATATCCTGATTGTTTTATTTGTATTCATGTATTAACTAAGAAGAAAGTAAAACTTTATATAATGTTATTAAATGTCTTTTAATACTCGTAACATCGATTTCTACCGATTATTTTTAATCTGTGGCATAATCGTAGTAACCATTATGTGTGACATCACTAAGTGGGCGGTACCCATCCATAAAGTACAAATATTATTTGTATGATATTTGTACGTAAGCAATACAAAACTTATACTGCGTCCATCATATTATCAGTCTTTTGACAGCTCACGCTCATTAAGTTTTGTATTGCTTAAGTACAAATATCATACAAATAATATTTGTACTTTATGGATGGGTACCGCCCACTT
This sequence comes from Morpho achilles, assembly GCA_947086495.1. NCBI lineage: Eukaryota > Metazoa > Arthropoda > Insecta > Lepidoptera > Nymphalidae > Morpho > Morpho achilles. The sequence continues at coordinate 9,897,971 of CAMTZB010000024.1, forward strand.
AGTGATGTCACACATAATGGTTACTACGATTATGCCACAGATTAAAAATAATCGGTAGAAATCGATGTTACGAGTATTAAAAGACATTTAATAACATTATATAAAGTTTTACTTTCTTCTTAGTTAATACATGAATACAAATAAAACAATCAGGATATTTTAATTTATTTTATTAGCACGAGTCGTCGGAATGATAATCAACACTAGACTCCTCCGATGAGGAGTATTCAGTAGCAGTTATTATTAGCTCTTGTGTAGATAATATATTATCAAACGCAATATCACGTTCCCAATCAGAGAATATTACTCTTTTAGTTCTTTCCACCACACTTGCCCAGTTCTCGGCCGTTACGTGGGTGCAAGCATTTTTTAGCAATTGCAACATTTTATTCGCTGTGAATGGGGGGCTTGTATTGCATCTCGCAGCATGCCCTTTTACTTGTGCCCATATAAGTTCTATTGCGTTGTACTGGCAGTGGTATGGAGGAATCCGAAGAACAGTATGGCCATATTCTGCTGCCATTTCATTGATTACATAGCGTTTTGCTCTCTTTTTGGTTTTTAATATTTTTATTAATTCAACTTTTAACATTGAGTCGTCCACATTTTCTCCATTGTCCCGAAGCCAATTAATTATTTCATGCTTTTTATTAGCCTGTGTTGGCATTTTGTCAATTTGACAGGAGTGGTAGGGCGCATTATCAATAAAAATTATTGATGGTTCTTCCAATGAAATGAGCATTTTTTTGAACCACTCTTCATACACATTTGCATTCATCTCTTCGTGGTAGTCATTTGATTTCTTCGATTTAAATGCCAACAGTGCGTCTTGTACAAATCCTTTTGCTGTACCTGCATGGCAAATGATTAGGCGCTCACCTTTTCCCATTGGTACTGAGGAAGTGGAATCAGCAGTATCATCAGTCCAGAAACGAGATAGTGTGTGGTTAGCGTTGAGCCGTAGGCATCAGTAGTGATTTTAGTCACAGTTGATAGACTGATCCCCAACGCGGCTGCAACACGGTTTCGGACTTGCGTGATAGGTATAAGAGGTCCGCCATTTTGATTTTCTTGCTCAAAATACTCATGAAGTTTTAACACTTACTGTCTCGATTGCTTTCAACACACGTCCTTTCGGCATTTTCACGATCAATTAATATAAGTTTCACAAAAGTTTTTCCGAGGAATAAAGCTACTTAACTCAAGGTGTAACAGATGCGAGAGAACACTCAGCGAACGTAAATGCGTGTGACTATCACGGGCGTTTCGTTGAGAGTGACAGATCACGTCAAAATGGCGGCCGAGCGGAAGGTCTGTTGATGTTGCCAGTTGATGTATAATATATTTTTTTTCAAAAACATTTATTTTCAAAAAACTAAGGCAATATTAAATCAAAATGTTGATTTCTATATCTGTTATTAGTTTACGTAGGTTATCATTAATCGAATTACTTAGGTACGTAATTCGATTAATGATAGTAGGTACTATAATCGGAATGGTATCGCATACGAGAATCTTTAGGACATCACTAAATATGTAAATCGTCAATCTGTCAAAAGATGGTTAATATAATGGACAGTGTATAATGAGCGTGAGCTGTCAAAAGACTGATAATATGATGGACGCAGTATAATTGCCCATTTCATTGATAATAACTATGGGATATATATGATAAACTCCTTCATTTTATTCGAGTAATGAGGAAACCTGTTTTACGTCCCGTCTCAGAGATGTCGCTGTATCGTTACTGTAATAATTCACTAGACAGCGTTGTCATGCATTCTACCTATGTCACTAGAGACCTTGGATAAAGAATATACTACGTCCATGCTAGAGACCCATAAAAAAGTGTCTGGTTGACCGAGCTTAGCTCAATATTTTCTTTAACAAATATTTAAAAGATGCAATTTAAAAAAAACCTGATATATGCTGGCCTGAAACATAGGCTACATCCGGGAAATCTAAACTTAAAGCCCGCCAGTTAACCGCTGAGCTATTACAGTGACATTACAAATTGACAGCGTAATTAGCATTTGTTATCTAATGATATTGTAGACGTTACATCTACTGAGCACTTGGATAAAATGAATTTTGTTTTTCAAGATATAGACCTCTGCGAGTTTTTGATGAAACTTTCCTGTCCTATTGTGCATTGTAATGTCTTTAGAAAGGCAACTTTTTCCTCTTCCCCTATAAACTCATGTAAACAATTACGAAGGTCCACCATTTTAATTTTTTTTCGGAAATTGATTTTAAGTCGCTGCATATATGATACACGGCAGCGATATCGCTGGCGACCGTCAACTTTATAGAATTGCAGCGATCGGATTGCCGTGATTGTAGCGATCAAAAGTTGCTGCTGATATTCACGTCCGAAAACTGGCGCGTGGACATGAAAACTGTTTAATAAATGCAACTTGTAAATTTCTTTATCTAAAACTAGTGGCCCGCTCCGGCTTCGCATATACCGGCTTCGGGTATAAAATATATAGCCTATGTCACTCACTGAAAAAATTTATTAAAATCGAACCAGTAGTTTCGTTTTATTCATTACTGCCCGTGCACCGCACGCATTAAATTTGGAGTAACAATTTCCCTTTCCCTATACCATGAAGATTCCCTGCTATCTTTCGAATATCTAAATTCAGATACTATTTTTTAAGAACAGACAGAGAAAGCTACTTTGGTTTATACTATGTGGTGAAGTTTAGCTATTATTTTGATAATTGTCAAATTTTTTACCTTACTCAACCAAAGACAAAATTACGTTTAGCTGTCACTTATGTTTTGTTATTTCACTGTCATTTGCGTTTTGTTATTCAATGTCATAGTCGTTTTTGTTATACCACGTTTTATAGCGACTTGACGGGATAAAATAAATGCTGTCGAACGGGATAAAAATATCCTATGTCCTTCTCCTGGTTCTAAGCAACTTCTCCACCAATTTTCAGCCGAATTGGTTCATTCGTTCTTGAGTTATAAATAGTGTAACTTAGACCAACTTTCTTTTATATATATAGATATAGACTATAATAATCATTCTTTTACATAACAATGAAATAATTTTCATGGACTTATTATTGCGAATTGTATATTATTAAAAATAATGCGTAGCGATGAGTCCACTCCGGTCTCATTCGCTGGAATCAAAGATTACAGTGTACATAATGAAATAGATGGGTAACTCGCAGTCGTTTTTGTGATCCGTAATAGCGCCATCTAGAGACCAGTTTCTGTACTAAAAAGGTCAAAAGGGTCATATATATCTATATATATAATATTTGTGCAGTAGGGCGGGGTATAAATACAAAAGAAATGAAAAAACAAAATTATTGAAAAGTTATCTATTTTGTATAAATAATACAGTCGTTTTAACAATAAATTACTTTTGATTTGAATATAACGAAAATTACAATTACTTTAGTATTGCAGGCTTATATTATATATGCGAAAAGCTTAACTTTATAATATAAAGCTCATTATATTATTTATGTACAAAATAAACAAGTAATATCTACAAATTATAAATTTAAGTTATAAATAAAAATCAAGCCATTATAAATATAAATAAATATATGGGACACTTACACACACGGTCGTCCGTCCCCAATGTAAGTATACTTAATTTTAATACTTGTGTTATGGTAGACAGACAACTGGTGAATATATGCTTACATAATTTTAAATACAAATATACACCCAGGCTCAAATACCAACAACTTCATTTATAGAAAATGTTTGCCCTCGGCGGAAATCGAACCTGCGACCCACGGAGCCAACGGGCCAGTCTAGTTAATAATAAAGTATGTACTTTAAACATTAACAAAAGAACGTCATACGTAAATTATCTGATATTATATCGTTTATTACACCTAGAAGCAATGATGCATATAGAAAAGTCTTGGCTTTACTACTTGTCTTGTGTATTAAATAACTCACCAAAACAACATTAACAAATCGAACAAATTAAAATGAAGTGGAAAATTTTTAAGTAAATAAAAACGGATATATGTAAACATGTTTGCGCCAAAACACGTCGGTTTCTGAACACGTAATCTGCTTCCAAATTATTATATTTAGCGGACCTCCAATCATCTGTATCCAAGTTTGGAATAAATCCATCTTCTTAGATGATCTGCAACAATTATTTTAAGCAGATATAAATTAATACTATTCGATAATCTAAGTATAAACGTCATTGCCAAAGACGCGGCAAGAGTTTTGATTAATTTAATAATAAGCACTCACCTTTACCAAAGACTGTTGGACAAAAGACATTTTGCGACATTTTTTTCTACGTAACATACAAAAACTAATAATATTCAAATCAAAGTCCATATATTACATATATTCATCGTAATTTTTCAAATTTAACAGATATCTGTCAAGCACTCATTATAGTGTATTATCTACGGTCAAAGACAAGTTTAGCTATAGTTTTTTATGTAGAAAAATTATTCTATTTAAATTATATAAAATATTACTTTTTCTTGTTAAATTATTTAATTAAAACAACATAACATTAAAAAAATAATTACAAATATAAAATTTATAAATTTTTATTTTTTTAATATGTTAACACTACACTCTTTAATTAAAAATATGTAAACACTGTTGCATAGTTTTAAAAACTGAACTCTGGATGTCGCTGAAAACCGAATCAGGACCTTTAGTTCTAAGATAACATACCATGGCTGGAATGTGGACGTAAGAGTCAATGTTACAATATTATGGTTTATGAAAAATAAACATACCCTGGATATTCATATAAGTAACAATACTTGTATGAATAATATTTGCAAGCGCTGGCGATTTCAATGAAATCAACATTGGCTGGCGGTATCATGAAAAAAATTCAATCAAAATTGGTTTACACGTTTTATTTCGATTAGCAAATCAAATAATAGCTACTTTTTTACAAACATAAATCACACGTCCACGCTGTCGTGGACTATTCATGTGTCAATTCTGTCCTAACTACTTAACTAAGTAAGTTATCTAAAATTTTCTACATATCACAATAAATTTACAATTTTGTCTTTTCATCAGTACCTTGACAATTGACAATAAGTAATTGTCAGGAGAAGACACAACAAAAAATAATTAGCTAAACTGAACCATCAGTTCATGTGTGATGACAGGTAATGAATTCCTTTTTTTCCTCGTCATCATTTTTATACATGTATATTTTATATCTCTATACCCGATGAAAAAAGATTATCTATAATTATATAAAAAATATATACAATTTGATAGAAAAAATAGCCCGATCCAATTATATAAAATTATATATAATTTCTATATTTTTTTAATATAGATACAATTGGATCGGGCCGTATTTTATATCCAATTGAATGTAGTAAGCAAGTAAGTAACGGCCTGTTACTATCCCACTGCTGGGCATAGGCCTCTAATATATAAATGTTTATAATCATATACAATTGGATCGGGCCGTATTTTATATCCAATTGAATATAGTAAGTAAGTAAGTAAGTAACGGCCTGTTACTATCCCACTGCTGGGCATAGGCCTCTAATATATAAATGTATTCAATTATATATACCATAAACATGCCAATAGCCAATATAATATAACTTTTCTCAAAAAAGTAAGTTATAGACAAATCTGCAAATAAAGAACAATATTTTTTTTTATTAGCATTTCTATATTTACTTAAATATAGAGGCTAATAATGTTCCTATAGATACAAAAGTAATAATAAAATTATTTTGCTATAATCCGCGATGAAGTAAAATAGAAAATATATATAATGCTAAATGTAGAGTGGACAATCGGTTATCCTGCAAGTATCAGGTATGATAACTTTTGTCCACTGTACATTTAACATTATATATATTTTCTATTTTACTTCATCGCGGATTATAGCAAAATAATTTTATTATTACTTTTGTATTATGGATCTTTACAAAGTAACGCCTAATTCTATAAATTATTTGTTCCTATAGATCTTTAGTATTAAGGTTTTATTTGTCATCATCTGCAAATTCCTATATCTCGTTGTCCATATCGTCTATACAATCTGTGCTCACTTCTAACAAACAATCAGTCGCTGTACTTCAGTACTTTAGAGGTCTTAGTGGTTGTCTCCGCATGAAGGTCATTGCAGCGACCGCGAGTCTAATCCAGGCGGTAGTCTAACATCACGGAAGTAAGGATGCTGCGACACGTCCTTGGCGGAGATGCGTCGCATTGGATCATAAACCAGCATCTTCTGCAGCAATTCCATACCTGTCTCGTCAAGGTTTTGCATCTGAAAATTTGTATACAAAAGGTGATTTATTTTCATCATCATTCCGCCGTGTGGTATCCGGCTGAGTAGAATAGACCACCCTTATTTCTTACCGAGGTGTCGTAAAAGGCGACTAAGGTAAGTTGACCCAGCGTGTGGTATCTGGTTTAGTAGAATAGACCACCCTCCTTCTTACCGAGGTATAATAAAAACGACTAGGTAAGTTGATGTGAGGCAGCCAAATCATGTTACAGCATGTTTCTAACATGTTGTGCCGACCCCATTTCGAGTGGGATAAGGGCAGGAGGATGATTATTTTCATTATCATTCTCCTATGGCTAAGCCATAGGAATTATTTTACTTTTATTATTAGTGCTTTACTGAATCAATTTTTTTTTTATGTACGGTGCTGAGGTAGGTACAACTTTAAATTAATGCCATTTGGTCGGTACCACCTTTATATATAGAACTGCCTTTACTTAGCCATAACAAACCATGCCTATGTTAAAACTTACGTGATTATGCAAGTTAAATGTGTTCCAGTTTGGGAATGTGGGCTTGTAGTCAGGCAGAGAAGATACGCCCGGCCAGATCTCTTCTGTGGGAGTTCTCAGTATTCTGTCAATCAGGTATATTAAACAAATGTATATTTCTGATTTAAAAAATTAGCCGCCGAGTTTCTTGCTGGTTGCATATATAAGTTATGAGAACGGTTATGTTTTCCACACTTAGCATAAAAGATTTTCTTAACAAATGTGTATTATAGGAAAATAATGCTATCATAAGGTTTACTCGGCTCGAAAAATTTATAATATAAAATTAAAATTACCGAGATATAAAAATTTATATGGAAAAAGAACACTAAAATATGTAGTTCCAATATGTAAGGGACGAAATAACGCAAAAAAATTTAAAGTATAAACTAAAAACATTTTATGAACAAAAAACAATAATAAAATATTCGTGATTGATTTAGAATAAAATAATATAGTTCACTTCAAATAAGAAATCAACTGTATCATAATCACTCACACCATGCACAATAATTGGGAACAATAGGTTTCTTGCCCTTGCGTCTTACCTACCCGCATGTTTCGTTATCTTTACTTACTAATAAATAAATGTGTAAAATAAACTTTTTAGTTATTAATACTCTTTAGTTATTAATTTAAGATATTAAGCAAATGTATAAAAAAAAGAATTAGGTATTATAAGTGTGTAGTATATATATTATAAATGTAGTATGTATGGTAAATCGAGGGCTCTGGCGTACGGAAAAACTCTTATGAGTTTACGTTTGCGCTTGCATTATGTAAACTTGAACTTATTGTAAAATAAATAAATAAATAGTGTCGATGCCACACACGAAGTGCTTGCGTGATCATCTCTTTGGGTTTCGCAGCGATGAAAACGACGGGAATTTTGCGAATGCGTATAATTTAGCGAATTACAAAGTACATATAGAAAATGTTACAAGATAGAATATATAGGAGTGCCGTTCACAGATTTGAATTTTGCGTCTGACCGTTTTGACAGCTGATTGTCAATCCGCCTAAGATGAATGGCCAATCACACTCGCTGTCCGCTGGCGTTCCGTTTTGGCCGCGACAAATAGTAATAATAATAAGTTTTTGATACCAAAATTGTTCATAAATAATAGTGACTGGTATATTGTCGTTACAAACATAAAAATAGAATACCTAAAAATGCGGAAGAGTTGATCAATTTCAGAGTCTCCTTGGAACAGCGGCTTCTTTGAAGTCATCTCGGCGAAAATGCATCCTATAGCCCATATGTCTACCGGACAGATATACCTGTAATGTTTCATTTAAATAATAGAAACAAAATCTACAAATTACTTACAATTTATATCGAAACTGGCGGTCTAGCCACGCGTTGCGAAGGCTTAGTTTCAACATAAAGTCTAATTATTCTTTAGTCAAGTTGGCTTTTACTTTTGAACCGTTAAATTACAATTAAACTTAGACTGGTTGGTGCTCTAACCGAAAAATTCAGCAAGAAACTGGGTGGGCACTCTTTTCAAAAAATAAAGTTTAATTTCTATTTACCCTGGAAACGAGACTGTCATGTGTTTTGTTCCCTTCCAGCTTCATCAGTTGAAAATGTTTAAAATAATTACCGCCGAGTTTCTTGTTGGTTCATCTCAATAAGGACAACATTCCAATTCAAACCAGTGGTAGCTTTATTTGATCTTATTAGTTCTGACGATTTAAAGCGCTTGCTTGGATAAAGTTTCCTTTAATTTGATTTGATACAATGTCTTGTGGAGGGGATGCTTTAGGACATCGCTTAACTAAACTAAACAAAAAGCATATTGACATTTCACCATCACGAATAGCAATATCTTTCATATTTAAGTGAGTTAATCTCGGATAATAATAATATATAAGATCTCGGAAATGGCTCCAACGATTTTCCTAAAATTCAGCATGTAGAGGGGTTTTGAGGGAGAAGAATCGATCTAGGTTTAAGGTAAAAAAATTCGTTCTATCTCTGTTTTTGGGCATTAAAAAATACTAAAATTTATATTGAATATTATTTTTGCTATTAACTGTCAAGTCAGCGTAGCTTATTCGGGAAGCGGGTAGACTCGAAATATGTAAATACCTAGAATCGCTCCCAACTACCTAATAATTTTTTTCTTTTTTTTTAAGTTTCATTTTTTATTTTGTAAAAAATTACCGAGCAAGGCTCAATCAAAAAGATACTTTATTATAAAGCCTGTATATTAGAGCGTTTTATAGTAAAATATGAACATGTTTTCATTATTTATTAAAACTCACCGTTGGCTGCCGAGAAGAACTTCTGGCGCCCTGTACCAAAGTGTGACCACTTCATGAGTATACACCCTCACTGGGACGCCGAATGCGCGACCGAGACCAAAGTCCGCCACCTGGATGTCAGGTGAACTTATGATATTTTTATATTTAAATAAGTTAATCTTGTATATATATATATATATATATATATATATATATATATATATATATATATATATATATATATATATATTTTTTTTTTTTTTTTTTTTTTATTTTTTTTTTCTGAATCTCGAAAACGGCTCCAACAATTTTCCTGAAATTCACCATGTAGGAGGTTTTGGGGGAGAAAAATTGATCTAGGTAGGTTTTATGTAAAAAAAATATTGTTTTATCCCTGGTTTTGGGCATTAAAAACACTAACATTTATACTGAATTGAATTTTCGCCATTAGCTGACAAGTCGACGTAGCTTATTCGGGTAACGGGCAACCGCGAGAAATGTGAATGCCAAGGATCGATCCCCAACGAAATAATTGTTTTTTTTTAAAGTTTTTTTTTGCAAAAAATTACCAGATATTTAGATTGATATAGCCCATTGGTCGGCAAACTTATTAGCCAAAGAACCAAATATGAACATTACAACAATTAAAAAAAAAATGGGAGCCAAGTCTGCTTGTTTTGTAAACGATTATTACATTAAATAAGTCGTACACTAAATAAAAGTAAATTCCATACATTAAATATTTATTCATGGACAATGGGCTTGCATCGAGATGAGATGGACAGACGATCTCAAAAAGGTCGCGGGGAGTCGCTGGATACAAGCGGCATAAAATTGAGTGTTCTGGAGATCCCATGAAGAGACCTATGTCCAGCAGTGGACGTCCATCGATTGATAAAGAAGAAGAAGACGAGCTTGCATCTCTTTGGAAAGTTTGAGTAAGTTTTGTTTGAAGATTATTTGAAAATATTATTGCACCTTCCATAGATATTTATGCCAGAGCCGCACCTAGGGAGGCAAAGATTCATATGCGGCTCTGGAGTCGCACTTTGCCGACCTTTGCTTTGCAGATATAGGCTAATAACTCAGTGTCGATGGTATAAGTTACAATTAGGGGATTATCAACAGATTAATATTGAGAATATGTTGGGTCTAAGATGTGGTATCTGGCTGAATAGAATAGTACAATAGTACCGCCCTCATTTCTTACCGAGGTGTCGTAAAAACGACTAAGGTTAGTCCACCCGCCGTGTGGTATCCGGCTGAATAGAATAGACCACCCTAATTTCTTACCGAAGTGTCATAATATACGACAGGTAAGTTGACGTCAGGTAGACGGCCGATCATAAACGTAGCCAAATGTGACAATATGTTTGTAACATGTTCTGCCGACCCCACTTAGAGTGGGTTAAGGGCAGGAGGATGATGTAGGGTCTAAGATCTTAGATATTCGATACTGAAGTTCAGAGATTCATATCCAGTATTATTCTTACTTAGTATAAGAAAAATTCAAAGAACAAAGTGTCTTTGCTCACAAAAGAATTATGAGTAAGCAATTAAATCTCTAATATAAAAAACTATATTTATACAAAGTTAATTTACAATTTATTTATTTATTCAAATACATAATATTTATTACAATTTATTTCTTAGTATCCTTAAGCCTTGACGACATGTCTGGATATTGCACATTCCTCTTAAACAAATAATCAGAATACAAACTTAAATAAATTAACAAAATTATACAGAAAAAATATTATATTATAACTAAGTATTCTTAATAATATGTAGTGCGGGTAGACTTTATTACAATTACTGTGAGCGAAACAGAAAAATAATGTTGGAGATAACGATGACGACAAGTTATACAGGTTGATTCTGACATGTATGAATGACATGAATAACTGATTTTACTTTTTTATTTTTTATTTTAGTAGGTGTTCTTTGATTTTAAACAATGCTGACAAGTGTCGCTTTATGTCTTTCAGTAAGCATATTAAAGAAAGTCAGAGTACATATACATTAAAAAGCATTGAATAGTGCAACGGAGATTCGAGACTTAGGCGTTATTCTTGATCGCAAACTACGCTTTCATTCTCACATTGATTCTATATGCAGAAAAGGCTTTAAAAACTTAGGTTTTTGTGTTACCAAATTGCAGGGATTTGCGGAATCCTTCAACTATTATAGCATTATATAATGCCTTTGTACGCAGTGGGCTCGAATTTTGCAGCATTGCATGGAATCCTTTCTATAGTATATATATAAAAAGAATAGAGAGCATCCAAAAGCGATTTATGTGGCATCTTACTTCCAAATTTGGTGTAGCTAAAAAAATTCCTCACTATAATGATAGATTAGCTCAATTTAAAATGTAGCGCTTGCCGACCGAAGATGTATGGTGGATAATATGTTTCTGTTTAAATTGGTAAATGGGATCATTGATTGCCCACAGTTGCTATCTCGTGTACGTCTTACTGCACCATCAAAAGCTATACGCATTAAGAACCGTATGATTTTTGCTACTCATCCATCAAAATCGAATTTGGGTCAAAATTCACCTCTTAATCGCATTATGCGAATTCATAGCACCATTTGCAAATACCAAAGGGTGGATATTTTCAATGACAGTTTAAGCGTATTCAAGAAAGCTACTTTACTTGGGCTATCAGTTATAAGTGCTGATCTCAAATCTCAGTTTTTTTTTTTACAGGTTGTATTTATTTTCTTTTTAATTAATTCTTTATTTTTTTTAAACTTTACAATTATATAAAATTACTATAGTTTAATTATATCTCTCAGTTGTCGTAACTTAGTTTGAAAGTTGTTATTACCTTTAATTAAAATACCGTGTATTAATAATGTGAAGTGTATATTTTGTTGGTGATCTATAAATAAATAAATAAATAAATTACCTTTATAATTCCACCCTTGTCAATAAGTAAATTCTGTGGCTTCAAATCACGATGTAAAATGCGATGCTGATGACAATACAGGATGGCACTGTTGATCTGATATAGGTAACTCTTTACTACACTGGGCTCCATAAGCTGTAAAAAGTTTAATGAATTAAATTCAATGCAAACTGAGGAATCATGACTTCATAGAACTGAAAGAATAAAATAGAAAGTACAAAATAGTGGGTTACTCTATAAAACTGCAATCAGCTGAAAGAATTTATTAAGAAGAAACAGTTTAGAAGTATTGCAGCATTTAATTGAATGTTACCACAGTATATAAACTGTGTAACACCGTGCGACTCTTTCAAGAAGGTCATGGACTCAAACCAAGGCAGACACCGATGAGTTTTTTTGTTAATACTTTTGTATATAATTGATAATTACAATTAATCACACCTTTTTTGGTGAAGGAAAACATCGTGAGGAACCCTGCATAATTCTAGAGAATTCTGGAGATATATGTAACCTATCAATCAGCATTGGAGCAGCGAGGTAAGTCTTAGCTCCAATCCTTCTGTCCAAAAACGGAGAGAAGACGCCTATTCCCAGCAGTAGGATAGTTTACCCCCACTTTACTTTTTTTTACCCCATATGAACACATTTTTTGTAAGAAAGAATAGATTCATACTTTGCCTGCACCAAGTGAGTCCATATACTTCTTTAAATCCATAGAAAGGAACTCAAATATTAAATAAAGTCGTGCCTCCTCCATCAGGACATCTTCTAACTTCACTATATTTGGATGTTGTAATTCCTTTAATAATGATATCTCTCTGTAAATAAGAAAATATGAAACTATTCATGTTGGTTGTCTATTAATGTCTGGATTCAACACATTCCATACCAAGCGTGATATCATTGAGTTTTCTCCCTGCCCTAGTTTAACTATCGACACACTAGAACGATAGCAGAGAGATATGTGGTAAATACACACAATAACACAAGTAAGTCTGTGCATTTAATTTAAATAATGGTTTTGTTCTGAAATAATCTTATTGGTAAATAGTTTATTTTGAATTTTTGGCTAGAAATGAGCTTGGTCTGTTTCAACTAATATGCAACATAGTATAATGTAATATTTCATAAATGACTAAAAAGTAGAGTATTATTTGTGTATTTTTTAGATTTCTATCTATATTTCTGCTTCAGAATCTGTTCTAATTTGTTTTCAAAATGCAACTGTAAATCTTATTTAACTTGAACAAGAAAACTGTAACCTGTATATGAGTAACCTGGGCCCTCAGAAGCATGTCTGTAACTCAAGCATGATGGATGGAATGTGTTAAGAACCATTAGTCCACACTTCACATTGTATAACTAATAATAGTATGTATTCAAAGAATACTACTTCCACCATGTCCATATCTAGTTTAATATTATGTTTTATGATATTCAGGCTACAAAAGGGAAAAATGTATAAGCTTCTATGTGCAAAATATTATCGATATTACTCCAGAAGCCATGATATGGTAACAGACAGAAAGCCAGCCAGGTGGACAGACAGTTGTTTAAATAATATTTTATGATGATAAGTCATAAATAAATAAACTAATTAATTAACACAATATAACAATTCTATACATAAATGTACTATTCAAGCTCTAAATGAATTTAATTAGAGCTATTTCGAGAACTTAATTAGAGATATGGGTTAAGGAAAATGTTTGTTAACTAAGTAGGTTGTTAGGTTAAATTCAGTAGCCTACAAAATACAGCAGACTAGCAGTAGCATATACTGTCTGAAAAATAATATACACTGTTCTATGAGGTTTTTAAAGTGCTGTCTCAAACTTCTTTCAGGTATAAAAACTGTAACCAAATATTCAAAAGTAGATAACTAAGTTCTTAAATCTAGATCAATGCATGTAACCAGTATTTCGAAATGTATGCCTTCTTAGTTAATTAAAGGTTTTCAATTCATTTGAATCAAAGATCTAAAGCAGAGAACATATACAATGTTGTTGTATGTTAAATTTCAAGTAGTAAACCATGACTAGACAAGAGGGAACTTTATGAGTAAAGTGGCACCTATTTATTAAGTGCAGTGGTTACTGGATAACAGTAATAATTAAACTAAGGGTGGAAAATATTTTATTAGGTTAACCATTTATCTAAACACCAAAACATTTGCCAAATAGGAGAATAGTTAAACACTAGTAATAATGAAATTGATTAAATATATATTTAATTTAGATTTTTAAGCAATTAACGTACCTAATAGCCGTTGAAGGTATGCCCTCATCTTCAGCATTCAATCTTATTTTTTTCATCGCAACAAATTGACCAGTTATTTTGTTTTTTCCTTTGTACACCACTCCATATGTGCCTTCACCTATTTTTTCTATTTTAAGGAAATCGTCCATTCTACAGATTGTTTTGATTTTGCTTGCTGAATTTTATATAATTTTTCAAGGATTGTATGGTTGTTAAAAATAAGTAATTTAGTATCTTTTGGTAGAAACTAAAATTATTATTGTATGAGTATTTCAGATGCGAAAAAGTTGAAAGTTTTGAAATATACAATTAAATCTCGTGTCGAAAATTTTATTTATAAACCATAGATTACTAACTAAAATATAGATGGGTATGTTTCATACATTGCCGTGTTATCCTATATAGTGTATTATCTATGGTGTAGTGTGTACCCATGGACGTAGTATATACTGTAGTGTATTCTTTATCCAAGTGTGTACCCATTTTCTATTGAAATGAGAGGTGAGGAAAAGTACTATTGATACATACTATAGAAAACGTTCTCATTCAACAAATGTATCTGCCTCTCACCCGTTTCATTCATAAAACGGAAAAATTCACAGCTCGGTCCTTTTCTAACACATAAAAATTACTACGCGGAGCGTATATATAACGTATAACGTAAAATCGTAGTAAAATTAGTGATTGCTTGTTGTGTAAAAACCGTAAATAGTGACGTCGATAGTTTGATCGATTCGTATTATATTGTTACCGTTTTTTTCAAAAACCGGTTTTCGTTAATATTGGTATTATTAAATAATAGTTTTAGATTAAAATAAAACAAATATTTTAGAAACTTCTTTATTAGACTTTTTTACTTACCACCGGTTTGAAATATTGATTTTGTTCAGAAGAACCGGCAAGAAACTCAATTTCAACTAATATATAACAGATATAAAAATTATTTGACATTTTATAATAACAAATTTATAAAAAAAAACAATATGCATATGAACCATTAGATATGCCTCTTGTGGTAGCATAATAAAAAGACTAAAACATTTTATTCCACGTGTCAGTACATAATTTCAGTTTGTAAGAAAAGAGAAAAAACTGAAATAAGATCATCAAATACACTTTTTTACTCAAGTGAAATATTATTTGATAAAGCATAATTAAAATAAATTATTATGAGTTAAAGATATATCTTATGCCAAATTTGTTTCATAAATACTTCCTTCTAGAATTTTGAATTATTTAATCAATTGGTACTACATACCGCCCTATCCGAAGAAAAAAAAGAAAAGACACATTTCCTATACATGGGAAGTGTAACTTTATTCTTCGGATAGTATGTTTAATAATTTTATAATAATTTCTGTTATATAAGAAAATATAATAATGAAAAGTAATTAACAATTTATAAATATTTTTTCATATATATGTATACTTAGTAGGTTTAGATCTAGTTTGACCAACCATAGGTACTACATATCCTAATTATAAAAACTCTATGAATAAGTTAAAATCTTTTGTGTTAACAAATAAACATAATTTCTTGTTGAGAAACAATGTTATAACCAATATATTAACCAATTTATGTCGATTGACATGTGTATGTATTATAACAATAGATGTCGCTTTTACTGTTAAAGTATTAAAACCAAACCAGCACTTGAAGGTAAATTATAAATATTAGAGTATGCTTCATACTATGTTACTTATGGTAATGGGATATAATTAAAACCATATTATCTACCATTAAATCTGTGAACACCTCAGATTTAATACACAGTAAAGGAAGACTGTTAATGTGAAACTTTGCGTAAAGTAATAACTAATACAAACGTCTATTTGTACCATGGTCTAAGTTATAACTATTTAGAGAGTAACTAAACAAGACAACAACATAAAGAAAATTTATCAAACATAAAAACTGAATCAGTTTTAAAATGTTAATATTAGTTTATTTTATTTTTGTTTCATGTATTTCTACAGCTTAATAAACTTTATTTGCAAGTAAAATTCCCGTTTCCATTAATTTTTTGGGTATCTTTATTATGAATTCTCCTATTGTTTAATAAAAGAATCCAAAAAAAGATAAAGATACGAATACGATATTACTTAACTTGTATTCTTATAACGAATATATAAAAAGCTTTTAATAAATCTATTTTAAGATTAAGAAATATAATTTTTTTCAAATTGACTCATATGTTGGTATATTTATAAATGAACTATACAAATAGTCTTTCTATTATATGTTGAAAATACCATTCCCAAGACATTTGTTATGATTGAAAATACAATTTTTTTGATGGATAATACACGTTTTGTGTTGGATAATATAATTTTTTTTTTCTAAAGTTATTTGACAAAAGTTTACTTTTACAAATTTCACAATTTATTTTTAAATTTAAACTATCGTGAGTAGTATTCATAGTTATTGTATAGAACCGGCTATACTCACGTGTTATTCTATCGGGTTAGCCCGACTAGTTTCGAACCCATCCGGGGCACTTATTCATGAGCTCTTTACACGACGTTATCGCGGCGGGGACTCTTCATTTTTTCACATTTCACATTTCACAATTTACATTTTACAATACCAATTTAACTATTTACAATTAAATCCAGGTTTGGAATTATACATATATTCACATACTGCATTGGTAATATATGATACAGCATGAATCAAAAATATATTTCGATGCAATACAAAAACAACTATCTAGCATACCATGCACATATAACATACTCTAGCATCAACTTGCATTGATTCTAACTTTTTCACAGATTTAGTTCACAATTCTGAATAACTTGACTTTACCGACAAAGAGAAACGTCAATGTTCACTACTATAATAACAACAGTTCATGCAGGGATTTGTGCTGTAAAATTACCATGATCAATGTTAGAATGGTGGTGTGATGCGTGACGATTTTTATATATTATGTACTCTAAATGAATTATATTTATATAAGTATTAGTATATTGTATGTATCTATGTATATATTTATGTTTATGTATGTATTCATATGTATATCCTAATTTATATTCGTTATTCTTTGTATATACACACCACCTACTATATATCTGTAGCTTTGTCCTTTCATCAACCTGGTTGGCTGGAAGAAATCGCTATTTAGCGATAAGTCCGCCAGATTGTAGCACTACTTTTCAATATGTATTTATTATTATTATTTTTAGTTTTTACTGTTCTTAATGTGGTGTTCAATAAAAGTGTTCATTCATTCAAGACGGTGCTTAATAATTATGAACCAACCGAAGATCTTCATATATTTTCATCTGCATTATCGAGCTGGTAGACAGCTTCCGACGAAAACTAGTGCAGCATATTTAACCTGTAATGCATAAGTATTTGATAAATGAACAGCAAATTTTAAATATAATAATTCGGCTCTCGGCAGTGTACTGCCACTGCCCAAACGGGCCAGTTTATTAACACTATAAAATAATGCAGATAAAAAAAATTCAAGAAAATAATTAAAAATATTAAATAGGTATACCAAAATACAACAGTATTAACGATATGCCGTGTGGTATCCGGCTGAGCAGAATAGAACACCCTCATTTATTACCGAGACGTAATAAAAGACGATTAAGGTTAGTCGAGCCGCTGTGGGGTATTCGGCTGCGTAGAATAGATCACCCTCATTTCTTACAGAGGTGTCATAAAAGGCGATTAAGGTAAGTCGAACCGCCGTGTGGTATCCCGCTTAGTAGAATAGACCACCTTCATTTCTTACCCAGGTGTCGTAAAAGGCGATTAAAGTAATCGATTACGACGACTATGGTAAATTAACGTAATAAATGTATTTTAGAAAATAAAATATTTATCCATTTAGTGTGTGTGTTCTGGAGATCCCATGAGGAGACCTATGTCCAGCAGTGGACGTCCATCGGTTGAAGAAGAAGAAGAAGATCCATTTAGTATATTAAAATATTGATTTATGAAACTACTAACAAATGCAGTTTTATATCAATTTCATTGTATGTTGGTGTAATAAAATATTTGCCTCTCTTGAGGCATATAGTTTTGTTTAGGTACTTAATGCAGTATAAAAAAAATTACGACTGTTTATCATTAATGTCTTTTTATCAAATACTTTTTTGGGATATATATATATATATATATATATATATATCCCCACACCCTTATCCCACTCTAGTGGTGTCGCCACAAATAGTGGTTACGACACCTCGGTAATAAGGAGGATAGTCTATTCTACTCAGCCGGATACCACACGGCGGGTCGACTTACTTAGTCGCCTTTTTCCTTTTTTGTATCACTATAAAAAATGAATAATTGAACTATACATTGTTTTGCTATATCTTAGGAAGTTGGCACACTATATAAGTTTATAACTAAACTTTAAGTGAAAGTGAATCCAACAAAGTTTTCGTTAAATATAAGGTTCTTTTAATGTGGGTATTGTTATTTATTTGAAATTACATATTAATATATTTACTAGTTGTCTGTTAGTCCTAAACATATTGAGTTACTACTACTTAATATTGTGCACAGACAACCATATATGTAACTGTCCCATATATTCATTTATTATTTAGTTAAATATTTACTTGCCTTCATCTTATCATAATAAATTAGGCTAACATGCTTATTAGTCAACTTGGTTGATTGTGCTTCACCCCACAAACTGCCAAAAGCATTGGATGTCATCCCACCAAGTACATTCTTTGGTAATGAACCAAACCAGGTTTCACTGAAAATTATAACAAAAATATTTTAATAAAAATGGAACATCATACATATCATCATCATTCTCCTGCCCTTATCCCACTCTAAGTGGGCTCTGTTATAAACATGTTGTCACATGGCTAGGTATTTTACGACCGGCCACCTGCCTGACGTCAACTTAAATTAGTCGGCTTTTACGACACCCCAGTAAGAAAGAGGGTGGTCTATTCTACTAAGCTGGATGGATACCAAAATTTTACACCTTACAAACATATTAACACAGATAATAAGTTTAGGTATATAAATGTATTAGCAATTACTAGCGACAACGCCCGCATTAAAAGATTAAAACCGTAATATAATATTTTTATAACACAAAAAATGGTTAGTGGGCTAACCTTAAAGCTAGACATATGCTGTCGCATTTTTTATTTAAAATTTTTAGAGGGAACCCTATAACCAAAAGGCAAGCTTAAATTATGCCGTTTTCGTAATATTTTTTATTGCTGCTCCTCTCCTATTCATAGTGTTATGTTATATAGCCTATAGCCTTCCTCGATAAATGGACTATCTTACACTCAAAGAATTTTTTAATCAGTCCAGTAGTTCGCTGAGATTAGCATGTTCAAACAAACTCTACAGCTTTATAAATAAATAAATATATAGGACACTTACACATGGTGGTTTGTCTCCAAAGTAACTTAATACTTGTGTTATGGTAGACACAACTGGTGAATATATACTTATATAATTTTAAAATACATACTTATATACAAATATACACCCGGACCTGAAGACTAACAAATTCATTCAAAGAAAATGTTGGCCCTTGGAAGAGATGCATAGAGAAAAAGTTTTATGCTATTAAATAACTAAATAAACAGTGACAATGCTTGATTTTAATGTAAGCTGATGAGAGACTGATGATGAGATATAATAAGTTATAAGAATTATATGGTGAAACGAACAATCACTAGGTATCTTGCTAGGTCTTCTTAGTAGGACCAGTTTTCCAATCATAGTTAAGATTAATGATTTAAAAAAGTGTCAAGAATCTTTGAAAAAAGTAAACCTTGAGTTTAAGTTGAGAAATTTTAAACCAACTAAACTATTTCATTAGAGGTTTTGAAGCTACTGAAGATGTTGTAGAGTTTAAGCAGTATGTTTGATCTGTAATTTATATTTACTCATTATTTTCTGAACTTACACATGGTCTTTACAAACCCTCAATGAAAAAAAATATAATTGGAATGACATGAGAAAAAACATACATAAAGACATACAGATAAGAAGTTTACATAAAGACTTACATACTTTACCTTAAAGTCACAGGAATGTGTGGAAATGTTACAAAATCTTTATCAGTACAACTGGTACCTTGAGTATAATATCTTTTGTAGCTTTATCATATAGCATTTTGTAGTTCCACTATGGCCAGTGATATCTAATTTCTGAAAATAATTTTAGTACAGTTAAAAAAATGAAATAACAGACATTCTGTTAAGTATAAACAATGGCATATTTTAAGTAATTTATTTAACTGCATAACTATTTCCTTGAACATAGTGACAGTCAGTCTCAAAAGTCTTTCAATATTGTTATTATTCTTTCTCTGGATCAACTAAATCTAGGATCCATTCACTACACATACTGTTATAATGTTTATTAGTACTGTAAATGAAAAAGTCTTAAATACTATAAATCATATCATGTGATAATCTAATTAAGACAAAAATTACATAAATTTAAAATAAGTTACTTGTATAATGCAAAAATCTATAATTGCTTCGAGGATCCTGGTATTTGACTTTCTGTACATCTGTTTAAATTAACCCCCCAATCTCAAACTTGAATTTTCTATCAGTGTGCTTTTTAATTATAAGCCAACAATTGTGTGTTTACTGTGATTATAGTAATATACCGTCTAACTTTTAATCTGTCTAGATAAATAATAATAATTATTAATCATATATAATAAGGCAATAAGAAGCTAAGTACTTTTATTTGATACAAACTTGCAGGACATAACCTTAGCTTAGGTATTTAATAATGTAATCGCAAATTTATCCATTAAGATTATTGTTGAAAATTATGATAATTAATTCAAACATTTAATAAAATTTGTACCGCATAGTCAAATAGATTTCGAAACAAAATCTTTACTAACATGGTATTAGGTTATAATATTAAGAATGTAAGAATGGAAATATGTTTACTGGATTTTAAGAAGGCTATTATCGAGAGACACAAAACGATTAAATTTACTACAACATTTATATTAATATAATAATAATGTAAATCCTCTTCAAATTGTTTTACGATTTAGTATTAAATTAAAGTGTGACTTACCACGTTTTACCACTTATATTTTTCTGTTCATTTAAAAACATTTAAATGAACAGAAAAATATAAAACTATGATTACACCTTATGTACAATAATTGATAACTAATTATTAGTATATAACTTTTTAAATACGCACGTATAGAATAAAATAATAAGAATATCATAATTTCATGTTAGTTTCATAAAAGGATTATGTACTGCTAAAATAGGATGCTCAGAATGACGGTAAACAACATGAAACCAAAAAATAAAAGTTTAGAGGGTGGATGTCATAAGTGTGTCGTGTGTTGATTTACTCAGAAACAAAAGTATTATTGCTTTATTACGTTTTTAATACACATTCAAGTTTGCCTTTACAATGGAAGATTTTCTTTTAGTAGAGATAATTAGTGAGGGCACATACGGAGTAGTTTACAAAGTTAAAAACATAAAAACTGCTCAATTTGTGGCTTTGAAAAAACTGAAATATGGTGATACGGGCATACCTTCAACCGCTGTCCGGTACGTTAAATGCATATAGTTGGAATTTAAATATAATCGTATTTGCATCAATCGGTTAGTACTAACGTTTAGGTACCGATTCTTATATTTGGAAAATGTTTCAATGCAGTTTCTAATTTAAGCTTAAATAGAGTGGGATACTTTAGGGTTAGTAAAAACAATCCATATTGAATTAATATTAAAAATATGTTGGTGAAGATTATAGCCACAGATTAATTGCTACTGTCAATGAATATATCTACCATTTGTTCGTTAATGTAATGCAACGTGTACTCCGTTTACATTACTCGACTTTAAAGATTGTTTTTGCTTAACGTTAGGTGTTTTAAAATAGTGTTAAAGTTCATTACTTCTTTCATCACTTTCACATCACAGTTCATCACTTTAATGCAGTGATAATAAATATAATTACGTGTATATTATTCAACAAGAGATACGTTAATACTATGTATTCAGAGTTTTATTTTGCTAGCTTTTGCCTGTAACTTATCCTAAAATATGATGAGATAAAAATATGGTTAAAAGAACGTGATGTAAAAGAAAGACAAACAAACAAACTCTATAGCATTTATAATATTACCATGCATCCATAGCAATATTAATAATAATAAAGTTAGTTTGTATATATTTTATTAGTACACAACTTATCTATATTTTGCTACAGATATACAGTCTATATTATACTTGTATTCAGAACTGAAATGTTTGTTGGGAGGTAATAAGATATCTGTATTAATAATATAAATAAAAAGGGGAGTCTGTCTGTCTATTACTCTTTCATGGCTAATCTACTAATACAATATGGATAAAATTTGGTAAAATTGATCGTGACTTAACATCTATGATAGAAAAAAACCCGTTTTCTTTCGGGTAAGGCGGACCCTGTCTCTGTTCAAACAATAGATGTTCACAGTTGGAGTATAGGACTCTTTAAAGGACACATTATACATAATTGAAGGTATTTTACCGACAGCGCTAGTGTTTTTCGCCACTGGTTCCCGAGGTCGAACAATCCCAAAGTCATAGAACTCAAGTATTTTTTTCGTATGTGCAACAACCTTTGAGTTATGTGATGAGCTAGAAGAGATCGCTGGCTTAGCGATAAGGACGTCATTTGTACAATTTCATTGACTTTTCGACTCAATGTAACTTGTTCTACTCTATATAGGCGAATAAAAAATTATATTTTTTCTTTTTCTTTTATGTATTTGTGTGCAATAACGAGTATTTCTATTCTATGAGCTGTAATTCATAAGCCTATCATTCTTTTTGAAACGTTTATTGCATACAATGTAATTTATAAAAAAAACGAATGATATATGCTAGGATGATGGGAATGCTTATGTTTAAATATACGTTTTGTTTCTAGAGAAATATCGCTTTTGAAGGAATTAAGTCATCCAAATATAGTGAGATTAGAGAAAGTATTTTTTGAGAATTCAGATATCTGTCTTATATTTGAATTGCTCGATATGGATTTGAAGACATATATGGACTGCCTTGGCCCGTGCAAGGTACGGTATCCTTTTAAGAAGTCTACAGTAGGTACATAGCAAGCCAGTTAAAGAAAATTAATATATCCTATTTTATTATAACTTTTATTTATTACAAAATTAATTAACATTGCACTATATTTCAGTACCTTGAACCTACTATAGTAAAGAGTTATTTGTATCAGATCAACAGTGCCATATTGTATTGTCATAACTTTAATGTAATACACCGGAACTTGAAACCGCAAAACTTACTGATAGACAGGACCGGAATCATAAAGGTGACGATATTTCTTAACTTGATACTGATTATTAAACTTTTTTGGTAATTTTTCTTTGTTTAATTTAATTAATATATTAAATCTGTGCTGCGCTAAAAGGAAACACTGAAATAACATTGGAAAACAAAATGGCATAGGTAATAGGGAAAAAATGTCTGCCAGTTTTAAATTTGTGTATAAAAAACATAACTCATAACATACACATATTTGTACCTTTAAACCCTGGGTGCGCACATTTTTACCATGCTGCCGTAACGGTTTTTGGAAATGTTTTCTATAGGAATAAAGGAAAAGTAAAATTAAAATGTTTAACTTGTTACAATTATAATATATTTTTTGGCAAAAGTCATTCTCATAAAAATATTTTTGTCAATTAGGTGGCAGATTTCGGTCTTAGCCGGGGTTTTTGTATCCTTTTAAAGGCGTACGCGAGTGATGTTGCAAAATTATGGTACAAAGCGCCAGAACTCCTTGTGGGCTCAAAAATGTAAGTTAAACTTAAAAACTTGAAAGGGAAATTGTACCCTTTACTATCTGTCTTTCTCCCTCTTCATAAAACTTTGGCGAATTACTTTGTACCCAATCAATAGGATTCCTTATATCTAAAAATATTATAAAACAAAGTCCCAAAAATCTGTTTGTCTGTATGTAATAGATTTTCTCAAAATCTACTTAACGGATTTTTGTACGGTTTCACTAAAAGATACCTCGGTACAAGTTCAATGGCGTAGCTATCAGAAGACTAAAGGAGGCATTGCTCCGGGCTTCCCAAGCTCCGGGGGTCCTTTCTGAGCTTGGCCCCTTGCCCTTCGGAGTACGTCAAATACGGAACACGAAGAATGCGAAGCAAATAATTTTGATTAGTTTAGATGGGGCCCTAGTTTTTTTTAACCCCAGGCCGTTTCATTACCTAGCTACACCTCTGTATTTGGTCACGAACTAACTGGATTTCATTGTTCATAGTAATTTACTATACTTATAAGTTTAAAGGCTTTTCGATACACGCAATTATGCAAATCTACAGTAGAGTTAACAATGAAAAACATTAAATTTAAATTGAATTTCGGATATATAGTCAGTTATGAGAGTAGGAGATAGAACGAATACGTCGTAAGACTTGATGAAATATGGCTGTATGTCATATTTATATGTAATGGATTTGTGTGTGGTATCTCCAGGTACACCTGCGCTATAGATATATGGGCAATGGGTTGTATATTCGCAGAGATGATATCAAAGAAAACCCTTTTTCAAGGTGACTCTGGGATAGATCAGATTTGTTCCATGTTCAGGTAATTGTTTTGGTGTTATAAAGTACAAAACTGTTATTCCAAATCTAGTTATAATTAATAAAATTTATTATTTATTAAATACAATATTTAGATATATAATAAAGTTTTTGATGTGAGTGGAAGATTTAAGTCAAAATAAGTACAAAAAAATCAATGACCATACCGATTATTTTCTTTACTTATACTCCCACGGTACAAAGTTCAAATGTTCAGTAAAGCTTTCAGAAGTGTTCAGAAGCTGATCATATAGTTACGTGATCAACTTCGCTTCAGCAGGAAGACCCTTTTTCTAAGTGTAGTAACAAAAAACGACATTCCAATTTAACACTAAGTATGACCATCCTATGAATTCCACAAGAGTAAATCAAAGTGTCTATCAATGAAACATTCATAGCATAATAGACAATAATAAGACTTTATTTTCTAGGATGTTAGGAACCCCATCAGAAAAGATATGGTCGAGCGTGCCGGACTACAAGACTACGTTCCCTAGTTGCCCAACTACAAGCTTACGCGATCAAGTAAGTTGACCAACACTCTTTTATTTATTATCACTATTAAACAAATCAAATTGTTTTATAGGTACCTATTTTTAGAGGTCCATAACTATATAAATTGATTGATACACATTGTTTCTACTTCAGAAAAAAATCATGCATCACAAGGGGCCCAGAACTGATATAACCTATTTTTTTAAAGCAATCTATGCCTACTAACAAAGGGTAACGTAAAACATGAAACTTTTAAGAACCTTGCCAATATATGTGTATATTTTCTATGAAAAATATGTATGTTATAAATTCACCAAACGTTTATTTTACTATTGTTTCTCATTTAAATAATAATGAGTATGGCAGAATAATGATATTCACTTTAGAAGGTGAATACAAGTTTTATTTTCTAAAGTAAGACGTTACATATAATTTATTGTACTTTTTTAATTTACCTTACTACAGACAGATAATTAAACTGTAATTTACTATTTCAATGTTAAATTTAAATTGAGGTCAAACTATTAACTTTTTTTTATTGTCAATGATATATATATTTTATCTATATTAGAACCCATAAAGCTTGGATAAAGAATACACTGGATGCCGCCTTAGCTATTTTTGTGTGTCCGTTTTATGCTTGTGTGAACTTTTAGAACTGCATTAGTGTGCGTGATTAGGGAAGTACTTAGCTTATCGATAAGCTAACCTAGGCATCGATAATTATCGAAGCCTAGCTCAGGTAATGTAAAGTTAATATACAGGTGTAACCAACCTAGTTGGTTTACTGTTCAGAATAGATTTAAACATTTGAATAGATTGACATAATTTCCTGAGTGTACAGTCTGCAGTATAATGTCATGAATTATCCGATGCACATCTTTACTGCATATCTTACTGTGATGGGTGGTTCTCAAAAATGGTATCAGTCAATTGACTGTGAGCCTAGATTTACCAAAGAAGCGTTAAAAATAAAGTCGAAGGTGCAGCCCGTACTTGGTGCTTTATGTATAGATGAAATGTTAACATAAATGTTAGTGCTTCAGTGGCCAATTGAACAAAATCATGATCCACATTATTCCCAACATTTACATATCCGTGAGACCGGTGACAGCTTTTATCCACTGTTCTCGTATATGTGGGCATTTAGGAAACCTAAGAAAATAATCTAAAATTAGAGAATTCGCATTGACTTGCCTAGTAAATATAACTTTGACTGATATTTATCGATACATAATAATTCGTTAGTGTGTACATCACTACGTAGGTAACACAATTCAATCGAATATTTGATGATTAATTTCTATGTTTTATCAGTATCCCACACTCGTGCCGGCTAGAGAATATCAAACTGTACTGATACATTATAATCTGAAACGCTTTAACTGAATAAAACGCTTTAATTTAGCACGCAAATGAGAGTCAAAGATTTACTTATGAAATGGTAATTCCGTATTTTTAACTCCTCCTTTCGTTGTTCTTGATGGACAAGTTAAGGCAGCACACGAAATATTCCACCTTTTTAGAAAAAATATATCAGTAACACTCGTATTTGCTTTAGATTTCAAGAAATAATCTTCAACAAACTCAATGTTATGGCCTCATTTGGTGTCACTAACTGGACACATTTTTAGCGACGTTGCCAAACTTCATCACAATCTCTTTCACTCTTATGTATAGTTCGCGATAAGAACAGAGACAAACGATAAATCGCTTACACACAGACGCAAGATCGGCAACGTCTTTTGGCGCCGTCCAGTATATACTACGTCCATGCCATAAAGTTAGTTGTTAGACAAAGATCTGTATACAAGTTTCATCTTCCCTCTCATTCTTTGTTGCAACACTACAATTAAAGGCCTGCCTATGGCCTGAAAAATTGAAATTACAGAGACTGAGAAAAGTTATTTTGTTGGATTAACAAATCTAGAAGATTATGGGTAGTACTGGTGGCGTGAGTTTACAAATAGTGCATTTAAGCAATTGTTTTCCAATATGGCAATAAACTTCGATAAACCTATAGCCTAAGGAAAATGAGAGTTGATAGCGAAAGCGAGCAAGTGCAATGTTAGAAATAAGCATATTTTTATCTCGATTAGTCGATTTAGTTAGTCCACGCAAATCATTCAATAATTCAAGGCAGAAACTAGTACTTTTGCAGAAACATTATATTTTATGTAAAGAATTTATAAAAAAATTGTGATAGCCCAGCAGTGAGACAGTTCGACACTATGGAAGGTTCAAATCCCGGGTTTGATCCAATGAGTTTTTCTGTTAATACTTTTATGTGTAATTGATGATTACAATTTATTACACACTTTTCAGTTAATGAAAGAAACCTGCATATCTCTAGAGAATTTTTTAGATACTTACCAGTAGTGTAACTTACCAGTCCGCATTGGAGCAGCGTAGGTCTTAACTCCAGCCCTTCCCTCCAAAAACGTAGAGGAGCCTTATGTCCAGCAGCAGTAGCAGACCATTACTTTACTTGTATAGAATTGTATAAAGTTAAAAATATATTCATTTAAATTATTTATAGGTACAGAACGTGAACGATGATGGCATTGATCTACTGCGGAGGATGCTGTGGTATGATCCGCGTAAGCGCATCAGCGCCATGCAGGTGTCGCTACATCCTTACTTCCGAGATGTAAAACTGCCTCTGGGTCTTGCAGGGTCTCCTACTACCGGAGGAAATAGTTCTATCTGATATTCCGTCAAATAGCACTTTATAGGCTGTTTTTGCGGTGTCGGAGAATTTGAAAATTTTGTAATAATATTATATAAAAACTTATTATCTACTTACAGAAGTTGCAATAAATTATTTTGCTGTAATCCTGCTGTTTTTGTTTCGTCAAATTTTATTTTAAAAATTATTTTATTGTGACTTCTGTACTATGGAATACCGCAAAGTAACGCCTCCTTTAATTTAAATTAGCTCGTTGGGATCAAGAAATTACTTAAAAATTTACGGGTATATTATATTAATATCATGATCCAGGTTGTATTTCTTATAATTAACTTAAACTGTAAGAATAAAACAAACTGAACTTCAAGGGATTATTTACATATAACAAATTAGTTGATATAATTTAGTAAAAAAAATCCTTTATTTAATTTTTGTTACACATATTATAAATAAAAATAATTAAAGAAATTAACTGGTCTTTTTATAACCACTGTTTAATGTACCTTTGTAACCGAGCCATGCTTGGTAATTTTTTTATGATATAAATCATACAAATATTTGAAACTACTGAAATATAATTTCAGTAGTTTTTTGGTATAATTCCTAAAATTGGCAGATTTCCAAAATGTGAATAATGAATTTTGATTGGATAAACTAGAAATCACTTTTGATTTAACCAACTCTTTCTCAGTTATTTATATCGTTCAAAAAATTACAGAGCAAGGATATACTTCGTAGTTCAATACAAAGGCCTATCTTCCAATCGGTCATGTATTTTATTTGATACTTACATATAATATACAGTAAATAGCCACCCGGACTATATTCACATTATCGAATAGTAGTTGGGTTACTACTACCTAGAAAAAGAATATTTAATCCAGGTTCACGTTTTAAAAAGATAATCATCTGATATCAGTTAAAGATTATAATATATATTCACCAGATCATCACTTTTGGTCACGTATATATTCTTACGGCCGATAAATCGTGCTTTTAAACTGTTCTTCAGTATCAGTATCAGTAAGTAGATAGATATGGAGAGATTATTTACTTCTATAACAAAGAACGATTACCAACTACAGGGTTCACTTCGAATTCGTCCAGATGAAAACGTGAACTAAAATGTGGATTTCGCTACTAGTACTGTCGTTACTAATACAACAGAATGTGGTAAGTTTGTAATAATTATTATTTAAGTTTAATAATCACTGTCGCTTAGCGGGCGATGGAGCGAGCTATGCTTGGAGTATCCTTACGTGATCAAATGTGAAATGAGGTGATCCGTAAAAGAACTAGAGTGACCGATATAGCTTAGAGTGTCGTGAAGCTGAAGTGGGGATAGGCTGGGCACATAGTGCGGAGTACCGATGGGCGTTGGGGTCTCAAAGTGTTGGAATGGCGACACCGCACCAGAAAACGCAGTGTGGGCAGAACTCCCACGAGATAGACTGACGACCTCAAAAGGGTCGCGGGGAGCCGCTGTGTCCAAACGCCCCAAGATCGTGAAGTGTGGAGATGCCACGAACACACCTATGTCCAATAGTGGACGTCCATCGGTTGACAGAGAAGAAGAAGAATATTAATACGTTTGTTAAGTGGAATAATTGTTTTAACTAAGCTGCTTATATAAGAAAGCGCACTTCTGCGCTAGCTGTGTTATATAATTTAAGTCAAAATATCCGATCTCGGATGTCGAGATTCACATTTGTTTGGTTAATGGCAACCACCCGCCAATATCCCATCTACCCTCTTCTACACCGGTTCCAACTCGCTAAACGTAATGTACGCCCAGAAAGAGCAATTTCCAAAAAACCTGTGTTTTGTGATCGGTACAGTGTCCCGATAGTACCGATCTCGTAAAGGTAAGAAAGAAAAGTAAACGTTGACCCTTTTCTGTCTAAGCTCTGCACACCTTAGGCGAACGTAAGACCCAAGGTTGTACTTTTTTAGAAATTGCAGCCAAAAAAAGATATAACGATCAACAAATATTTTGACAAGTTTGACATCGGATTACCTTAATGAGGAGCTATGGGGTCCTCATTCTGATGCTGTTATATAAATAACACAATTTAAAAATTTTCATTTGCACTTTGTATTATATATAAACTTTATATTTAGCTTGGTTATATTATTAAAACAAAGGGGTGACCACTATTCGACATAGGTTTTATTTCCACGATATGAAATCTTGCAACGATTTCATCTAGCAGTGTAAAATGCATCTTAAAAATATTCATTAAAAATACTTAAAGAAGATGATGCTTTTAATAGATATCATCGGAACAAGTAATAGAAAACCATCGTGAAGTAAGACAGTCTCCTGAATGCTGCCCGTGTCCAGATCCAAAACAAGATGTCGACCCAGATCAGGATACAGCAAATTCCCATACAATCCCAATATCGGCTGACGACAGTTGTCCATGTAGACTAGCATCGGACTCTGAACCTGCTTCGTCTTTCATTAGTCCTGCTTTCAGAAAAATGGAACAATATAGGTATTAACTTTTATTAATATTTAATATTAATAGTAACCTAATAATAACAACTTTAGAGGCTTATTTGAAACAATAGTAGTCGTCTATTTTATCTACTGTCAAAATTGACTGTTTTCCGGATAGCGGATTATAGCATACTAAATTAAATTTTATTTTCTATAATAATTTTTAATAACTTTATATTAAAAATATACATGTGTGTGTCTTTATATAATATATATATATATATATATATATATATATATATATATATATATATATGTGTGTGTGTGTGTGTGTGTGTGTGTGTGTGTGTGTGTGTCTCTGTGTGTGTGTGTGTGTGTGTGTGTGTGTGTGTGTGAGTTAAAAGATTAAAAAGTAAAAGAGGTCTCAGACCTAAATAATTGTAGAACAAGGAATGGCATATACTTGAATGTTATATGATGTATGTGTTATATGATTATATGATGCATATGGTACACCTGATTCATTATAAAATAATACGTAACTATAGTTAACTACACTATTGTTGATAATTATGAGCCGCGTGAGCGTAATAAAGCTGTGCAAAGTGAGCAATATTGTAAGTTAGACCATAATCTTTACAAGCGTCGAGGTATGACATCCTACCATCAAGCCGTACTATTACTTACAATAGCTTACGGCACTTCAGTCCTGTTCTAGGTTCAATCAGAGTCAATATATATATTATATAATATATATATATTATATATATATATATATAATGCCTGATTTTTAGTACATGAATAAGTTTTATCTGGGTATATTATATCTTTTAAAAATCTGAAAATAACTTAATTTTTAATTTTTACAGACCTTTATCCTCAAACAAAGAAGATCCTAAGCCTCTTTTGAAACCAGAGGTGGGCCTTGCATCTTCGGTTTTAGAAACTTTGAAAGAAGTTACAGATCAAGAATATCAGGAAGCAGTAGCTAGAGACGCTGCTAGAAGTGCTTTAAAATTTATAGAACCATTGGAAAATGAGTCACGAAATTCAATGAATATTATCTTGAGCCCCAATGCAGAACGTAACGAAGATATTATTTCAGATGCATCATATTTTCAAGAAACTAGTTACGAACCTCCACTTTTAAGTAATAGTTTTGAACAATTGGGATCACAGTCGCCAATAAATATGCTCGGAAAAATTTTTTCAACTCCCAAACTTAATAGAAAAACTATATTACATAAAAATAATTTCGATATGGATGAAGGTGCAAGTAATATTCAAAGCAATATTTTAAAACCTGTAAAAAATAGCATTCTAGATCAAATCAAACTGAAAGCCGATGTGCTAAAATTAAAACTATTTCCTAAAATCGAAAAGGGAATGAAAAATCAAGCCTTTAAAGATTTTGGTCAAGTAAATACAAGCACCAATAGCTTATTAAAACAAATGAAGCATATTGTAAAAAATCCAGAATATACAGATCCAACAATTTTAAATAGTGAAAAAAATAATTTAAGCGATCAATTACTATCTCCCAGTTGGCATGCTTTATTTAATGTAACGGATCCGATAAAATTACAAACTGTTAATAAGAATCCAAAAGTTAATTTAAAAAATATAATAGATACAAGGAATAAACAGCCAAATTTAAAAAATAATTTATCCGATAACACAGTAAGGATATCAAAATTTTCTGATGAAGACTTAGTTGAAAATACTGTGTGCATTAAAAATACTGAAAATCCAACTATATTCCAAACGTACAATAATGATATGAAAAACTTAGATGACCAGACTAAGATATCGGAAGCTAAAAATATAGATACCGTCATAGACACTATCGACAATCTAGAGCAAAAAGAACTGTCAGAGACTTTTAATAATCAAATTCAAAATACGAATACAGATAATAATCTTAATTCTATTAAGAAAAAAATAACGACTAGTTATGTTGAAGTTACCACGGCAAGAGTGATTGTAGAAAAACAAAATAGAGACTCTCATAATTTAAAATGTTTAGACAGTATTAACGATTCAGAATTTGAATCAAGCAATATTAATAATCAAAATGTAAACTTCCGAAACAACCCTAATAAAAAACTTACTTCGTCTGCTGAAAATACAAACGAAATAAAAAATGCTCTTGCAAGCAACTCAGAATATCAGATAAATAACGAACTTCTATCCTCATCTTATGAAGATACAAATAAAACTGACTTAGAAGTTATTAAACTTCCTAATATTAAAAATGATATACTTAGAACATTAGAAAATTTCAAGATAGCTAATGAAAAAATTCAAGAAAAACTAAAATCAAATGTGCAAGATGCTTTACGGGCAGTTGTTGAAAAGACTGAATCTGCAGGAAAGCGAGTATCTTTTGCTAACCAGACAAACAGTGACTACAAACCATATATAAAAAATGAGAATAATGTAAACATTCAAGATTTACAAAAATTATCAGATTCACTTCTCAAACAAAGTTTGTTAAAAGAAAATAGACAAAACGTAGAAAGCTCGGAATCATTTAACGATACCGAAAAACCATTTGACGGCGTAAATATGGTTCCATTACTATCAGTTTCAAATACTTCAAATAATTCGAAAAACTTTAAAATTAACTCAAGTAACCAACAATCTAATCCTAACTTAATTGATATAGCTAAAAAAGAAGAAAATTATTGTGCGTTATGCAGTAATGAAATTGTGCCGAATATTTCTGACACGACGAACATGGATAACGATATCGATGAAATGACTGCACAATCTAGCAACTCTGTTCTAAATACTATCGCTAAACTACGTTTAAGCCCCTCTGGATTAGATTCGTTATCCAAAGATAGAATTGTGCAACCAGACGTAGCAAACATGGATATTCCTTTAAAGATGGATGATATTAAAGATTTGTTAGTAAATTACAAGACATCAAGTGCAAACAATTTCAAAGATGACCGTAATGTTGACTTAAGGTATTTACTTAATGCTGATAAAAATATTGAGTCTCAGAATTTTAATAAGGGTAGTTCTAGCATTTTAAACCCAACGTCTACTTTGAATTCGTACAAAACCAAAGTAGCAACTCCAAAATCTCTTAACCTAAATTCATTACATTCATCTTTGGAAAAGGCTCCTGATGTTCTGTCCTCACCGTCCCAAAACTTTCCAGCTAATATTTTACGATATCCTTCCGAAAACTTTATCACTAAAATTCTAAGAAACAATCCTCAAAATGAATTAAACCCCTATTTTAAAATACCTCACGGCAAACTCTTTACAGACAATTTTTCTTCTATAATTCCAAGTATTTCTGAGAACATTAAATCTCGCACTAATAATGCTATAAAATCTTTTCGAGAATCTTTAGATGCAAGTGTGAATAAACCAAATATTATAAATAAAAGTAACATATTTGGTAAATCCCCATTAAATTCTGAAAATTTACTTGATACGGTATTAAAAACACGCAAAAATATAAATGACAAAATGCAAGTATTGAAATCAAAAATGCCCTTTGATAATGTAGGATTGAATCCAAATAGATTGTCAATTTTTGAAACTAGTGCTGAATTATATAAACCTTTAGAAAAAAAACCAGCCAATTTAAGGAATTCTCTTCACAACTTACGAAGGATGGAATCGTTTAAAAAGAAACCTGTTTTACTCTCACTAACACCAGATAAATCGACGGATATAATGCCCGAAATAAGTAAACCATCTTTACGATCGAACATAAAGAAAAAACTCGAGAGCCTGACAAATGAATTGAGCTCCAATTCTAATATAGGATCTACAGGTATTAATCGTCCTAAAAGTTACCAAACTAAAACAGCAATTGCAAATCGTAGCAAACTAAAACCATTAAAAGAAAATAAAATAATTATACGTCCAGACCCCATTAAGTCTAATAAAAGTCCCACTCTTCAAATGAACCAACTTAAGTCTAGGATTCCAAATTTGCCAAAACTACCTAGAAAACCGAGTATTAAATCTAATTTAGAATCGTATGAGCCAAAGGTTTTAGCAAATAACGATTTTAAATCTAAGATACCATATTCTGATTTAAATTTGAAAGGACAAAAAATAGGAAACAATCCGTACTCAGTTGATGAATTTGCAGTGCCGCAAAGTATAAAAAATAATAAAAATATTTTAAAAGCAAAACAAAAGACTTTAGTATTGCCTAAGTTGAAAAATGCTTTGCCCGCAAAAAACTCAAATCAAGATACAAATCAATTAACGAGAACTGAAAAAAATGTAG
Source organism: Morpho achilles (assembly GCA_947086495.1). NCBI lineage: Eukaryota > Metazoa > Arthropoda > Insecta > Lepidoptera > Nymphalidae > Morpho > Morpho achilles. Next base: position 9,932,679 of record CAMTZB010000024.1, read on the forward strand.
ATGGAACTCTATCAGCTTCTAATAATATCGATTTGTTTTCTACAGCCGCCGAACCATTGAAAGAAAATACCTCGTACAAATGTAAAATGGTTTGTATTAAGGATATCTTAGAAGTCACATAAATCAAAATTACCTATATCGAAACCCAAAGAATATCACATAACATGGATAAATACTTTTTTAATCCATTACTTTAAGGTAATTTGTATGTATATATAGATGTAATTATGGTTATTGTAAATAAATAAAATACGATTCTGCATAAAATTTGTAAATATTTAAATAAGACAGCTAATTTTGTACATCATTTTTTTTAATAAACGCCATTCAACTTGTTTGTTCTAATCATTGTCTTCATAATAGTATCACTACATATTATAAAACAAAGTCGCATTCTTTGTCCATATTCCCTATGTATGCATAAAACTTTAAAACTACGCAACAGATTTTGATGCGGTTTTTTTATTAGATTAGATTAGTGATTCCAGAGGAAGGTTTGTACGTATAATAATATTCAATACGGAGTAGAGAAATACTGTAATTTTTGAGGTTTCTGTAAATAATTACATTTTTTTCCACTTACATTGCAAACGCAGGCTAAACCCTGCGAGATTTATCAAAATAATGTACTAAGTATTTGTACACCTTGAAAAGGTCTACAGAAAAGTCCGGGATGGTATATGTCTATCTCTTATGGATAGCCCACTATAGCATTTTTTGTCATTTACGCAATTTCATTGAAGCAATTTTTATACAATACAGCATTAATCCTTATCCAATTAAGTACCTTAAATAAATAGTTGATTTAATATAGATCAATATGGCCGTTTACAGCATGTAATTTAAGGGAATATTTTCGGAGATATCACAGATTTAAAATCCCGCGAGGGGGCCGCGCTTCGACCTATAGCACTTCAAATTTAGCAGCGATCGGACGCGCAACTGTCGCTCTTTTAAGAGTTTGTTTAAAGACATTCCGTAATTATTTGTAAAAATAAAATACATAGGGAAAATGTAAAAGTAAATAAGTAAAAATGTATGAATGTCTATATGAATTTAGATATTCCAAAGATGGCAGGAAACATAGAGCTATAACAGTAGAGTAGGAGAGCCACCCTGAAATGACAATAAAGAGAGAGCAAATGAGATGAGTAGATTAGATGATTAGATTAATCAAAGATATGAGTTTCATCTTCTTCTCTAATTATAACTCTCTAATTATAATAACTCCATGTTATATGCTTGAAAGTCAATACAACTTATTACATATTAACTATTCTACCAATTTTTTTTTTAAGTTTAAGTGTTTTAAACAACTTATAGCCCAACCAACTTAAACCATGTCCTAAAAAAGTAGAGTTACTATCCCATTACTGGACATAGGCGTCCTCTCTATGTTTCTGGAAAGAAGGGTTGGAGCTAACACCCACAACGCTGCTCAAATACGGATTGGTAGGTTACACATATGCGCAGAATTCTCAGAGATATGCAGGTTTTTTCACGATGTTTTCCTTCACCGAAAGCGTGTGTTAAATTGCAGTTATCAATTAGACACATATGTTTTAATTGAAAAACTCATTAGTGCCTGCCCGGGGCTCGAACTCGTGACCCTCTCGAACGAGTCGCAGGGTCTGGCAACTTCCAAGCTTCATAAAACCAAATCGTAAACAGATATAAATAAATCAGTATACTTTGTACTATGACAAATAAAATGCGCTAACAATGTCTTCCCAAGTAATATAAATATTTTTTTGTCATCTGATTAGAAAGAGAGACGATACAATTTTACATTTTAAAGTGTGAGGTATTTGTTTAAATTAATTGAGCGTATTTTTTTCTATTACGGAACTCTAAAAGTAACGGTAATACCGATACCATCGAGAATTTCGATAAAGTTCTCAATTTACGGCTCATCAACATGTGTTATCATTTCACAGCGCTATTGTTTGGTGTTCAGTTCGCGGGTTAAGTTCATATGACATGCTAGTCATGAAGTTATCTATAATTATTATTTTTTTATTTATACATAGCAAGAGTTACTGCGCGGGTAAGTTATTCAACATACATTAAAAAAAACTAATTTTTAGACAAATCTTCCTATTATATTGAACGAATAATATATTGGTCCCGCTTCGGGTATATTGTATTCCTTCAAGTACTCTGTTTTTTCTGCAAAAAAACTGCTTTTATCCCTGTAAATCGGTAGGTATTGTTTAACTGGACCATATTTACGAACGTTTATTGATTCTGTTTTTTTTATAGCCTACACAATATACATCTATAACATTTATGTATAGAAAAACATTTATGCCTTTCGACTGGAAATGTTTTAGTAGCATCTTAAAAGTTGCCAAAATCTCTTATTAATGTGGTGACAAAAACTTTTGAGTTCCTACGTTCAATTATTATGTTGATAAGGGAATGATTTTCAAAAGAAAGGAGATCAAAATATTTTTTTGGTTACGGAGATCCGCCCAAAGTTTTTATCCTGTGAAAATTTCGATCTAACTTAATTTAGAATTACTAATATAAGTCTCAACAGGTTAGGTAAGTCTACATTAAGTAGTCCAAAAAATCCTTATATACTGATTAATCCCTTAAGTATATTTTGGTTTTTTTATTTGATGTGCGACGATCGTCGAGCATGCTTGTATATTTTGTTGTTGTGTTATTTTATCAAACAGCCATGAAAAATAATGAGCTACGTATCTGTCATGTCCTCTTCTTTCTGTAGTATTGTATATATGTAGTTGCAAAAAGAGAAATAGTAATAATGCCTTTTCTTTATATGACTTTGTTGATTTAAGTGGCATGACGTCTAGCCGGCAGCCGCTCGTAAATTCAATATCTGAGTGCATCTAATAAGTGTAATTTAATACTTTACATCGTTAATCCACGACCACTCTGAATTCAGAGCGTTGGTTTTAAATAAGACGTTACCTAAGTACCATTCACAAAAATATTAAGACAACTGTACAATACAAGCCACAATCATTGTGTAATAAAAACACTACATCATTTTGAAATATCGAGAAAATCAACTTACAGTATATTTTTACGTAGAAACATACAAAATTAATGTTAAAAGTATTTTTTAACCTAATTCCTATTGTAAATAGAAATTGTTGACACGTGTTTAAAGTATTACACGCTGTGCAATAATCTGATGAATTTGACCTACATGTTCAGCCGGGAATACAATACCAGTTAATAATACTGTTCTTAAAGGTTTAAATGATCAGTCTTTAGTATCATAATCTGAACCTAATTCTGTGGCCAAAGTTAAATAGGTGTATATTTCGAGTATGTTTTCAGTTATAGTCTATAAATAATGTTTTTTTTATTTATAACATGAATACCTAATTAACCGCATATTTATTTACAATTAAGCTTCTTAAAACATTATAGAACATCTTCCCGCCCTTAAAACATTATAGAACATAAAAAAATTAATACGATATACAGTATTTTGTGGAATTTTAATAAATTTACAGCGAGAAGGAATCTCGTAACTTTTATTTTTATAATACGTTTTTTTTGTTTTCCTTATTTTAAAGTGACGATTATACACAGATGTCAATACAGATATACTGGGAGACTTAAGTACTTACTTATCACTACATATTATAAAACAAAGTCCATATTTCCGTATGTACGCATAAAACTTTAAAACTACGCAACAGATTTTGATGCGGTTTTTTTTAATAGATAGAGTGATTCCAGAGGAAGGTTTGTACGTATAATAACATTCAATACGAAGTAGAGAAATAATGTAATTTTTGAGGTTTCTGTAAATAATTACATTTTTTTCCGCTTACATTGCAAACGCAGGCTAAACCCTACGAGATTTATCAAAATGATGTACTAAGTATTTGTACACCTTAAAAAGGTCTACAGAAAAGTCCGCGATGGTATATATCTATCTCTTATGGATAACCCACAATAGCAGTTTTTTTCATTTTCTTTTTACGAAAAATGATGCCTTATGTTCAAAGCAATTTTTATACAATACACCATTAATCCTTATCCAATTGAGTACCTTAAATAAATTGTTGATTTAATTTAGATCAATATTGCTGTTTACAGCATGTAATTTAAGTGAACATTTTCGGAGATATTACAGATTTAAAATCCCGCGAGGAGGCCGCGCTTAGACCTATAAGCACTTCGAATTTAGCAGCGACCGGAGGGGCAACTAAAATCTAAATGTCCTTCTTTCAAGTTTATATTGTCTAATGATAAGAATGCTATGAATGTTGTATGTAAAGACATTGTCTAATCAAATGTAAAATAAAATAAAAAATTCCAATACATAGTATAAAACAAAGTCGCATTCTCTGTCTGTCCCTATGTCCGTATATCCCTATGTATGCTTCAATCTTTAAAACTATGCAACAGATTTTGATGCGGTTTTTTTTAATAGATAGAGTGATTTTAGAGGAAGGTTTACATGTCTAATAATATTCAATATGGAGAAGAGAAATACTGTAATTTTTGAGGTTTCTAATGTGAAGTCGTAAATAATTACGTTTTTTTCCGCTTACATTGCAAACGCAGGCTAAACCCTACGAGATTTATCAAAATGATGTACTAAGTATTTGTACACCATGAAAAGGTCTACAGAAAAGTCCGCGATAGTATATGTTTATCTCTTATGGATAACCCACAATAGCAGTTTTTGTCATTTACTTTTTACGAAAAATGATGCCTTATGTTCAAAGCAATTTTTATACAATACAGCATTCATCCTTATCCAATTAAGAACCTTAAATATATTGTTTATTTAATATTGATCAATATGACCCTTTCAGCATGTAATTTAAATAAACAGTTTCGAAGATATTACAGATTTAAAATACAGGGGCCGCGCCGCGAGCCTATAAATAGCGCGTCGGAGGTAGCGGTTCGCCTCTCGGCGATGCTTCCGCGCTTGCCCGTCTTATCGGTGACGCTGTGAAAGCCATTAGGGCTAACAGCATTAGTCAAATTCGAAAAAAAAAAAAACGCGGTTCGCCCTTTAACCATTTGAATTTAGCAGCGATCAGACGCATTTATGATCGGAGCTCTCTAGCAAGGAAAATAACAATCACTATCACTTCATCATATTATAAAACAAAGTCAATATTTCCCTATGTATGCATAAAACTTTAAAACTACGCAACAGATTTTGATGCGGTTTTTTTAAATAGATAGAGTGATTCCAGAGGAATGTTTGTACGTATAATAACATTCAATACGGAGTAGAGAAATACTGTAATTTTTGAGGTTTCTGTAAATAATTACATTTTTTTCCGCTTACATTGCAAACGCAGGCTAAACTCTACGAGATTTATCAAAATAATGTACTAAGTATTTGAACACATTCAAAAGGTCTACAGAAATGTCCGGGATGGTATATGTCTATCGCTTATGGATAACCCACTAAAGCATTTTTTGTCGTTTACTTTTTACGAAAAATAATGCCTTATTTTTGAGGAAATTCTTATACAATAAAGCATTAATCCTCCTTTAAAGCATTAATCCTTATCCAATTAAGTACCTTAAATAAATAGTTGATTTAATATAGATCAATATGGCCGTTTACAGCATGTAATTTAAGTGAACATTTTCGGAGATATTACAGATTTAAAATGCCGTGAGGAAGCCGCGCTTCGCCATATAACACTTCGACTTTAGCAGCGATGTCGCTCTTTCAAGAGTTTGTTTAAAGACATTCTGTAATTAATTGTAAAAATAAAGTTAATAAGTAATATATATGCACTACATATGCACTATATGATTTTAGATATTCCAAAGATAGCAGGAAATCTTCTTGGTATAGGGAAAGGAAATTGTTTTTCTCCAAATTTAACGCTACGGCCACGGGCAGTAATGAATATATCAAAACAACTGGATCAATTTTAATCATTTTTTTTACACTGACTGACATGGGATATATATTTTATACCCGTGCGAAGCAGGGGCAGGCCGCTAGTGTAATATATATTAATTACGTATAATAGTTAAGATACTGCAATAAGAGAATTTTTTAAATGATAACTTATAAAACATAATTGACAGCAAGACCTTGATAAAATAACTTATCACTATCATTAATTTGCACACGAGCATCAATTTATAAAAGACAAAATGAAATACCATTAATTAATATTGCTCTATACCAAATTGATTGAGAAATACATTATTCCATGTTTACTATTAATTTTGTTTAATTTACTAACAGTGATTTTACTTTGTGAGTAAATTATTGAATCTTACTAGGGACTGTTAGCTAATATTATGTGTGTATCCAAAAAATTCTGCAGTACCATCATTTAACGCATAAGTTTTATTAATATCACCTTTTTGAAAAACTGTTGTTTTTGCGTCTTATAGAAAATTCTTGTGTCCATTAATTTTTTTTTTGTTATTTTCTCTATAGAGTCTCCGTGTAATTCAAGACAAATAGTCAATCAGTCGGTAGTTTGTGTATGCGATGAAACATATTGCGATGATATCATCAGATATCATCCTGCAGACGGAACGTATGTTATGTACACTTCATCTCAGGTAACTATACCCATTAATAAAGATTTATTTTTGATTGAGATCGTTTGCAGATTAATCCTTGCAAATGAAATATATTTTAAGATACTGAAAAATCCTAGTAATATGTAAAGGCTTTCTCTCAATTAAAGAGAGTAAATAAATGTAAGAATACGAATGGATATTAGACAATTAATTGTTTTTTTCCGATTATCTACTGATAAGGGAAAGCGCCTTCAAGTGCTCTTTGAAAGCATTCAAATAAGACAATAACAAATTGAAAATATTGTAGAAATATCCCTGGGAGAAACAGGTTCAATAATATTGTCTTCCTTCGCCTAAAAATATGAAACGAATTCATTACGTATCCAGTGTGTTTTGTTATAAATTAAATTTAAAAGAACAGTGTACCTAAATCATAAAAACAAACAATCACACGATATTTAAAATTCGAATAATTGGGATTTATTCCACTTTTATGTTACTTACTCATTTGTTGTATAATTTTCTAATTACATATATTTACTTTCAGAGTGGACTTCGTTTTCAAAAAAGCTTTGGCCCGATAATAGGAATCCGTAAGTTGTATATTTTAGGTAATTTTACCTAGTTTAATGTGTGTTGTGCAACAAAATCACAGAATGAGTAACTTAGTTGTACAATATTTATTGATAAATTTGAGAGCTAGTATCCTTTGTATTATTACCTATTCTATATCATACTATATCATCTGCTACCTTGATAAGCATGTGATCTATGATGAGTCATGATCTTCCTTATCCCACTCTAAATGGGGTCGGCACAACAAGTTATAAACATGCTGTCACATGATTTGGTTGCGTTTTTACGACCGGCCGCCTGCCTGACGTCAACTTACCTCAGTCGTATTTTAAGAGACCTCGGTTAGAAAGAGGATCGTCCATCCTACTAATCCGGATACCACACGGTGGGTCAACTTACCTTAATCGCCTTTTACGACACCTCGGTAAGAAATGAGGTTTGTCTATTCTACTCAGCCGTATACCACACGGTGGGTCAACTTACCTTAGTCGCCTTTTACGACACCTCGGTAAGAAATGAGGGTGGTACTATTCTATTCAGCCGGATACCACACGGCTAGTGGTCTATGATGAGTACAAGCATATAAAAATAGAAAAAGTGTGTCTGGATTTATTTTAAAAAGGAAGATTTTAAATATATGGCAGCACTAAATTGCTTTGCGCTTTTTTGTTAATGTGTTTCATAACAGAAAATTAATTTTACACGCTTTATAATAGTTTCATGATAATTTATGTATCTGATTCCTTTGAAAGTTATAGTATTATTGGGGAAAAATCGCGAGCCGTTTTATACCAGTACGTTTGTACGTTTTTTTCACAATAATACAAAATTAAAATTTCTTGTTCACTTTTTAGTTCGAAAGCGTGTATCTAGTGAATTAGACGGAAATAATAAACTCATCATCCTCCTGCCCTTATCCCACTCTAAGTGGGGTCGGCACAACAATTAAACATGTTGTCATATGATTTGGCTGCGTTTTTACGACCGGCCGCCTGCCTGACATCAACTTACCTTAGTCGTATTTTACGACACCTCGGTAAGAGAGGGTGGTCTATTCTACTAAACCGGATACCACACGGTGGGTCAACTTACCTAAGTCGCCTTTTACGACACCTCGGTAAGAAATGAGGTTTGTCTATTCTACTCAGCCGGATACCACACGGTGGGTCAACTTACCTTAGTCGCCTTTTACGACACCTCGGTAAGAAATGAGGGTGGTACTATTCTATTCAGCCGGATACCACACGGCTAGTGGTCTATGATGAATACAAGCATATAAAAGGAGAGAAAGTGTGTCTGGATTTATTTTAAAAGGAAGATTTTAAATATGGCAGCACTAAATTGCTTTGCGCTTTCTTGTTAATGTGTTTCATAACAGAAAATTAATTTTACACGCTTTATAATAGTTTCATCATTATTTATGTATCTGATTCCTTTGAAAGTTATAGTGTTATTGGGGAAAAATCGCGAGCCGCTTTGTACCAGTACGTTTGTACGTTTTTTTCACATTAATAAAAAATTAAAATTTCTTGTTCACTTTTTAGTTCGAAAGCGTGTATCTAGTGAATTAGACGGAAATAATAAACTCATCATCCTCCTGCCCTTATCCCACTCTAAGTGGGGTCGGCACATGTTATAAACATGTTGTCATATGATTTGGCTGCGTTTTTACGACCTGCCGCCTGCCTGACATCAACTTACCTTAGTCGTATTTTACGACACCTCGGTAAGAGAGGGTGGTCTATTCTACTAAACCGGATACCACACGGTGGGTCAACTTACCTTAGTCGCCTTTTACGACACCTCGGTAAGAAATGAGGTTGGTCTATTCTACTCAGCCGGATACCACACGGCGGGTAGTCTTACCTTAGTCGCCTTTTACGACACCTCGGTAAGAAAAGAGGGTGGTACTATTCTATTCAGCCAGATACCACACGGTGTAGACGGAAATAATAAACTATTGTAATCATAATAAAACCAAAATTTTCGTAATGTACTAATAAAACAATTAAACATTATAGACACTACGAAATTAATAAAGGTGAATTCCGTCCGATTTAGACATTAAGTACGTTTGTGAATTGGATTACATTATTCATTAAAGTCATGACGTTTAGTTAGCTAACCAAGGTTTAATGTCGTAAACGAATAAAGAAAGTTACATGTATAATTAAAATTCAATCTAGTAGTAATTATAATGACGTTTTATAGATATAGATGCAATTATTTATCTGGTTTTGTATCGTTATGAAAACAATTTTTAAACAATTTATAGCATTTAACGTTCTGCTGTGCACATTTTATAATACTCTAGTAGCTAATCATAATATTATTTTGCTATAATCTGCGATTAAAGAAAATCTATGCAATACTTAACGTAGAGTATACGCATGCACTGTAAACTAGCACCGCTAACACCGCACTACACTACTAGCATTGCATACATTCAATACCACAATCTTTATAATCTTTTCACCCCTTAAACAAAACATCTTCAAGAGATAGACTCGATGACAAAATCGATCTTGTTGTTGCGTTCCATGCATAAGAATAATACACTACTTTTAGCGTTATATAGATATTGTGTAATCGCGGATTATACCAAAATAATATTTACCATTATATAATAATACCATTTGAAGATACCTAATGAGAGAGTTTAGTTAGAAAATACAATATTATTGTACAACTTTGAATAATGTTATTCGGTTTTAATAAAATAGATAGAAATAAAATTTACCTAATGCTCTGCATTTTTTTTCTTTTTTTAATTGCATTTTTTATTTCTTTAAAAAAATTACCAGGCATATTTATGACTTGTTTAATTGCACGTCAGTTTACAGTGTCGATCACTTTTTTATATAGTTGATATTTGTAAACTGTTTAAAGATTATTTTCAGAAATGAGTAATGAACTTACTCTAAAAGTTGATGCTTCAATTCAATACCAACACATTCATGGTTTTGGTGGATCAGTAAGCGATGCTGCTGCTATTAACTGGAAAAGTCTGTCTCCTGTGCTGCAGGATCGTTTAATAAAGTAATATTTTATTGTTTCTTATAACATCTAAGTACCCCAACGACGTCATTTGTATTGTTTTAGAAGTCTTATTTAAAATTACGTTCAATTTGAAAGATAACTTTTGGGAAAATAAGTAAATTTCTATCTCCCGAAGTTTTATTCATTCCCGAAGTTTAGTTCATGTCGTAACCGAAATAATACCGAAATGTTAAAACTGCAAAATAATGTCTTAGTAAAATCTCTGCATTAAACAACATTATTTTGTACGAAAAAAAATATTTTTTATTCATTATTAAAAATTTTAAATAAACCTTAAATATTTATACTGATATAAATATTAATAATTATAAACTTGCATATTTATATTGATATAAATATAAATAATAATAAAAATTTGCCACTTTGTTTTGGTTGCTTTTGAAATAATCATATATGAATTGCTAAGTTCACTAAATTAATATAAACCCACAGAAAAAGCTGCATAAATAATTAGCTGCCCATGTTGTGGAAAAATTTCAGTATTAAGTAATATTAGATATATTAAATAATAATAATATTAAATATAAATATATAAATAATATTAGAGTTATTAAAGTAGAGTAGTGGAGACCTAATTTGGCAGGCCTGTAACTAAGAGAGTCGCAACAAATAATGAGAGGGAAGATGAAGATCATATCAAATCTTTGTCTAATCACACAAAAAAAGGGAGACATAATACGTCTCATTCGCTTTCTCTTTATAGCTCTTAAGACACATTTAATAATACTTTATCCCCTACTGCAGCTCTTACTTTGGTGAAAATGGTCTTGAATATAATATGGTGCGCACACCTATCGGAGGCTCCGATTTCTCGACTCGTCCCTATGCATATAATGACTATCCTTTAAATGACGTAAACCTCAGCAACTTTACATTTACCCCGGAGGATAAATTATATAAAGTAAGCAAAATCTTATATAATCTTAAAATTTTGTGAACATTTATGCTGGTCAAAATTAGGGTGAAACTTTCATCATCCTCCTGCCATTATCCCACTCTAAGTGGAGTCTGCACAACATGTTATAAATATGTTAATAACAACATAATTTTTTAAATGAATGTGGATGGATATATAACTAAAGAGAGGCCGGAAAAATATGGATAGATTGTGTGAAGAATGACATACGAGTAAAAGGAGCACAAAAGTTTACGAACGATAGAGAATGAAATTTAAAGTTGTATTGTGCCAATCCCAGTTAGAGCTGAATAAGAGTAAAAAAATGATCGAATGGGACGCCCAATTAGAGTAGGTCTTTGAGGCGGTCGATGCATCCGGTTCTCCCGATGCATCGATTTGCGGAGAGAGGGGCCACTTTTAGAGAGGTCCCGACCCGGAGGTAGCGCTCTCCGGGGTACAGCGCTGCTGTTCGCAGGGATAGGGGCAATGTGACAACCGTACCCTGTCCTTTCTACCAGTAGCCTGTTGAGCTCTGTCAGGTTTTTAGTCGATGAGAGTCCGACATACACGCCGTTCGTCCCGGTCGGGCGGTCATGACCATAACGGGTTGACAAAACAAAGGGTAATAAAATGATAATATTTACTAAAGATACGATTTCTTATCACAGTATATTATGTGCTCTTTATGTACATGTATATGCTTCTCTTTGACAGGCCCGTTGGCGCAGTGGGTAGTGACCCTGCCTTCAGCTCCGCGGGTCGCGGGTTTGATCCCCGCCGAGGGCCAACATTTTCTATAAATGAATTTGTTGGTCTTTGAGCCTGGGTGTATATTTGTATTTAAGTATGTATTTATAATTATATAAGTGTATATTCACCAGTTGTATCTACCATAACACAAGTATTAAGTTGCTTACTTTGGGGACAGACGACCGTGTGTGTAAGTGTCCCATATTATTTAAATTAAATACGTACAGTATTTATAATGAAATCTTACAATACGCAGTAGTTCACAAATTGTACCATTTTAAACAACTTCCAGATACCAATACTTAAAGCTATCATAAGAGTGGCTAAGACACCTGTTTACATAGTGGCAACCACCTGGTCACCTCCGGTCTGGATGAAAACTGACCCTACTTACGGCGGCCATAGTCAGCTCCTGCCTCAATATTACCAAACATATGCCGATTACCATTTAAAGTAGGTCATCAATTAAAATTAACGAGCATGTATATTTACATCATTTACCTGTAACAAAAAATGTAAAAGGGAGTGCATGTAACAGTTAAACATGTTTTTTCGCATTTGAAACAGTTGTCTTTAATGATTTGCGGTACTGGTTTATAGTTATTAGTATCATTAGAAAACCTGTATGTGGATTAACAATTCTTGAAATATGTGTTAGCGCACACTTTCTACAATAACACGATATAATAGGAATACCATAATTCCCGCTCAGAGATACACTTCTCTTGAATAACAAAGACTGTACGACACTGAAACGTCTCATCAATAGGAAGACTCCACCGGAAATAATAACGGCACAGTGTTGCCTTCATTTTATTCAAAAAGACTCTTGTTTCATGACTGTGTTGCTATAAAATACAAAGCCGAGATCATCGGCGACAACATATGAACCAACCACGCCAGCTTAGTGGGTCTTATCATCACCTCTTCTCAATAGTACGAGAATATACGAAGCAACTACTTTTGATTGTTTTTTTATAATTCTCCTGCCCTTATTCCACGCTAAGTGGGGTCAGCACAACATGTTGTCACAAGATTAGGCTACGTATTTTACGACCAACCGCATGGCTGACATCAATTTACCTTGGTTGTCTTTTACGACACCTCGGTCAGAAAGAGGGTTATATATTCTACTCAACCGGATACCACACAGCTTTTTAGATCGTTTTTCTTTATAACGGTAATTAATAAGGTCTTATTAAACACTTTCCTGTTTTTAAGAGAGGCACTTCTTTTTTTATAGATTTTTGGAGCTATACAATTCAACTGGCATATCCGTGTCGGCAATCACAACAACAAATGAACCCATTAACGGCATATTTGGTTTGGCAAGGTTCAACTCACTTGGATGGACTATGAGAAACATGGTATAATCGATTTGAAATAGGGACAAATAGGGAATTTCTGAAACATGCCCAGATACTAAATTAACAAGTTTTCTTTCATTATATAAATATTGATAAATTTAAAAACTCCCAACGCATAAAGATTTCTATAAAGTATTCAAAGGTACACGGATGTAGATTGTGAAAGAACCTATTGTAAAAGAAATCAATGTATGCTGATATAACATTTTTAACCAATGTTATTATGTACAAACATTAATTCGCCTATAATTAATAAACATAAATTAGGGTTGCCTAATTTATATGGTGAATATTTTTGTGACGTCAAAAATTCTTTTATATCCTACATACAACTTATGAATTTGATGGACTTATGAATGAAAGGAATTTTAAATAACCTTTTAAACGTAAACCTATTAATGACAGCCGAACAGTGTGCGTTTTGGACTCGTTAAGTTATTCACACCTGGTACGGATTTAATAGAAGGATTTATCCACCATTCTAGGGAAAGTGGATTGAAGAAAACCTGGGGCCAACAATTCGTAATTCGAATTTTAGAAACATAAACATACTCTCGTGCGACGATCAAAGAATAATATTACCTTTTTTAATAAAAGACGTAAGTAAAACCTATTTGTAAGTAATTATAAGTGTGTATGTATGTTTTTATAAGTGTAATGTCCTAACAGCTTTATATATAAATAAAGCTAAAACTGTTGGTCATTTTCAGTTCGAGACCTATCATCCAAAAGCGTTTGAATATATTGATGGTTTTGCAGTACATTATTATACAGACGCATTTGTCGCTCCCACACTATTTACATCGGTAACTAAATCGCATCCTAGTAAATTCATTTTATCTTCTGAAGCTTGTGAAGGTATGGTTATCTTTGTATGTACCTTTTTAAAGTTAATTTTTATGATTAAATCATTATCAAATAACACTTAGTTGTGAAAAAAAAGCATACGTATTGTCATTGCCGAAATAAATAGTATACCTATACTCGTATATTTCCTGAGGTCGATCGGTCATGACTTCACGCTTCACCTAAGGTGTCAACATTGATGAAGAATATTTATTTCATCGAACATTCACTACATATCGCTCGAAGCTAAAGTCCAACCTTAAATGAAGTACTGGGTAAGACGTTTTCTTCCGCGCTCGACAATATATCTGCGATGATCTTTTCTCAAAAAACTCAAAAAGCTGTTTGTATTTTGGCAATTGTTACTAACATTAGTTTTCAAAAGTTTATTTGAATGAACATTATTTTATTTTATTGTAAGTTTTGTGTGTTTTAATTGTAAGACCAGGCTGATCTGTAGGTTAGAAATTATGTACCTATGTAGTGTTTATAAACTAATGTTGTATGAATGTAGCACAGGCTCAAACACGCACTAACAAGTAACAACATGTCACTTCACGACCACACTCACCAAAGGCTATCGTGGTGCATCATGAGACTAGTGTGAGTTAGTGTAACTATGCTCATGTATGTATGACATATATGTGTCTTGTATATAAATGTACAAAGTACGTTACACACGTCAACCTGCATACACTACAACGTATATAAGCTTCTGACATTGTCATTTTTCAATCAATTTATACAAAATTTAAAAAAAACATATACCTATGCGCCGAAAATTCTAAACCTTTCCTATGGATGACTCTGTTATTGGAGAAAACCGTATGAAATTCGTCTAGTAGCTTTCGATTTTCTCGCGAACAGACAGAGAGACGCGACAGCAGACTTTGTTTAACAATATGCATCAATCTAAATATGTTCTTAATTTACAGGTTCTTATCCGTGGGAAAAAAATAAGGTCTTACTAGGATCATGGCAAAGAGCAATTTCATATACATTTGATATAATTGAGGTTAGATATTGAGTAAATTTCAGACTTTAGAGACTTAATCTTAGTTATCGTACGGTCAGAAATACAGCTAAAGATGTTCTAAAAGAAAAACTATTTTTTTTTCTGTCTACATTTATCAGTCTTTGTTTTCTTGGAGTTTTGGGATCTTAGAATTAAGTTATGTCTTAGAAATTAATAATAATATATATAGTGGCCACTTACACACACGGTCGTCCGTCCTCAAAGCAACTTTTAATTGTGTAATGGCTGACAGACAACTGGTAAATATATTTATACTAGCGGCCTGCCCCTGCTTCGCACGGGTATAAAATATATATAGCCCATGTCACTCAGTGAAAAAAAATTATTAAAATCAATCCAGTAGTTTTGATTTATTCATTACTGCCCGTGGCCCGCAAGGGTTAAATTTGGAGAAAAACAATTTCCTTCTCCCTATTCCAAGAAGATTTCCTGCTATCTTTGAATATCTAAATTCATATAGTACATTTTTACTTATTTACTTTTACATTTTCCCTATGTACTTTATTTTTACAATTAATTACAGAATGTCTTTAAACAAACTCTTGAAAGAGCGACATCCCTGCTAGAGTCGAAGCGCGGCGTCCTCACGGCATTTTAAATCTGTAATATCTCCGAAAATGTTCACTTAAATTACATGCTGTAAACAGCCATGTTGATCTATATTAAATCAACTATTTATTTAAGGTACTTAATTGGATAATGATTAATGCTGTATTGTATAAAAATTGCTTCAAAAATATGGCTTTATTTTTCGTAAAAAGTAAATGACTAAAAATGCTATAGTGGTTTATCCATAAGAGATAGACATATACCATCGCGAACTTTTCTGTAGACCTTTTCAAGGTGTACAAATACTTAGTACATTATTTTGATAAATCTCGTAGGGTTTAGCCTGCGTTTGCAATGTAAGCGGAAAAAAATGTAATTATTTACAGAAACCTCAAAAATTACAGTATTTATTATACGTACAAACCTTCCTCTGGAATCACTCTATCTATTAAAAAAAAACTGCATCAAAATCTGTTGCGTAGTTTTAAAGTTTTATGCGTACATAGGGATATATCGACAAAGAATGCAACTTTGTTTTATAATATGTAGTGATACTTACAGAAACATAAATAATAAAACATAATAATAATAAAAACATAAATATATACAGAAAATGTTGGTCCTGGGCGGGAATCGAACCCGCGACTCGTGGAGCTGAAAGCAGGGTCGCTACAAACTGCGGCAAGGGGTTGTCATTAATCTTTGTTGTGTTAGAATGCTACAAAACCCTCGTAGACTGTGTGTGTGTGTGTACAAAAATATTTCTACGACTTAAAATGTGTCTATCTACTGCATTAATATAAAATACTAAGGGTAATTTTAAAAGCATCATCAAGTTTAAAAAAAGGCGTCGTCAAAAAGTCACACTTATTCCACGTAAAGTAATGTAGCAATCACAGAGGCTGCAACTTAACTTGGTTTCGTAGAACTTGGTATATGTCCAGATGACCAAAGTTAAATCAGTGGCGTAGCTAGGTAACCAAAGGCGGGGCAAAAAATAAACTGATATAAAAAAACTTTTTAAAATTGTTCCCTATTCGTCATGTTCTTGAATGTTATTGTACGTACTGCAGATTTGTTATAATACAGATTCTTCGTACTCCAGATTCATCGTAGTACAGTCGACTCCAAAATAAATTAAAAAACCAATTATAAATTCTCTGATTGAATTTCTTTTAATCTGTATTTATTCAAATAAATTACCGTTATTAAAGTTGAGTTCCTTGAACTTTGTTTATTTACTTGTATATTCTGAATATGCGATTTCAATGTATAGTTTGTAAGTCAGAGTTCAAAAATTCCTCAAATTTGGGGGCTCTGTTCCGACTTGTCCTACGGCAGCTGAGCCACTGAGTGGAATCCGATCGAATTTTCAAGTTAAAATAGTTTTTATTACAATACTTCATTGTTTTTAGGGTAAGTTTATTTAGGATCTTATTTGATGGCATTTAGGAAGTGTTTTATGTGTTTTAGGATTTAAACTACAACCTAGTAGGATGGATTGATTGGAATTTATGTTTGAACACGCAAGGAGGGCCCTCCTGGGCGTCTAATTTCGTCGACTCTCCTGTTATTGTGGACAAAGACCGTCAAGAGTTCGTCAAACAGCCAATGTTCTACGCAATGGGTCATTTCTCAAAATTCATACCCCGAGGTTCAGTGAGGATTGATCTGATTGAATATAATTATATCCTGCCCTCAAATTTGAAACACGTCGCAGTTATTACACCAAGAAATACAATTGTTGTTGTAATATACAATAAGTAAGTAAGATTTACTGATGTATTTCATCTACCAAATATGTGCTTAATGTCAATCAAGTATTAGATAGGAGAGTAGATAGCTCCATACCGCTTTGGAGCAGTGTGGTAGGTCTTAGCTCCAACCCTTATCTCCAAAAATGGAAAGAGGAGGCCTATGCGCAGCAGTGGTATAGTAACAGACCGTTACCTTACCTATTAGATAGCTATGTACTTAGAAACTAATATTTTATACATAATAGTCTTATTCTTTATTTTTCCTCGACATTTCATTTAAATTGACTCATCATATATAATAAGGATAACATATTGAGTGCCAGTGCATACCAATAGTGGACAATATGACAACTGTAAAATTTATTTTTACGGATTTTTATATATTTCCGGTATACATGAACTTTTTCAGTTTGTTCTTATAACATGCCATATTGTAATCTAGTATATAAAAATTAATGTTTGTGTGTATGTCCTTTATACACTCCGAAACGGCTAGAACGTTTTCTTTAATGAAATTTTTAGACAATCTTT
Organism: Morpho achilles; assembly: GCA_947086495.1. NCBI lineage: Eukaryota > Metazoa > Arthropoda > Insecta > Lepidoptera > Nymphalidae > Morpho > Morpho achilles. The sequence continues at coordinate 9,950,559 of CAMTZB010000024.1, forward strand.
GTAATAACTACGCAGATTTTGTAAAGTTTGGTGGCGATCGTATTCAAAATTCAAAATTCAAATTCAACCAGAGTGGGTCACAGCAACCTGTGACCGGACAACTTTTCGTATTATAAATATTGATTTATATTTTATTGATTTATTGTGTAATCAAGAAACTAAAATCTTTTTTGATGGTATAAAATATAAACAATGATGGTATAAATATACTATTGTTTTGTTTTGTATATTTACAGCGGTAATGCAAGAACCATCATCGTGCAAAATGAAAACCAGCAAGTCACATTATATTTAGAAGCCCATTCAATAAACACGGTAGAATTTCCACATATATTAACTGTATTTCCTGAGGTTAAGAAGTAAGAGCTGAGATGAAAATATCAAGTGGTCAATTTTCGATATTTTAAATTATTTTTTATATTTCAGTCATAATATTGATGTAAATATGCTGTGTACGTGAGAATTTTATGTTAATGCATTGATTATGTTAATTAAAAAAGAAAGTAGTTTTATTAAAAAAAAGGTGATGTGTTTGATCATTATTGTATTTTTATCCCATATTTATTGTATTTGAGCATCAAAATAGTCCCAATGATTCCAATATGTTATTACTACTATTTTTTCGTTTACAATTTTGTATCTGAAGAACTTCGTAGTATGTAACTTTATAATTATGTTTATCGTCTTATTTTCAAGATAAGATAACGGATTTTATTCTTTCCAATTTAACGGTTGATTTAGTAACTGAAAAATAAGGTAAGGTCGGGCTAACCGTAATAAGACGTGAGTACGTATAGCAAGTCTTTATACATTAACTATGGTACATATAGCTAAAAGGAAATAATTTATATCTTAAATCTATGTCCCAGACTCCTATAAATGATCATAGAGTTATTATACTACACTAGGCGAGTCATAGGTAGGCCTGTAAGTGAGTGTCGCAACAAATAATAGGAGGGAAGATGAAACTCATATACTAATCCTTGTTTAATCACACAAAAAAGAGACAGATAATAAGTCTCATTTGGTTTCTCTTTGTTGTCGACACTTTAGGCTGACCTCTCTAACTAGAGTAGTGGTCAGTTATTAAACTTAATAACTCTGTGTTATGATTAGATCATAAAGACAAGATCCCAGATCACGAACACATTTTATGATAAATTAATACCTTATGATAAATTTGTCTGTGGTTACTGATCTGTTATCTAGTTCTAGTCTGTGTTGTCTTATTTCTGAACAATAAATAAATTATGGCGAATTGTAAAGAAGAATTAGCTGTATTGGCTTATCAGAACTATTTGAATAAAGATTTCACATCAGTTTTACAGAATCTGACAGAATTAGAATCTATAACACCCAACAATATAACTCTATTAAATCGTATACAACACAACAAGGCTGTTGCAGAATTTGAAGCAAGTGGCTTAAAGTATGTTGTGAAATTTAAAAATTCTATTTGTCATATATCAAACCTTACCTTTCCAGAGGTTGATACGAAAGATTTCAGCATGCCATGTTTGTTATACAATTATGCAGTAATTCTGTATCACTCTAGATATTATTACCAGTGTACCGTCATTTTGGAGAAACTATTAACAAGTAAGAATATTAAAGACATAAAATTGCATCATCAAATTATATTGCTGCTACTTGAATCTACACTATGTAGACGTACATATGAAAAGACACTTGAAATTGCAAAAAATTATGGTGATTCCCTAAAATCCAACAATGAAGTCAGTGACCTTTATGAAAGGCTGATTTCAAGAGCACAGCTATATTTGGGATATAAAATTAAACTAAAACCAGATTCAATTGAGAATATTTTTATTATAGCCCAACAAAAGTATCTTAATGGTGATGTTATCGATTCTGCTAACACATTAGGCCAATATAGAACAATGAAATATGATTATGATCTTAAAAGTCAAGGAGAAGATATTTGGGCAGCTATCAATAATAACCTTGGAGTTATATATCTATCAATAAAGAAACCATATTTGGCATCAAAGTATTTTCAACATGCTGTTAAAGAACATTTTAAAGCTATGGAAAATGAGGATAGTGATATGTTAATAGTATGTAAAGACAGGCCACTGTATGTTTATAACTTGGGCTTAGCATTACTTGCTGCAAACAATTGTGAAGGAGCGTTTGAGTGTTTAGTCGAAGCAGCCAGACACTATCCCAATAATCCCAGAATTTGGTTAAGACTTGCAGAAAGCTGTGTCAAAAAATGTTGTAATGAAGAAGCTCAACCATTTACAGTCAAAAAATTAGGAAGTGGACCACATACAAGAGTTTTGCTGATTAAAGAAAATAAGGAGAAATACCCTGTATCTGGTGATTCATTTGCTATACCTTCACTATCACTAGAGTTTGCCGCTCTTTGTTTAAAAAATGCTATTACTCTGCTGCCAGATCAAGACATGTCATTGAACACACCTGTTACGTTAATTCAAGCTCCTCCTGGCCCACCGATTAATTGGAAACAAAGATGTGATTTGAAAAATTCAATTTTAGTTCTGCAAAGTTATATTTTTCTGCATTTACAAGATCCTTTGTCAGCTCTTATGAGTGCTAATGAGTTGTTAGCTCAATCAGATGCTACAAATGGTCAAAAAGCATGGGCACATATTTATGCTGCAGAAGCATTAATAAATCTTGATAAAATAACTGATGCAGTAGACCATTTGCATCCACCTATGATTCATGACTTAGTTTCTGTTTTGCCCTATCAAATGCGAGATATGATTGCTGTTTCTGTGTGGGCAAAAGCTGCAGTATGTCACATTTTAAGAGGAGATTTAATAACTGCTAGGAAAATCTTACTACAGATCAATTCACCTAGAGTTTTACCACTTCAAATGTACTTAGAAATTTGTACTGGGAATATAGAAAATTGTCACACAATTTTGCGCAAAATACGCACCTCTAATACACCTTGATATAAATATAAAATGTTATTAAATATTTTCCTAGATGTTTTGTTTTAGTCCCTAGTTTAGTTTTGATATATTATCCCCAATAAGAAAATGGAGTAAATAAGTTTTTTTTAGTTGTTAGTAGTCTATGCTAAAAAAAAAGTAAGTTGCAGCCTATTACTATCCCACTGCTGAGAAATGAGAATAGGCCTCTTCTCTCCGCGTTAAGAAAGAAGGTTTGGAACTATGACCTACCACGCTGCTCGAGTGTGGATTGGTAGGTTACACATATCTCCAAAATTCTCTATAAAGATATGCAGGTTTCCACACGATGTTTTACTTCACCGCAAAAGGTTACACAGCGGTACCGCTGGGCTACCACAGCTTCACCGTCTATGCTATAAACTAGTGTAATATATATATATCGATACTGATAATTATTTATTAATGAGGAATGAGGAAAAAAAATGGACCATACACCAATCAAGTATTTCTATATACCAATGCATATAGACATACTTGATTGTTGTATGGTCCATTTTTTTGTTATGATTAGCATGTTATGATTAGCATAGATTACTAACTATAAAAGTCACTAGTATGGTGTTTTATCAATAGTCAGTATTCTATCTCTATGGTGTTGAGTACGATAGATAATATATATAGTACACACTATAATTATTATCCTATATATATAGTGTATTATCTATGATTATAAGATTGAGACTTGAGTACCATAGACTATATACTTGAGTACTTTATAAATTGTAATTGTAATTGAAATTGTAAATTGTTATCCGATTTTCCTAATTGGTTGCCTGGATTAATATCATAAAATATAAGTATGTGATGATTGTCTTATTAAGTTATTAATGATTGATTGAATAAAATGTATTACAAAGAAAAATAAAGCTTTTGAAATTTTCTTTAAATAATGAACAGACGATCAACACTTCTAATTTCCGTGACTGTAGTGTTGACATATTTTTCCTTAATCATTTTTATGCTGCGCCCTTTACAAAGCGGCAGGATAAGATTTAGTTCTAATATGGGGTTAAACCATCTGAGTATGCGGGAGACACCACGAGTTAGCTGGTGTAAGGAATTGAGATGGCGCTCTCCGCCCTCAGCTCATGTCGTAGCCCTCGTATCATATCCAGGAAGTGGAAACACTTGGCTACGATATCTCTTACAACAAGTTACAGGTAATTAGTTTTACCTCTCTTTAGTTACCATCAAGACTAGCATATTACTTAAAAAATTCTTGAGATGTTCTGTCATCTGTGAAAGTGTAAAAAACCCATTTTTTTTATATTTTCTTATACTGCTAAAAGATGTTAATAATGAGTTTCAGTAATACCCAACATATTAAAATTTTGCTAGTGTGAATATTCAGTTGTCTAATAACTTTCCAGGAATTTTAACTGGTTCAATATACATGGATTATGGGCTTCGTATGCATGGTTTCCCAGCAGAAAATGTAACCGATGGTTCAGTACTAGTTGTTAAAACTCATGAGGCACCTCCCATAGACACTGATAAATTTCAGTCTGCAATTCTCCTTATCAGAAATCCCAGAGATGCCATTCTGGTAAGTCCATGTGTCTTATAATTTTTTATTGTAATGTATTTGTTCTAGTTCCATTTAGTTGGGGGGCTATAGGAATGGTAGAACCCCTCTAAATTGGAGACTTAGCCTAAATAAAGTCACAGTGAACAACTGGATGCAAGCAGCACAGAATTGTGTGACCTTAAAAATATTTAAGCAATCTATGTTCAACAACGAACAATCTTCAATTCAGAAAGAAAAAGATAAGCCTGCAATGTATTAAAAAAGTAAAATAAAAAAAATATGTAAAATGATACTTTACTGGCCAATTGGTGCAGATAGCAATTACCCTTTTAATGGGTTTGATTCCCGCAGAGGAGCCTGGTGACCTGTCACATAATACCAGTATTAATTTACTTTGGGGACAGATGACTGTGTAATTGTATTATACTCATATCAAATATTTATTATACTCATATCAATATTTTCCTTAAAACATAGGGTGAACTTTCTGTAGACAAGATGCTATGCTAATAATGAGTACAGTTTATTAAATGTGAACTGATAGAGTTAAGTTAATAATAGTGTCTCTATTAGCTGATAACATTAATTTATATTTAGCATGGAACTGAACACTAAAAAAAGTTGTTATTTTTTGTTTTGTGCTATGCCTTCGATGTATTATCTGCTTTATATAATGTAAATCATAAAAACTCCAACTTTACATTCAACACTTGCAGCCCCAGCATTCGGGGAAGGGGGTGGGTGGTTGCTGTATATTAAGGGATGTGACCCAGGGTGATGAAAAATTAGGAAATGTTAATAAAATTAGTTAAGATGCAGTCTGCTGCAGGGGGACATTTCTCTGTCCAGCTTCACCACTGATTTAGGACCTAAAGGAATTTTAAGTTTATATGAGGCTAACATAATCTCAACTAATTGATAGTTATTGTTTCTGAGTTCAAATCCAAAGAACCAAATTCAAAGCCAAAAATTTCAAAGTCAAAAGTAATAAATATTAATTGTGCTCCAATATTTCCCATTTTATTTATAAATTTTGTATCATTATGATCCAATCTCGAAGATGAACACTGTTACAAAGCCAGAGTTGTTAAATTAACAAGGCTGATTTTGTAGTAGAAAATTTTTAATCTTAATTTAATTCAAATAAATAATTTTAAAATAAAATAATACCATTAAATTAATCTTACATTTCCTCTAATGCTATCTTATTGTCTTAAAGTAATATTAAATAAATTAGTTTTGAGATAAAAGAACATGTTAAATCATAAACAAAAACATATTATGTATGGACATGAGATAAAGGAGTAGTTTACATATGTGAATTTATTTTTTCTATGCTTTTTTTGTTTTAGCATCATCAATATTGTTCATGCTCTGTGTAGATGCTTTAACAATATAAAAATGCTTCAGCACATGCTGTCTTCGTGGTGGTAATTATTTAATTTTTGTTTATTTATTGATTGCACTTTTTGTTTATTTCACTTCTCATATAAGCTGTATGAAAAATGCAAGGTGCTTGCAACATACATAGCTTAGTTATACAAATCATGTAACTACATGTACAAACTAGTTTCAACAATGAATCTAGTAATATGCTCAAGTTAAAAGTTTTAACAACTGATTGCTTGATAAAAGATACTTTAAAACATGTAAGGATGCCTGAGCTTAGCAAAAAAATGTGGAATATAAGCCCAGATTGATTTAATCATCATCCTTCTGACCTTTTCCCACTCCGGATGGGCACAACATGTTATAAACATGTTGTCACATAGTTTGGCTACATATTTTGCAACCGGCCGCCTGCCTGACGTCTACTTACCACATGGCGGATTTCATAGAATGAGATAAAGTTATCTATATAATACTCATATAAAATTTTCCCTGTTTCGAATTTAATCCATTGATGAATTTTGTTCTCTAATTCTTTGAGTCAAAATATAAAAGTAAAGTAAAGTAGTGGCCTATTACTTTCCCACTGCTGGGAATAGGTCTCTTCTCTCCGTTTATGCAGAGTAAGGTTGGAGTTAAGACCTACCACGTTGCTCCAATGTGGGTAGGTTACACATATCTCCAGAATTTTCTAGAGATATGCAGGTTTCCATGTTTTCTTTCGAAAAGCGTGTGAAAAATTGCAATTATCAATTAGACACATAAGTTTTTACAGAAAAAGTCATTGGTGTCTGCCTGGGTTCGAACCCGTGACCTCCTCGAAAGAGTCGCACGGTCTTACCACTGGGCTACCACAGCACTTGATTCAAAATATACTCAGTTATAAAGTTTTCATAGTAAGAAATGAACTATCCTATTTTTTATGATTGGATAATGATCTTAAATGTGTGTCTTAAAGACATAGTGGTATGAAAAATTCAATTTAGGTTCCCAATTAAGTTAAACATTTATTGTAATAATGTAAATGTAATATTTTATGTATTAAACATTTATGTTAGACCCCTACTAAAGTTTCATACAAATCTGTTTAGATATTTGAACGTTATTGCTGTATAAATACGCAAAGGCACTCACAAACTTTTGCTTTATTAATGTTAGTATCATAAGTTTCATTTTCATTTAATTGCATATTTTTGTTTTATATTGTATAATTAGCATTCCTTGTAGAGAACCTTTCCCTTCTATTCGCTTCAGTGTAATAAATGCATTCACAGATAACTTTAAAGACACATTTTATTATTGAGAATATTCCAACCGCAACCATATAGGCATCAATATAAACTTAACCTTCTACATTTTAGGCTGATTTCAATAGACTACACAAAGGACACATCGGAACTGCCCCAAAATCTGCATTTAAACGGAAATCTCATGAGCAAAAAAGATCTGGTAAGTGAATTTACTGCTAAAGTACTATGCCCACCACGTCTTCGCGCTGTCTTACACGTTCCCAAGTAGCAATAAGTGATACTACCGCTGCGCAGAAGCATATTATGTAAGACGTTGGGCCCTACATCTTTTTTTCTCCAAGGTTTTCTAAGTAAAAGTTTCCTGTTCCCGTTCCGCAGCACCTTGGGTCGGTTGGTTTTGGTCGTCTATTTGTATAGCTTAATCTTTAGTATGGATTCCCCATATCGTTTTCTTTGTAGACTCGACTACAGTAGGTCGCCGTGGTGTTAATTTGACGTGTAATTCACGAATACAGGACGATATATTAAAAATTCAGTAAACTGTAAAAATTCACTAACGGGCAACGTTCTTTACTTTAAATAAGTATTGTTGCAAGCATGTGCGTTACGTTCGCGGTCGTGAGTTGAAGAGCGATTACATATATATTTAGCCACCAAGCTTTGGCTCTGAGGTTACCCAAGTAGGTACGTAAGAATACAAAACAAATGATCTTAAATGGTTTAGTTGGGAACCTTGAAGCTATGGTTAACTAGCTATGCCACTGCTTAACTTTAAAACGAGATACACATACAGATATGTTCTTGGTTAAGTAAAAAATAGACACACACATGTATAAACATACTCAAACACACACGCACACACAGCCACTCATATGCACGAACCAAAAACATTCTCACTCTCTTATTTTTTATACTGTAACTGTTCACCGTAACGTTTAAAGTAACTGACGTACGGTTTACCGTGTGATCTACTTAGGACGCCAGCAATTTCCTTTTAAACAACTATATAACACGATAGAATAAAAAAAAGAAAACTAAGTATTGTTTTAATGTCTTAACATTATAGACGAAGATTAGTATTATATACTTGAAAGGTGGCCTGTAAATTGTGTTATTATTATTATCAAATAAAATTTATTATGTTATTATTATTAAAATATTGCTTGATTCTCCGCCGTGTGGAATCCGGTATCTGAATAGAATAGTACCATCCTCATTTCTTACCGAGGTGTCGTAAAAGGCGACTAAGGTAAGTCGACCCGCCGTGTGGTATACGGCAAAGTAGAATAGACCAACCTCATTTCTTACCGAGGTGTCGTAAAAGGCGACTAAGGTAAGTTGACCCACCGTGTGGGATCCGGTTTAGTAGAATAGACCACCCTCTTTCTTACCGAGGTGTCGTAAAAGGCGACTAAGGTAAGTTGACCCACCGTGTTGACCACCAACACAGCCAAATCATGTGACAGCATGTTTATAACATGTTGTGCCGACCCCACTTTGAGTGGGATAAGGGCAGGAAGATGATGATAGTTACTAATTAAACTATATGCGCTATATCGTACTTCAATCTAAGAACTGTTTCAGAATGGTCTAGCTACGTATACAGCCAGTTGTCCGTGTGGGAGTCGCTCCACCGGCTGTGGCTGTCCAAGTTCCAAGGGCCCGTGCACGTGATGTTTTACGAGCTGCTAGTCTGGGACACGAAAAATACGCTACAAGGGATACTAAACTTCCTGAACTATACTTATTCCGAGGTACCATTTTTATATTTGTAATTATAGTATCACAACAACACACAATCTTCACGCGAGTCATGAATAGAATTAGGAATAAAATGGAAGCTTATGAGCCACAAGAACAAGCTGCATTCAGAACTGGCTACAGCACAAGTGACCATTTGCATTCGGTTAAAACCCTCATTGAAAAGTGCAAAGAATATCAAAAGCCAATCATAATTACATTCGTAGATTACGAACAAGCGTTTGACTCCATTGAAACCTGGGCGGTCGTAAATGCATTGGCAGATTGTAGAATAGATGAGCGGTACATAGCCATGTTTAAATATCTCCAGAGACACGCAACGGCATGTGTGACCTTGCACAGGAAAACTGATAAGTTTTGCCTAGGAAGAAGAGTATGTCAAGGTGATACAATTTCCCCGAAACTATTTACTGCCACCCTCGAAAATATTTTTAAACAGCTTAACTGGGATAACAAGGGTATAAACGTCGACGGGGAAAATCTTACAAACCTACGTTTTGCAGACGACATAGTACTCTTTTCTGAGGACATAGGAGATATGTTGGTTATGATTAAGGACCTACAGAGAGAATCCGCCAAAGTAGGCCTCAAGGCTAATCAGATCAAAACCAAAATCATGACCAATATTTCAAATGTGTCGCCAAACAATCAACAGAGAAATTCCGTGTCGCCCAAAGAGCGATGGAAAGAGCAATGCTGGGCATAACTATACGAGACCGGAAAACTAATGAATGGGTACGCTCTAAGACCAAAGTCAAAGACGTAGTCACACTGATTGCCGAATGCAGGTGGAGATGGGCGGGACAGATAGCTCGCATGAATACAGGTCGTTGGACGCGAAAACTGCAGGAGTGGCGACCACGACCGCATACTCGACCGCGTGGTAGACCGCCAAAACGATGGAAGGATGACATCGTACGACACGCAGGCCATGATTGTATAAGAAAAGCTCAAGACCGTCGGGAATGGAGGAGTTTGGAGGAGGCGTACGTCCAATATTGGACTTTGAACGGGCCGCTATAGATAGAATTATAGTATCATCATCATCGTCCTGCCATTATTCCACTCTAAGTGGGTCGGCACAACATGTTATAAACATGCTGTCACATGATTTGGCTGCGTTTTTACGCCCGCCTGCCTGACGTAAACTAGCCTTAGTTGTATTTTACACCTCGGTAAGAAAGGGGGTGGTCTATTCTACTTAACCGGATACCACACGGTGAGTCAACTTACCTTAGTCGCCTTTTACGACACCTCGGTAAGAAATGATGGTGGTCTATTCTACTCAGCCGGATACCACACGACGGGTCGACTTACCTTAGTCGCCTTTAACGACACCCCGGTAAGAAATGATGGTGGTCTATTCTACTCAGCCGGATACCACACGACGGGTTGACTTACCTTAGTCGCCTTTAACGACACCCCGGTAAGAAATGAGGATGGTACTATTCTATTCAACCGGATACCACATGGCGTGTTTGTAATTATAGTATGTTTTACTTTTATATTTCAATAGATCTAACCGTCAAACCCTTAATCTGGTCTGACAACAGGCTACATAATAGACGAAATACTTTTTTGTTGCATCAATCATAACGCGGTTTATAGTTGTGTTCTCTATTGGTGTTCAAACATTTTTAACAATCCACAATTATGTTTAATAGTCCTGAATACCGAACGTAAATAGACACAAAATCGGCCTAGAATTATTGTATAAGCTTATGTTAAATTTTATTGTATACGTACGTTCAACACTATTCTAGTGTTAACATATAATATAACACTATTCCTGTGTTATGTTAAAATAGTTGTAAATACAATTGACACAAATTCAACAATGCGACACCAAAGCTACTGTTTTATATTATTTGATTATTGATGTTTGACATTTACAAATGAAGGGATCAGAATCAAAAATGGCTAAATCCTAAATTTTCATTTTACTTATTCAATTTTCAAAATATTCATTTCCTCAATTTTAATTATTTTGAATAGAGCTAGGTTTGTTTCTAACCCCCTCATATAGGATTTTGAAGATTTATTTTATATTAAAATTCTAAAATATTTTTGTAACCAGGAGGACATGAATTGCGCGGTGACTAATCGAGAAGGAATATACAGGCGTAAGAAGAAATATGAAAACTTTGATCCTTTCTCGCCAGAAATGTACTCGGCCATTAAGAAGATCCGTAAAAGAGTACTGCAATTGGTAACGCAATATAAAAACAAGCAAAATTACACATCACATTATCGAAGAATACCGTAGTTTAATAACCAAATAAGTTTATTGGAGTGTTGAGCGGTTGTGTAAGCGCAATGGTTAGATTAAGGCATGCAATGTTATATTTTACACTGCCAGTATCGCTCAAGTTTCTAAAAGAGGCTACATTATTAGAAAAATAATGTTCCAATAAACTTTTGTTTTAGTCATAGAATATAATTATTTATTTATACTTAAAAGCGAAGCGAATCTTGGCAACATAAGCAAAATAATGTTTACGTAATATTTTCGGATTACCTCATTTTTTTATGTTTCTCTAATTTTTTTTAGATAGTTTTTTTGGTAACAATATTAAAAAACAAAACTATTTCGGCGGTATTGTTAATATAAATCTTGGAATAAGAATGACACGATCTTTATAGTAATAAGATGTTAGTGTTACGAGAATAAAATAATATAGCTCCTAATTGTTACAAAAATAATAAATTAATATTTATTAACCAGTTCAGTATTATAGAAAAGTTAGTGTTGTGTAAATGAAATGCCAAAGTACAAGTTTCGATTAAAAGATTGTTATAATATTACAGATAGTTATAATAATAATGTTATTATTATAGATTCCTTTTTGGACGCTTAAAATTGTATTTCTGCTGTGTTTTGTATTTAATATCTAGGTGACGTAAAAAAAGGAAAAAAAATAGGATTTACGACTCACTTATCACCGACAAATAATATGACGATAATAATATCTTAATATATATGTACTTAAATGTATTTGATTTATATATTAGTTTAATTCCTGGCATATAGAGCCCCTTTCGCTAAATCTGAATACAGGCCTAACTGTGATATAATAAGCCTAAAATGTTTGGTTTAATTTTTTAAACCAATTGTTTATAACATCGAATATTTTATAATTACAATTTAAAGTTTTATAAACCAGTACGTATTATAAAATTATTGTTGTTTTAATATGACTTATATCTCCTAAATGTTAATATAAATCATCATCCTCCTGCCCTTATCCCACTCTAAGTGGGGTCGGCACAACATGTTATAAACATGTTGTCATATGATTTGGCTGCGTTTTTACGACCGGCCGCCTGCCTGACATCAACTTACCTTAGTCGTATTTTACGACACCTAGGTAAGAGAGGGTGGTCTATTCTACTAAACCGGATACCACACGGGTCAACTTACCTTAGTCGCCTTTTACGACACCTCGGTAAGAAATGAGGTTGGTCTATTCTACTCAGCCGGATACCACACGGCGGGTCGTCTTACCTTAGTCGCCTTTTACGACACCTCGGTAAGAAAAGAGGGTGGTACTATTTATTCTATTCAGCCGGATACCACACGGCGTAAATCTTAAATATATTTCATATATTTTGTTTAAATTTAAGTATATACAAAGTTTTCACAAACTGAATATTAAAATTTAGAGTATTTACTTATATTTTGAGGTATTATTATGTAATAATTTCTGTTGCATTTAAATTTTTAATTTAGTGACTAAAAGTGTGATTTTTTTTGGGAAAAATATGTTTCATTTTGTTTAGATAAATTGTGGATGTGATAATATCTTTTGATGTTTAAATTTTTTTTTTAAAGCTTATGACAGTTATTACGTCTTCACGTAGTATTTATAAGTGTTCACAAAGTTTTATATTTCTTTCGAATGCCCATTATAGATGTACCTACCCACTTTATTTACTTCTATTTTCTCAAATGAGTTAACAAAAAGCTAATTTATGTGCTATTTTAGTATGCTATACCAATATGATTAACAATAAATATGTCATGAAATATGTTTCTTTTTATTTCTTATATACCATAAGGAGGTAGTGAATACCAAATTACATATTTGACTTTTAGTTGCTAAATCAGAGTTTGTTATTTCTTGAAGTTGTACAAACAATTGGATACTATTTGTGCGACGAGACCATTTTTAAATTTACCACAGAATTCAAAATAAGGGATTTGTTAACTTTCCCTAAGTGGCCTTTCTACAGTTTGACAGCATTTAGTAGGTATCATCCATTTATACTTCATCAATGTTAGCTTTGGGGTACGCTGTTAAGACTCGAAGCCCACGAATTGCTAATACTTCACGCTAAAAGCAAAGTATCATCACGAATGCGCGCCTACTTTTTTAAGACCACAATGCTTCTGCAATTTTATTAAACTCATTTTCACGCTGATTTTGTAACGATTTTCTTCGATGATTTTTTGTAACGAAGTTGAAAAAAAGGAAAATGTGGAGAGGAAATAGAAAACAACGTTTGTAAAAACTAGCCTGGGATTTTAATTATTCTTGTGGGGTTGCTAATCTACGAGGTTGCGGTCCATCTCGTACATCCAAATTCCCACAAAACGTACATATTCATATGAAAGGGCGCGATTTGTGGAACGGTTAGTTCAATGATCAAATTTATAATATGTACCAATTTGTAGTCTGCTCCGATGGTAAATAATTTTGGTGTAAAAAATAAAATACTTAACAAAACTAAATATGCTTTATTTCATATTATGTCATTCATTGGTCACTAACAAGTTTGCACTTTGACAATGAACTTAAGTTACTCCGAGCTTCATTCTGTATATAAAATATATGCAAGTTTAACAATTCCCGGTGATAAACAAAACACACCCTATCATGCCCACTTTCAATAGAAATCGTCTTAACATAGATCTAAGATATGTAGATATAAACAAAATAAATATAACTAAAAATTAGACTTATAACAGTGTAAGTTAGATTAAATGAAAAACAATATATATTTTGTGCAAAAAGAAAGTAAATAAATTCAAATTTAGATGTATGTCAAAACGATTCTTAAGCCTACTGAAACCGTTCCATAGTATCATCCTATAACTCACTCAATTTATATCGACAATATTTAGTTTAAGTGTACTTAGATGAATATAACCTTGTCCAATCATTTGATTTCTTAATATTCCGTGATTATATTTTATTGCTTATCGTATTACAAAGGCAAATCGTATTACAAGTTACTTCCTTCTACCCGCATATAACTATTTAAATTATTGTTACTAACAATAATTCAATAAAATCAACAAGTACGCACCGCGACTGTTAAATAATCACCATAAATTTGTGTATCAACATGTTTTAAACTCTTATATATATTATTATTACCATATAAAAATTATCATCAATATCACAAATAAAATACAAGTTCGTAGTTATACTAATTCTTTTCGTAGGTAAATCGAATATACGACACATTGAGTATTTTGTACTAAAGTACTAGGAGGGTCTACTTACATAATATATCGTCAAACTTCACTCATTCCACCACTCAACGCTTCCGTATAATATTTAGCAACATATATTACACGCAGATTCTTACTCAGTGGATTCAAGAGGTAAACCTAGTACTTGGTACATACTTCAATTGAAGCGATTTTACTGTATACAATGACAGTTCAAAAAATTGTGGAACTGAAAAAGGTCGATATTTTAGTTTGTCTTATTTTATATAAAAGTTATGATAATGGCATGTAAATATACAAAGCAATAATTATAGTCATTAACTAGAATAAGGAAGTCAGCCTAGTATGTGCTGTATTATAATAATGTGAAAGGAAATGAGAGTGTATCCATCTGTCTCTTTTATGTGCGATTAGAAAAAGATAAGTATACGAATTTCATCTTTCTACTCATTCGTTGCGACACTCTCATTAACAGGCCTATGGCTTACCTACTCTAGTATAATAACTCTATGGAAATCATATATAGAAACACTAAGTTAGAATATACAAATCATATAGACTTATAAAGTCGATCATCGATAAAATTATAGCAGCATAACTACGTATTTACTAGGAATTAATCAATAGGCTTGGCCTACGGTGGCATATAAGTCTTTATTGCGCAAAATATGCGTTAGAAGAAATGAAATTTCAGTAAATGTCATGACGGAAAATGGTTATCTCTTTAACAAATATATCCTTTCCAATACTTTAATGCTCTTTTACTTTGAAGTGGAATTGAAACAATGTACATGTTTCGACGATTACAATTGGTATAGTGCTTATTTTAATCATTACATTTGAGTTATTATGTAAATAGGGTTGCCAACCATATTTTCTAATAAGGTATCCAACTTTATTTTTGTAAAACATACTTTGTCTTAAAAGGTTTGCAACTCAATGTATGAATAATATACGCATTATAATTAATATGACAAAGATTTTATTAATCGTATGGAAGTTTTTATATTTTGATATAGTATAAGATTACCTACATACCCATCAGAACCACGTACTGTCGTATTATCTAGCCACGAATTATCTAATGATTCAGTCTATTGTGGCATCGACAGTTTGGCTACCTTTAAGAATATCAGTGAGCATAGTCGGTAAAACAAAAATAAAATCAGACTTTACATGATGGACACTTGTCGACAACTATATCGCGACTACATAATCGATGTTTTAAATTTCCTTCGATACCTACATTATTCAACTACTGCCGACTTATCAAATTGTTTAACACTTTAAATAGTCCCGCTGTAAATTCACACTAATACATTTCGATATATATCCAAACTCCATTACTCTACCCCTATTGAAATTTCACCATACATTTTCCTAAAAAGATTTTAGCACAAATAAATATTACAAAATTGGAGTAACCTGTCATGATGTCATTAAAAATCCGATAAAGCATTCGCGTTCTTAAAAAAATAACGAAACAATATTAAAAGCAACGTTTAACGAAGCAGCTGACTAGTACAAATAAAATGTTGCCATGTAAATGAATAAAATTTACTGCTATCACTGACTTTCAATCAAATTGAATTGAAATATACGATTGAACAATATTCAGCGCCAAATTATCCGATACGAATTTTTCATTTATATGTAAAAGTCTGATAAAAAATTGAACCAAAATAGATTTGACCGCGAAAAATAACAAAGATCTGTTTTCTTTTCTCTGTAGCTTCCACTAATGGCTTCATTTATATTAAGGTTCATGTTAAACATATATTTTTGAAAAGTAAATCCAGTAAATAATTGACAAAATTAAATTCGAAAAAAGAACCTTGCACATGTTACTGCTAAACAGATGTAACAAAGATAGAATTTATGCAAACGATCAAAAGCTTATGACATGGTTTAATAAATATTAACTTATATGAATAGTCCCTAGGTACCAAGCAAGTATACGATGGACTTTGAAGATAATATATTTTGTAACTTTGAACAACCTTGATCTAAAATTGTACTTCGTAATTAAATTAAATGTTGCCATGAAATTTTCGTAAATTACTAAATAAGTTTTCGTGTACTGTACGGTATTTTCATCTTATAAAGATAAAAGTTTAAAATGGAATTATATTTTTCATTGAACAAATCTTCTTTTTTTGTTCTTTTATTAAGTTGCAAGAAAAGTTTTTGTTTCTAGCGTTTTAACTAGTTGGCTTTTTCCTATACTCTAATTATTGGAGGCTGAGGTAGTTAAGTAGGGACGGCCGATTTATACTAAATCGAATGTTCCTTATTATAGAAACCTATTTAAGCTAATATATGGAATCAGTTCCTTTAATGTAATGACAACAAAGTTCTCGTTTATGGTTCTAATTTATTTCCACCATTTAGAATTATAAAATTAGATACAAAGAAATTAATGCTGAAGTTCTTGATCAAAACTAGTAATCCTTTTTTCTACAGTGTTTTTCTACTAATGTTTGTACCATTTATAAAGTAGGCTTTCTATGGACTGAAATTCCATTAAGAGAAGCAACGCAAAGCTAATCTTTTTATATAAACCAGAATCAATATAATATATCATAATATCAAACTCAAGTTTAATAATACGTTTCGCATGAATATTTTAAAGACATTGTCATTGAGTAAAGATGGCAAATAGTATGAGAACCATAAATATATTAATCATGTTGTTATAACATTTTTTCACCAGACTGTGATATATTTTGATGAGTCAAAAACGCACGGATACAATATTATATAGGAAATTTGGCCAAAAGAATGTTTTTCGCCCCAATTCTAGCCTTTATTAGTTAAAATTTGAATTCTAGAAATGTTTAAATTGGTGTGCGTCTAATGAACGCAATATTATATTCTATGAAACGGTCAAGATTAGACCAAGGTTGGAAGATTAGGTTGTTAGCAGTCGAGAGAGTAGGTCAGTGGTAGTCGGCGAGGTCGGCGCGCGGACACGAGTGCGGTCACCGCAACGCGCGGCAACGGCGGCACACACGCACGGCGCCCATGTCGCCCCACGGACTCATCTCCGAACACGAGCCGCAGAATATACCACCGCAACGCCTGCAACCGACGGTCGTTTATCTTTAATATTTATATGAGTTAATCTTGTATGCATATATATGTATATATACAGTGCAAGACAAAAGTCTTCGAACAGTGCGTGTTGTCGGTGATGACATACGGATCCGAAACGTGGTCGCTGACTGTGGGCCTCATAAGAGGAGCGAGCTATGCTCGGAGTTTCTCGACGTGATAAAATCAGAAATGAGGAGATCCGTAAAAGAACCAGAGTCACCGACGTAGCTCAGCGTGTCGCGAGGCTCAAGTGGCGATTGGCGGGGCACATAGTGCGGAGGACCGATGGGCGTTGGGGTCTTAAGGTGCTGGAATGGCGACCCCGCACCGGAAAACGTAGTGTCGGCAGACCCCCCACGAGATAGACTGACGTTCTCAACAAGGTCGCGGGGAGCCCCTGGGTCCAAACGGCACAAGATCGTGTATGGTGGAGATCGCATGAAGAGACCTATGTCCAGCAGTGGACGTCCATCGGTTGATAAAGAAGAAGAAGATACAGTGCAAACTCTATATAGTGTCCCTCATTGTTGTCGTTAAATGGGGAGAAGATAAAACTGTATTATTAAAAAAAAAGGAAAAAAAACAATTTTTATATGATCGCTATTGCGTATAGTGTAACTCACCGGCAATGATGTCGACGACGCGCTAACCAGAATTGATTCCGACAGTGCTGACACCGCGGGGCAGCACTGTCGGGCAGCCACAGCACCCCGCGGGCCTCCTCGCCCACCTCCACTTCGGACGCGCTGCCGCTGCTGCTGCCGCTCGCCGCGCCGCTGCTGCTGCCGCTTCGCAAACTTCGGGCAGCATTGCCGTTGCCATTACTGCTGCCCGACGCCTGTAGGTACATTCATATATGATGTGATCGGAATCAAAAATACCTAAATCCTAAAGTCACAATCAAATTCAGCTAATTTTAAAATATCTGGGTGACCGAGCCTTGTTCGGTAATTTTTTACAAAATAAAAAAGAAACTTCAAAAATAAAAGAAAGAAATAAAAGGGTAGGTGGGGCTTGATACTAGGTATTATCGCGAGCACCCCGTTCCCCGTATAAGCTACGTTGACTTGACAGTTAATGGCAAAAATTTAATTCCATATAAATTTTAGTATATTTTAATGCCCAAAACTAGGGATAAAGTTTTTTTGTTATGTTAAAAAAACCTACCTAGATCGATTTTTCTCTCCCAAAACCACCTACAGGCTGAATTTCAGGAAAGTTGTTGGAGCCGATTCCGAGATTCCGAATATATATATATATATATATATATATATATATATATATATATATATATATATATATATATATATATATATATATATATATATATATATATATATATATATATATATATACACACACACACACACATAATTATACATATATATATACATATATATATATATATATATATATATATATATATATATATATATATATATATATATATATATATTAAGATTAACTCATTTAAATATTAAAGATATTTGTATTACAGTTTGCAGGAAACCTAAAAATTGATATTACTTAAATTCACAGTGATTCAATCTGTGTTTAATATTTTTTATTTGTCGAAACGCCAAGAATTAAACCCATAAAACAAAATTTTAATTTTACTCAATTATTTTGGATATAGCTAGGTTTGATTCAAACCCCCTCAAATATATTTTTTAAAAGGTTACTAGAGCAATTTGGGTAACAAATTACTAGTAAACTTATTAAACCCTCCAGCTAAGCTAAGTGCTCGTATTGGAAGTGGGTTCATGTCGGTAGTATAATGGTCGGGTTTCGAACCTACGACCTCTCGATAGCAAGTCCATTACTCTAACCATTCTGCTACCGCCGCTTTTCATTGCATTTGCCACATCATATTTTCTTAATAATATTATTTTTGTATTGAGTGATTAATGTATAGAAGCCAGCTATATTTACGTGTTATTCTATAGGGCCTTTCTTATTCTAATGCCGATAAGTTGCAAGCCCATAAGGGGAGCTTATTCATGAGCTCTTTATATGATATTATAGCTGCGTTAACTTGTTAAATATGTACATTGTCACCCAAAAGTTAGAGTTCTCTAAACAAAAATATGTTTGAACCTGTAGGTGCGGGGACGGAGGAACAACAGGGGCAGGTGACGCACGGCGCAGAGCCTCGCGCGCTTCGCGGAGTTGACCGCGTAGATCTTCTACCACTTTCTGAAAACGTTTAATAAAAATTAGAACTAATAATTTTATTGAATAGGTGTTTATAATGAAATAAAAAATTATAACACTTTTTGCTATAATCCTTTCGATTTCGTTGTGGAGTCTATCTTCTGATGACACTTCAGTTTAAGGTGAACGATTGTTCAGATTGTGGTGTGTTAGCAGTGTGGTGTGGTAATGTTGGTACAGTTTGTATTGCATGCGATTTACGAATCCTGGATGCATAAGGCATGAATACGGATAGTAGACTCTACTTTTAGCATGACATACAATTTCTTGAATCGCGGATTATAAAAAAAATCCGCGATAAAGATCTTCATCAATTATAGAAAAATAATTTTATTATTACTTTTGTATTATGGATCTCCGCAAAGTAACGCCTAATTCTATAAATTATTAAAAAAAATCATATTATGATTATTTTTTTTATTTAATAGCATACACTAGCTAATATTTTTACAGCTAGCAAACTACTAGTGTGATATATATTATACCTTTTGGTATAGTATGATCTGATGCAACCTCGCCTGCAACGGGTCGGCAGCGGGCGGCAGGCCGTCTAGAGAGTCGCAGTGCGTGCGCGCGCCCGCACCGCAAACGCAACGCACGCGCGATAGCGCTCCCTCGCCGGACTCTCCGCACACGCCGCACCAGCACGACGTACTGGACGATGAAGACTCCGTTACTCCTGAGACATATTGCAATTTTTCAAATAATTTATAGTAATAGTGGTTACTTAGCAGAAACCCATAAAACAAAATTATTAGTATATATGTTTCTTTTTATTTTCTTGCTTCTTAAACCTTCTACGCCGTGTGGTATCCGGCTGAATAGAATGGAACCACCCTCATTTCTAATCGAGGTGTCGTAAAAGGCGACTAAGGTAAGTTGACCCACCATGTGGTATCCGGTTGAGTAAAATAGACCACCCTCTTTCTTACCGAGGAGTTGTAAAATACGACTAAGGTAAGTTGACGTCAGGCACCTGCCTGAAAAACTGGCCGGTCGTAAAATACGTAGCCAAATCATATGACAACATGTTTGTAACATGTTGTGCTACCCCACTTTGAGTGGGATAAGGGCAGGTGGATGATGATGGTTTTTTAACCTTCTGTTTAAACGTAAGGAAATGGACGGGAATCCTTAGGGTCGCTGAACTGTTCCGTTGATGGGATAACGATATCTTAACGAATTTGACTGCTAACCTCCACTAGTCGGAAAGTCACTATAAGAAGATATATAAGAAGTCACTTCTTCGGATTTTAATAATATTTTAAAATCAATTTTAGCCACATCGGTTTAGCTGTATGCTAGTTTTAGCGGGACTTAAGAAGGTCATCTCATTTATTTTACAGTAACGGTACTGCTACTAATGTTTAACTTTTAATTAATATCAGATAGTCTATTCTGAGGTTATAATATGGCATGAACAGCGTATTCGGTTCTTACCATTCCCACAAGTGCAAGCGCAGGTGCACTGAGGGCAGGGTTGGCAGTTAGATCGGCGTGGCGAAGCGGGACAGAGTGTGAGCTGACTCGACACCCGAGTGCTGCAGCTAGCCGCTCCTTCGCCCTCGCTCTCGGAGCTCGCACCGCTTGATGATGCCCCACCTATATTTAGTATTTTTGAATCATTTATAGAATTAGACGTTACTTTGTGGAGGTCCATAATACAAATAATATTCTCATTAGTTTTGCATTTTTGAATCGTCAAGAATGTATAAGATTCTACCACTGGTTTTAAATATTGCTCTTACCGATAAGTAGAAAGAAACCGATGAGTTATACCATTTTTGATTTATATAATTAAGCTAGAGTCTTTTAAGAAGCCAGAAGGATTTTTAAATCCAAGTATTTTTATCATTTGCATAATCTTCAACACATTCCTTACACTTTGTTTAAATTCACATATTTCAGCAAACTGTCAATATTAACATCTCAATATCAACTCTTTTAGAGAGTGAACTGAACTGAAGTGTTTTTCATTGCATAATTAATTGTATCTGCATGTCGAACACGTCGTTTCTGATTGGTCATATTAGATTAAAATCTTTAAATTTATTTATACACGTTTGGCGGCAAAAAGTCCGTCTAATATCAAGCTTCAAGTAATATTACCTAGGTAATTACGCGAATGTGCCTAGTTGCTTTTGAATTAAAAAAAACTTATATAAAAATGCAAACTTACCATTCAAATTTACTTCCAAAAACTTCGTAGCCATATCACCTAACTTGTTAACATCACCGTTGCTTATTTCCCTGTTGTGATTTGTCAGTTCGTTCATAACGTTATGATTGATCTCATCTCCTTCAGTAGAGTTGTGGTTGTCTATTGGATTTTCTTGCAGATTAATAGTTACAGATTCAGTTCGGTTCTGGGGGGAGTTCTCTGGGATGTCGAAACCCGTGGAAGACTGATTACTAGACTCTGATATGGACCGCCACGTTATGCTTATGTTTCGAGTTCGAGCAGATTCTCTTGCCGCCTGAGAATTAAGAATTTTACTAAAGTTGTAATGTAAAACCACCCAAAGCATTCAAATTTCAGTTTTAAAACCAGTAATTTTAAATATATATACACTACAAAACATTATATAAGAATTATTATATAAACAAACGGGTCACAGCGCGAAAGTTTAAAATCTACCATTACCTATATAAATCAAATAATAGAGAAATATGTAAAAATGAATTGTGGTTTTCTCATAATTAAAAAGTGAAGATATCATATACAGAAATACTTTTACTCATGTAGCTTAACAATTATCTAAGTCAATTATTAGTTTCAATTTCTTGGGGGATGGATAAAAGTTAAGTAAAATGAGATAATTTTAATCACTCAGAAGGGTCATCTATGAAAAAATATAAGGTTTCGTTTATTAACCAATCCTAATTTAGCTATTCTCAAGAATAAATGGTCATCAATGAGCTGTTGTTACTTAATTCTTCCCTATTTCTCCTTAAATATGTTGCAAATTTAGCATGTTATAGTAATAGGGAGAAAGAAAGTAGAATACAGAAGGCGTATTCTTTATCATATTGAGAACTTGAGAACAATAAACTTTTCAAAAGTTATCTAATCACGGGCCTAGTTTCTGACTATGCAGCTTTAAACGGTTAATTTAAAAACTCACCTCAGCCATGCCAATAACTTCTGTGTATGGGTCACAAACAAAGACAGGTGGTTCCTCAGGCGTACCAATTTCTGATGCGACCTGCACACTATCAGCAATGTCCCCTTCTTCCCCGTTCACTATCACGTGGCTCGGAATAGGACTAATTTTAGGCTTGTCTTCCTCTAATGTGACCGTCGGCACTGCTACAAGTTCTCGTTCCAAAGATGACGAATTGCTTGTTATGTCCCGTAATCGGTTAGTTTCAAAGTGATCTGGGTTTAAGCCGTCAACCTGGCAATTTAAATGATTCAAAATTCACTATTGTACAGAAGTTTTTTGATATTCATACAAAGTGCTGTCTATAATAAATCATAAGAATTTACATTTTAATATGGCGACGGTTCACCCAATTGTATCTTTTCCGTTGCGGAATGACTATTCCAATACTTTCGAGGTTTGATCATACATCGGCAATTCAGTTTATATGCAAATCGCAACGTCAGCATTATAATACGAAGAGATGCATCTGCTATTTCGAATATTCGACTTCATCATGTACAGACACGTCGTGTGAATATATGTATATGTATGTATATATATATATATATATTGATTAAGTTTTATTTTTAAAAAATTCGTTGTGTCCCTGCTTTTATTAATTAAATTTTTTTACAATTTACATTGAATATAAAACACTATTTTTGTCAAACTGTCATAAAATGTAAATACCTAGGATCAATCCCCAGTACCTAAATATTTTTAATTTTGTAAAAAATTACCGCGCAAGTCTCGGTCAACCAGTTACTAACATATAGTTTGCTCTATAGTTTAATGAAACTGAAATGTTGTATATGTGATTAAACGAGCTTCACAAGTGAAGTTCGATCAATATTATATGAGTCGCTTCATTCGAAGATATTGGTTAGTAAAAATAATATCTGAAGAATGAAGCTGCGAATTATAATTAATGTTATACAGTGTTATTATTCAAATCTAAAACGTGGATACATACCTGGTCGGTATCGGTGTCTGTATCTGCTCTCAGTTGGTCGACACCGCTGTCGGTTAGCGCGGTCCGGCTCACTTGCTGCATACGAACTCCTTCTTCACACTCGCGCTCCCTGTCTACACAACTTGCTCCGTTCACAGCAAGTGATAGTTTACTGTTCAAACGAAACATAAATATATAATCTTTATAAAGAAAATGAAATGAAGTTTGTTACTCTCGTTAAAACTCTTTATTAAATCTATTTGGCTAATTATGGTTAAAAAACCATTTGCCATGTCAGGGTTTTCATGAAAGATTACGATCTTACTTTTATCATACTTTTTCCAATTTACACTCTGAGGGCGAAAATGCGGGGCATAGCTGGGGTACCGTATGATCCGGTAAGAGGTATTTTTTAAACAAACTGTAATTTAAATTACAATAAACTAGCGGCCCGCTTCGGCACGGGTATAAAATACGTAGCCAATGTCACTCAGTGAAAAAAATAATTAAAATGAAAAAGTACTTTATTGGATAAGGATTAATGCTGTATTGAATGTGAATTGAATTGAATGATATTATACATATAAACCTTCCTCTTTAATCACTTTATCTATTAAAAAAAATACTGTATGACTCACATCACGTCAGCTGCTAAACTGGGATCGCTACATCGTCTTTGTGCTGTTCGCTTTTCTCCTTCGTTTAAAAGATTATCACAGGATCTAGTCTTCGTCATTAAACCTGAGAAAAAAAGTAAATTAATAAAAGAGGATGAGAATCGAACCCGCGACCCGCGGAGCTGAAGGTGGGGTCGCTACCCACTGCTCCAACGGGCCAGTCAATGACCAATGTATTGAATGACAATAATGACCAATGTATTGAATACATCATAATAATTATCATTCATAAGCATACTGTAAAATGAAGATATGACGGTTATTACCATTATGATGTGGGGAAGGTGACGGCGCGGGCGGCGGTGGTTCTAGGTCTCTTGGTGCGGGCTCACGCTCGCGCTCGCCCCGCGTTAATCCCCACCACACCTGCATGGCCCGCACACTACATTCCGGCCATATCACCTGTAGCCAAATGTATCAAATAGAAATACCTCCCATTTAAGACAAATAAATTCAAATAATTATGTATTCAAATTGGCTTTTACAAGGTCTTTCGAATCGTCAAATTACAATGAAGCTACGACTGGTTCGGAAAAGTGCCCTTACCGAGAAGAACCAGCAAGAAACTTGTCGATCACTCTTTTCGAAATTAAGTATTACAATAATGTCTTTATTAATTAAGAACGAAATAAAATTTTTACAATATAATCTTGTGCGTAGCTGGTCGCAATTTAAATCCAAGCTTTCTTATTATCAACATAGACCTCAACAGTATAGAAAGCTTTATGAATAAGTGTATTTTTAATTGCTTTTTTGAACAAAGGCAAGTCAAAAATAGATTGTGGATTGTGTAATAAAGTTTAACAGCGCACATTTCCACATCTGATATATGAACGAATGAATCAGTTTGTGACCACGGTGGATGCGACTCAGCCGAAACGTCGAACCTTATACAAAGGTAACTCTAGGTCAATGATTCTCAAACTTTTTTTTGTTGCGGCACATATTTAACGATTTCAAAATTTGCCGGCACACAAAGTAAAAGATAAAAATTATTTACTTGTAGTAAGTAAATAATTTTTACACTGCATAAATAGTTTATGACAAAAAATTTAAATATACGAAATAAACTAATATATACTACAACAATAACTAAACGTTTATTAACTGATTAATTACAAGGTAATAATAAAAATATTTTTCTTTTTAAATGATATAATTTAATAATATTAACATTATTATATATTTGCAAAATTTGGCGGCACACTTTTGAAATTTGGCGGCACACAAAAGTGCCGCAGCACAGTGGTTGAGAATCACTGCTCTAGGTTATCACGATGTGACCCGTTTGTTTATATAATAATTAGTATATTCATAGTTTCGCGAAAGTTTAATATCTACTATCGTAGCAATAATAGCTCACCTGTTCGTGTTGCAGGTGGTGCGGGGTGTACAGATGGTTGCGGTAGGCGGGGGCCTGCAGCAGGTGCCACACGTGCGCGGTGGTGTCGGCCGCGCGGCACTCGGCGCGCTCGCGGCTCGTGTTGCACAGGAACGTGCCGAACATACACGAGTGTACGTGCGTCGCGAGTTTGATCTGTGTGATGCATTACAGATTATAATTTAAATGTTAAGGGAAAGGATAGAAAGATAGTGTCTATATCCATTCCGGGCGTGAATATGCTGATAAGTAGACTTACGTTCATTAATATATTTAATCAAAATTAACATTAGAATTGCCTAATTTATATGGTGAATATTTCATTGAAGTCGATAAGTCTATTATGTAGCACATACAAACTTATTAATATTTAAATAACTGTCTTAAATATATACTAAACGTAAACTTATTCACGGCTACCCTGAAAATGGTGCGTTTATGATTTGTTAAGTTATTTACAGCTGGTACGGATATGATCTGTTCATACCATACAATCTTATCCTGCAACAATTCACCAAGTGAGTAATTAAGAAGCGGCCTGTTACTATCCCACTGCTGAGAATAGGCCTCTCCTCTCCGTTTTTGGATAGAAGTATTGGAGCTAGGACCTACCACGCTGCTCCAATGCGGATTGGTAGGTTACACATATCTCCAGAATTCTCTAGAGATATACAGGTTTCCTCACGCTGTTTTCCTTCACCGAAAAGCGTGTAATACATTGCAATTATCAATTAGACACATAAGTTTTAACAAAAAACTCATTGGTGTCTGCCCGGATTTGAACCCGTGACCTTCTGAAAGAGTCGCACGGTGTTACCGCTGGGCTAACACAGCTTCACCAGGTAATTGCAGCTTGAAATCTAATTTCAGACGGTAGGTACTAGTTATCTATACTAATATTATAATTTAGCATTTATGTCTGTGTTCTTCTGGTTATATACTGAGTTACATATAGGATAATAAAAATAATTGAGGGTATTTTAACCACTTAAGTTGATGCTTACATAGTCTCGGGTACAGTTTGTTATGATAAAAATAATTTTACTTTAAAAGTCAAGCGCTTTACCAGATAGGCCTCATTAAACTCGAAGCTCCATGGGTACTGCACCATCATCTGGTAAACGACATGCAGCCACTGTAGGAAAATTGGTGACCTCTCGTTGGGATCTTCTGTGCCAAATTGGTGACCGCAGCGGTCTGCAAACTTGTGTCCAAAGTCTAACCATTCTCTTTCAATCAGTGTGCGAAAACCCTGTAACATATATTTTTATTATTTATAATGCAATTAAAACATTGTTTTGTGTATATCTAGCTCCTGATGGTTCGTTGAAAAGTCACACCCAATGCTTCGATCTTTTATCATAAATATAGTACCAAAAAAACACTAAAAAAGCACAGCTAAACCGAGATTTGGAGTCACTGGAGATGATCTGAGAATCACATATATGATATATAAAGTGTATGTGATATCAAATTCATTTTCGACAAATTATTTATTTAAGTAAACTTACGCCGTGTGGTATCCGGCTGAATAGAATAGTACCACCCTCTTTTCTTACCGAGGTGTCGTAAAAGGCGACTAAGGTAAGTCGACCCGCCGTTTGGTATCCGGCTGAGTAGAATAGAGCAACCTCATTTCTTACCGAGGTGTCGTAAAAGGCGACTAAGGTAAGTTGACCCACCGTGTGGTATCCGGTTTAGTGGAATAGACCACCCTCATTCTTACCGAGGTGTCGTAAAATACGACAGAGGTAAGTTGACGTTGAAGAAACGCAGCCAAATCATGTAACAGCGTGTTTATAACATGTTGTGCCGACCCCACTTAGAGTGGGATAAGGGCAGGAGGATGATATTTATTTAAGTAAACTTGAATCGTCTAAATAATTCCTAGTTCAGAAAATTGCCTCTTTTCCATAGCTCTTATTTGCAATACAAATAATTTTCCAATATCGCATTAATCCCCATAACAGTATTCCATAAGACATAATACATAAGTATATAGGCTTTATATTTATATGTTTTAGTAATCTGTAGTGTTAGTCAGTCGTCCGTGACGTACCTCAATAGGCTTTAGCTGAAAATCAGTTCTGTGTGCTTCCTGTCGGGGCACAGAATATTATGCTGAGTCTAAAGCCTATTCTGCATTGTGCTATGGACATTTATTTATTTATTATATTTATTTAGCTTTAGTTTAATTTGTTAATGTCCTGTTAGCACTTTTGTGGAATAAATATTTTCATTTCATTTCATTTCACAAGTAATCTGTCATTTCCGCGCTCAATTTGTCAGAGTTCACACAATCGGTATTCCTTCGGTGACTACAGTTAGATCAAATTATTTATTCGAAGAAGAGGTATACGATAAGCTGTTACCTGCAGTGTGCGGTAGTATGGGTCCAGAATGAGCTGTGCGGCCGCTACGAGTTGCGGCGTGCGGTCCCAGCCGTCTGAGCAGTGCACGAGCACGGGCCGGCCTGCGTGCACGGCGCGCGCCACCGCACTGGCCGCGCGCGTCACGCCGCACACGTACTGCGGCCACAGCGTGCGCTCCAGGTTGCTGTGCCAGCTGCACACAGACAATACAATTATAACTTACTAGCAATCGCCAACGGCTCCGCCCGCGTGGATAGATTAAAACCGAAATATAATCTTTTAATAACCATAAAAATGATTAAAGTGGGTTAACCTTAACAGCTAGACATATGCTGTCGCGGACTTTTATTTAGAACTTTTAGAGGGGAATATTTAATTAAGTGTGTTTAATTTGATCATTTATGTAATCTCATTATCGAACGAATTATATTAATAATAATATATACATAAAGCTGAAGAGTTCGTTTGTTTGATTGTTTGAACGCGCTAATCTCAGGAACTACTGGACCGATTTGGAAACATCTTTCAGTGTAAAATTGACCATTTATAGAGGAAGGCTATAGGCTATAACATAGTATAACATCACGCTATGATGAATAGGATAGGAGCAGCGATAAAAATAGTACAAAATGGCAAAATTTAAAGCTTTCCTTGCGTGCGCTGAGTAAACAGTAATAGTTAATTAAATATCATGTGTTACAAAGTTGTTTTCCTCTAAAAGTTCTAAATAAAAGTCCGCGGCAGCATATATCTAGCTTTTAAGGTTATTGCACTTTAATCATCTTTATGGTTATCAAAACACTATATTACGGTTTTAATCAATCCATGCGGGCGGAGATGCTGGCGATTGCTACTAAATAATGATAATGCTTGAATTTGAAAATCCTTCCAGATTCATTTAAGACTACTGTATATACTGTATATACTGTATAAATATATTAATTGAAAATATATAGAAGATAAAATTTTTTTTGCTGGTTCTCCTCGGGAAGAGGAACATGCCGAACCAGTGGTATAGATCGATTAATAATATTGATCTTTGACTGTCCAAAAATGCGTGCAAAAGTTTATTTGTATAAAGATTACTTTGATTTGAGAAAGAATGTGTGGATACAGCTCGCTTAGACCCCTGTACTAAACAGTAATTACTAAATGTAACCAGTAATAAAAAAAATATTTTTAAAAGAGCAACCGCCGAGTTTCTTGCTGGCTCCTCTCGGTAAGAACAGCTTTCCGAACCAGCAGTAGAGTTGACGATTCAAAAGCACTTGTTTACAAGTTTATTTATATAAAGAATATTTTGAATTTGAATATGAATCAGTATATACTTGGGCTGTTCAGAAGGCTCGGCGGAAAGATCACGCATCTGTTGGAAGCTCTTCCGCACGTGGTGAATGTTCGGTAGACTCATGAACTGGATATCGGCAGCTGGGTAGTACTGGGCGCACTCGCACCCACCGCCTCTCGCTCGATTGGTCACCGCCGAAGCGTAAGATCGCGCATCCACGATCAACAGCTTTAGTTGCTGTAAAAAGACAATAAATACATAATAAGTATTACATTTTAAAATTTTACTAAGCGTAAGTTCTAATATTTATTAGAAACCTAAGAAGTCATCAGCATCCTATGATTTGGCTGCGTTTTTACGACCGGCCGCATGCCTGATGTGAACTTACCATAGTTGTATTTCACGACAACTGGGTAAGAAAGGGTAGTCTATTTTACTAAACCGGATACCACACGGTGGGTCAACTTACCTTAGTCGCCTTTTACGACACCTCGGTCAGAAATGTGGTAGGTCAATTCTACCCAGCCGGATACCACACGGCGGGTCGACTTACCTTAGTCGCCTTTTACGACACTTCAGTAAGAAATCATGGTGGTACTATTCTATTCAGCCGGATACCACACGGCGTTGTGAAATCTGTGACATTGTTTTAAATAAATCAATCGATTTAATTGTTATTTTAATGTTACTAGCAATTACTAGTAAACTTGTTGACCCCTCCAGCTAAGCTAAATGCTTGAGTAGGAGTGAACTCACTCCTACTCAAGCATTTACTACTACGTTGCTAGTAAAATAATGATTGAGATTCGAACCCATAACCTCTCGATCGCAAGTCCGTTACTCAAACCATTACGCTACCGCCGCCTCAAAAATAATTAAGATTTTTTTTCTAAAGTTTACCGAATGTGTTGTTTTGGAATAAAATACAACTTACTTTGATAAATATACGATATTTTAGTTAAATTGAAATAAGTTGAAGAAATAAGTGGACTTATTTTAATTAACAGTTCATAAAACCGTTTAATCGTTCCAGAAAAATAAACTTTCATTTACAACGAAAATATAAAAGTTATATCCATTCTAAATTACTTACACACTATTAATAAATAAATCATGCCCACGAGGTATGTTGGCAAGAATGACAAGAATGGCGTCACCGCGTTAAATCGCTAAATTGATTCTTTTTGCGAAAAACAAGCGATCCCTTTTGTCATCTGAAGAGACAATTAACCTTGCTAAAAATAGTTATATTTGTAACAAAGTGTTTAGTCTTTGTAACGCTTAATGTATCCTTCGAGTTTTCTATATCTCACTTTGTTAGGAGTCGGCCGATCCTGATTACATGCGGAAACAAAGGCAGCCAAGAGCCGCTCGTCTTCGCTGGAGCGCCAACCGAACCAGCCAACCTCAGGCTGCGAAGAACGAGCAATAACAGCACCAGTAATACGATGCCGCCATACAACAGCTGGAATTCGGCGCATTGCACGAAATCTAGAAACAATAAGTTTTCAGTGATTTTTTTTTATAGAAGCAGCCATCACTTTGTGGAACTCCGTAGTACAGAAGTAACAATAACATTAATTTGCTGTATTCCGCGTTTGTTGAGAGAATACATGCAATGCTATCTGTATGAAGCAGGCAACAATCACATATCACATACATGAAGGACAGCCGCCACACGTATCACAAGACGCCGCCAAGACCAATACTCCATACAAGCACTACACACACTCACTATCACAATATCTACGATCGTTTCGCCCCGTAACCGAAGCATCATCAGGAGGATAGGCTCCACGAACAAAATCGTAATGCGTCGCACCGGCCATGCATGCAGTCTTATATTAATTCAATTCATTAGTTTATTAGATCAAGTTTTTAGTCATCAGACTCAACGACAAGTCAAAATTATGTATCGAAACCAATTTGTTTTATTATCGGGAGATTTGCACAATAATTCAACGTGAGAGTTTTGTTTATGAAAAGAATTACGACTTTTATATACGTTTCATATGTTTTGTGGTTTGAGCTGTGATACCTGAACGATGAAACCGTGTTACTCTCTCAAGAGTACTACGAATTCAAACCCGTGTTCTAGATTCGAATGAGTGTTTCTATTAAGACTTATGTGCCTAAATGATATTTGCAATTTATCACACGCTCATCGGTGAAGGGAAAAAAGAATTCTGGGGGTATGTGTTACGTCCCAATAACATTGGAGCATTGCGGTGGGTCTAAACTTCTCTTTAAAAAAAGGAGGTAGGAGGTCTTTAATGTAAAGTGAAAGGTCGTTACTTTACTTTGCATTTTGTATATACTGTCATCATATCTATTATATGGTTTACCTTGCAACTGAGTCTAGATCTTCGTCGCATATTGAGGCAGGCACGATAAGCAGCGGTGGGTACGATGGACATAATTTGTAATCCGCATTTGCTGCGGTAACACGCCAGGCACCTTTTGAGGTAAAGCCGAGACGTTCCAACTGAAAATAACGTTAATACAAATAATTTTGTATTATAATAAAAATATTAGCTTTTAGCCGCAACTTCGTTCGCGTGAACTGTCGACGCGTGATAGGTTGATAAAAGATGGCGCTTTTCAACGATATCGTATTCTATAGCCTCTATTGCAATTGCATCAATGTTGGTTTAGCGGATTGGCCGTGATAGAGTAACAAACATACATGCATACACAAACTTCCGTATTTATAATATTATATAGTATAGGATTTAAAGTAACAGAAAATATTGAAACAATCATATAAAATTAAATATCTCGTGTTGTCTTTGATTTACGATTATTATTATTAATAAATTCTTAGCCTTCTTCAACAATTTATATATCTTCGAATATAGGCAGAAAATTATATGAAAGTCTATTTTATATTACGCTTTCGCAACAAAACCTCGTTAACTAATAGAGATAGGCTACAACAACATAGGCTATATTACATTAAATAGAGATCCGTAATAAAATGTAATAGGGTGTAAAAAACTAGTCATCAAAATCTATATATTCATTAGAATATAAATGTTAGTGTAATTAAATGAGTAATAAAACTTTTATGTTAGAAAAAATAAATCTTTCGTCCGACTTAGTATAAATTGTACTGCCATTAGAAACCGCGGGATATTACTAGTATCATCATAAAAATGTGTCTATTTACCTCTGGTCCAAACCAATGTCTTTGAGGTGCATGTGACGCCCGCATTAGAGCTCTATGGACGGATGTGGGAGGTTGTTCCTTAGCCCAGGCAGCGTACGCCGCAGCGAAAGTCTCTTGTAGGGAACCTATAGGAACTAGAGCCATGTTGAGCCTTCTCCACCATTCAATACATTGGTCGCCTGTGTTAAATGTACATCTGCAACGAAAAGTATTATCAATTAATTAATTATACTATTATTATAAATACGAGTTTTAAACTCGATTTCTTCGTGTCAACTTAAATATTAAAATACCCTCAATGTCAATATACATAACTATATGTGACTTTTTGATATTACTAAAGAAAAATAAGGATTTAAGCCTATATATTAGACAGATATACAAGCTTCAGTGGTAGGAATTTTATCAATGTGGCTCTAGTAAATAAGACAGATAGACTTTCGCATTAATATTAATTGGTAACGATATTTCATTTCAGAAAGGAAGTGTGTCTAGCCTGCAAAAAAAAGTAATATCTTCTTAACGTCTTATGGCAATATCCTAGCCTTATCTGCTTGTAGAGAAGAATGTGAAACTAGTATAATTTAAGCAACTTCAATGTAAATTGGGATTGTGTCCCATATATTTGTTAAATTTATTATTATTAATTGATTATAAACATTAATTATACACATTAGTTTCTATAAAAACTTATACAACGAAGTTTCTTACTTTAGGCGGGAGGTCCGGGGTTAGAAGCTGCGACTTCTTGGTGTGGAACACTTAACCGTTGGGCAATATGACTTTTGAATATTACCATAATCATCAAACTACGGCCCTCTGAGATAGATTTATTGATCGTAAAAGCAGCGTAGGCGAATGTTAATGTTATGTATTCCTGCACCCTAATCTCAAAAGATTTATGGTCTAACATCCGTTTGTGTGTATGTATTACACTTATTATTGTGTTAGCAAATTAGTTCAAAGCAATTTATGCCTACCTAAAATATTATAAAGATAAAAAAATAATAATCAAAGCAGTTCAAAGTCAACTTATCATATCACCGAAGGAAAATTTACGTATACTGTTTGGTTTCTTTATTCTACGCCCCTTATCAGACAATGGCCCCAATTCAGTTAAAGAAATATTTTATCATTCTGTTCGGTAGAAAAGAAAAATATCTATATTTTATTAAACGATCTTTAAATTATCTGTGATACAGGGTATGCCTAGTACAGAGAGTAGTGTAAATCTGTAAACTGTTATTATATTAAGGTGTCTAATAAAGAATTATTATTATTTTGTATGCCTTTTTCTTCTCTCGTCAAACGAGGTAGGTATTATCAGATCAGAATTTTCACGTGCTTTTGACCAAGCGAAAAATTGAGCAATATTAGGTTATTGATTTAAAGAAAGGAATTTCCGAACAATACGGCATGTATTTAAAATTACTGTTTTTTGTAGTTTTGTAGTTAATATTGAGTGTTTCAAGACTGTTAAAGAGAGTATGGGGTATGACGCCTGTAGTGGATAGTGTAATTTGGGACATTTCTAACTGTATCTGCCTTCCATTGAGTTTTAAGCTCTATTGCTAGATCAGTGTATTTAGTGATTTTATCACTGTATGAATATCTATATCTATGAGTTAAATTATTTTATTCTTTTTGTCATGTAGAGTGATGTCGGGTCTATTACAATGTATATTTTAATTATTTTTATGGGAACCATCGTATTAAAAATTGTGCAGTACTTACTTGAGTTGACGTCCGTGTTTACAAAATATTATAAGGCAGAGTAGGTCGCGAATTTCCAAGGCATCAATCAGTCGAAGGGGAACCGAAGCCCCAGGGCCGCTTCTCCGTCGCGGTTGCAAGTGAAGGCGGTAGTTAGACATCGCCACAGTGCCGCCGTCCGAAGTGCGGCCTACCCACTACGAAAATAATAAATAAATAAATAATAAATATATTTGACACTGACACACACGGTCGTCCGTCCCCAAAGTAATTAACTTAATATTTGTGTTATGGTAGACAGACAACTGGTGTATATATACCTACTTCTATATTTTCTAAAACTATAAACCCAGACTGAAAGACCAACGAATTCATTTATAGATTATGTTGGCCCTCGGCGGGAATCGAACCCGCGACCCGCGGAGCTGAGGGCGGGGTCGCTACTCACTGCGCTAACGGGCCAGTCAGGAATGTCATGATGACTAGCGATAAGACTCCTGTCTTATGCTACTTAGTTTGTAGCGTTTTCAAGACTATTGAAAATTATCTCCCGCCATTACTACTTGCAACTCTACGCACATTTGGAAAGTAGCGCGCGCCCACGCATTTTGGAAGTAGAACAAATGCAGATTTCTTCAACCGAAAATATTGTACTAAAATAGAATTTAAGTAACCCTAAAACCCTAAAAGTAAGCTTTTTTCTTTGCGTCAATGTTACAAATACTGTTTCATTATATATTTGCCAAATGTTTATAGATTAATCAATATCTTAACTGTTTAACATGCATTATAAAAAGGATTGGCTTATTATAAAACTATCAAATTATTTTCATTTACTTTATAACTTAATTCAAGAATAAAGACAATCTTATTACGCGATTATAACAAAGAAGAGATATTAGATATTATATTACATCTATACTATCAATTTTTAAATACTATACATTAAATTATATATTAACCGTGCATACAAATTAGTGCATGTACCAGCTTACATAATGGCGTTGGGTAAAGACATTGCATATGTACCGGACGCTCATAACGTGTCGTTACATGAAAATTATACAAACACGCGACAGCAAAAAATTTCAACAAAATCGAGTAAATTACTCAAAATATGGTAGATTTAATTTAAATATTACAGAAAAGGATATTTTTCTACGGTGGACTCCTGTACTAAAATAAAAGATTAATAAAATAAAGAAAAGGTTTTTTTTTATTTTAGTGCAGGAGTCAACCGTAGAAAAATAACTTCATTCGTCAACCCCTTCAACTATCCCCAGATTAAAAATAACTTCGTCGGATTGACACATCGATGATCGATGGATGAAAGAAGAATTACAATTACAACACATTTGTACCGATTTAATTAATATAACGAAAAAGATACTTCTAAAATTGTAAAATTTTGAATGAAGTTGCAATTTAAATTAGCATCTGACTGTACACACGATTACAATGCACAAGTTCATTCACCTTGTGCTCTAATTAGAGACCTTTATTATAACAATATACATCTTAAATCTTAGCAATATCTGTCTAGAAATTAATTATTAGTATTAACTATCACGCTGAGATGAAACGTTACATTTAATTACTAAGACGATTGATTGGACATACGAGAAACTTTGTAAATACATCCTACTAATGCGAAAGTTTGTGAGTATGTTATTTGTAATTATTAGTCGTAATTTGCAAATTTAAAATAAGATATATACATATTTGACGGATAACGCCGTGTGGTATCCGGCTGAATAGAATAGTACCACCCTCATTTCTTACCAAGGTGTCGTAAAAGGCGACTAAGGTAAGTCGACCCGCCGTGTGGTATCCGGCTGAGTAGAATAGACCACCCTCATTTCTTACCGAGGTGTCGTAAAAGGCGACTAAGGTAAGTTGACCCACCGTGTGGTATCCGGTTGAGTAAAATAGACCACCCTCTTTCTTACCGAGGAGTCGTAAAATACGACTAAGGTATGTTGACGTCAGGCAGGCGGCCGGTCGTAAAAAACGTAGCCAAATCATATGACAACATGTTTGTAGCATGTTGTGCCGACCCTACTTAGAGTGGGATAAGGGCAGGAGGATGATGATTTGACGGATAACAGAAAATACTGACCGAGGGAAATGAATAGGTTATATTAATATTTATTTATTATATTGCATTTACGAACAGGTATTTGATATACCTACGATATATAAATCCACAAATGCTTCAAAAATGAATTGCGAATTTACACGCGGAAAGAACGAACAAAGGAAGTTAATAAAAAAACAGCACAAAGAGTCATCAACTGTTCACCCGAATGAGGATTGTCCCGTCTAAATTTGTACATAAAGGTGATACACCAAAATATATAATATTTAAAATGTATTCTGTAAACTGAACATTTCAATAAGCTAATTGAATAAATGTAGTGACTATTACATTAAATATCTCTAACATAATATCAAGAACAATAAAAAACGACTGAAAATGGACTATGTACATAGTTCCTCCTGCCCTTGTCCCACTCTAAGTGGGGTCGGCACAACATGTTATAAACATGCTGTAACATGATTTGGCTGCGTTTTTACGACCGGCCGCCTGCCTGACGTCAACTTACCTTACTCGTATTTTACGACACCTCGGTAAGGAGGGTGGTCTATTCTACTAAACTGGATACCACACGGTGGGTCAACTAACCTTAGTCGCCTTTTACGACACCTCGGTACGAAATGAGGGTGGTCTATTCTACCCAGCCGGATACCACATTGCGGGTCGACTTACCTTAGTCGCCTTTTACGACACCTCGGTAAGAAATGAGGGTGGTACTATTCTACTTATCCAGATTCCACACGGCTAAGGACTATGTACGAGAAATTATTTTACGCATTTAAGTCAGTTTCTGCTTTTAGTTGAATTTTGCATTCGATTTTAAAAGCTTCACGAAATCTTTCTAAATATTTTATTCTAGCGACTCATTTGGTTAAATTTTTAAGATAAAAATAATGATGAGTAACGAAACAAGTCTCACCTGTATGAATTCACCGCATATCGGCGTAAACCCAGCATCGAGACCGGGCTCGTCGTAGTGAGTTCGCAGACGAGGGTATAAGTCGGACGCGCGAACGCGGTGCGGCGGCGGTTCGGGCTGCGGCGGCGAGCGGTACCGCTCGCGCTCGCTCATTTCGCTCGACGTTGCTGCCACCTGTAGACAAACATAATATTCGTGTCTCAAGACATGTATTTATCGTAATAAAAATGTAACATATAAGTCCTTTGGCCCCTAATGTAAAATAAAATCGCATTTCAAAGACTTCGCGGGTAGAAGGACCTATGTTACAGACTAAACGCTCCGGAACGTTTATAATCTACTGTTGTCTTTTATATATATATATATATATATATATATATATATATATATATATATATATATATATATATATATATATATATATATATATATATATATATATATATATATATATATATATATATATAACATATATATATATATGTATATATATAATTTATTAATTATTACAAGCTTTTATTATTAGTTCGCGTGAACTGTTGCCGTGTGATAGGTCAATAATAGATGACGCTTTTTAATATCATCCTATTCCTGTAGAATTAACAGGATTTCTATAGCCTATGTTATTTCGGTGTAAAAGGATTAATTGTGACTAATTTCATCGTTATTGATTCAGTGGATTGGCCGTGAAAGAGCAACAAACACACATCTATACTCATAAACTTTCGCATTTATAATATTAGTAGGATATGATTTAGTACACCCACTCACTATTTCAATGTAATTTACTATAAATAATAATAATAAATAAATATATGGGACACTTATGCCCTAAGGTTGCCTGGAAGAGATCGCTGTTTAGCGATAAGGCCGCCTATTGTACTTTTCCCTCTTATATTACGCAGTTTTTATTGCTTTAAGTTTATAGTTCTTTTTGGTCCTCTCCACAGAGTATAAAAAATGCCAGAAAAAGAATAAGCCTTTCTAAAGGTACAGGCTATAGGTCTCCCAATCTATTTTTTTTGCATAATTTTTTGTCTACTATCAATAAAAAAATGTGAGTCTCTAAAATGTATTCATGCTTTTTACATTATGATGGTAAGAAATTATTGGCTATATTTGTATTTAAATGTGAAGTCCTTGTTTCTAGAGAGAGAATCACAAAGCACGCAAAACATCTACAACTTCATACTGGTGTTTAATAAATAAGTGTTAGCAGGAAAAACTAATTAATTACCGGAAGTAATTTAAATGACAATCAACTCAACCATGTCATTACTATTGAACTTTTTCAACCCTATAAAAAGCAATTTTCTCTGGTTTACATGCATCTATTTTGGACTGAATGAGATGTTCTATTATAAGATGTTCTGACTTTACATCTTAAACTATGAACTTAAACTAACACACGCACTTGTTAATTATTAATATAAAATGACTTGTTTCGAAAACAATTTAAGCAAATTAAACAGTTTATAATTAAAAGGCGCTGTAATGGTCAAATCGTTTTAACGCCACATATTTAACAGCGATTATTTCAGTTGGGAGAACACCAGAGCTGTCACTGAAAATTGGGTTTGAATTTTGTAGAGTAAAAACTATTTAACACGTATTTCGTATTTATAATTTTAATTAATTCACTTCGATAAAGCATACTTTAATCTCTAGAATGAACCCCTTTGATTTTTTTCTCTCTTAAATATATTTATAAATAACGTAATAAAATAGATTATTATACAAAAATAATCACAGTCCATCCGCAGACAGCGTCGAGGAAGGATAAAATTTTTATATCTATACTTGCACGAAATACGTTTGACCGTCAACAAGTAAAAGGAATAACTGTTCATTTGTCCATTACGCATATCTAAACGATAAAGGAACTGCAAATAGAAACAGAAATATTTCTATTTGCAGTTCAAACAATTTAATTATACATGAACCCCTACGTTTAATGTTTGTTCTGGGGTCTACCTATTTGTATTCATAATTCAAAGGCCTTTAAAAATGATTTCATTTACATGAAATTTAAATATATAACTATAATACTTTGATAGGTTAGAGCACGTGACCTTTGTGAAGGGTTATTTACAATTCATCATGCTCTTTACGGTAAAGGAAACAACCGTGATGAAATCTTCATGCACCCAAGGGAATTTCTCAGATGCAGAATTTCTGAGTGTTGGTCTATAGTTACATGCGAACTTTCCAAGTTATCTCCTCGGATAGGAGACGTTTGCTCGAACACACAGTCCTGTGCCCCTGCGACCCTTTTTTGAGATGGTCTGTCCATCTCCTAGGGCGGTCCATCAAACACCGCTTTTTCCATTGGCAGATCAACATTCCAAAGACTTAGAACCCCAACGCCCATCACTTCTTCCGCAGTATGTTCCCCATCCATTGTCACTATATATTTGCGATACGTATAGTTATTTTCAGAATTCTACAAATCTCTACGATCATGAATTTAATCCTGATCCAAGAATAGATGGATCTATCAGCCGCTGTGATTCTGAGATTTCTTATATTATACAAAACATATGTATTCTTTACCTTAAATAGCTTACCACCCACGAACTGTTAGGATCACGAGTTCTCATTTGGACATCAAGACAAAATATCCTTAAAATCGTACTTTAAGAAGTTTTATCACTGAGTCACAATGATACAAATTACAATGTATAATATCGTCACAGTTATACATATGTCAAAGCGACGAGGTAAAGTCCAATGGACGTTACACATAAACAATTCTATTAAGTTAATAAACTAAACAAGATAAGTACACATTTATGAGTAACCATATGTGACAATAGTCATTTGCAACAACAGTTTGACTACGTTTGGTATTTATGGTTTCTTTATCAATTTCGGTTATTTAACTATTACCGATAATAAATGCTTTCGAGATGGGAGATCATTTGTTACCGAGGTAACGTAAAAGGCGACTAAGATAAGTTGACATCAGGCAGACGACCGGTAGTTAAATACCTAGTTAAATCATGTAACAAGATGTTTAAAACATGTTGTGCCGACTCACTTAGATTGGAATAAGGGCAGGAGAATAAATGAATGAATGTGGTAACTTAAAGATTTGATTGATAAAACCGTTACATCCAATATTTCTGTCATGTTCGTAATAAAGCTAAACTTGAGAATATATAGAAAACTGTACTGGAGTGATACGATTAAGATGATATGATAATGTAAACGGCAAAAGGTCATTTTCAAAGTTTATAAACAACCACTGTTTTGATTTCAGAACATTGTTGAAATTGTTATTTATAGCGCAATATTACTGGTATAAATCTTAATTTATTAATGTTATGTTATATTGATAACGAAGGTCACGGGTTTGAAATATACTAAGTTAGCAGTGCGGATTATCTACTGAGGCGTCATAATGAATTAACTAATGATTCCGACAATTTAAAATCTCTCGACCAGACTAGTAACTCATATCGCGGAATCAAACCGTCTCTTCAAATAGTCATTATATCAAATAGCCTATTATTCTTTAATCTTGAAAAAGTAAGAACTGTATAAAAAATATATATTATAAATTTCGGAATATTCGGAAATTCTGATAGTAGTAATATGTTAACTTTGCATTCGGCATTTTATTTTATACACATAAAGTTTAAAAAAAAAAATCGTAATAAAGTAAATGTATAAAATACGGTTACTATTATACAAGAATAATGAAGTTCAAGAAGTACAAGTTCGCAATCCATAAATAACAAGTTTGAGAATTGTTTCACAATACAAAAAGATTTGAGACGAAATCTGCTGACATTAACATTGATTTAGTTCAATTCAGTTTATATCAGCATCTGTAATATACAACTATTTACATCTGTCGCCTTTGTTCTATTTATAAAAGTCACGGGAGTATTTCAAAGTTATTTCTAAGCTACAGAATTATTAACGTTTAATTCAATAGCACAAAGAAATGAGTCACTTTTACGATTGTTAAAATTTCTTTTCATAAATTGAAACAAGTAAATAAAAAAATTAAAAAAAAAACATTAAAAGCGTATGTTCGTATTTTATAAAATAGCTTTAAATAAATTATGAACAAATAAGAATAAATTTTAAATGCTAAAAATAATGTTTAAATAAAGTTTATATATGCGCTTATTTTTTGTTAGTAAATATAGCTATATTTAATTTTAAACTAAATAAGTTAATAAAAACCAAAAAAAATGTAAACATATGCTAATTTTTTTTATTTAGGGACATCTTAGTATTCTGTATATAAGTAAAATATTAAAATAAAATGTAAAAGTGAAAATGTATGTGAAAATATGAGAAAATTTATGTGAAATTTATTTATTTAGGCGAAGCGTAAATAAATCGAATAAGTCTGTATTAGATATGGTACTAGCACTTCACTTTTTTTTGTTTTGAAATATAGCCACTACTAACCCATATTATATTAATATTTCGATTATTCATCGCCGCACTTTCCGTACTCATCGCCGACCTTTGAAATCTGCATATCATCGTCTTAAAGATAAAGGATATTATTTATAGAATTAGGTGTTACTTTGCGGAGATCCATAATACAAAAGTAATAATAAAATATTTTGCTATAAACCGCAACAACATTAACATCGTTATCGCGGATTATACCAAAAAAAAATTATTACCTTTGTATAAGATATAAATAACAAAGACATGAATTACGAAATTGCTTGAATTGCTTTGTCAAAAATAATAATATTTAACTTATTTTTCTTATTAACGTGTTCTTTATTAATTAATGGAGTTTATAGGGGAAAGCTGTCATAGTAAAAGCAAAGTAAAAAAAACCAGCTAAATTCTAGAAAAAAAATCTCTTTGTGATCCTTTCTTACGGATCACTTTTTCTATTTGCGAAATTTTGCTTTCCCATAATAAATGATCCAGATAGTAATGACCGATAATTGGCAACAGCGTTATTTGTGCGATAAAATAAGCTTACTAACCTAATGAACTTATCTCTAAGAAGTGGTGACCTTCGTAGAAAATCAGTTGATTAACCCAATATCCACTGCTTGACATTTGTTACATGTGTCAAAAACAACCTTCATATAGTTGGTCAATAATATAAAAAACATTTTCGCCGTCATTATGTATCATTGAGTTGTCGAGAGAGTAAATGTGTTGACTTTGGGAATATTGCTTATTTATTTATTTATTGAAAAAGTGTAAAGTAGAAAATATCGTATTTTATACATTATATTCCTTTTTATAAAGGTAGATACTATAACCGAAATAATTTAAAATTTTGGATTTGTAGTAAACGTCTGATATCGGAGTAAGCTTTAAATCAAAACTGTTATAGAGTACACTTATCAACTTTCAATTAGACAGTCGACTAATGTTAGATAGACAGTAAAACTTGTTTGTCTTTCTAGCATTTATTTTTATTAATTTATGTTCTGAAGTAAATTATGTTAATTTTTAAATCAAATATCTTCTACGTTTTAGGGAAAAAAAAGCATTTTTAAAAGTAAATACATTTTTATTGCAGATACACATAATTTGCTACTTCCCAAGAATAAAGTTACATGTAGGTAAGTTCTATGTTTATACTACATAGAACATATAACTTTTTACTAGTCCTTAACACTCCTTAATGAATAATATGAACGTATGTGTTATTATGTTCTTACTACGTACTATGTTCTTTTCATAAAAATTGCAAAAATTAAATCAAAGTAAACTCTCATTCGCTATTCGCGGAATAGCTGCGTATGACAGCGGCTGTCACATCTCCACGTCACAATGGCGCGAACGGCTGTGGCAAGATGTGACGTCATGGCTTGGTTGCTTGCTTGCAGTAACGACAAGGCGGCGACATATGTATGAAATACAGTTAATTGTTAAAATACACCATTAGTCATGGTTTCAGGTATATTTAACATCCTTTGAAAACTATTTTGAACTATTTTAATTGGCCTCGTTAATTTTATTTTGACTAAAATAATAGGTTGTAGCTACATCATAAAAATGTTTGATTTAAAATAATTTATTATTATAGTTTAAGATATACTATGGTAAAAAAATATATACCGTAGTTAATCTATCCCATTCAAGTTGTCATGGTAGGTATCAATTTTTCGATCACCTAGTAGTTCAGCAGCATGGCGCTTGTGACACCGAACATGGAAATAATGAAGTGAACTGTAGTGCACACCGCCTTCATATTATTCAACAGTATGACTATATAAAAGAAATATTACAAAGGACAAAAATATTTATTCCTTGTAATTAATTTTCTT
This sequence comes from Morpho achilles, assembly GCA_947086495.1. NCBI lineage: Eukaryota > Metazoa > Arthropoda > Insecta > Lepidoptera > Nymphalidae > Morpho > Morpho achilles. Next base: position 9,994,208 of record CAMTZB010000024.1, read on the forward strand.
AGAGCATGCATCCGATGTCTTATTACTGTAACTAATATATAATGCGCTTACCTTTTAGTGCGATTCTTATCTGACCCACAAAACTTTTATGTATGCTATTGTAATAAATTTCATATAAGCTTATAGATTATGAACATAATTAATACTTAGCCGTGTGGTATCCGGCTGAGTAGAATAGACCAAGCAGTGACAACATGTTATGCCCAACCCACTTAGAGTGGGATAAGGGAAGGAGGATGATAAACGGAACTAATACAGTTAAAAAAATCTAATTCGTCGCATCTTTTCTTCAAAAGAGTCCTTTTTTCTCACAGAGCTATACAATATTACTGGTAAATATAATGGTAGATTCAACTAAATATTTACCGAATTAATCTACTTGAATAATTGTAATAAAACATTAGTACCCATTTACTATTATAATTCTGACGGTTCATTTACCTCGTCTCGTGATAAAAATAATCAATATTTACTAAGTCAAAAACTAGTTATTATTTCACGTAGAACTATTTGACCGGGATTAATTTTGGATTAGATTAATAATCTCAAACGCGAAATCATTGCAATGTTGTCGTGGAGCCATCTTCTGATGATGGTTCGGTTACAGGGCGAAACGATCGTTGAGAACGTCGTAGTGAATTTGTGTAGTACTTGTGTAACGTGTTCTTGGTTTTGTAATAAATACGGTAACTAAACTTGCATGTATGAGGTGTGAGAATGGTTATGGTTCCTACACTTAGCATTACATAGATTTTATTAACAAACGCGGATTATATGTGGTTTTTTTTTGACACTTACACACAGTCGCCCGTCCCCAAAGTAAGTAATTTTATTACTTGTGTTATGGGTGAGAGACAACTGCTGAATTTATACATATATAATTTTTAAATACAAATATACATCCAGGCTCAAAGAGCCAACAAATTCTTTTTTAGAAAATGTTTGCCCTCGGCGAGAATCGAACCCGCGACCCGCGGCGCTGAAGGCAGCATCACTACCCACTGCGCCGGGCCAGTAAATAATGATTCTATCATAACTTTTTTATAAATTAAATACATCAATGTTTTATATAGAAAGGAGATTTCCCACGTTTTTAAGGTGGTGGTGGTAACGTAATTAGTGCGAGATTAAATAAATGACATATAAATAATGTAATAAGAACTACGACTTTACGAGCGCGCAAGACAGGTATTGAGGGCAGGCGCATTCCATGCGCGTCTCAAGCAATCGCGCACGAGTTGCAATTTCTTCCTTTTAAAAAATACAATCTTTATGATAATTTACTTCGTTACGTAATTCATCAGTACAGACAAATATTAACTGGTATAGCAGCATAACAGTGTTTTATTCGATAACTTAGAGTATTATTTTTTTAAGTTTCTTATAGTGCTGTAAAATATAACTGTATACTGTACTATACTGTAAAATATACTATAACTACAATCTATTTGTTACCCACGTTATTTGGCAGGCAATCGTTACTGGTATTGCATTTGGTAATCGGTTCTTATATATACAATTTTTTTTAAATCATATAAAAGTTTAAAATAAAAAAAAAACCGTGAACAGGTTTATAAGAAATTGACTTCTTACGAAACTGTAAATATCAAGAAATAACTTTTTATTTTAAATGAAAGCAATTCACTTTTTAATTCAGCAATTAAATTTTTCACCCTTAACGACATTTTGAAAGGACAACGACGCTAATAATAGCTTATGTGTGAAAACAGTCGGCGTGTGTCACACGAAGATTTGCAAGACTAGAACATTAACAGAAAAACAACCTTCAATTCATCTTTTATATCAACTCTACAGTTGATTCAATCACAAGAATTATACTTATTTTGTTTTTGTCTAGATCACGTATGTAGAACATTTTCAAATAATATTTTAGGAAGGACATCAGTTTACAGCGCGTAAATGCACGATTGCCTAACGACGGAAACGTTTTACAACGCACTCTCCCTTCTTGCGTAAATCGACATGCGACGTATAAATGTATGCGATGATAAAAAAAAGCATAACTATGTGAAATGTATTGAACTTTTATGTACAAAACTTTAAAACTTGCCGTGTGATAAATATCGGTTGGTAGTAATATGTGACATTAAGTTTCATGAATAGTTATCGAATCATTGTAACTGCTATTGATAATTCTGCACTATAATTATAATAAATAGACGTCATAATAAATAACTTGCCAAAACATGTAATCACATGTTGTGGCGAGTGGGATAAGGGGCAGGAGAATTGTAATTAAATGTAAGTACCTGGGTGACCGAGCCTTGGTCGGTAATTTTTAAAATTTATAAAAAATTAAGTATTTAAATTTTACATTTTTGGTCCACCCGTTACCCATCGACCATCGCATAACATTACGTTTAATTACTTAAATTATATATATATATATATATATATATATAATTTACAAGCACGCACGCACGCACACACAAGATTAACTCATTTAAATATTAAAGATAATATAACGTATAATATTATGTTGACATTATTTGGTGTAACAATTTCGATTGATTGTATCTTATTATATTTCATTCATAATGCTTAAAATCCGCGTTAATAGAGATCATATCATAATAGAGATCAATCATGCTATTTGATTGTTAATAAACATTCAAAGCTATTACTAAATAGGTTGTTACATTAATGATGTTAATAATGATTATTACCATCAAATCGCTTTGCTAAATATTACCTCCTGGAAGTCAGGCGAAGGTGGTCGCGGGTACTTGGAGGCAAGGCGTGCGCCCGCGCCACAACCTTGAGCGGCGGGCGGCTCATCTTCAGGATAGTACAGGTGTACGAAGTCCTCAGTGTCCAGATACGTATTGATCAGCATACTCCGTCAATAAATCTAGCGTCTAACCAAATCAGACTTTTTTCACTATTCACTAGTTTTACTGTCTAGACATGGAAGCACTCAATCGAAACATACCAGCTCTGTGACGTTCCATTTTATAACAATAGTTGTATGTTAACTTAGAATAAATATGTTTTCACTAAACTTTTATATCACATTTGCACCGCGATTCGATCACGTGTATGTCTTCTTCTAGAAAATAAATATATTTCTATTTGGTTACCGGAATTTCAACGAATTTGCAAGTTGTTGTCGTAAATAAATTTGCGGTGGCAAAAATTTTCCATAAAGAATTAAGTTGTATCAAAATTCATAGAACAATAATGAGCGTATGTTTATTGATATTTAAAAACTGGTTGACCGAGCGTGATTTTCTTAAATAATTAAAAATATTAAAAAAAAGTTTTATGTGGGATCGATCCTAGTATTCAGAAGCAGAGACCGCCCGTTACCCAATTGAGCTATCATTACTTTGCAATTGACAGCGTAATTATCCTTTGCATTCTCATAAAATTATAGCAGTTTTTCACTGCCGAAAACAGGGAATAAATCAATATTTTTTTTTATTAAACCTAGGTAGATTGATTTTTCACCCTCAAAACCCCCTACATGCTGAATTTAATGAAAGCCGTTTCCAAAATTAGAAAAATTTATAAATACAAGAATAAATCATTTAAATATTAAAGATAGAAAACTATTACCAAACAGGTTATATAAATTAAATCAAATAAGTTTTTTCAAGCACTCTTGAATCGTCAAGTGTCGATAACATTAACGAAGTTACTATTGGTTCGGAATGTTGCTGTTACTAAGAACCAGCATGAAACTAGGCGGTCATTATTTTAAACTATCTTTTACATATTAATGTATGTGTTGCTTACTAAATACGTATGAATTTCGGTAAAGAAACAGTCTGAAATATACTCCTAAATTTTTTACCCTCTGTTTTAAATTAACACCCACCACTACATTCTATAATATTACTTGGAATGCTATTAACAATATCTTTATTACGTACATCATTATAAATTATAATGCCAACAATACGTTATTGTTATCAAGAACGTTATACATCCGACATAATAGGTCGTTCACCTCTCGTTGCGGGATGGAGCATTCAGTTTAATTAAGACTGGATGATCCGAAACAGATAGTCGATGGAATATTTAAAAATAAAGAGAGAACCACATTGCTTTAAAAATACATGTAAACATATTGTGTTCATTAATTCTTATCGCATAAATTGTCGGATATGATATAAAGGATCAGATCTGTAAGTGCAGTGCTTTCGGACCGGTTTCGGGTTGAATACGAAATATAATGTAGTAACAAAATAATATGCGAATTATGCAGCTTTCTTAAATATTTGCTTAGTTTTAGATTAGAATAATTGTCTATTCGTGTCGTATCGTATCCCGCCGCTGGATAATTAAGCAAATACCGCTGAGTAATTAAGTCATGATTTAATTAGTCTTAGATAGTATTATTCATAAATGAATACAAGCTGTTTTTTTAAAGAAATAAATTATTTACTATTTTTCGTTGACACTATCTCCTGAAAATGTTTCGGCTACAGGGCAAATGAGCTTTAAGATTGACTTAGTGAATATATGCGGTGCGCTTACTTGCATATTTAAGGTATGCGAACGAATCGGGCTATCAATATTTAGCTATACATAGATTTTCTTTACTTAACAAAATACTTCTATTATTGTACTATGCACTTCAGCAAACTAACGTCTCCTTCAACAATTTATTAAAACATGAAGGGTTATTTTATATGTACAGCCTATAAGTCACCTGTATGTATATTTGATAGATAAAATTCATCGTAACTTACGGTTGTCTTGCAAAAAAATTCTGACTTTATGTTTTCACAAGTAATTTTACTATAATAAAGCGATAACCATTCAAAGCACAACACAGACAAATAATATTGCACAGTAGATGGACGGCAGAGATATTGGTTTGATAAGGTCGGCACTGCGATCACCAACCCTCCTCAAAAGTATGTTAACAATACTCTAACTTTCAATTGCATTTTTTGTTATGTAACACAAGACTACCGTAGGTAAAATGCAATAGAATCTTAGTTTACTTTTTACTAACAATATTCTTAACGTTTTAATAAGATTACGTAATTTTTTTAAAACTCCAATTTTTAAGGCGCCGGCGTTCTAAGTGATTAAACTTAGGTTGACAGTACCTAGTATGATATAATTATATCTAATAATTAATATTCATTAAAACAGAGAACGCCTGAAGAGCTAGTAAATTGTGAATAATATTAACAAACATCACTAAATACCTATCGTTTTCAAATAACCTGTTGGCAATTATTACAGTTGTTTAGTCACACGCAAGCATCGTAGTTTATAACTGAAAGAGCAAGTATACTGAATACTGCAAGTATTCTGCAAAACTATGATGACAAAGGCGTGCAGTTAGTTACTGGATTGTTGGCGTACTTGTAAACCGTTGGTAATATTATAAATGCGAAATAAATCTGTCTATACTAATATATAAAGCTGAATAGTTTGTTTGTTTGATTGGTTAAGCGCGGTAATCTCAAGGACTACTGGACCGATTTGAAGAATTCTTTCAGTGTAAGAAGTCCTTTTATTGAGGTAGGCTGTAGGCTATATAACATAACGCTTAGACGAATAGGAAAGGAGCAACAATAAAACATAGGTCGAAAACGGCAAAATTTAAAGCATACCTGGTGAGCTCAGAAAAACGTGAAAGTTTATGTACTACAAAACTGTTCCTCTCAAAAAGTTCTAAATAAAATCCGCGACAGCATATGTCTAGCTTTTAAGGTTGACCCACTTTAAACAATTTTATGATTATCAAAAGACTATTTTACAAAATAATAAAAATTTATATTATTACTAGCAATCGCCAGCGACTTCGCCCGCGTGGAAAGATTAGAACCGTAATAGTATTTTAATAAAAAGGTTTAAGGTGGGTTAACCTTAAAAGCTAGACATATGCTGTAACAATTTTGCAGTAGATGATTTTTGAATAACTTTCATCGTTTACTTACCGCACGCAACAAGTTTTAAATCTGTCCATTTTCGTAATTTTTTTTTTTGCTGCTCCTCGCCTATTCATCTTAACGTAATGATAAATAGCCTATAGCCTTCCTCGTTAAATGGACTATCTTACACTGAAAGAATTTTTCAAATCGGTCAAGTAGTTCCTGATATTATCGCGTTCAAACAAACAAACACACACACACTATTGAAAACACATATTATTGAAGATACTGAAACACTTAAGTTGACTCGAACGATATCGCGGTACCACTAGTAAGTAAAAAACATGTGAAATAATGGACACAATATCTAGTAGGCGCTCGGCGGATACTCGCTCCACATTAATCGTCTGACAACTAGGAATGCGGTCAACGGCGTCAAATGCATTGCAAAATAACGAAGTAACATCGTTTGTAGTTTCAGCTTTGTTAGTATCTCATAGGGGATGAGATGAATAGATAACGTGAATAGGTAGAGGTGCATTCAGGATCATGCGACGTGAAAATGCCTTTCTTTGAAGAGCCCTATATCGACAGTGGAATGGAAAAATAATACAAAGTTTAAAATCCCTTTGGATCGTATGCTTTCATTTCATATCTACTCATTTTATGATCGGGTCACTAGTAATGTTAATTGCTCTTTTTTATCCATTTAATACGATCCAACAATATATTCATTGTAATTGTTAGAAAATAAATACGCACTGCTTTGATATTTTTTTTTTCAAAAAGATGTAACAACTAATAAAAAATTTATATCAGTATGTATTGCTAAATATCTCTAAGTCAATTTGTACAGTAACAATTATTATGTGATGTATGGACAAACATTGTAAAATTAAACTATTTTAATAATGTATTATAGTTATATTAAGGAGTGTATATAGAATAAGAGAAAATCTCTGTACCAACGGTTCTTCCTCCATATTATCATATAAACATTCAAAAAAGAGCTCAGTTATTTATATGCAATAGAACAATTAACGTGAACTTTTGTAAATTCAGAAAGCGACCATATGGCGACGAATACGGCGAATATTCGTTGTCCAATTTTGTGCGTCCGAAGGATCAGTGTCTTCGCATGTCAGTAAATTATTATTAATTTTCTCTTTTACGAGTAACAGGTACGAAATAATATGAAAATGAAACGAATAAGGAAATGGTGAATGAATACTATTCACAGAAACCGAACGTCAAAGTCTGGACAACAATTAAGTGACATAGGTGTGGCCACTCAAACTATTATTGTCGCGAAAAATCCCTTTGATGCGCGTCAGGTTACCGACAGTTTCCTGATGCTACATCGTCTGTGCACGAGTACTCCGCGTTGTAACGATGTGCCCAGCCACATACATTGCCGTAGCTCGCTTAAGTAGCTCCAGCATAACACATTATATTCTGTATATTGTATACGTATATATTTGCAATGAAATAAAATAGACAGCAAAGGACTCGTGTTTCACACGGACCGCAAGTTGAGAACGGTCCATTCACCGTCGCCATTCACCATTCTCATGTTACACATCTACTGTCAACTAACATTCCTTCACACTAACTCAACCACAATTAATTTGACACTTACGCTTAGGAAACAATGAGTCCGTTTTACAAATTGTTATTCCAATAGTGTCTGTTTCGGTTAGTTTTGTTAGTAATACAAAACTGTTGTTGTAGTTTGGATTGTATTTTTCAGACTGGAGTTCATCCAGCTTCTTATAATAAATAACATTAAGGTATTAAAATATATTAATAATATTATAAATCGTTCTCTCGTTATTATACAGATGACAACTGAACAAAGAACAAAGCAATTGGCAAAGCGTTTGCACAACATCAGTATTATATTCAACGATGACTTTAACAGGAACAGGAAGAACAAGTATTAGCAGATGTCATCTATGCAAGGATACGTTTATCGTGCAATTAATTTACCGAAAGCTAAACATATAAACGAGGACGATAGTCGACCAAGGTTTATTTGGATAATAACACGAAACGATAAAATATTATTCCAATAACAATAAACTTTTGCGATAATATGCTCAGCAGTTGCTGCAATGAATCGCAGTATGACCAACTACAGACGACCTTCTACGTCATCGCTCATAAGTGTATAAATTGAATGGACCTTTGATCAATCGTTTACGCTTACCTAAATATGTGAATATGCAGACTTTTGCCACGTCAGACTATATATTTCATTGTACTGCGATGTAATTTATTATCATGTAATACAAAGATTTATTTTGAAACCTTTCTTATTTCCTATTTTTTTAAGTTACTGTGATCAGCGAAGAGTAAGAATAAGAGAAACAATATATAGAATTTGTAACAAGGCCGGATTTCCGTGTGGAAGGTGTACGACCTTGTTTGAATATATACATTTAAAATTCAGCTTCCGGTTCTGTCATCAATTAGTCATTTTATGAATTGTAAGAAACTTATCAATTTTTTATAACATTTCGAAGAATATATTTTAAAGATATTTTTTTAAAGGGTTTGTTTTATTCACAACTGGGAATACGTCTCGCAAGAAGTAATCGATTGATAAAGAACTGTTAAGCATCTAATAAAATCTCCAACATGCATGTGGAATGAATCTAAAGTAGGATGTAGAAATAAACAGCTGCAGGTACTCAAAGTTCAAATGGATGAGGAGTATAAACAAACAATCAATGATGTCATTTGGGATTAACCATGGAAGAAACCATATTGATAACGATACCAAAACGTCTAAAATAAATCAAATATAAAAAGCGGTGACTGATGACAAATACAGAAAAGTGCAATTTTCGAATTGTAATCCAATGATCACCTAACAATAATCACACGCTTAGTCAGTGTTGATAAACAAGTAATGCGACCTACTCCGCTAACAGGTGTCCATGCTCATTCGTATGGCCTTCAAACTTCAAATTGTGTTGTGAAATTTGTCAAGGTATTGACCAAGGAAAACGTAAATACAAACATATACACATAAAAAAATACAATGGGAAACTAACGAATTTAACATTTTCCTTGACGTCATACGAATTATTTTTTACCGCAAGTATTTAGATTGTAATTGTTTTTTTTTCTATACTTACGCCGTGTGGTATCCGGCTGAATGGAAAAGTACCACCCTCTTTTCTTACCGAGGTGTCGTAAAAGGCGACTAAGGTAAGTCGACCCGCCGTGTGGTATCCGGCTGAGTAGAATAGACCACCCTCATGTCTTACCGAGGTGTCGTAAAAGCCGACTAAGGTAAGTTGACTCACCGTGTGGTATCCGGTTAAGTAGAATAGACCACCCTCTTTCCAAGCCAAATCACGTGACAACATGTTTATTACATGTTGTGCCGACCCCACTTAGAGTGGGATAAGGGCAGGAAGATGATGATGTTTTTTCTATACTTATATTTGTTAAATTACAGGGTATAAATACGTTATTATTGTTATTCTTACTTATATTTTCTATTAATTGTCTCACTCCCAAGGTTAACTGGCAGAGATGTCTGGTGATAAGTTATTCTCTGTACTTTTTTATAAATAATGTATTCCTTAACTTTATGTAGTGGTACAAAAATAATAAATACCTAAATACTAAAAATTAAGTAAAGTTAGCATTCATCATGCTTAATTTGTATAAATTAATATTCAATTCTATAGAAATTCATCTCGGAAACAAATAAAATTCTTTCGCAGACTCCAACAAGGCAGTCGTGTCTTATAAGACCTTAAGAACAAATGGTATGTTCTTACGTGTTTACTATGTTCATGGACATAAAGGCTTTTATCTATAACTGTTTGCAATGTTTAATTCTTACCGAGTTGTTGTAAAAGGCGACTAAGGTAAGTTGACCCACCGTGCGTTATCCGGCTAAGCAGAATAGACTACCTAAGTTGCCGTCAGGCGTCGTAAAATACCCAGCAAAATCATGTGACAACATGTTTATAACATTGTGTTGTGCCTACCCCAATTAGAATATAATAAGGACAGGAGAATGATGATGTTTTGCATTGATATATTTATAATCGATTTGAGCAATTGAATTAATTAAATATAATGTATGCCTAAGAAACTAAAAAATCTGACACTGGAAATGAATGACCACGAAAAACTAGAACTAACCTTTATACGCGAAATAAAGGAGGAATTGATAATTTATTTAAAACTAATAGCATCCGCAACTTCGCTCGCGCCAAATTAAGCGTTTATTGCCCTTTGTAATGTAGTAAAGTTACTCCTATTAAAATGCCACTGCCGGACATAGCTCTCCGCTCTCTGATTCTGGAGAGAAGGGTTAAAACTGAGATCTTCACGCAGCTCCAATACGTGTTGGTAGGTTGCACATATCCCCAGAAGACTGGCCCGTTGGCGCAGTAGATAGTGATCCTGCCTTCAGCTTCGCAGTTCGTGGGTTCAATTTACGCTGAGGGCCAACACTTTCTAATAACGAATTTGTTTTTCTTCGAGCCTACGCGTATATTTGTATTTATATATATATTTCAAAATTATATATGTATATATTCACCAGTCTATGTCTATCACCCATAACATAAGTTAACAAAACTTAAATAACATTACTTACTTTGGGGATGGACGACCGTGTGTATAAGTATCCCATATATTTATTACTAGCTTTTACCCGCGAAACTTCGTTCGCGTGGACTGTAGTCTTGAAATTAGGAGTGGCTTCTGTCACAATCCTAACCTTCAAATATCTCAATCACAAAAATTAGATCGATCCGGGATGAATCAGAGGGATTTATTGTTTGATCAAGAGCTTAATATAATAATTTTAGTAAATAACCCGTACTTACATGAAATATATTTTAAAATAGCGCAGTAAAAGGAGTACAAAAACTTTAAATACATGAAAAATTCATAATGTTTTCTGGAATTAAATATATCTATAAATATTATAAGCTTTGGAAACGTGTTAGAAATTTATTTAATAATAACATTTATACGTAACGAATCAACTGTCAAATTTTTTTTTTTTAAGTTACCTATACGTATGGCGCTGGATTCCAAAGTTTTTAGTATAAATACGAAAAATTAAATTTAAATTATGTTTTTGTTAACATAATATTTTTAAATAGGTATAGGAAAATATATTAAACTTGACTTTATTAACTGTAATGACTTTTCAAATATTAAAAAAGGTGTTTAGAAATAAAATATTTTTTAATTAGCAGTATGGCTTAATTTCTATGGGATTAAATTAAATAAAACTTACTTCCCAATACATGTCAATTAAAAGTCATTTATTTCGTACTTGCCATAGACTACTAACTAAAGACCGTTTAAGAATGCGTTTTCTTGAAACGTCTGTTTTTTTGACAACAAAAATTATATATGATTAAATTTTACTTAAACTTAAATGATTATAGCTTATTGTTATATTTTCACCACAAATCCTATCTTATTATACATGTACATAACCTCAAACTATAATAAATAAATATAAAATAAAATAAAACAAATATTTTTCTATTTAACAACACTGAAATTATTACTCTGGTCTGGGCCAAAAGATGTTACATACATCATTCTGGCGGTCTCTTTTTTATTAAATATTTTTCTCCGGTTTATGAAATAAACAAAAACCGAAATATTTAAAAAAATAATAATAATAACTTTTTTTAAGATTTTTATACTTTACCCCGGTATATAAACATTAATTTTGCCAAATTTCATCTATATTGGTTCAGCAAATTGACCATGAAAACGTTACATACTGACTTTCGCATTTATAATATTATTAGTTTATTTATTTTACTAAATAACCCCTATTAATTATATTAATAATCCATTGTTATTACAATGTTAAATTTTCTAAGTTAAATTGGCCGAGTAAACGAATAAAATAAAATAAAATATAAATACTCTTTAAAGATAACTCTTTTGACGTAACCCGAAAAACTTGGAATCTAAATACTTCGTAAATACAGATTTGACTTGATTTTGACACATCGTAAATAAAAATTAGTTCCATAGGTTTATTATAGATGGCGTTTTGAATGTCATCGTATTTAATTGCTCCTGAATTTAATTCCTGTTGAATTAACAGGATTTATATAGCCTATATGTTACCCCGGTATATAAGGAATATTTATGCCAAATTTCATCGATATTGGTTCAGCGGATTGGCCGTGAAAACAGAACCGACAGACAGACAGACAGACAGACAGACTTTCCCATTTATAATATTAGTAAGGATTATAATCTTTAGAGATATATATGCAGGTTTCCTCACGATGTTTTCCTATATCGAAAAGCATGTGATAAATTTCAATTAAGATAAGTTTTAATAGAAAACTCATTTTTGCCTTTGAGTTGATTGATGAGATGATGATTGAGTTTGAGATGTTCCCGAAACAGAAACGAGACTTTTTTATCATATATACCCTTGCTAAGCTTTCATTGTGTAAAATTTTATCAATATCCAGCGGATTAGCCGTAAAAGCGTAAGAGACAGACAAAATTTTGCATTTAAATATAAGTATGGCTTGGTGCTGTATGGCAACTTTTCATGCAGTATTTAAATTTATTATTCAAAAAAACATCAAAACGTTATGTACAAAATAATCGTCTGATTTATTATCTCTAACTAGTCTGCAATTTTATCTGGGTGTGGGCTGCAGAATTACGATTAAAGTTTTTTATTTTAATTCTTTTTTGTCTAAATACCTTTGATAGCGTCAATGATATGTATGTCACTCTTCAGCCTTTAACTATTACCAAACCAAAAGTCTATACTTATAAAATCAATAAGAAAGCTTGTCTGTCTGTAACGCTTTCACGACCAATCCTCTATTAGCAATACTGATTATTTGTTACAGTTAAAGCTTTTATCCCGCAGTCTCATATAGACTAAATAAATTCCCATTTTCCCTTTATTCGCATTGATTTTAACACTAAAATAATATAAATAGTAAGCATAAATTATCTTTATTATTTTGTTAAATTTATTCACGAAGTCTGAATTTATTTTTACACAAGGTTAATTTACTTCGAATGCAAGAGCAATGGCAATCTTGAATCAAATGCTGAATCAAACGCTTTGGCAGTGAAAGTCGCCTTGGCATAGATCCGTAAGCCACGACAGACATGTAATGCCGATTAATATTATTAATTAATCACTTTACTTCTATCACTATTTCGATAAATTTACCGTAATTGTAATCTTGAGTATTCAATCCGACATTTAAAAATCAGTAATACAATGGCGTGGTTAGCTTTTTTTAAATCACTTTAGAAACTGATATTTTGGACATCACTTAAAATTGATGTCTATTGATACGATACGGTTGTCAAAACAACGTACTTAAGACGGTAATGGTTTAATCTAAAGTAAAAATTGCAGGTCGCTCATTTATTTTTTAAACAGAAACGTTAAATGAAGAAAAGAGATATTAGCATTATCTTAGGACAAGGTTAGAATGCTTCATGGAAATTTCTAATTAAGGTTGTACTGATTGCTAATCAGGATTTCATTGCCAACTGCATTAAATAAACAGATTAATTACCATTTGAATGTAGTATACCTTTTTGTGAAACAGGCTGTATTATAGTATACAAGTATCCACGACTTCGTTTCCGTCAACTGAATGTTCCAATAACTTTAGCTATGTATTATATTTCTTATTAAGTGATTTTTTCCTATTCCCGAATAAATATCGGAATCTTTTTATCACATATGCTAGCCCGGAATATTTGGTTCAATTCTACCAAATTTCATCAGAATTGTTCTAACGGATAAGTCTTGAAAATTGACAGACTTTCAAATTCTTATAATATTAGTTTGGCTATGAAACTGCCGTCAACGAAGTTTTATCTGTCATGTTACCTATACATCAATGGATAAATAAAACATCTGATATCAAAGTGAAAATCCATGTTTTGTCAATAATTTAAACATTTAAAATTCAAAAGCCCTTGTTTACAAGGTTATTTGAATAAAGAATATTTTGAATTTGAAAATTAAAATTCATGAAATTGAATACCTTGTTTATGACAAACAAATTTTAATTGGGGAAAAAATTTAAACATTAATAAAAAGTTTACTACAATATATGTATAACAATGTAAAGAATACACAAACATTTGACATAATAATAATATCCATTGCTAAAATTACCTTAACAAGGCTCTTTAACTGATTAGATTAGTTATAATTATCTTTGTTATTTTACTACGCATGTTTGTACGAAGTATTAAGATTTGGAAACTATAGAACTAAAAATGGACCACGTGATGCGATAGGCGGTAACGATTTTCTAAGATCACAGCTGTGACGCGTAGACTTGCGCAGAACCGGAGTCCCGCCACGTGGTAGACAGGCCCACTAAAAAACTAACCTTCTTGATCCGTACAATCAAAACAGATTTCATATAAGAATAGATTTTATAGAAGAAATGCTAGTAAAGATACCAATGAACTATTCATACCAGGAAGGAGCTTAGTTAATGTATAGAATCGGCTATACTCACTGTCTTGGGTGGAATAGTCTGGAATAGGGCTGACCACCCCCCCTGCACCGACAGGCGTCCCCGAAATTAGATAGATAGATACTCATTGTCTTATTTTATCGGGTTAGTCTGACTAGCTTCGAACCCATTCGGGGCACTTATTCATGAGCTCTTTACACGATGTCATCGCGGCGGGAACTGACCACTGACCTTGTGTAGAGTTCGGGCTAACCCGATAAAATAAGACGTGAGTATAGCCGGTTCCATACATTAACTATGAATACTAGTCACGACAGTTTATATTTAAAGGAAGGAATTTTTTATAATAGATTTTTCTACACACTGCATTAATGTTATCGCAGTTTAATCATTCCCTCCAAGGAAGAATATAACAAAGTATACCAACATAATCAGTATTTTTATATATTATATAACACCGTGTATTTTAGTAATGAACAGTTGGTACCCAAAAGCGTTAGGGCAAAATATAAATTAGGGCCCCAACAACACTATTAAAAATCGTTCGATCCTGAAATCTGGTTTATTTATATTCTGAATGAGGGAGAAATTTCACTAGCACTATTTATATTTTGTAAGTCAAAGTCCAAGGGACTCCTGAGATTGAGGGCCCATGGTCACTGCCATGGTTTAGCCGGTAGTGATTGGAATACTGATAATGGCAATTTGAACTATTAGTATAAGTATTAAAATTTTCGAGTATATGTATTTTAATGTATATTTATGTATGATTTAAAATGTATATCATTTATTAAATATTTAAATGACTTAATCTTGTATACGTATATTTCTGAATTTTGGAAACGGCTCTAACGATTTTCATGAATTTCAGCATGTAAACCCTCTACATGAGGGGAAATTGTCGATCTAGCTAGGTTTTATTAAAAAAAAAAATTATCCCTGTTTTCGGACACTGAAAAACTGCTATAATTTAAAAACGAAAGCAAAGGATAATTTCGTCTTCGATTGAAAAGTCATGCTAGCTCAATTGGATAACGGTCGGTCTCGAACTCTGAATACTAAGATCGATCCTAGACAACATTTTTTTAATTATTCAAAAAAAATTACCGAGCAAAGGTCGGGCACCCAAGTACTATAACTTAATGTGCAATGAAGTCCATATGGCAATAGTGTAGTCGCGTCAGACAGACATGCGCATTGAACTCTATAGAGCCACGTGGCGGTCTCCCGTTGCATAACCTTTCCCTAATGCGACAACAATTAACTTTCTTTTTGGACTCTAGATATATATTTAAAACAAATTCAGCTCAACTTACTTCTTCTGTATTATCAGAATTCCTTCTATTCTTGAATCATAACTTCATCATTATGAATTAAAGGATATTTTTATGAATTAAAGGATTTATTGCGAGGAAAGATATATTTCCCCATACTTGAAAAAATATGTATGGAATATGTCATCAGGTTGAGGCAATTTGATATAACTTTCAGATACTTATGTATGACTGATTTGTACTATACAAATTACAACGATATCAAAAAATATTTTTAAATTTCAATGACCGTGTATCACGGCATGCAGCTAAGTTTCATCGATAACCCTCCATAAAACAAATTTACGCTTAGTCGAAAAGAGTAGTACAACCAAGATCGTATTGCGTAAATTTATATAATTAATAAAGTAATAAGGAACCTATTAAGAACATTTATTATTTACTTCAGATTCGCCTTAATTTCATATTTGAACAATACGGGATAGACATAAAAGTTCAAAGAATATTTAAAAGTGGAACCAACAAATATATGTAAAAAAAAATTAAATTATAAAAGAAAAATAAGTAAATACAATTAGATGATGCTATGCTTAACGTTCAATTAAACATTTATAAATAGACATATGTTGAAATAATCCATTTTATAAAGAGCAAAAGAAACCTGATTCCTTTCAACGATTATAATCCAGGAAGTAAATGCAGAGAGAATGTATCTGGCCACGCCTAAAAGCCCTTTGGTTATAGGTATGTATAATGTGACCGTGATTCTAATATACAATTAGGAAATAGTTTAAATACCATTACGAAGACTTAATAAATGCTGTAAAAATAAGGTTTATTTTATCTGTTTGATATAGACATAGGTAGTTTTTATCCATATTGTTTTAAGAAAATTTAACGGTTCGAAAATTCACTTAACTCGGACTTAATTGCATTGTAAGTCGAAAACAGCTGTTAAAAAACTATTCATTGAGTGATTAGCCAACATTTGTGGAACCGGTGACCTCGGACTAAATTGTACTTTGAACAAAGCAATGTTCACGCTTTAAAAACTACTATTATTATACTAATATTACAAACAAACATACACAGGTAATCACAGTTACACCATTTGCACTTACGAAACCAGTTAGGTTTAAAATAATATGCTAAACGTAAGCATGACGTTTTATAAAGACGAGATTTTCAATCAAGTCACCTCAGTCATGTCACGACATCTAACAAGAAACTAAACGATCTTTTATCAACGAATGCCCGCCATAATGTAACGTGGACGCCACGAGTACGCTATGCCGTAATTCACAAAAGTGTAAGGACGTTAACTAGGAGCGTCTATTAGACACAGCAAAATTCATAAGCATTTGCTTAATGACTAAAAAAAATATTTGTTTTTTTTGCATTTCAGAATCACATAAAAACTTAATTATATTTATTTCATTTCTGCCACCGCAATTTTACGAAACCATGTGCCAAACACGTCGGAACGCTCGGCTAGTCGTACGATAAATTCCATTGCGGACCTTACAATCCTAAACATTTCCTGCTGAACTTTACAATATAATCCATTTATACTTGTCGAACACTTCACGAAACCACAAATATGAAAACTGAATATTGACAAGAGCGCGGATATGATATATATCCATATTATAACAGATAGAAAGTAGTGTCGCATTGATAATGCGACGGACACGCGCGGCAGCTGCGAAGCAACTGGAAGCACGAATTCACGACACACACGGGGAGGGGGGAGGAGGCACGACCGGCGCGGCGTGGGGAGCCCGTGGCGTCTAATCTAAACGCCAGCTACTATAGACTTTAGGGGTAAACCCATCGTGAATTTATACAACGTAATGTATCTGTATTCATTAAATTCCTTAGTTTAGCAATAGGTACAATGTTTTCCTTTAAAAACAAACAATTTGAAACTGGTTTATATGGTTTATATAATGAACATAGAATATAAAAATGAAAATGAGGATTCAAGACTATTTAGACTTTATCTAATATATTAGTGGTACTTATTTATAAATGTTTTTCCATATTTTTGTTGAAACAGACAGCTTTCAAGGTTTTATACAGTACACATTAAAAGGTACGCCTACATTTAACAAACAAAAACAACAACTTTTAAGAACGCACAAACTCTATTATAAGAAATAATTTACCTATCATAATTTAGTTCTTCTACTGGCGAATTATCCGACTCTACCATATAATTAAATATGACATCCGACAAAATACATAGGTAATTTAAAAAAAAAATATAACAAAATCTTTGTTTCTAGACTACAAAGTCCACAATTACATTCACCGAAGGCTCAGTGTCCGTGATATCGGAGATGCAAGAAGCCCGTCTTCGATGGTAAGAATCTTGAACCTGAGACCTTGAACCTCGACCTTGAATTTGAACATTGAACCTGACCTTCGAGCGAGAGACCTTACCGTCGAAGAAGGGCGTCTTCGATGATAAGGTCTCATGTTTTCAAGGTCCTATATCAAGTAAACCTAAAAATCACGTCGGAAATAGATACAATGGTCTCTGGAGCTAGATCGTGCAGCTGACTAAAAAAGCGATAGCTTGATACTATATATGCAGATAGTTGAGCCAACAATTCACACAAATCGGGTTGTGTTGTGTTCAACATGTTCAACATCGAGCAAAGTGGAGGAGTAATAAAACGGACCCAGGGTCTCCCGCTAGGTTGGAAAAGAATGAAAAAAAGTCCACAAACCATTAAGGTTGTGTTTTGCGTTGGTACTAGCCTAGACGACTTTAACATAAACAAATTCGAAAAGGGCCTTCAATGGAAGAGTTTTGAATTGTTATACACAATTCACAACAAATTCATATCGTCATAAATCGAGGCACTGAAATCATTTCGAGTAAATTTAAGACGCAACCTTATCTACTGAAAAGTTGGAGCTATGAATAAAATAAAGTAATAGCTGCCCTAAAGTAATCTGCACTATCATTTTCTAGCCAGATTATTCAAAAATACTTCGAAAATGCTATGAGAAGAAACAGTGTAACCATAGATATGTGTACATATTAATTAATGGCGGGTCGATTTAGACGACATAAATCCTTAATTTTGGTATAGACCCTGTTTCAAGAAACCTCAATACTGCTGAATGGCTAATGATGTTTGTTTACACTAATCTTGTTTACAATTTGGAATTCATTTCAATTTCCCACAAAAACGAACAGTAAATTAACTTTGTCATTAATAATAACAGTAACAGATACCTCCATAATAAACAATGAAATAAATATAAGCTATTTTGGTTTATAACAAAGCCGTATATAGAATTATTATTAATATTCTAATTATTAGGTATCTGTCCGCTCTTGTTTTTCACTTTTACTGCAAATTATGTATATTTTGCACGGGATGCCCTGTTTGTTTTGAAAACGGCTTCAAAAAAGAAGGACATTCCTATTGAGTTCAATATTTTTACCGAATTCAATTAGCATAATGATTATTTGTCAAGTGGACTCAACACAAATATCTAGATATATTTTCTTAGTCATATGTTTTGTAATAGGTATAAGAATAAAAAAACACTAAGGTATTTTCATTATAACCCTCCTGCCATTATCCCACTTTTAGTGGGGTCGGCACAACATGTTATAAACATGTTGTCACATGATTTAGCTCCGTATTTTACGATCGTCCGCCCGCCTAACATCAACTTACTTAGTCGTATTTTACGACACCAGGGTGATCTATTCTACTCAACCGGATACCACACGGTAAGTCAACTTACCTTAGTTACCTTTTACATCTCAGTAAGAAATGAGGGCGGTCTATTCTAGCCGGATACCACACGGATTATGGTACTAAATTATTTTGAGGTATTAAATATATATATATATATATATATATATATATATATATATATATATATATATATATATATATATATATATATATATATATATATATATATATATATATATATATATATATATATATATATATATATATATATTTAGTGCATTCATATTATAATTGATAGTCGCTACTAAATGACATAAGACATATGGTTAAGTTAAATCCATATACTATGAATAGGTAAGAAAGTATCTCGGAAGCACAGAATATACATAGAAAACTCTAGAAGAATAAATGTTTATAAAAAATCGTGTTACTCGTCACGTAGGCGACTGTTTTTATAAATTTACTAGGTGAAGGGCGTCGACGTTTAACTGACGTTGATAGGAACTGACAACCGCTTAAGTTATAGTGACTTAGCAACATATTTTTTGGTTATTTTGGTACTTTGTTCTAAATTGTTTACTCTTTATTCGTTAATAAGAGATCTTGGCCTAATATCAACCATTAATAGATGTTTTGAACCGTTTTGAAAAGGTTTTACAAAATCATAGTCAAACTAAAAATGGTGCTCACAATGTTGATTCCTTAACTCAAGAGAGGTCCTAAATATAACTATAACAAAAATGTCAAATTTATTTTAAAATTGTATTAATAATTATACTTTTAAATTCAAAAATCTATTGAAATGTTTGATATGATAATATTTGTAAAAAAATGTATGTATCTATTTAAGGAAATAATTAAGGCTATAATAATAATAATAATGATGAT
Organism: Morpho achilles; assembly: GCA_947086495.1. Taxonomy (NCBI): domain Eukaryota; kingdom Metazoa; phylum Arthropoda; class Insecta; order Lepidoptera; family Nymphalidae; genus Morpho; species Morpho achilles. Next base: position 10,014,445 of record CAMTZB010000024.1, read on the forward strand.
GATTCCACTGATGATGCTAGGGCCCTTAATGGGCGATGGTATTCGGGTCATGTTTGAATATTGACTACCGCCTTTAATGCAAGAACGCTTTGCTATTTCACACGGGTAGTGAGAAAGGCTATCAAGAACATAGACTTCAGTGAACTCCCTCCACCCATGCAAATTATTTATTCGAATATTTACAAGCTTTTTCCTAATCAAGGAAGAACATACACACAGACAGCAGCAGCAGGGGACTTTGATTTATACTGTCGTGTGGCGTGGCAGGCAGATGTGGCAAGATTATATAGAGAATAACTTTGCATTTTGAATCTCCTTAAAGTTAAATAATTTATAGAATTAGGCGTTACGATCTCCATAGTACGAAAGTAATAATAAAGTTATTTTGCTATGACCCACGACAATGTAAATAGAAAATAACCTAATCGTTCTTATAGAAGATAGCGATTTTATCGTGGAGTCTATCGCCTGATGATGCGACAGTTGTCGGGCGAAATAATAGTTGAGTTTGTTATAGTGAACGTGTGTAGTGCTTGTATTATGATGGCCATGCTGGAGGTTTGTGGACGTGTTTGAAGGATCTTGCATGTAGGGGATAGTCTCCGTTATATTTAGCTATATATATTTTCTATTTACTTTATTGCGTATTATGGCAAAATAATTTTAGAGTTACTTCTTTCCTTAAAGTTAATACACGCAAACTAGGTAAGTCAACATGGAATATACTAAGAATCATTTTCATACATTGTAACTGCGACGCCATATTTTTTATCAGGAACAAAATGCAGTTTATTTATAAATTAATTTATCAACGATAAAACCGCGAACAGACAAGATATACAACCGGCGCTACCAGTGTGGTTATAGCTGATAACGTTTCTTTATCAAAAATCTAGAAACACACATATTCACATCGGTTCAAACACGTTTAATAAGTAAGATATACCCGTCAAGTTTGTTGACGACCGTCAAACGTTATGGGTAAGGTTGAATTCTCATAGTAATACATACCTATAAGTATGCTTACAAAGATATTCAAAGCAACAAGTAGTATTGACGTATTGACGTACGTGAGTAAACTTAAGTATGGGCCTCATAAGAAAAAGAAGAATCGCTCAGCAAATAGAAGATAGATTGTATCTACATGTTCCAATAAGAAACAAGAAACTCCTTAGATTATTCAAAATATTGCATTCGAATCAGGAAGTGAGAAAAGACCTAAATACAAGTATGTAGAACCTTTCGGCTTTTATGTCCCATGTTATTGAAATGGCGAGTCCTTGTAACGACAATAGATCGTTCATTAAATAACAGCATATTTGCGATAACATTATCGTCACTTTTGTGTGTGTTTATGTAAAAATGTACAATAAAGTAAATATTTACATCTATATTTTTCATTATGAATAAATAGATTCGCTCTTATGATATCTACCAGATTGAAATTTGTTATTTTGTTTATAAAATTTATCTGAGTTATAAGAATTTTTTAAATGAAAATTATAACGGTAGCTAGTATTCGCAGACTTAAGATTAAACAAAACACAGAGAGACTTAAATATAAAAAAAATATAAGTACCTACATATATTTAAGCCACTTGCTTTTGAGACAAGCATATGTACTATTTTATGCTACAATATGCTCTATTTGTATATACTAATTTCAATTAAGTCAAGTAAACAATAAAAATTTCGTGCAGCAGCGACAAGTCGACGACCTTTGCGTGTGATAACTAGCTGTATGAAGTACTCACCAAGGTCGTCTGGGTTGCGATACAAAATAGTACCTATATTTGTTATGTCTAACATATGCTAATAGAGAGCTACGCATACTGTGTAATTACCAGCATTTGTAAGCGACTTATAGTCGCCTTTTTTGTGCCAGGAGAACCCATTATGGGTCGTTACCGGCAGACGGGGAAAAGCGGCGGGTATCTCGGATCCTCAACGACATACCTGCCTGACCAACATCTCTGGTTCGATACCTCTCTAAACAATGACATCTATGAATCGGGAGCACCAGATGCTATCAGTATGGTATAAATGGAAATATAATTGCTTGAAATATTATAATTGAAAAAAATACTTATAATTGAAAATTTATAATTGAAATAAATATTAAAATTTTGAAAGTTTGAGAAAATTATTAATATATTAAACTACAAGAAATAATTTGTCATTTCATGAAATTTGAAATCATAACAAGTTATATTGTTTAGACTGAAATAATTAAGTAAGTAATTAGTGATAACACACATGCATAAAAATAACTGATAGCAGTTGTCATTTCGGTATTCAGCGATAGCGAACGCCGAATGGTCTCATATTGTCCCAGAATAACTTCTTCTTCTTCTTCTTCTTCAACCGATGGACGTCCACTGCTGGACATAGGTCTCCTCATGGGATTTCCAGAACACACGATTTTGTGCCGCTTGTATCCAGCGGCTCCCCGCGACCCTTTTGAGGTCGTCTGTCCATCTAGCAGGGGGTCTTCCGACACTGCGCTTTTCGGTGCGGGGTCGCCATTCCAACACTTTGAGACCCCAACGTCCATCGGTTCTCCGCACTATGTGCCCCGCCCATCGCCACTTCAGCTTCGCGACCCGCTGAGCTATGTCGGTGACTCTGGTTCTTCTACGGATCTCCTCATTTCTGATTTGATCACGTAGAGAAACTCCGAGCATAGCTCGCTCCATCGCCCGCTGAGCGACTCTGAGCTTTCTTATGAGGCCCATAGTCAGCGACCAAGATTCAGAATAACAACCGATGGCAATAAATTGTTTAAATACATTTCCTTTTCTTCTTACTGTACCGAATAAGTCCAAATATTTATATTGACAACGTTGTCCAACAGACGCTCACAGCTTCTATTAATTATCTTGTTACTGAAGGAACGTCTAAAATAGTTTAATCTTCGGCATAAGAAAACTGTTATTTAGCGAGTCTAATAATTTCTGTGATTTGTGATCGTTCTTCAGCAACGGCAAATCGAGCTTTTTCATGGTTTTAATTTTATTGAATGTTATTTTTGCTAACCTAGTATAATTTAAATCGTCAATATCGCTTACAATCAACAATATCATTGTCGGTGTAACTTTATCACTCCATGCTTTGCTATTAATGTAAAAATTTAAGATCTAAATATTAAAAAGACTGGACACTTATGCTTGATTGATCAAGAATAATGTACTTACTATTTAAATTAAAACAATGTGGCCTCGGTTTTATAACGTTAGCAGGTTACATCTCTTTCCCTTATTTTTATTTTTCTTTTATGTATTTACTAGCGGCCAGGGCATGTTCCGAATTCCATTCAAAACAAAAGTGTTATTGTAAGTAAAAAAAAAAATATACTCCGATCGCCGCTTTAATTTCCAGGATTAGTCGCTGAGTCAATCTAATGATTGAGTCTATAAGGAACATACATACTTTATCTATAGTAATACATAAATCTGAAGAATTTGTTTGTTTAAACGCGCTAATCTCAGGAACAGATTTGAAAAATTCTTTTAGTGTAAGAACACGCTTAGATAAATAGGAGAGGAGCAGCAATAAAAAAATATGCGAAAGCGACAAACTTTAAAGCTTTCCATGCGTGCGCAAGTAAACGGTGAAAGTTATTCAAAAATTTCTTATTGTTAACTCACGATAACGTTTATATAAAATATATATTATATAGATGAATAGTTTAAATTATATCAACATTGATTAAAAGATTTTTCACGAGTTTATTTCTACTGCTCTTGAGTTTATTAAATTATTAGATGAAATCAAAAAATACCCACTTTTAATTTTGTAAGCAAAGTAGTTTCTCTTGAACATCAGTGCAAAATATAATCATTTTACTGAGCGTATAAAAATGTACTTATTCTTGGTAAATACATATTTGTATGCGGCGACGCTCTGCAGTGCAGACAAAAATAGCTGCGCGTGCTTCGTGGTGGATAACTCATTCTGATAATGCCGATGAATGTGACACGGTTTAAGGCATAAGGTTTTACAGAATAAGTTTTTTTTATAACTGTGCATTGTAAGAATAATTTAGAAATAAATTTTTAGTTCAGGACAATTGAAAATAAAATTTTATAAAGAAGTCACTGCTACAGCCGTGTGGTATCCGGCTGAATAGAATAGTACCACCCTCTTTTCTTACCTAGGTGTCGTAAAAGACGACTAAGGTAAGTCGACCCGCCGTGTGGTATCCGGCTGAGTAGAATAGACCACCCTCATGTCTTACCGAGGTGTTGTAAAAAGCGATTAAGGTAAGTTGACTCATCGTGTGGTATCCGGTTTAGTAGAATAGACTACCCTCTTTCTTATCGAGGTGTCGTAAAATACGACTAAAATAAGTTGAGGTCAGGCAGGCGGCCGGTCGTAAAATACGTAGCCAAATCATGTGACAGCATGTTTATAACATGTTGTGCCGACCCCACTTAGAGTGGCATAAGGGCAGGAAGATGATGATGATGATGATGAAAGAAGTCGCTGCTAAAGTTAGTAAAATATAATGAAGCCCTTATTCCGTACGACCGTAAACATGTAATGAGCAAGCTACAAATAATATAAACTTATGATTAAACAGGTTAAGCTAATGTCTGCTTTTCACTATCGGCGATGATCGTTGATCATGTAATCGTCTGAAATCGGCACGATCATAGTAAATATGTTCACACAATCATCCGTTTAATAATACGATCATATGTATAACCAAGCAATTCCCTTAGAAGCGTGTCCTAAAACTAGGGTTGCCACCTTTTTTTTGAAGAAAAATAGTATTTTTCTTATTAAATCAAACAAAATATAGTACTTTTAGGAAATTCAGAAAAACAAAACAGTACACATTTATTTCATCATATATATATTTGTTTTTATTTATTTTTACATGATTATTTATTATCACTTTTTCCTTTGGCCATCAAGGTTCTATTATTTTTTTAAATAATATTAGCCATCTAAGCAAGTTAGGTCTATATTAAAGAAAATTAACAACCCATTTTTGATTAAATTAATAGATGCTCTATTCCTTCCTTCTCTCCATTTCACATTCATGACGGAAAAAATCTTTCCGTAAAAACAGAAGTTTCAGGAGTGGAGAGAAGGAAGGAAATGATTTTAATTATTTTTTTAAATGTCATCTGAACTTTTGAAAAGCATTTGCCATTTTTCAACAGTCATTATCAATACAGAGATATTTTCGATATTCAAAAATAACTTAACAATGTTCGTTCAGGTAGCATTAATTCACAAGGTGATGTTTACATTTGACAATGACAAATGAGTTAGTAAAAGTTACTAACTAACTAAGCCCCGTACATACATGAATGAATTTTGTTCAAACATTCCCTATGCAGCGCTGCGGGTGTGTTCAGCGACAAAAATATAGTATTTTTTGTCCTATATTTTTTTTTCTATAATATATAGTACAATTGACTAAAATATAGAACGATACTATATAATATAGTACGGGTGACAACCCTACCTAAAACCGACAATTCTGAGGTTGTAAGCGATCATAGACGATCGTGGTTGCGCTTAATCGTTTGTAATCGCCAATTACGAAAGGAGCCATAATAATTGTTTCGTTTATAACTTGCACCCATGCCCAGGCGCCAACATACAAGTACATTCAAGGTCATTGCATCTGCGTGCACGCATCGTCCTATCTTCCTCAACATTTATATTTAAAAATATTTTATAAACAAACTGTTAAGTATAAACAAGTCCCATGTTAAGTATAAACAAACTGATACTAAAATTGTTTTTCTATATTGTTCCTGCCATCTAATATATCGTTGTGCAAATACTTTTTAATTTTACGCCAGTTGATGTAAACAATTTTATTTAGATATAACAATAGCAATATCATAACTAAATGCATCATGAAATTTTGTTTTGTTCCTTTACTACAATACTAATACTAATCGTACTAGAACAATGCACTTATTATTAGTACTTACTTTACTACTATTAGTGTGTATATTTTTATTACTTTACTACTATTAGTAAAGTAAGTACTAATAGTAAGTGCATTGTTCTATAATGGTACAGAGTGGAATCTAATTCCAATCTAATTTCGAGGATATCTGTTGGTACAGGACGGGTGGTCAGCTCCTATTCTGGACTATTCCACCCAACTGAATGGTACTAAACTAAACCTAATTGAAAAGTCTATATTTAAGTCTTTACAGTTAAATTTATGCACTATATAATAGTTATGCCTATGCTGATGAATTTCAGCACAACTCATTAGGTCTTGCTGCAACATCCTAATTCCGATGTAACTTTGTCTTGTGACCCGGGGTTTTTTATTTGCTAATTATTCTAATTACCTACTTTGTTCGAATACTTTATTTATTTATTCGAATACTGAATACCCAATGTGATAAGGCCGCTTTGATGGTAATGAATTGAAATAAAAAGTTCTATTTTTCGATTGATCCCAGGACATAATATGAGTCATAAATACATAACACAATTTGAAGACACAAATTATTCATGTAAAATGTGGTAATTAGAAAGCAATTACGATGGATATAATTTTAATCCTTATCAACCTTAAACGTCAGTTACATTAGGCAATTTAGGCTTGACGTTATGATAACACTTATAATACCTTATCTTCTTTGTAAATAAAATCAAGTGTGGGTCTCACTTAAAGCATGAGAGGCTCTATTACCATTCACAAACTAGGGACATGCGCTAGTAGAATATGTGAGTGTGTGTGTGTGTACACTATGAAATAATTATGCAAAAACTATGAAAACTATGAAATGTTATTATTACTTGTTCAAAGGTGAACTTATCACTAAAAGGGATCTCTTCTAGTCAACATTTGTATAGCAGAAAGAACAAGACTAGAAATCAAACCCAAAAATATAGAAAGAAAAAAAACTAATCAAAACTAAGTAAACTTAAATTCACTAATTTTACTTAAATTTACAATATTTTTTTTTGTTATTTTATAAGATTCATCTACGATTAGTACTACACACACTCCACAATACTATGAGCAAAATTTGTTGAATGTTTTTGTTTCGTATAATTTAATAATCATTTTGTGGTAATAAGTTTTTTGTTTAAATGTTGTAAAGTTAAAGTAACAAATATTATAATCATTATTTATTATGATGTTTAAAGCCTTATTTGTATAGATAACAAATTACACACTTAATTCTTCGTTATTAATCACTCTGACTGTTGGAAACAAATAGCATGAAAATCTTTTCAGTAACTTTGAGTTTATAACAAATTGACTTTGCAGTGGACCTTGTTTCATAATATTATATCTAGTAATAGATAATTTATAGCCAGCTCAGTGTTTCTTCAATATAATATTCTATATAACAGCTATTTAAATAGTCATGATCTATACAAAAAACATAGTACCATTCTCTGCATTAAGCAGTGATGGTAGTAATTGATTGATTAAATAAATATCAAAAACAACTTAAATCAACCTAATTTTGTCAGTGATTATACAAAGAAATTCTGCTCTAACTGTGAAGTTTGAAATTGAAAGGCCAAACATATTGTACCAGGAATTAAAAAACTTAATATTGAGACTGTGGCATAGTACTGTCAGCTCAGAGAAAATCACAATATTGCAGAAAATACTTTCAAAATTGTACCAAAATGTAATGTTAAATTCGATACCACGAATAAAGAAAACATAATTATTGTTGTTTTCCGCTGCCCAAGGTTGAAAATGATGTTTTTATTGGAGCATATTACTGTCACAAAGTGAGGTCGACTTACATACGCAATAAGTTCTTACCTGTTTTTATTCCAAAAAAAACTTGCACTCAACACCGAAATCCGAACACCTTAGTTCAGTTAAATTTACGACAATCACTGGATCTAGTTACGAGTAATTTCTTATCACCATGAAAGCAACACAAACGGACGGAACAAGGAGAAAACAGCACAAAATACATCTGAAAAGGGAGATATCAATTCAATAGGAGTGAAAGAGCCATAAATGAATTGACAGGTTATACATAGACTAAATCAGCTGTTACATAGAATATCGTTCAAAAGCACCAAATTATTTCCAAAAACTATAACTGTCAATATTTAAAAACAAATAATTCACAAAAACGTAACGTAAACGTACCGATATTTATGAAGTCACAAAAAAAAAATGAATTTAATACGTGTTCATTATATTTATATTATTCTTATTTCAATCTATATTTGCGTTATAGTTAGGTTCATATAATTGTCAATCTTGACATTTTGTGATAGGAAGAATATTCTTCGGTACTGTTAACCATAGATTACTAACCATAAACGCTTATATAAACTATATGCTTTTAACTACATTTAGTTAAATTATATATATTTCCTATGTATTCCTGAAATGACGCAATTTTAAAGGTTATTTCACATGGACGTAGTATATAGTGTATTCTTTATCCAAGTTATTTCATCAAGTAAGTTGTGGAAATTGGAATTGTCATGAAAATTCATAGAATACCTTTGAAAATTGGATAGGTAGTGAAGTATTTTTACAATGTTTATTTATATGCCTATGCTTTAAGCGGACTTAAGAAGACTTATGGTTATGTACTTAAGAGTTACTTTATAAAGGATGACGCATGTCTATTGTCTATGACTTAAATAACATAGGTGCGTTCTATTGGCTTTGTAATTTCAAAATGTACCTTATATCCATGTTGTAAAATTATTATAAATGTAACGGGAAATTTGTTTTTAGCAATAAAAAAAAAAAAGGACGACTATGGTAGGAATAAATGCATCAAGTTTAAAAAAATTGGATTAGAATAATAATTGACATCTTCAACGGATAAAAATAAATAGACATATTCAATAACTGACAAAATCGTAACTTCTAAATAACTTCACAATTCTTGCTTTAAAATTATGGAAGTGCACTTAATAGCCTCATAAATATAAGGTATAAAAATATAAGGTCAAGATTTTAAACAAATTTATTCTCATTTTAATATTGAAAAACGAACTACCTAATCTACTTAACCTAATTTAAGTTAAGATACATTACATTAATTACTATTTTATTTCATATTATCCATGTTGGTTAAATTTTTTATATGTATATTACTAGTAATCATACACAGAAACACACTTTACAATATCAATTTAATTTTATTTACAAAAATGGTGTTATATAAAATTTAACGCAAATACCGTTAATTTTTTGTTAGTTTTCATACTTTCGAAAAGCATTTGGAATTTTCGAACGCAGTTTAACAACTTCGTTTTTTTTTATTGAATCCTAAATGTCAATTCTTGACCCCGATTCATAATTAAATAAATTTATTTGAAACTTAAATGAGAAATATTAAGTTTATTTATCTAGTCCTAATTTGATTGCAGAGATTCAGTTTGTTTTGTTAGAAATTAAATTTGACACATGAATCTAAGTAATAATCTTTCGTCATTGTGAATAATCAGTTACTGCTTTAGTATTAAATAACAATACAATAAGCGGAGGTAAAATAAATATGGCAAAAGAAGAAGAGGACGACAATTTGCCTGACAAAGATGCAGCAAAAGAATTCTACGCAAAGTATGAGCCAAAAGAAATAATCGGGAGGTACGGTAGAGACTTTATTTATGTCGTCAAGAGCTTATTACAGAACAATTGACTGGCTTAACGTTTTGCGCTGTTGCCAAATTTGTTGTCTTATGTATAGTTATTAGAGTATAATTTCCATTGACAATTATGTCACTTATAGTATTTCTAGTTTTATATGACCTTGGTACAGTCCATCTAATTGATTTAGATTTTATCAATCCAAACCTAGGATTTTTATGGTTTTACTAGTTTTTCAACCTTTTTCTCTATGTGACAGTTTTTTCACGGTTTCTATATAAGGCGAAAAATAACCTTGCAACTAACAAAACAAACACAGAGCTGTATTATGAAATGCATGTTTAAAATAGATGAGCTGTATCTCTGGGAATTTAAATCCAAATCTTTTTATATATATTGAAGTTATCCAAAAATAACAGATAACATTTCTGCTATTTAATTATTTCTTGTTTTAATTTATTTATTTGGATCCTTAACAGAATTATATGTTTAATAATACAGCAAATATCCTTTATATAGAAATGAAAAAAATTATTAATTTAATTATGTAGTACTAATTATAGAAGATCACATCATTCTTAGTTACAGTTTAGTATTCCATATAATTTTTTTGATTTTATATCAATATTGTTGATGTTATATATTATATGTTAAAAAAGTCCTTACATGAAAAAAAGCAATATGAAGTATTGAACCTACAATAATGGTTTCATCTCATTGTGGTTTCAGTACATCATTTATTGGTAAAATCCCTTGACCGTCACCCCAAGAGCTCACCACCATATCTATTATAGAAAAATTATAAATATGACTACATAAAAGATAAGTAGTTATATTGTATTCCAACTTTTTAGAAAATGTTTGTTCTTTTTATTTACATTTTTTTATGTATAGTTCATACTAGATTTTCGTGACTTCTTCTGCATGGACCTTAGCCCTGACATTAACAGTACCTTCCTGTCACTCTCTAATCCTGCGAATATTTCCATCACAAAAATCAGATTGAGCAGGGAAATTATATTGCAATGATTCTGCTACTCGAAACTTAATATATTGATAATAGATGGGGTTTCTCAATCTCCTGATATTCATATTGAAAAGACAGGATTTTTTAGCCTATATATTACCCTGTCGTATAAGCACGAATTGTGCCAATTGTGTAATTGATACTGATTCACCAGATTGGCCGTGAAAACGTAACAGACATATAGACTCTCGCATTTATAATATTAGTAAGAATATGTTATCAAATTCAACCTGTAATAATTTTGATTGAATAGAGGCGTAAGTTCTACTGTCAGGAGATGTGTGGAAAAGGAAACCGGCCGCGAATATGCTGCAAAAATTATTGATCTTAGTCAGGAGTCTCAAGATGGAGTGGACACACATACTATGCGAGAGGCAACAAAACAGGAGATTAATATACTAAGGATGGTGGCAGGACATCCATATATTAGTGAGTGAGTTGTTATATTTTCATAAAACCATCATAAAATGAATATGAATGTTGTTTGAAGTATACTTTAAGAAAATGTAGGACCTTAGTGACCTAGTGTCTTCGTTTTATAAGTTGATAAATTAAAAATACTATAAAAATTATCAATCATACTGAACTGTGACAATTGTGACAAACCATTCCTATGACTTTGAAAAAACACATAAAAAGATTGTATTTTATTACTTTTTTAAAATTTGTGGCAAATTTCATTAATATTGCTCAAGGGGATTAGCTGTATTATTGTTTTCATTATTAAAAAGATGTATCCACAACTTTATCTGTGTTGACTCAGAAACACCCTCTAACCCTCTTTGAGAGTTTTAACCTCACTTATGCATTATATGTGATTTCCTATTGAAAAAAGAAAACTGCAAACTTGTTTATATCCTGTATGTAAGCCCATATAAACTTCAATGATACCAAATTTTATCTATACCTAGTGATCCAGTGGATTAGTCATGAAAGTATAATAGATACATACATACATCCTCCTGCCCTTATCCAACTCTAAGTGGGATCGGCACAACATTTTACAAACATGTTGTCACATGATTTGGCTACGTATTTTACGACCGGCCGCCTGCATGACGTCAACTTATCTTAGTTGTATTTTACGACATCTCAGTAATAAAGAGGGTGGTCTAGTTTTACTCAACCGGATACCACATGGTGGGTCAACTTACCTTAGTCGACTTTTACGACACCTCGGTAAGAAATGAGGATGGTCTATTCTACGCGGCCGGATACCACACGTCGGTCGACTTACCTTAATCGCCTTTTACGACACTTCGGTAAAAAATGAGGGTGGTACTATTCTTGTAATAGATAGATAGGCAGACAGGTTTTGGTATTTGCAATATTAACCTAACTCAAATAAAAAGCAATTTTGCTCTAGCATTTGAAATATTATTTTTTTTGATTAAAGATATTTGTTTTTTCTTTCAGTTGAACTACAGGATGTTTTTGAATCTGAAACTTTCATATTTTTGGTTTTTGAGTTATGTAAAAACGGCGAGCTTTTCGATTACCTTACGTCAGTAGTAACACTTTCAGAGAAGAAAACAAGATATATCATGAGGTAAATATTAACCATATAAAAAGTTTTGTGTCTGGATTTATTTATTTCTGATATTGCCACCATATTTTAAGTAAAGGTTTTATAAATTTGGGACATAGATTTTAACAAATTTTCCGTAATTTAAATGAATTTAATTATGTTATTTTGTTAAGTAAGTCTTAACTTAAGAACTTATTTTTCAAATTAAAATGAAATTAAATAAACCAAAAGGCAATGTTATTTAATGTTTCTGTGTAAGTTTTTTAATTAATGCAGTAGTTTGAGGTATGTAAAGAATTGACTTACAAAAATATTTTAATATTATAGCATTTAGAGAAATATTGAAATACATATTATAATAATACTATATTTAGAGTATATCAATACTACACGAAGATTAAATTAACATCTATCATTTTACGTTTTTGGTATTTTTCAATTGTTTATTTTAATGTTATTGCTGTTAATGCAATAGAGTTCAATTTTGATTAAATAGACGATGACCTTATTATAATCTTTTTACACAGTATGTTTCCTAATATTAAAAGTGTATATGTTTTTATCATAACTTAGATGCCGTCACAAAGAGATATGTTACAACTCTTGACGTAGTTTCACGCCCTCTAAGTCTTAAGATTTGATCGTCGAATGGACCAGTTGCAGATTCTCTTGCGCCGTTGTAGTACCGTAGTATTTTCCGCTAATATATATTAGGAACACTTATACATTTGTTATTAGCTGCTCGATTTGTGGTTTTATAAAATGTCTTTAAGTGTTATTTCGAGCAAAAATAAGCGCGAAAATGCTCACACCAAATATGCTAAAAATGCCAGGAAATTTGAGGCTTACAAATTTGTTAAGTTAGTGGATTTCTATGTATTCATATAATGTATCCAAGTTATTATTAATAGTGAATAAGTAAATTATTTATAAAGTGTATTTTTAAACATACGTTCAATCCCAAATTCATTAACATTCTGCACGCTTGTTTGAAGTTAATTACTTTTCCTAAAATGTTTTCCTTTATAAAAGTGTAAGAGTAGCGGAAGTTACTCACTTCCAACCTTGCCAGAAGTTATAAATAAATAATTAAATCTTAATTTAACACAACTAAGGCCCATTTTTTAGGTACCTATTAGGTATAAAAAAAAAATCAAATTATTAAAAATGAACGAAAGATTAACCTCATTTATTACTATACAGTCCTCGTCTTATAAAATTTTTGGCATAATAAAAACAAATGCCAATAATACTTGAAGCTCCGACCTTGACGCACCAATAATGTCGCTTCAATGAGACCATATAATATATTTTATATATTTAAATGGATGTATATCTAAAGATACAAAATTTATTATGTAGCTTTACTTAATTGTTCGAGTAAATAACCTATACAAAGGTTTCAAAAAGTATACATTATAATCATCTATTTTTTGTAAATTCTGTATTATAGATAATTTATGTTAGGGTAATTTTTTTTCGTTCACTAAAATTTGAATTTTTTTTTTGTCGCATTGCCGTATATTTAAAATCTTCCATTTTAAACGTTTGTCCTGTTTTTATTTCCTCCTCTTTTGTTCATTTTTCCTTTACTTGTTATTTATAACAAGTCTAAAATACATTTCAGACAAGTTTTAGAGGGAGTTCGGTTTATACATCGCAAAAGCATAGTGCATCGGGATTTGAAGCCTGAAAATATTCTACTCGACGATCAGCTCAACGTAAAGATAACAGATTTCGGTTTTGCTAAGGTGCTCAAAGAGGGCGAGAAATTATTTGGTAAGTTTTTATTTATTAATTAGTTTCATTTGTTTTTCTAATTTTCAATATGGTATTGGCTCTTAAATAGTCAGGAGGTTGATTGAGTAAATAGTCTAGAATGTTTAAAGCAGAGTGCAGAAACTCTACTATTGTTGGGAAAATTCTTCCTGCATGTGCTTTTTATTAAGGTATTGGTAATGATGCTACAGCGAGAACTGCTCTAACCTGTTAAGAGTGATTATCTTTAATATTTAAATGAGTTAATCTTATTATATGTATTTTATGAATCTCGGAAACGGCTCCAACGATTTTCATGAAATTCAGGTGGTTTGGTTATTTAAGTTTTATTTTTTAAAAAATTCGTTTTTACTCTGTTTTTATGAGAAACTATAGCATAATTTCGCAAATTCTGAATTCAAGGGTCGATTCCTAAAATATGTTTTTTTTTAATTTCTTAAAAGGCTTTTTTTATATATTAAAAAAATACCGAACAAGGCTCGGTCACCCAGGAACTTAAATATTAACCGCACTAAGAAACCGTTTATCTTAGTAGGTAAAAATTACATGTAATATATAAATGTTTACGTTATAAAGTTAACTGCGAAAGTACTACATGAAGGCCATTGTTTGAAAAAAAAATTTAGTTATGCTCTGATGCATTCGACTGCGCATTTAATTAAGTTACATCCAGTTTATACATAATACCTTGCATTATACTCTGTCTTTGTTATGCATTTCCAACTTAATTTTACTGTTTCTTATTCTATTTCATGGTGTTAGAAAGAATGATAGCCAAGTGCAATACAATATTGGAACGGCTAGACGAAATAGCTGTTTTATATGGACTATTTAATTTTCCATCTATTCTTGGATATTTTTGAAGTACCATCTACTTATAATTATTATCACTATAGAATATTTTATCTAAAAAAATTCACCTTAAATTTGGCGAACTCTAATCGTTAAATTTAAAGCCGATTTTATAAAGTAAGATTTGAAACTTTAATTATCTTTATTTGCGTGAAGGTCTCTTAAATGATTCGGTAAATATTCAAGTGCAGTTGAATATGAAACAAATTAAGCTATATACGATATTTACTTATTTATTAACTTTAAACACTTACGCATAATCTACACTTATTTCAAATTTTATAATTGTATGCTTAACATTTATGACAATGTCGCAAATAATACGAAACTAAAATTACTACCGCTCATGGATTGCCGTTTGGAATCGTTGATCATCATTCTCCTGCCCTTATCCACTTTAAGTGGGGTGGGAAAAACGTCAACTCTGGCGTCACTCCTTTTATATGCACGCCATACTTCACACTATTCAACCGTTTCTATTTAGGCTCGCTCTAGTCGCTCTAGTCACATATCCATCCACATTCATATTTAACACTCGTTTGGTCACATGATTTTCATCCCTCTTCATTATAATATATATTATGTCCATACTTACTCAATCTTGCACTTCTCGTCTTTTCTATAATGGGCTTATCGTTCTCACTCTAAGTGGGTTCAGCGCAATATGTTATAAACATGTTGTTACAAGCTGTGGTAGCCCAGCGGTAGCACCGTGCTACTCTTTCGAGGAGGTCACGGGTTCAAATCCGAGCAGACACCAATTAGTTTTACTCTTAAAACTTATGTGTCTAATTGATAATTGCAATTCATCACACGCAAAACTTATGTGTCTAATTGATAATTGCAATTTATTTTTATTAACTGAAAACAGTTAATAAAAACATCGTGAGGAAACCTGCATATCTCTATAGAATTTTGGAAATATGTGTAACCGACAAATCCGCATTGGAGCAGCGTGGTAGGTCTTAGCTCCAATCCTTCTCTTCAAAAACGGCCTATTCTCAGCGGTGGGATAGTAATAGGCCGCTAATTATGTTGTTTCATGATTTGTCTAGGTATTTTAAGACCGGCTACCTACCTACCTAACACCTCGCGGTAAGAAATGAAGGTTGTATATTCTACTCAGCCGGATACCTCACAGCGGACATTAATTACCGTATAGAGAAGTAACAATAAGTTTCTGCTATTTATATTATTAAATCAATACTAATGTTATAAATGTGAAAGTATGTCTCTCTGTAAGTCTGTTACGCTTTCACAGTTAATCTGTTTGACAAATATATAATGATGATACTTGGTATAATTCAAGCTTATACAATGAGATAGAAAATACTTGTTTTTCTTTAATTATTATGTATATTTGACAACGTAAATAAATAAATCTATTAATTTACTAAGTTATTAATTATTATTCCAGAGTTGTGTGGCACTCCAGGATATTTAGCGCCGGAAACTTTAAAGGCAAATATGTTCGAAGACGCTCCTGGTTACGGCAAAGAAGTTGATGTGTAATAAATTTACTTTATAATATTTAATTAATTACAAAACTCAAAATTTCAAAGATAACTCGAAACTCATGGCGTCAGATTCTGTGTTCTAACACACAATACAAAGATCATATTATACGAATCTTCATTTGAAATAGTCATTCATTCTCCTGCCCTTATCCCTCTCTAAGTGGGGTCGGCACATCATGTTATAAACATGTGGTCACAAGATTTGGCTAGGTATTTTACGACCGGTCGCCTGCCTGACCTCAACTTATCTTAGTCGTATTTTACGACACCTCGGTAAGAAAGAGGGTGGTTTATTCTACTTAACTGAATACCACACAGCGTCTTCATTTGAAATAGTAACAGTGAAAATTACTAAAATAAATGGTAAATATATAGGAAATATGCTTTACTTTAAATATTTAAACTATTCAAATATTTTTTTCCTTTTTTAGGTCTCCTATAAAATTATAATTTTAGCAAAAGCGTCTTTATTCTTCTGAAACAGCTATACATCAATAATACGAAATAAGTATTTTTCTCATTAACATACCCCGATGTCCGAACTGTAAAAGTGTGTAATCGTTATCTAGCGCTCACGGGTTCAAAGCTAGGATATACTTTATTTTTTTACTATCATAATTATTGCACGAATTAAGCGTAAGTACCGGCCTGTTACTATCCCACTGCTGGGCATAGGCCTCCTCTCTCGGTTTTTGGAGAGAAGGGTTGGAGCTAAGACCTACCACGCTGCTCCAATGCGGATTGGTAGGTTACACATATCCCTAGGATTCTCTAGAGATATGTAGGTTTCCTCACGATGTTTTCCTTCACCGAAAAGCGTGTGATAAATTGCAATTATCAATTAGACACATAAGTTTTAATAGAAAAACTCATTGGTGTCTGACCGGGTTTGAACCCATGATCGTCTCTAGAGATTCACACGGTCGCACCGCTAGGCCATCACAGCTTATCACTTAGAATTAAGCGTATTTTCATAAAAAGAGATATTTATTAGTCTATCTATAAAGTTGAAACCTTTTTTTCGTTAGTAAGTATATTTTACTTTTTTCAGATGGGCATGTGGAGTCATTATGTTTACTTTGTAAGTAGGCAATCAATTATTATTTTTTGTTTAACATTATTGACATCGAGTTACGCAATCGTCTTACCCATTTTTTGTTCGATGAACTAATAACGGTCTTTATGTAGCCAAAACAATATATAATTTATCTTCGTAATACGTAATACGTATTACGTAATTCGATACGTAATTTATCTTCTACTAGCTTTTACCCGCAAATTCAAATTCAAATTCAAATTCAAAATATTCTTTATTCAAATAAACTTGTAAACAAGTGCTTTTGAATCGTCAACTCTACTGCTGGTTAGGAAAGCTGTTCCTACCGAGAAGAGCCAGCAAGAAACTCGGCGGTTGCTCTTTTTAAAAATACAATTCTTAATGCTAGTTACATTTAATGTTTCTATCTTGTACAGGGTCGAACAATATTTATATCCACGCATTTTTATCGTCTAAATAATCCTCAACAGTATAGTAGGCTTTCTGTATCAGCCTCTCCTTAATAGTGTTTTTAAATTGCTGTAATGGCAAAGTTAAAATTGATTGTGGAATTTTATTATAGAATCTTATACCCAAACCCACAAACGACTTACGTACTTTTTCAAGGCGCAAAGCAGGGGCCGCAAGCTTATGTCGGTTCCTACTTTGTCTATTATATACATCGCCTATTGTTTTATAATTCTTTATATTATTATATACAAAAATTAAATTACTTAAAATATAAATATATAAAATAAGTTAGCGTGGAATGTTATCGTGTCATACGTAGATAATGGCGCTTTTCAATATCATCTTATTCCTGTAGAATTAACAGGATTTCTATAGCCTATATGTTATCCCCGTGTCATCATCTTCCTGCCCTTATCACACTCTAAGTGGGGTCAGCACATCGTGTTATAAACATGTTGTCACACGATTTGGCTACGTATTTTTCGCCCGGCCGTCTGCCTGACGTCAACTTATCTTAGTCGTATTTTACGACAACTCGGTAACAAAGAGGGTGGTCTACTTTACTCAACCGGTAGGTCCACCACACTACCACACGGTAGCTTAACTTACCTTAGTCGCTTTTACGACACTTGGGTAAGAAATGAGGGTGGTCTATTCTACTCAGCCCGATACCACACGGCGGGTCGACTTACCTTAGTCGCCTTTTACGACAACTCGGTAAAAAATGAGGGTGGTTTATTCTACTCAGCCGGATACCACACGGCGGGTCGACTTACCTGAGTCGTCTTTTACGACAGCTCGGTAAGAAATGAGGGTGGTCTATTCTACTCAGCCGGATACCACACGGCGGGTCGACTTACCTTAATCGCCTTTTACGACAGCTCGGTAAAAAATGAGGGTGGTTTATTCTACTCAGCCGGATACCACACGGCGGGTCAACTTACCTGAGTCGTCTTTTACGACAGCTCGGTAAGAAATGAGGGTGGTCTATTCTACTCAGCCGGATACCACACGGCGGGTCGACTTACCTTAATCGCCTTTTACGACAGCTCGGTAAAAAATGAGGGTGGTTTATTCTACTCAGCCGGATACCACACGGCGGGTCAACTTACCTGAGTCGTCTTTTACGACAGCTCGGTAAGAAATGAGGGTGGTCTATTCTACTCAGCCGGATACCACACGGCGGGTCGACTTACCTTAGTCGTCTTTTACGACAGCTCGGTAAGAAATGACGGTGGTCTATTCTACTCAGCCGAATACCACACGGCACACATATGTTACCCCCCGTGTATAAGGAATAATTGTGCCAAATTTCATCGATATTGTTTCAGCGCATTCGCCGTGAAAATGTAACAAACATACTCGTACTTCCAGTACGAGTGTTGTTTGTTACATTTTCTACATGTTTGTTACTCACAAACTTTCGCATTTATAATATTAGTAGTGTGGAAAGGAAGGTTGTTCTCGAAAGCTTACAAGGACAAAGTCGCGGGTACTAGTTAAGAATTAATCAAAGGCTATTTAATAATATATGAAATAAAATGAATTGCATATGTGTTTCATTTTTAAGTTTGATTTGTGTGCAGGTTAGTAGGATGCCCGCCATTCTGGCACCGGAAACAGATGGTTATGTTGCGGAATATCATGGAGGGAAAATACTCTTTCACCAGTCCCGAGTGGGCTGACATATCTGGTTAGTATCTTTAAGTCTATCCATCATCAAAATATCGGATGCTTAGTATTATAGGGACCTAATTCAAAAAATTGGTTTGTGGTAAGTTGCAATAAAACTTAGTAAAACTGAACCATAACTTGGAAGAGCAAGAAAACACTAGCTATTCTAATAGTTCGTAACATCAGGTCATAGATGACGTTAAATAAGAATTACAATACATATATCTAACGCATTTAGCAAAATTTTGAATTCTGTCACTGTAATACTAAGTGTGCTATATATGTTGTATATTTATATGTTTTCTCTCACTTCTAATGCCTTATTTTCTTTCATCCATAGAGGATCCTAAGAACTTAATAAGGCGATTTCTCGTCGTCGATCCCAGTGAAAGGATAGATCTAGAAGACGCCTTGATGCATCCGTTCTTTAATACTGTGGTGAGTTTTTTGTCGATTTATATGCCTGAGTACTTCACAAAATCTTTAGATACTATTTACTAGAAGTTTTTTTGTATATTTTTATTGCTTGCTTGATTTTTGTGTCTTAATATTTCCTGAACGCACTGTAGATATACGTCATCTCTGATAGTAAAGGATGATTCACGCTACACCGTGTCGCGACCGGGCCGTGCCACGGCCGGGGCACGGCCACCGTGCGCCGGCCGTGCCAGTCATTCATGTTACACCGGGCTGTTTGGGTTTATTATTTGCACGACTTATATCTATGTTAAGTAGTTTTTGTCAGCAAGTGATTTCATTTATCGATAGACTTGACGCCTAAATAAATATGCAGTTTCACAATTTGAATTAGCAGCTATTGCAATTGCCATCGATGATGAAGTATTGGAAATTATTTTATTTGTTATCTAAATACTTAGGATGGCTCATGTCGTAAATCACAGAGCAAATTACACACATTCTAAACAATTTGCATTGTCCATTTTGCTGTTAAGCTGCTAAACTCACCAAGATTTGACGTTGACTGCTCTGCGGGCGCCCGGGCGCATATGTTTATGTTACAACGTGTCGGGGCCGAACCGTGCCGGAGCCGGGAAACAATACCCACCGACATTTCAACGCCGGTGCGTGCACGGCCGGGACACGGCCGGGGCACGGTTAGGCATGAATCACTTCATACCAAAAGTATACCATAATGTTCGACCGTGCCCCGGACGGGGCACGGCCCGGTCGCGGCACGGTGTAGCGTGAATCATCCTTAAATCTTCATTATCTTATTCTATTCCCGAAAATTATCGTTTTAGGTTTTGATAATTGAAATAAAACCATAAACTTATACTAGAGTAGAGGAGTTATAAGCAGACCTGTGTGCTTTCACAATAAAAAATGAGAAAGAATATTACATTTGTGTAATTGTCTTTGTTTAATCGCATATGCGCCGCGAAATATTCGTTCTTAATTTAAAAAATACTTAGAACAGTTTTAGTACACCTTCAAAGTGCCGTTTGCGTGCTTGCGTAAAAAAGAGTCAGAGAATAAACCTCATTTGCTTTCTCTGTATTGTAATATGGCACATTTTAGGCTTTTCTACTCTAGGATGATACAATAACTGTATGAATAATGTGGTGTCAGTACATTGGTACTTTTTGATACACTTTGTGGTGTAGTAGAGAGATTGGTTCATAAATCATAATATGTTCAAGATTAAATTCTCTTGTGGGTCAAGTAAATTATATTTTCGGACATATTGAACCAATTTCTGTTGATAGAATTTCACCGCGAATAGTATGACTACCTAAAATACGATAACAAAAACTTTCATGATGCTTTTTTTTTGTACATATATTTTATTTTAGCGTATTGAAGATTTGTTGCCATTTTTAGCCATCAATCTTTTTCTGTTTGTATATTAATAGTCTTTCATATTTACCATTTAGTTAATAGTTATATTTAACCTATAAATGTCGCAGTAAAGCTTTGCACTCTCAATAAACAAAAAATCATTTTATGTATGCGTTTTTATGAAATAAAAAACTTAAAAAATTTTTTTTATTAAGTTTTAAATGCATAAATAAATTAAAAATTTGACTTAGAAGTTTTTTTAAAGCTTGTAACATTTCATCTATGCGAACGATTTTCACGATAAAATCTCAGCTTAACAATTTATATACATACCAAATTGAACAATGGATAATTTCTACTCAAGATATTGAATATCTAAATATGTATCTGTATATGTAGTAGTGCTATATAAATTAATAATAATGGTTTATAGAAGTACACTTACCTTTGCGGAATTCCGTTGTACAAACGTTATGATAGGATTATTTTGCCATAATCCGCGTTATCAGAAGTTATTTTAAATTGCGTTCGTCGTCAAATGTGGACCTTGTAAGTAGATAATATCGGTTATAGTTCGCTATGATGGATTGTTAATTCATGAATGTTCCCTGGTAGCTTTGGGACCAGGATATGACACCGCTGAAGAAGTCTTACTCCGGCGCCAGCCGCAAAATGTCCAGGATCGACGAGTTGGCTATGGTAATGACCTAGGGATTTGTGCTTTTCATACTAACACACATTTACGTCATAACACCCTTCTTAGACAGATAATATAGTAAGTGAACATATTTAAATGTAACTGTCATTTTTTCCGGTATGATATTATATAGTTATTTAGTTTTGAACACAAAATCTATTCTATAAAACCTATAATGCGCCTTAACACTTTAAAAACGCAATTTTTGAAATTTAATTTATAATTTTTTATTTATTATACGCTATTATACAGTCCGAAATACATAAATAGCTATAGATAAATGTTTTTGATCTATATAGTATGACTTCAGAAAAACGGCCCGAAGAGGTCAATTCAAGTTTTGAACTATATAGCAATATAATATAATGTAATGATTTTGATATGAATAACAAAATACATTTTAGTTCCAAGTGCGATTTCATAACATAGTTAATGTTTTTTATTAATATAGTTTTTTTTTAATATAACTTTTCAAACACAAAGTGACACATTTCATACTTTGTACTAATTACTCTGCTTTTGAATTAGATGCATGTGCATGTCTTTTGGAATGATTTTTTTTTCAATAAAATATATTGTTATTGCTCCACCGCTGTCTATCTGATAAAGGCTTTTTATGTAAATTGGGACTTTAAATTTTGATTTTGAATCACGATTTACCAGTCTACACTATAATGTATTATGTATATTGTAAACAAAACTGATCTATGACAAATCATAGTGTTGTTTTTGACAAAATCGATCCATAATTAAATGAAATTATTTTGATATAAAATAAAGATTTAACTTGTTTATAATGTAACCCATAGGTCCATACTAAGTATAAGTTATAATATTTATGTATTACAGATAATCAACAAAGAACTAATTTAATTTTAATATGTTTGTAAATCATGCTAAAATATCGATTGCAATTGGGCTGGGTACTGGCTTTACGGGATACATATTTTTTTGTAACACAATATTTAATAGACCTGTTTATGGTAGGCCATAAAAGCAAGTGGATTCAATGCTCGTGCGAAGTTAAGATTGGCGATGGTGACAGTACGCGCGGCGATCCGGCTTCGACGTCTGCCGCACACATCGACGCGCGCTGTGCCACTATGCGATGCATTACGGGATCCTTATACTATGCGAGCTTTGCGTAAGGTTAGTAACTCTATATGAGTATTATAAATTTCATAATAAAAAAAGAGGTAATTTTAGGTTGTTTCCTAAGGTGCGGCGCATAATAATCAATAGATTTATTCCTGTCGTTAAAAGATACTTTATTTTCAATTGAATTTATTCTTTATTTAAGTAAACTTGTAAACATGTGATTTTGATTCGCCAACTCTACTACTGGTTCGAAAAATTGCTCCAACCGAAAAGAGCCAGCACGAAACACGGCGGTTGTTATTTTCACGAATGTAACTCTTATAGCTAATTACATTTCGTCATTGCTATCGACTGCAAGATCGAAGAGTAACTTCCACGCATTTGTACCATTTATCTAATCTTCAATAGTATATAATATAAAGTTACTTTAAACTGCTGTAATGGCAAGGCTAAAATTGATTGTGGAATTTTATATAGAATCGTTCTGTTCGGAATTCAATTCAACAACGTTGTGGTTTTATGTATAGCCGAAATAGGTCAGACGAAAGCCATGTCTTTTTTTTCAATGCACAATTTGTGTTTAGAACAACCACGATAAAAAATGAATGCATTTTACCCACAATGACCAAAGATCTTAAAATATAAGTGCAAATTTGTTGTATATTTAATTATATATTTATTCTGTAAATCAAGACATTATCTACATCCATACTAATATTCATCCTCCTGTCCTTATCCCACTCTAAGTGGGGTCTCTAATTTAGCTACGTATTTTACGACCGGCTGCCTGCCTGACGTCAACTTACCTTAGTATAACGAAACCTCGATAAGGAAGAGGGTAGTCTATTCTACTAAACCGGATACAACACGGTGGGTCAACTTATCATAGTCGCCTTTTACGACACCTCGGTAAGAAACTACCATATCCATACTAATATTGCTCTGTCTATCTGTTATACTTTTACGATTAATCTACGAGAGTAATATTGATGAAATTTAGTATTACCGAAGCTTATATAGCGACCTAACATATTGGATAAAAAAAATCCCGTTTTTCTCTTGGGATCAGAAAAAAAAATAGTACATATTTGCGAAATAGTAATACTTAAGTCCGACAGAAGTCGCGCACCACTAGTCTTTTATCTTTGTAAATATTATTAAGTATTTAAGTTTTGTCCTGCCGAGGGCATATTAACGTGAATATTAAATTTCAGGTGATAGACGGTTGTGCGTTCCGCGTTTATGGGCATTGGGTTAAGAAGGGAGAGGGCCAGAATCGTGCGGCGTTGTTTGAGAACATGCCCAAGACGGAACTGAAGAGTCTTTACGTGAGCAACCTAAGCCGATAGCCACCAAGCCTACATTTTAGACAATTCCTGCCGCTTCTGCTATCCTGATCATTCGGTAATTGTTTATTAAATAATTATAAACTATTTGCAAATGGAACAAGAGAACAAATTTAGATAATATTGACATATTTTCATCATCCTCCTGCCCTTATCCCACTCAAGTGGGGTCGGCACAACATGTTATAAACATGCTGTCACATGATTTGGCTGCGTTTTTACGACCGGCCGCCTGCCTGATGTCAACTTACCTTAGTCATATTTTACGATACCTCTGTAAGAAAAAGGGTGGTCTATTTTACTAAACCGGATACCACACGGTGTGTCAATTTACCTTATTCGCCTTTTACGACACCTCGGTAAGAAATGAGATTGGTCAATTCTACTCAGCCGGATACCACACGGCGGATATTGACATATTTTTATAAAATAAATTACATGTTGATATTTAGATCGTGGTCGCTGACTATGGGCCTCGATAAGAAGGCTCAGAGTCGCTCAGCGGGCGATGGAGCGAGCTATGCTCAAAGTATCTCTACGTGATCAAATCAGAAATGAGATCCGTAGCAGAACTAGAGTGACCGATATAGCTCAGCGTGTCTTGAAGCTGAAGTGGCGATGAGCGGGGTACATAATACGTAGAACCGATGGGCGTTGGGGTCTCAAGGTGTTGGAATGGCGACACTGCACCGGAAAGCGTAGTGTCGGTAGACACACCACAAGATGGACTGACTACCTCAAAAAGGTCGTGGGGAGCCGCTGGGTCCAAGCGGCACAAGATCGTATGGTATGGAGATCCCATGAAGAGATCTATGTCCATCGGTTGATAAAGAAGAATATCTAGATCGTGTATGTAAGAGGCGAAGTTTGAAAGTTGCACCCATTATTCGAAAGACGAGAAGTGCAAGATTAAGATGGTATGGACATGTAATGAGGAGGGATGAAAAGCATGTGACAAAACGAGTGTTAAATTTAAATGTCGATAGATATGTGCCTAGAGAGGGAGGCCAAAAAAGATATGGCTGGATTGTGTGAAATTTGACATGCATATAAAAAGAGTAGCGCCAGAGGACAGAATGGAAGAGAAAAACATGTTGCGCCGACTCCACTTGGAGTGGGATAAGGACAGGCGAATATAATATCTAAGTCGCGTACTAAGCTAACGTGTTTGAAAGATAAATTTCTTGTACTTAGTGCGAGTTTTTTAACCGTATACAGATATCATTGCAACACCACCTACATTCTCGAGATTTTCATCGGTGGATTTATATTAGGGAATTTATTTTTTCAGTTGTATCGGAGCAGCATTGTTGAAGACGTGAGCCAAGATGCAAGACGCGATAAACTATGTGTGATGTAGGTTAGTCGTAGATTCGGCCAATTTTGTAGTACCCGTACTTGTAGATGAATTTACTGTATCCTAGTATAAAGAGGACGCCCTGCGCTTACCTAATGTATAACACTAGTGTAGTTAGCAATCTCTTTATTATAATTATAATTTTAATTATAGCAATAAATGCAATGCAATAATTAATGTATTGTTTCGATCAAAGATTTTACGTAGTTTGTACATTACATATACATTATTATTATATTATCTAGTATTACACTACACGTTCTTTTAAAAGCCATAAAGTAAACTTTATTTTACTTGTTTTGTTTTAAAATTGATTATTTTGCGGTTTGTGCCGGATATTAAATATATGAATCTATAAATTAAATTAATAATCTGAGGTTTAAAACGCCTTTGTTAATTACTTTATTTAAAGAATTTTCCGTTTTATCTTTTGAGTTGTTATAAAATTCGGAAAAATTATAATTTCAAACCAATAAAAAGTAAACTTCAAAATCATGTACCAACATGTTGCAAGTTTACAATTACTATATAGTTTTTGTTAACAAACGATACAGAATTTTAATAACATATATATGTAAGTAAGTAAAAGACAAATCAGTAAGTACATAAGGTATAAATTTATAAGAATATTTATAATTTACACAACACAATTTTTCTGACAGAGAAGTAAGCTAATCACTATATGGTGTAATTGTGTATATATTAAATATATAATATAAATAAAAATAATTTTAAAAATATCACTGGGCAATGTTTTGCATATGTATAACTGAGAAAAGCCACGACTAAAAAAACGGAATTTACAACTAATTATAAAATTATATTTTAAATGTAACTTAGAACCTGGTTATATAAGTTTTATGTACTTTTAAAGGATCCAAAATAAAATAAATAGGCTGTAATAAATCTAATAAGAATTACCCCTTTTATAAAACAATATTCTATAATATAAGTTCTAAGTTGAGTTGACTTTTTATTCACTGCATAAACACATGCATTGTCATTTTTAAAAAAGGTGTCTATAGTCATTTCAATAGGTTCAAAGCTGTTCCCGCCAATTATATCGACACTAATGCATTTGATTATCATTTTCGAATCGCAAAGATATAAAAAATACTAGTCAAAGACAATATTTGTAACAACCAAATTTATCTTTAATATTTAAATGAGTTATTCTTGTATAAACCTATATAGAATCTGAATTTCAGAAACTTCAACTATTTTCATGAAAGTTGCAGGAGGTTTCAGGGGCGATAAACGATCTAACTAGGTTTCATTTTGAAAAATGTTGTTTTATCCCTGTTTTTAGGCACTGAAAAACTGTTATATAATATTATTTGAAAACATAGGCTAATTAAATTGTCAATGAAAAATCTGTAATAGTTCAGTGGGAAACTTAGAACCCCAGTGCGAGTCGCCATATATGTCGCGTCTCTTTTTTTTTTAATATTGCATCTTATTTTAAATCTCGTGAGAAAAAATCCTAACAAAGCTCGCTCATCCAGGTACTGACATTTAAAATGATATACCTATTCACAATATTCATTTTTTAAAACAATTATTGTATTAAATGAATGATATTCAATATCAAATTCAAAATATTCTTTATTCAAATAAACTTGTAAACAAGTGCTTTTAAATCGTCAACACTACTGCTGGTTCGGAAAGCCGTTCCTACCGAGAAGAGCCAGCAAGAAACTCGCGGTTGGTCTTTTAAATATATAATTCTTATGACTATTTACATTTGTCAGTAAGGTCTTGTACAGGGTCTAAGCGAGCTACATCCACACATTCTTATCTTCCAAGTAATCCTCAGCAGTATAGTAGGCTTTCTGGATCAGCCTCTTTTTAACTGTGTTTTTAAACTGATGTATTCTGTGTGATTGCTGTTTCAACATCTGTAACCGAAGCATCGTCAGGAAATAATAGACTCAATAAAATAATACTATAAAATTTCAATAAAATAGCTAAATATAAAATACCTACTCAATATCTCAATAAAATAATAATATAAAAATAAAATCGCAAAGCGATTTTCTCGTACAGTCTATCTCGATGCTTCGGTTACGGGGCGAAACAATTGTTGAGATTGTGGTGACAAATGTGTGCAGTGCTTGTGTATTGTTGTGTTATCGGTGGCGGGTAGTGCATGAGTTTTTACAAATTCTGCATGTATCAGGTATGAGAACGAATAGTACACTCTACATTTAGCATTATACAAATTTTCTTTGATCGCGAATTATAGCGAAATAATATTTTCATCAAAATTTCATTTAAATGACGTATAACACGGAAAAGGCAAGAGCCTTCATTGATTAAGCGGTTCTGTATAATCTGGGTAAAAAACCATTTTTATTAATATTATAATATATTAATAATATCAATTCTATAATTACTAATAATATTAATTTTATAATTAATAATAATATTTTACTTCTTTGTTTCATGCTGAATTCTTAATAAATGCGACAGCGAGTTTTAGTTAACTAGTTTGCTCTTATGTATTGTTGAAATAATACACTTCTACTTTTAAAATGGAATGTTTTTATATCATATCATATATTATAACATTTTCATATTAAGCTGTACGTGTCCGCAGGTATTTTTAATATTAAAATTAGTGGAATATATAGGTACTTAATTAAATATATAGTAAGTGAAATATATACCAAGCTATATAAGTTACTTGCAGAAATAATTTTGTTTCTTGACCTTAAGCCCACACATTCAAAAAGGTGATAAAAAGAACAAAGAAAATGGGATATGTGATTGCTGTTATTTCCAAGGCTTGAAAGTTTCAAGTTGGTAATTAATATAAATATATACTTAGATATATAATGTACTCCGCGTCGTTCTTCGATATGTTGAGTTTGTCACTCAAGTATAAATATAACTATTGTCAGAAAATCAAGCTGGTAAGTTGTGATATTTGGACTATCATTTCTTCTGTGTAATATTCAAAATGTATTGTTCTTACTTGTCAGAAAGCTTAATAATATTACTGATACAACAATTTAATAGTCTAAATTTTGTTTCGTTTCCATGCAGATATTCGTGCATATAATGATTAACTAACAGTTTCAATTAGTGCAATAATTCGAAGATATTTTCGAGACAACATAAATATCCTTTAGTTTTAAATGCTAGTGAATCAAAAATGTAATTTGGTATATTTTATGCCCATTTTATTTATATTAGGGAATTGGAAAATAGCTTGTAAAAATATTTGGTAACTGTTTCTTGAAAATTATTTTAAAATGCTGTCGAAATTATTTTCACTTAAATCAATTCCTAGAAATGATAATTACAGAATCGTTATTTTTTATACACAATAAATTAGAAATTTTGCGTGTACTTTTAAATCAAGACTTTGAATTCAGTGAAAACGCAAAAATCTCAACTTTTTATTCTGCGTGCACAATCGTCGATGAAGTGAAAGTCGGCCGAAACGAGCCGCACGTGCTGTGCGCCGCTCCCCGCGCCCTGTGATCTACTTGCGATAATAAACAAAGCGACGTCGCGTCACCGCTTCACCACCTACATTCGATCGCTACCGGCTGCTGCCGCGCTACCGGCTGCACTGGCATCGATCGCACTCCCCGCGCCCTCGCGCGTCGCGCTCCTCGCTGCCATTGGAGGGCGGCGCCGGCCACGTGATGCGTGCGCCGCTCTACTATTGGCGCGCCGGGCGGTCGGCCACGTGAGCGGCCGGCGAAGCGCGTGGCCAGTCGCGGCGTGACAGCGGGCGCGCTCATACCGCGCGCGGCCGTGCCGCGCTCCCGATATGAGCCTCCTCGACACGCTACTCGAGGCGGCGCGCTTCATCGAGCTGCAGGAGCGGCGCCTCCAGGCCGGTAAGTGGCGACGCGCCCGACACGGCACCGTGCCTGCGCCCTGCGGCGAGCCGACGCCCGTCGCTCTTGACCTTGAGCGCCACGCAGCCGCGGTCCGCCCCGCCCCACGTAAACAAAGGATGCCCGAAATTCGCCGATTACTGCACCCGCTCGCCCGAAACTCAAATTATGTCATATGATGATTTGTGCGACGTCGGAGCCGTTGACCCCAACTCGGTTACCTTTCGAGGACTCGCTATCGTACTTAGATTATCCCGCCGCAAACAACATCGCGCCGTTGTTGCTCGGCGAGGTGCGATGACGCGGCGGCGAGTTGCGCGTGCGATTCTCGCTTCTGTTGCCTTCGCCCGTGTTGTTCTTTAACCCCGCAATAGTCTTAAAAGTGCCCACATCATTCGCTATATAACGATCATGTCAGTGGAGTTTAGGAAAAATATTGCGCGTGTAAATTGTTGTCAAGCTTCCACACCAACACCTACACAATATTGCGTCGAAAGAGAGGCTGATTGAGTCGAAACTTGCCTATTGTGCGTTTTCTTTTACTAGCTGTTCACTGCTGCATGCGTAAGGGGTATAACTCGTGCGCGGGAATCGAAAAACGCATTGGTTTGCAGAATCAGAGCTCGTGTACGAGACTGCTGCGAGCGGTCAGCTGATCGCCGCGTGTCCGGGCGGGGAGAGGGGACCGTGTATGCAACGCGGCGGGCAGGGGCGCGGCGGACCGGCTCGCGATGTGCACACGCATCCTGTGACTACCATTTCAAGTATTCACACATTTTAATAATTCATTCTTAGTGAAATTTTCAAGTATATTCCCTATTTATTATATTACTAGATATAATTACGCAACGAGATGTATATATCGTTAGACGATGAACTCATGCTCTAGATGCTTTATCGCGGCTGATAAAGACGTGAATGGCATAATAGTGTTTTATCTATAGGAACAGTGAACAAAGCGTTGGTTCATGTCTAGTACAAATGTTGCAGTACTAAAGAAAAGGTTTACTCTTAATAATACATTATATTAAATGTGACCAACGATCATCACGATTAAACTGAAGAGTTTTCTACATTGCACTCGTGTAACTTTTGTAACATTAGCTTAAGTACCTTCTACCCTAAAATAAATGTCAGAACGTACCTATAGTAAAATATTATTGTTGCTATAGTTTTTGATTTTCTTTTACAAATATTTGTCTTTGATTGAATTCATTATGCTTGAAGATAATTAAATTTTTTTTTTAAAGATGTTATGATATTAAATGGAACAAATATTGCCATCGGCATCGAGTAAGTCAAAGCCTGTCAAGGCCTACATATTGGGGTTTATACCAAAGCAGTTCTTCTCGAAATAGATTTATAAAGACTCTTCAAAATAAATGTAAAGTCATTAACATTTACAGCCTTTCTAAAGTGGTATTATATCAGATAGAA
Organism: Morpho achilles; assembly: GCA_947086495.1. Lineage (NCBI taxonomy): Eukaryota > Metazoa > Arthropoda > Insecta > Lepidoptera > Nymphalidae > Morpho > Morpho achilles. The sequence continues at coordinate 10,045,495 of CAMTZB010000024.1, forward strand.
TGACATTTACATGAGTTTAGAAAAAAAACGTAAAAAAAAAGCTTCAAAGATTACAGTGTACATAATGAAAGAAAGCTTCTTGCACTAAAATCAAAGATCTTGGACCTTTATTTACATTGAGTATTACGACTATAAATGCAATAATTGTTAATAGCTGATCTACTTAACGTTAGACTAAATAAAAACAGATATACAAGAAATGAAATTAATAAAATAGTGAAAAAAACTATTTTCTTTTGTCTAAGGTAACTGGTAATTACCTTCTGACGTCACTGAGTACATTTAATAATATTCATTCATAATTGCATATATCGCCCTATCCTATAAATAAAGTTACATCTCCCATGTATATAGGAAATGTGACTTTATTCTTCGGATAGGGCGATATGTATATTCTGTGATGCGTATATTGTGGTACTATAAAATAGCTCAATTTGGAGCTCGTCGGGGACAAAATTCCTTTTGGCTAGACTTTAGGCTAACTAACACTATATAGGTTTAACTCCGAAGTAGATATTTAATATTAAGGAACGTACAGTGATTTTGTAAATTGTATAAAATAAATTATTACAACCATTACAAAAATTTGCTGTTCAAACTCGACCCGACCACTGGGCAGAAATGACTTCGCTAATGTCACATTGAATGAAGAACGCACAAAAGAGAATATCTAATATATACAAAAAAAATACGGAAAATTTTGAAAAAAAAAAATTGTAATAAGTAGTAGATACTACTTTTAATACTTGAAGACTGACTGTAAATGTATTTTTTTTGCATTATTTTGATATATGGGAAATACTCTGTAACAAACTACATATACAGTTAATGCAAACATCGGTTACACTTCTTTGTAACTATAATAAATATTACAATAATTGTCCCTTGTATTTCCTCAATTTTCTAACATCGAAAATTCGTATAAACTATTTTTATGTAAATTATAAATCAATGGTTATATCTAAGATATGTCTAAGATTAATGTACAATTTTGTATTAATCTTTATGTTTAATGAAGTTTTTAGAAAATAATGACAATTTTATTGATTAGTATAAATAATATTTAACATACCATTTTTACATGAATTTATTCATTTACCAGCAAAATTTATACCTACTTTATAAGGACCTGCCTTCCTTATATATTTTGATAATGTCGTAAATGTTAATTTATATGGGTATCTATCTAGTCGTCATTATTGCTCTCTACAAGGAGATGGTGGCATTAGCATATTTTAATTAACTAAGATTGAAATTTATTTTGATTCATAATGTTTTTCTACATAAACATTGGTTTTATCTGTGTTAACCTTAACAACTTGCACGGAAAACAATATGTCTCCTTGTTCAGTTAATGACTAACTTAAGAACTTCCGTCCTTTTTCAAAAGTTCATCTAATATTGTAAACGCCAGAGTGTTTGTTTGTTTGTCGTCTTTTAAGTGCCGGTCAGAGAAACTGATGGATACGATGAGTCTGATGGATGATGATACTGATGGATCTATCAAAAGATATGGATAATTAGTGTTCTAAAGACACGTGGTATTTCTATTAATTGGTACTCACTCAAACAATTCAACGGATTGAAGAAGCTAATCAATGCAAACGAACAGCGAAAAATTGTTAGAACGTCTGAATAATAATAGAGTTTCATTCGAGAATTGATTCTTACAATAGGCCGTTTAAAAATTTAATATTTAAACTGCACACCGGAGGCTCCGGTAATCTTAACACCAAGGCTTCAGTAAGGTCGACACAAGTACCGGCGACCAGAATGGTGAAAGGAATTGGGTGACCTCGCCATCCGACTATGCTCCGCTAGTACTTATCAAAATGTACTCAACATTTGACGATTTATTCATCTAACGTAATAATTCCTTAACTTTATGCACATTTAATCACCGAAGCAAGAATTTGTCGTGTAGAATCATTTTAAGATTTAATAACTTAATTAAAATGTATTACTATTTTTTATATTATTGGTTTCTTATTACTATGTAACCTTGTCTGAGTTTATTTGCTACTTAAATGCATCAAATATATTTAATAAAATTTTTGGGTTAAATTTGTACCTAAAGTTATGTCATAGATTTTGTTTTGGAAATTTTAAGGGTTACTTATTTTTAAATTTGACTAATTATTTTGGCTCAATTATTTTTGGTGTGAATTTTGATTTTTCAATGAAGTTCATGAACTTCATAAAATTAAGGATTTAGACTCTTTTCGGCTTTTCCTAGATTCTTGGTCGTAAATAATGAATTACATTGGATATTTAGCAATCGAATACATAATTATAGTTTATTTTTCAAACTATTCAATAAAATGTCCTATACATGGCATGTTATATTTCTTTATAAAATTAACATTAATATATTTCGATGTATGTGCATCACAGTTGATATATTGAAATATTCAGTCCGATCATGACTTCCATTCCCCTGTTTATTGGAAAAAATACAAATTTCAATTTTAGATTTATCAAAGTAGACTATATTAGTGATATCTCATTTTATTCAAATTTATACTTGAAATCAACGGTTCTTTGTCCGAATTTCCCGTTAGATGATTAATTTGTGTTCGGTACCGTAATGAATTACCGAAAACCGTCACATTTATGTTTATTTATCGCTTCATTGAATAATGTTCTAAGTCATTTTCGTTACAATACCTTGTAGAGCACTCTCAAACTCTTCTGTGCTAATCACCATCATAATCATTCTCCTGCCCTTATCATATTATCACTGGGATCGGCACAACACGTTTAAACATGTTACTTGATTTGGCTAATTTTTTTACGACCGGCCGCCTGCCTGACGTTAAATTCCTTAAAAGCCTTTTACGACACCTAAGGTAAGAAATTAGTGTATCGATTCTACTCAGCCGGATACCACACGGCAAACGTCTCTTCTATGCTCATATCGAGATAAAACAAAAATGGAGTACAGGGAACTTATAATTGAAGGAATATAAATCTCTTAACGCTCACACTACAACACAAACAGACTTCAAATAATCATTTTCATATGGTTCACTCGCTTGTTGCTCGATTGTTCACTGAGAATCGCATCTTTCTGCTTTCGTTTAACTAAGCTATGAAGGTTCAAGAGGCCAGAAGACAATTAGCCGGTCGGTGATCACAGTGCCGTCCCTATCGTACCAGAAAAAGTATTAGAATAGTGCTGGTAAATAAATAATGCGTTATTTGGACTGTGGTCGCTAATAATGAATCGGGGAACTTAACGCGTCGCGCGACACGCCGTCGTCGTCATATCTCGACATCCGGTGGGTGGACTCCCCCGGACGTTTCCACTTCGACTCCTGTGCCGAGCGTTTCATATTGATTGTTGTAGCCATATTTTTTGTTACAGGCTTGTTAATTGTATAGCAAATTTGTATATATAAATTAGTAATTTATATTGTATAAAAGTGTGATATATAGTTCTATGTATCGCTATTTGCTTTCGATTAAATTTTTTCCTCTTATACTACCAAACATATTAGTACTTGTTCGTGTCGTGGCGTTTCAAGCTAGGAGTGATTTCCACAAGTTCATGTTCGAAAATAGAATCTAGGAATGATGCTAGGTTGGATCCTAACCTGCTTAACCGGCAGGTGTGGTTACGAGAGGTGCATGAAGAGGGGAGAGGTGTTTGTTCGGGGGGAGGGAACGATGCACCGCGCCAAGGTCAGACGTCGCACGCATGCGCGCACCTAGCCACCGCCGCCTCCCGCGTCCCTCTCGACCTTAGACGTACCTGCACCCAGTTATTCATGTGTTCCTGTTACTTACAATTCAAATAATGCTCCTTCCTTCATTTTCACATGCTATGAAGATAGATTTATTTATGTCCCTGGCCCCTTCCGTTACTGGTTTCAGTAATATAATAATAATACATATATAAGGACATCATTTAATTTATTCCTTATTTATTTTATTTAGTTGTATTTATTTATTCGATAAATTGTCATTCGATTTATATAACCGTAAAAACAGGATAAGAGTACTATTTTCTTAGAGAATTAGTACCTCAAAGGCGTATGGACCGTAATACATTTTTTTTTAACTTTTTTTTAAGGATTTTCTGTCTCGTTATCATTTAAATATTGTATATCTTCCTTTACAAAGATAAGATAACGCATCATTCAACGCGGTCATTGTTTTTCGGCTCTCCTAAAAAGTTAAAAAAAAAATACTACAAAGCTCTATATATCTGAGGTACGTACATATTAAGCGCATTGTCCTTTTTGTACGGCTTAGGTCCGATCTAAGGTGCATGCTATTTTATGAATTTTTTTACTTTATATAGTTTTTTTTATGAATGAATATATTTGTATAAAAATTGAATACGTAGACCGTTGTAAGGAAAATTATCAGGCGAATGTACTTCAGTGGCGTATGCCGTATAATTATCGTCTAGCCTAGTAAGTTTTATTTAGAAAGTTAAAACGGCTTCGTATACAAGAGCTGGGGTACCGCACCTCAGACTACGCTCGCACTGTCGCTAGTTTCGGTTGCAACGTTCCATTCACCTTATTTGCCGCAGCGCTGTCGAGGTTCAGTGACTCCGCCGGTGACCGACTAACTCCTCAAGCGCGTCATCGGAGTACTAATGCCGTTTCATCACCGACCGCCCGTCTTTGAATTCTGTAGGTGTAGCGCGGCCGCCGTTGCGACCTCGTTTCGAGGCGAGCGAATACGGCTAGCCGTGTGTCGACGGTTGACGCCGACCGTGCAGCGTTATGTAAAGTGCTGAGGCAGTGCAGCGGCGAGCGTTGCGCTCGACCGCGTGCGCGCCCCTGGCCCCTCGCCCGCGGTCCTCCCCCTCGCGATTTCGTCCGGCGCGGCCGGGGAGGCGCGGGGCTCGGAGGTCACACTCCTCCCGCTGCGCACCTACGCTACGAGACACGTCGCGCTCCGGCACTCTGCGATCGCCACTCAGTCGTCGAACGGAGTTCGTCGGCGTTGGCTGCCCACGGGCCTCGGTTTTCGCTGTTCAGCTAGTTTCGATATCGGGATCTTTGTGTCCGGTTAATCGCGACGCTTGTCCATTTCGGGAGTTGGTGGTAGTTTCGCGGGTGCGTTTGCGACGGTCACGACCGCAGGGCCGGCGGCTGCGGACAAAAATAGCGTTCGTTATCATCGCGACCTCGGCGCGCGGCGAGACGAGATAGCGCGAGGTCGGCGGCACCTGCGCGCCGCGCCCCACGTGCGCGTCCGCTGCAGCCGACAATTAGCAAGTGGCAACCGCTGGAGCCCCTTCGCCTCCGCGCACCGCTCCCCCCATCCGCAGACTTTGCATAGCATTGTCTGTTCTCTGTACATTCCAGAACCAAAATCATACAGGCATCTTTGAATGTCTTTAATTGTAATAGTCAATCAAATATGTAAGCACTATAACACTATTTCAGGTAATACAAGTACTTTATTTGAACCTATAATTTAACTGTATAACAAGATATTATTTCCTGAGATATATTAATTAAATTATTTTTTATTTACAATATTATTACGTTTTATACGAAGAACAATGTTATTCATCTTTTTTCCTATTTACGTGATTTTTTAAAAATTATAATATACAAATCTACGCGTCTTCAGATTTTGTACCAATTTTCTAGTTACGCTTTTTTACATACACAATTTTTTGTATAACAATTGGCGCTCGCCAATTGCATTTGTTATGACGTCAGCAGACTCAGTAATTTGTACTTAGTAGAATTCAATTTACCCGTGTCAGTTGAAGCATTAACGAAATAAATTCATCGTTCGGTGACATTTTTCTTGTTCGTTGGCATTTTAATGAAATTTATGGCTAAATTTCTGATTACTGGACTAAGTGTTTTAATCACCTCCTCTTTAGATATCCACATGCTTTAAACAAAAGATGTGTTTATAGATTTTTATCATTTTTTTCTTACACATATATGAGCTTCTAAAACAATGATCAAAATAATTTTTTTGCACGTTTGTTATAGTTAAAAAAAAATTCAAACTGTAATATAAACTTGATTTCTCATTTAAAATAAGATAATAGTTTTTAACGATTACCCATTGTTGCCAAGTATTTTATCAAGCATAGCAGAAAGGTATCATCTAGCAAAACAATGAATAAAATATTTACCTAATATCTTTAATAACTTTAAATATATATCTTACTCAACAAATAATTATGTTTTGTTCAGATGCTGTATCAAATACGTTTTGGAAAAATCGTTTTCCGTTATCTCCATTTTATTTTCGCGAATGATCTAAGTTAAATTGCACACGTGATATTTCCTCGCTAGCATATTTTCATACAAAAATTTTAGTTTATCATTTAGTTCTACTAAATATAAATCATTAGCAATATTTATAATAACTGATAATCACCCGGTGATCAAGAAATAACCATATATAAATTAAATCCTCTGCTAACTAAAGTAACATTAAACTAAACAAAATAGTTTAATTTTCTGTTTACTTTTAACTGTTTATTTTATATAAAGTATTTGTACATATATTGTACAATAATTTTATATTTCTGCACTCGTCTATACAATTTTTTACAGTGCCAAAGTAGCATAATGTTAATGTTAAGTGCATAATGTTTTTGAAATATAACACATAGTTTTTTCTTTGTTCGTATAGATCAGGGCTTCTAACTTTTGTCATTCACGACCCCATACAAATATAAAAGAATAAATTAATATTATTTTAATGATTTATTTATTAGGTAACAATATTCATATACATATGAAAATATATAGTTTTAGAATTCATGTTGCAACACAAATCTAATATTAAAAATTGCACAAAAAATTATAAAATTGTATTTATGTATTATAGTTTCAAAAATAAAAGTGGATTCTGACCGTCTTAATTAGCCTGAATATATTCAAGTAGTTGCGTGGTAAGTATTAAAGTAAAATATAAGTAAAAAATTCTTTCGCGACCGCAGAATTTGCTACGCGACCCATAGTTTAAGAAGCCGTGATATAGATGATGAATTTATAATAATTAATTCGTATTAAATCTAAATTATTCTTTTATTAACTTCCCACAGGTGGCAGGCACAAATTTTTAACAAATATAATTTTATATCGAATTATTTTAAATAAATAGTAAGTACTTCGCCATAATTCTTGTGAATTTATAAAAACAATATCACTACATATTATAAAACAAAGTCGCATTCTTTGTTTGTCCATATATCCCTATGTATGCATAAAACTTTAAAACTACGCAACAGATTTTGATGCGGTTTTTTTAATAGATAGAGTGATTCAAGAGGAAGGTTTATATGTATAATAACATTCAATATGGAGTAGAGAAATAGTGTAATTTTTGAGAGTTCTAATATGATGTCGTAAATAATTCAATTTTTTGCGCTTACATTGTAAACGCAGGCTAAACCCTACGAGATTTATCACAATAATGTACTAAGTATTTGCACACCTTGAAAAGGTCTACAGAAAAGTCCGCGATGGTATATATCTATCTCTTATGGATAACCCACAATAGCATTTTTTGTGATTTTCTTTTTACTAAAAATAATGCCTTATGTTCAAAGCAATTTTTATATAATACAGCATTAATCCTTATCCAATTAAGTACCTTAAATACATTGTTGATTTAATATAGATCAATATGGCCGTTTACAGCATGTAATTTAAGTAAACATTTTCGGAGATATTACAGTTTTAAAATGCCTTCGCATTTAGCAGCTATATGTCGCTCTTTCAAGAGTTTGTTTAAAGACATTCTGTAATTAATTGTAAAAAAATAACATAGGGAAAATGTAAAAGCAAAAAAATAAAAATGTACTATATGAATTTAGATATTCCAAACATAGCAGGAAATCTTTTTGATATAGGTAGAGGAAATTGTTTTTCTCCAAATTTAACGCTTGCGGGCCACGGGCAGTAATGAATAAATCAAAACTACTGGATCGATTTTAATAATTTTTTTTACACTGAGTGACCTGGGATATATATTTTATACCCTTGAGAAGCAGGGGCAGGCTGCTAGTAGTATATAAAGTAAAGCAGGCCATAAAAAATAGAAGTTTTATTTATGTTTAATTAAACTGCTGCCGATTGCTTAATTAAACTTTCCCATAACCAACATTCGTAATTTGTTTGGGGAATGGACGATTGAGTCACGTGCGCGTACAGCTGTTTGAGAAGTAGTCAACGAGGTTCGCGCTTGCGATATTCAGCGTTTGGTGCTCGGCCTTCAGCTTTATTGATGGTTGTACCGAATCAAACATATACAGGAAACTGTATCACGCACACGTAAAATTAGAGACGTAATAACGTCTCTAATTTTTATTATTTGTTTTTAGTTATTATTAATTTTAGTTATTTGTTTATTATTAATTTTTAGTATTTATACTGATATCATTAATTTTAAAAACATTTCCTAAAAGGAATTTTTTTTCTTTAACTAACAAACATTATTAAGATTCGATTTCTACAAAAAAATGTCCTTTAATTAACAATCATTATTATAATATATGAAAATGTTGAGGATTTTCGTGCGTTAGGTGTAAGGAAACACTCACCTTGAATAATAAATTAATTCATAGAATACTAGCGGCAAGCTCCGGCTTTAAACGGTAATTAAATACCTATACTCAGTGAAAAAATGATAAAAGTCGATCCAGCAGTTTTGATGTATTAATTACTGCCCGTGGCCCGCAAACGTTAAATGTAGAGTAAAACAATTCCCCTTTTCCTATACCATGAAGATTTCCTGCTATCTTTGGAATATCCAAATTTCTATACTACATTTTGCTTATTTACTTTTTACATTTTTCCCAATGTATTTTATGTTTACAATTAATTACAGAATGCCTTAATAATATAAAACGTACACAGCTTTCTTGTCATTAGACAATACAAACATGTTTTCTTTAGAGGTTGCTCTTGAAAGAGCGACATATAGTTAGCCATGTGAAAAACATGAAAGCGTTTGAACGCTGCTAAATTCAAAGTACTATAGGGTCTCCGACGGCATCCGAGGCGCTATGTATTCGAAAAGGCGCGCGGCACGCTGCTACAACCCTTATGCCCCTGCATTTTAAATATGTAATATCTTCGAAATTGTTAATTTATATTACATGCTGTAATGGGCCATATTGATCTATATTAAATCAACAACGTATTTAAGGTACTTAATTGAATAAGGATTAATGCTGTTTAAAATTGCTTCAAAAATGAGGCATTATTATTCGTAAAAATTAAATGCCAAAAAATACTATTATGGGTTATCCATAAGAGATAGACATATATCATCGCAGAGTTTTCTATAGACCTTTTCAAGGTGTACAAAAACTGCAACCGCAGCAAAATCTGTTGCATAGTTTTAAAGAATTATGCATAGTACATAGGGACAGCCTAGAAACTTCGACTAGCAGCTTTGTCTGCCGGGTGTAAAACTGCGTACTAAAGGACCGAAATGAAAAAAGACTGTCTTAAAAAAATTACCATTGCCCCCATTAGTAAAGAATAAATGACAAAACACATTACAGAAATCTACCACAGTTGCAGCATTCTTGAATTTACCTTACAAAACAATTTAAACATTGATACGATTTGAGTTCAGAATCAACCATAGTAAATCAACTTTACTGTATACACTACTACTATATGGTATAACAATTTTTTTTTCGTTACTTCTATTGCATAGTCACTTCAAACCTTTGTACATTTGTTTGTGATCGGGTGCCTCAAATGTGAATAACCGCTTTACATAGTAACCGCATCTTGCGCCATACACATCCGTTAAAGATTTTCTAAGATTTCTAATTTTATTTGCTAAAAGTGTAACAAATTACATACTTACTTACCCAAAAAGTTTAACAATCTGCTATTGGGACAGGTTTTAAATTCGAAATATATAAATCATATGTGGTGATGACACATGCAATATTACTGTAGGCTTTTAAATATTAAATAATAGGTATTCAAAATCGAATGATAGAACAAAAGCTTACGTTGGAAAAAACTTATGCAATTCACAATTTTCTGATACCGAATAAATTTCCATTATGTACCTAGTATAAAAAATTATTTGCTAATGCGGAATTGAGTGACGATTCATAGTTTTATATATAATATTTAGTATGTGTATGAATCCCTCGAAACAGAATTCAACACGTTAAAAAAAATTTCTATAGTCTATAAAGGACATACAGACCAAAATTAATTTTTATATATAAGAAGATTAACGAAAGCTTAAATAAATAAAACATCTTTGTATGATTTTATGAAACCAATACTATCGCAGCCGTAAAGTCTAAAGGCCTTATTTTCCTTATTGATCGATTTTTGACCGAATCAACGTTTAACCGAAGAGAGAGATTAGCCATGAATACATCAAATATACCGAGAGATATTAGAGATATTAGACATACGAGAGATGCTAGCTTTGTAGTTTCACTCGCTTTGATGCTATTAAGTATCTTTGAAACGAGCATCAATGTTTTATATTTATGCTACTGTTTGACTGATAACACCTTGGCACGTTCAGATACATATTCAATTGAGTTGCAAAAAATGATGTAAAAGATATCTCTCGGGCATTTGAGATCAGAAACGGGATTCTATGCAACGTTTTCAATATTATGTCATTTATGTTATTCAGATTTTTCGATGATCGCCGTTTGGGATCATTGATATCAAGTTACCGGGCGCGGGCGTCGAATATCAATTATCGTGTAGAGTAGCCATAACACGCTTCCAGCTATTTATGTTTTGAAACATAAATAAAAGCTCTAGATTTGCCAGTTGGCGTCTTGTTATTGGTTTATAACTTAAAATACCAGCCGATAGCAGCTTGCGCACAGGTAATAGAACAAATTAAGCCATTACTGAGTTTCGACATTGATTAATTTTAGCTCGTGCTATTTTTCAACAAAAACGCATAAGGGTTGAACCAAAGGGGATGATTAGGCGGAGTCGCGACCAGAAAGTAAAAAAATAGAGAAATGGTACGTACGGTCATAAAGAAGAGTTCATTACATAACACAAGGCACATACACGTGTATTATTAGTTACGTAACGTTGCTGCGCATTCTGTGTGTATTGTTTAGGTATGAATTTATAATTCTGCTCATCTGCTAAAGTTTAGAAAAAACAAATTAAATAAAATCTTTATTATACTTAGTTTATTCATTGGGACTAATCACAAACATCATTCACGTAATAACATACAATTAGGAATAGCGACATTGTATACTTAATATTCATACTAATAATATAATTGCGATAGTGTTTGTTTATTGGTTATTTATGTTGCAAAACGGATCGATGTAGGTGCTAACTATTAACAAACATACGCTTTGTATAATTGAGATTTATATATACCGGAATAATAAGTACCCTACAGAAGAATAAGCGTCGAAAGGTGAACAAAAGATTAGAAAGATTTTCATAACAAAGCTGCTGAACCTTAACACGCGCATGAATTTATAAACGCCTACTTTAGATATGCTAACAAGTCAGATAAGATTGTCATCATTGTAATGCAGGCGAAAAGGCGAGCATATTGTTTGTTGAACGTTGCCTACATTGTTGTACTGCTGCGTGTTTTACTGATTCGGGCACGTGTACTGTTTCGCTGACTAACCGATAACAATATTTCATTACACGTTCAAATGTACAGGCAGCGTCAGGACTGAGACCGCAAACTACACATTTATTAATGGCTTATTTGTTTCTGAATCACTTCTCATAATATGTAATAACATTAAGGTGATATTGAAGTAAAATATACACTAGTAATGTAAAGTCATGCCTATTTCACTTTAAACTGGATCGCAAACATTAGGCGATTACTTAATGTAACTTTTATGTTTTCTTTAAGTTCTTATGCATACAAGTGGTCACTGAATGGTCGTAAAATAACAAACATGATATGAATTTGAGATTTCAAATTCACATTATCAAAGTCAGAGATGGAACCGGACAATGCGTAAAAATATAGAATCCGTAAAGAACTTATTCTTCTTCAGAGATTCTTTATTTCTTCAGCCTCTTTATTCGGTCAAATTCTAATATTAAAATACTAACAAGAAAAGTAGAATTGAGTACAATATCGGATTGTAGCTGAAGTCTTATTCTGTAATGTCATTTCAATCTTGTCCTTTCGGAATTTGAGTTGAAGGTGCGTATCATCTCTTATCAGCAGAGTAAAGTTGGATAATATTTACGCACATACATGGTTGCATATGGTTTTAGAATTTTTTTCTCTTAGGTATAATTTAAATTATTTGTTATTGTTGTATTATTGATTACAGTAAACCTACCGGCAACATTTCTACACATGACAATACCGAAATCGATTTATTAAAGGTCTAGAATTTCCTACCACCCATGGATAAGTTAAAGCAGAAGAGAAAACAAGTTTTACATAAATTACTGAACACTTCACAGCTGCTTTCGAAAATACATGGGTAATATAAACAATGTTAACAATGTTATTATTTTAAGTAAATTATAAAAATATTATAAAGATGGAATAATAATGTCTGCCAATTTAGTTGCTCCGCGTACCAGATTAACATGGCATTGGAGGAGGTTGAAAGTGATTACAAAACTGCGTTGGTAAGGAGAGGGGAGAGAGCGCACGTGTCTAGCCATGCCGTTGCGCTGCCTCCCTCCCCTTACTTGTTGAGCACATCGTGACGTTATCGAACGATACTCTTTGTTCATTGGGATGGTCTTCCTGCTCATTCTCTATATGTAGATGCTCTTTTGTTCTTGCTTTACAGTAAACGTATGGATTAACAGCTATATATATATATATATATATATATATATATATATATATATATATATATATATATATATATATATATATATATATATATATATATATCACGGAAAAACTAGTGGACCTGTATTAATCAAATTGGGTACGAAAGATGCTTAGATCCCGATGTATTAAGGGTAACTAATTCTCTATTTTCTCTCGGAAACAAGAAAATATAGTTGAGAGTGCTGCTAACGTATTGAATGACTCAGTATGTTTGTAGTATTTACTTTTACTTTTATAAAGCTTGGAGCAATCAAGTTTATATATTGGTCTAACTATAAGGATGTAAAAAATCCCGTGTTCCCCCTGGAACACGATAAATAACAGTTCATAAATTTTAAGATTCTAACGAAAGTTCTACGTTCATTTCTATGATATATCTTTGAAAGCGTTGAAATCAGTATATCATGTCAAAGTTTATCCCGCACATTTACTGACCTCACGAGGTTGCTTGAATAAAAAGTTGTCTATATTTTGCTACACAACCTCCTGTATCTTTCAGTGAGTCTCATCAAAATCTATATAGCCATTCCGGAGAGAGTACTTTATCCATACAAGGATTCCGTTAATAGATTTTGACACAACGATCACATACAGATAGCTTTTGGCGACTTTATTTTATTATAAGTACAGATGTCAAAATGTGCTTCAAGTTTTATAAGGGTAACTTATTTTTTTTTTATTGTGCAAATTCTATATTATTATGCTAATAAAAGTATGTCGAAGAAATTCGGACTAAAGTCCAATGTATTCGCAGTGCGATGAGTAATTGTAAATTAACCTTATGGATCGATCTGATTACTGATATTAGGTACAACCTTCACCAGTGAAGATACGACTAAGAAGAAAATTGATCTAATTGTTGGAATTGAGATATTTGCAAAGCTAGGGAATATCAGGGTAATTTATTAATCCCGTTCCTAAAGCCCACGTGGGCAGAAGCTAGTTTAATATTTTGAAAAACTCGTTCATACCGTCGATGTAACGTTTCCGTTATATTTTACTGAGAAGAGATATTTGAAATAAAAGAGACTCAAATCTCCTTTTGTATATATTCGAGATTAATAACATTGTTCTAAACTTCAATTCAGCATAAAAACAATTGTTACTCTAGTTTTAACAGCAATGAACCAATCGTGACATTTGATAAAAATTGGACAATGTTTCATTATATGGTTTCTGTGACAGGCTGTTACGCAAAAAGTATGTTATACAGCTACCGTATATCATTAGGAAACGATGCCCATACCACATTGAAAATCTTTATTAGTTTCGTTTCCTCGATAAAAGTATTTAGTAATTGATATATTAATTCGTATAAACTTACTGCTTGGTTTCTAGAAACGACTGCGCAAACGCATCCAAATAAGATTTCTGTACCGTGTTAAATTAATGTGTGTAAAAGTGATTTAAAAAAAAAAGAAAGAAGTTCAAACTAAAAATAAAACTAAGTGTCATTATTGAAACTCAGTGCTTCAACTATAGTTATTATGCTGAACACAAACATAATTATGTTAATACGGACTAGTGAAGTAATTTAATAAAACTGTCTTTGGACGTAGAATGGGTATACTCATGGAAACTACCGAAGTGAATTTGCTCACTACCGAATACCGTAGACGTGATGTGAAATCGAAAATTTTTAAAGCAATGAGTGCACCCGGAGACGCTTTCTATACGGACACGCTTCACACCATCGCCATTAACACTGGTGAAACAGAATTTGGCAGCGTAGTGGAGCCAATCCCTATTGTACTCAAAACCTACCAGCAATTCCACCCCAATTGCTACGCTATAAACAACTATGGATACACGCAGCCATTGGTTGCTACTGTGAGCTCAGCGTCTCCTGTTCGTGAGCAAGAAAAGCCCTCTACTTCAGCTACAAAAAGCCCTATTAGGGAAGAGGCAAAGGACACTCAAAAGATCGCAAGGCCTCCAAAAAAGAAATGGATCAAGGAATATTTAGGTGAGTTATTAAGTATTTGTTGCAATATATCTAGTAATATTATATCATATAGAAGTATGTAGATAAGTTAGTTATAAGTTATTTCATGTACATCCCATGTAAAATTCAACACGGGATTCATGTCTTTAATATTGTTTAATATTCATTAATTATTTACTTTATGATTATTGGAGTCGTTTTTGTACAGAATGTTAAAACTCATAATGAGGTTGATGCTCTCGTGAATTCATTCAAAAATTGACTTATTCGTGAAGAGTATATCGAGCTGCAGTGCTACTATTATACAAAAAGTAGATCCACAACCAATTCACGCTTGAGTCAATTTAGGAAATAATTTTTTGAAAAATTGTTTCTACCATAAGATAAAGACTTTACAACATAAAGAGTATATATTCGATAAACGGTTTATGTCTTACATTATCACTCACCAATCGCCCTTAAGAAATCACTCATATATTGAAATAGCAACTATTAATTTTGTTATTTCTCATTTCTTTCCTTAAACCGGCCTTTGTTTCTTCCGTAAATCTACGAAGATAATATGATACCGGTTAGTCGTAACACAATTCCTTGTTTTGTACCTTATAAAATCACTACGTAACGTATAAATAAGGTCCCCGTCACGTCTGTCTGTTTGTGATAAACTGAAAAAATACTTAATAGATTTAAATGCGGTTTTTACTTAGACAAAATGATTCAACGGGGTCGGCACAACGTTTAATAAACATGCTGTCACATGTTTTGGCTAGTTTTTACGACCGGCCGCCTGCCTCACGTCAACCCACCTTACTCGCCTTTTACGACACCTCGGTAAGTAATTAGGGTGGTCTATTCTATTTATACCCGACGCCGGGTCAACTTACTTAGTACCTACGTCATTTAAATATGCTTAATTTAATTGTTCGCCAAGATTCCATTTTCCTGTTCTTTTTTTGTGATCCATGATACTACAATTATAAATGCGAAAGTCTGTCCGTTTGTTACTCTTTCACGGCTAATTCGTTGAAGCAATATTGATAAAATTTGAAACGATTGACGGCTTTATACCGGGAAATAAAGGGAACAAACACAATTGAGTAAAAATACATTGCATAATACATACACGGTGTTTCAAGAAGCTGGTTAAGCTGGTACTGTGGTACAGTGTAATGATTGTGTCATATTATTCTGAACATTAATACCTTCATCTGTAAATGCAACAAAGTGTTCCGATTACCACCAAACTTTGCAGGCTCATCCTCTAGATCATTCTAAAGATTGTCTGAGCATTTTATTAAAATCGCCCCAGCCGTTTTGTAGTATAGAGGATATGCACACAAATATTCATTTAATTAAGATTTAACACGTGCGTTTGTATAATTAAGATCTGTATCATACCTGTGTTGAATTCATAGTTTTAGCTACCTTTTCAATTTTGTTATATAACATTTTGTCTGCAAATTTACTAAAACTAGCGATCGCCTTGTGGTTATAAAATGAACAAATGTGAATTCAATGCATTCCTGGCATCAAAATGATTTAAGATTAACAAAAAATATAAATATTTCTGAACACTACATAAAACGTGTCTAACAAGATAATTCCGTTTTTTAAAGGGTACTAGCAATTTGGGTTACAAATTATTAGTAAACTTGTTAACCCCTCCAGCTAAGCTAAATGCTTGTGTTAGGAGTGGGTTCACGTCAGTAGTATAATGGCCGGGATTCGAATCCAAGACCTCTCAATCGTAAGTCCGTTACCCTAATCATTCTGCTCTAGCCGCTTTCTGTGTACTATTTACAATATTTAGATTTACATGAAATTTATTCTGGGATCAATATACTCGTACCTTGTCTGTGTCCGATATGTCATATGTCGAATATAAAAGACTATTTTGGTTTGACATTGAGAAGTTAAACTTAGAATAAATGTGAATATTTCAAATAATTTATAAAATTAGGCGTTACTTTGCGGAGATCCACAAATACAAAAGTAATAATAAAATTATGTTGATATAATCCGCGACGCAATTGATTTTGATCGTACTTTCACTGAGAGATAGAGGAAATGTGAAGCAACATAAAGACTAGATTGCGCAAAAAAAATTGTGACAGTGATTTCAACGCGAGAAAATCTGTACGCACAACTAGGTAAATATAAATTAACCTATAAAAACTTAAAATGTTAAATAGGTACATATATTTTTTTACTAATACGTGTATAGGGCTGAAGTATTATTATTCGTTAATACGGTTCTTATACTATATTTTTTATTATATTCTCATACTATATTTTATTATTTTAAACATTTGCGCTAGTATATTTTAGATATATTTTATTACTATAACTATCAGTAAAAATCACGTTTGTTTTCATGGCCTCTATCTTATCAACGTCACACTCGGAGAGCGATATATTAAGTCCTTACATATGAAATTGGCGTTTTGTCGTACTGACCACTTTGATCTCAAATATTACCTTTATGGTTAGGAATTCCAAATTCAAATTCATACAGCTGTTTACCTAATATTATTCTGTTTATCCATTATATATGTTACATATAATGTTTTGTGTGTTTTGATATTCCAATAAAGATACATTGTGATCAAGAAGATATTCTTTTATATTTTTCTTTATTCGTTTCATGCTTATTAGAACTATGCATATGCTTTATTCTATTCGCTTCATGCTTACTTTGGTACCGATTAGAACTATGTATATGTATTAGGTCCTTACATATGAAATTGGCGTTTTCTATGGGAGGAACATAGTCGTTTTTTTTTTAATGAAATATATTTAATTAATCAAAGTATGGACCATTGCTATGTATGCACTTTTGCCATCTCATAGGTAGTTCATTGATCCCCTTACTAAAAAAAACCATTCGGGCGGGAATCAATAAAATCTTTGAAGGCGGTTTGGACTGCCCCATCGGAGTTGAATTTTTTTCCTTGCAAGTAGTTATCCAAATTGCGAAAAAAATGGTAATCTGTTGGAGCAAGGTCCGGAGAGTACGGTGGATGTCTAAGACATTCTAATTGAAGCTCCTCTGATTTGGTAGCCGTCTGTTGTGCAGTGTGTGGTCTAGCGCGATTGACCAGCCTCAGTTGTTTAGCAGCTAGCTTTTCCATCATGGTTTGCAGTTGCTGACAATAGATATCTGCCGTAATCGTCTGGCCAGATTTAAGAAAGCTGTAGTGAACGACACCGGCACTAGTCCACCAAACACTTACAATCAACTTTTTTTTAGTCAATTTTCGCTTAGGGCAGGATTTGGCTGGTTCGCCAGGGTTCAGCCATTGCGATGAGCGCTTCCGATTATCGTAGAGGATCCACTTTTCATCACAGGTAATGATTCGATTTAAAATTCCTTCATTATTGTGCCGGTTGAGTTACGTAACGCAGCAGTCGACGCGCGTTTGTCGGTTTGCTTCACTCAATTGATGAGGTACCCACCTTTCAAGCTTTTTCACCTTCCCAATTTGCTTCAAGTGGATTAGAATAGTTTTATCACTAACACCGGAGCCTGCAGTTAACTCGGACGTGGATTGCGATGGATCCGCTTCCACAATAGCCTTCAATTCTTCATTATCAACTTTGGTCTGCGGCCGTCCACGAGGCTTGTTCTGCAGGTCGAAATTTCCAGAACGAAAACGTTGGAACCAAAAACGCACTGTGTTTTCTTTTGCGACACCGTCACCATACACATCATTTTAATCCTTCGAGCCGTTTGTGCAGCACTGGTGCCACGGTGGAACTCATACTCGTAAATAACGCGATATTTCATGTTTTCCATTTTGTAAACAGAGCGGCACAAAGAAAAAAACAAAAGAAGAAAAAACAAATAAATTAGGGGGTTTGAAACACAAATGCATTAGTAAATAGCTGTATGAATTTCAATTTGGAATTCCTAACCATAAAGATAATATATTTGAGATCAATGTGGCCAGTACGACAAAACGCCAATTTCATATGTAAGGACATAATATGTTTATAGTAGAATTCTTGCTTTATGATTAATTTAAGACGAGATTTACATCAAGATATTTTAGAATCTCCGTTGACGTTTGATTCATTCATTTGCTTTCTCCTCCGCGTTTATAGTATATCCCCAGGAAGATGAATTCTGACAATACCTTTACTTTTTTTTTAATATTTAACGATTAAGCATTTCGTCATTGAAAAGAAAATTGATAGTACAGTGAATTACAGAAATTAAAAAAATAATAATAACAAAATAGTTTTCACGATAACATTAAATCGATTAGAATTTATTATAACGCGAAAATTCTATATGTTGGAATAAAATCTAGAAAAGTTATATATTAATATACTTCGTAATTTTATTGTGCCATCAATAGTTGTATTTCGTGCTGGTTCCAAGCAGAACAACAACGTTTTTATTTTTTATAATAATAAATTTATAGTTTATATATGCAACAATAAGTACTTAATGCAATTCTTTTCTAGTGCAATCTTAAATGTCGGTTTTTGTTCGTTGAATTTTTATACACTAATTCGCTACAAATTCACAACAGTGTTACTTACACCGTACACGTGTTGCTTAGAGTTGCGTCATAATATATGAAGTGCGAGGTTGTTGACATTGCGATAAAAATATTATTGGCAACTCAATCTAGACGATATAACGATAAAGTTTATTTCATTTTTTTTATTTATTTCATAAAGGTCAAATAATGATAATCGGTTAACCTTTTTTTTTCCGTTTTTCAATCCGTTTACGCAATAATGCGATAAGAGTGGTAATAAAGAGTCTGCTATTAGACTGTATGATTATTAAAAATCTACCACATATCAATTAAATCCAAGTAGCGCTCGCTGTACAAAAGAAAAAATTTTTTTTTTGTAATATTATGATTTATTTATGTTGTTTTTATTTATGATTGTAATATGAGTTATGTTTACCTATACTAATATTCTATACAAAGTTTCATATGCCTATAAAATATAAAAGTACATTCAATGCGTCGAGAAAGCGTTAACTGTCTGTCTGTCCGTCACGTCACGCGTGCCAATTTTCCCCTCCATTCTATATTATAGTCTCTGCTTCCTTTACTAACGCGTCACAGCTTCTCGCATGCGTTTAAACTCGTATATTTTATGTTTTAACTTCACGCGGGTTCATTAGCGGACTGTCTGTTGTTTTCCTCGAGCGTAAGAGCGCCGACAATCGCTAAATATGTACGCTGTATAAAAATGATTTAACAGTAGTAAATATAAAAAAAAATACAAAACTATTTACGAACTATGTTCAGCTCCCGTGGCCCTCGTGAACTCTCAAAACTCATTTACGTGTTAAATTTAAGCTTAACTAAATTTCAAACAAACTTTATGATTAGTATATTTAATTTGCTACAGACTACGCACAATTTTATGTTACGTCACTACAGCGAAGAGTTGAGAGTATTTCTCGAGTGAAAGAGAGGGTATATAATTCCTCAGTGGGAGGGCGACGATGTCGAAACAACAAGTTAGTGCGACGGCATGCGCAAATTGTACTAGGCGTTTATAAGAATGGTGAAGTTAATTTAGCACGCCGTTGTTTGTACAAGAATAGTTTAAAAGCAACACCAAACTATATTAACTATTTGTATTTACATCCGTTCCGTATATATTATTTTTCTTTTTCTTCAAGTGTCTTTAAATTATCTATAACTAACTCATATTATAAATTCGAAAGTTTGTGAGTATGGATATATGTTTTTTACTCTTTCACGGCGAATTCGGCTGAACCAATATCGATGAAATTTGGCACAATTATTTCTTATACACCGGGATAACATATAGGCTATAGAAATCCTGTTAATTCTACGGGAATAGGATGACGTTGAAAAGTACCATCTAATATCATGCGACAACAGTCCACACAAACGAAGTCGCGGGTAAAAGCTAGTCTATAATAATGGTTTAGCTAAGAGTACTAAGTCAGTGTTTTTTTTATTGAAACCACCATTACTTGTTTTGTCTGTCTTCTTAATGTTTGCAATTACAATCTTTTTACACTATCATCTCAATATTTGGAATTAATTTTATGTTAAAAAAATTATAGACTTGATTCAAGATCGACTAACATTGATTTCACTGCTATTATATTTTAGACTATCTGTGACATATTGAGACATGAATGCATCTAAAGACGTTTTAATATAAAGAACATTATTTTGGGACGATATTAAAATACGTTCAGAAATGGCGTCTCCGTATGATTAAGATTTATTTCTTCACTTAACACAAAATGTATAAATATGCGATAGTATAAAGATACGAGTATAATTTAAACTAAGGTAAATATTAGTCAATTCATTAGCAAAATTACTTATATATATTTCTTGACTTTGATTAGTACTCCAAGATATGTATGGACTCTGAACCATGCTGTAATTTTTTTATACCGACAACCGCATTTAATATGAGAAAAGCATTGCTTATTATCCCTAACTTATATTAAAACTAGGTTACTTATTCTACATTTACTCTAAAGTTATTGATTTATCTCAATACCAAAAATTATAATCACAATGTGTTGAAAACGCTATAGACAAAATATATTTTTTAAATTAATATTGTAGAATTAATTAGATTAGATTAAATTAAATTCCTTTTTTTGTTAACTAGTAAAACAATTTCTTAGAAAATGTTGCACGTTAGATTACATTCGCCAATTTAGAGTAATAGAAAAAATATTTTGAATTATTTGTAAATTGGAAAGTATTAGATATCTAAATGTATTTATAAAAAAAAAATAGTAATAAAATTTCAAAATCAATGTGTCCAGGAATTTATTTGCGTATATGTATGCTTCTCCCTAATAAGTGTATAATAATTCTAGAAATGTCAATGTCATTTAAACCCTATCCAAGCGGCCAAGAAATTACGTGAACATGACGCACGAGTAAACCTCCCTTTCTTCCACCTCGACAAACATGTTACCCTGGTTGAGACTGTAACAGACAGCCTTGTGACGTTTTTTATAAATAAAACTTCACAATAACCCCCTCCCTGTTTTAATTGCGAGTAGTGTTTGTATGAAAATGAAATAATTTTTTCCATAGATTATAATTGTATTATTGCTAAGTTAAAAAATAAAATGAAAATCTCGATATCAATACAAGAAACTAAGACAAATAATGTAAGCAGTATGTTAGGTAATGTCACGTTTAAAAAAGGATATTCTTCAAAATCAAGAGTTCACCAGCCTCCGGCAAGACAACCACCTCGATAGTATATTCTAATTCAGTCCATAATGATTGAATCAATCGGTCAATCGCCTGCTTAACTTATGTTTTTACTAAACCATTTTGATTTGTAAATTTTTGATCGGTCCCGATCCCTGCCAGCTAGTTGTTTTGTTCTTGTATCTTATTGCATAAAACAAACGCTATTAAGCGGTACTTTCTTATTTGCGGTAGTTAAAATTTCAGATAATTTACAAAGAAATAAAGGAAACTTTCTAAATTTACAATTATACTTTCATACAATTACGCTTATATACAATTTTGGGCCCAAGATGTTAAAAGATGAAAATGTGCCCCATTTCATTAATGGCTTTTTTATTAGTTAACTATAAAAATTACAGCTGCTATTAGATGGTCAAAATTTGGTTAATTTTGACCATCTAATAGCAGAGTTATAAAATATTTTTTGAGGTTATGAACTTCTTATATGAATTGTATGTTATTTTTTAGCATAGACAAAGGAGCATAGATAAGCGTAAATAATTAATAGTCATGAAACAAATAATCGATTTCTGAACAAGAATCAACTTTAACTTTAATTTCTAAATTATTTGAAATACCAATTTACTATAGTAATTATTAGTACTTAGTAATTTTACTTATTAGTAATTTAAAAGTACTATTAAATATTATTTTATATTATTATTTATATTGTAATAGTCTATACTCGCTACCTTTTTTGTATTTTATGAAATTATATAATGAATATAATGAAATATGATTTTTTTGTATTCGTTTACTTAAATCGATAACTTATTTTATTTGTGCCAGCATAGTTTTAAAGATGTTTTAATTTCCAGATTGGAAATTTCGCTAGTTTTTTTATATACTGCAACAAAAAATATACCGAATTTTTCAAGCCATAATACCTAATATGTTTGGGCTCAAAAGTCCCCGTTTCCTTTAATTAGTTTCTAAATAGATAATTTCAATTATAACCCCTAGACTAATTAGGCTAGGCTAAAAAAAATAAAGTATATATAGTCAATAACAAATGCAAAATGTATGAATATTATGAGATCAAATATTGATCAAACCCGCTCCTTGACCTACTTGATGAACCGAGATGACGTTGCTTAGCACGTGACGCTATTATCGCTTTAAATATGACTAAAGAACTTAAACTATTAAATTTTTTTATCGGTTTATCACTAATGTGCACGTAAACTGTTTTTACTTACGTATTTTTAAAATATCGCAACTTCTTTCTTTGGTAGCTTTTTCTGCCATTTTTTTATACACTGCACTTCGTACTACTTCGACTAATAACCACTTTCTTGAAGTCAAGAGTTTAAATTTAAATTAAATTATTACAATCTAGTAGAACCTTGATTCGCATCAACTAAGGTGTTGGAAATAACTTCAATTGTGTGCTGTGTTTCTTCACATTCCCGACAGAAAAAACGAAAATTTTCATATATGTTTAACCGATATATAATCGATAATATATTAATCGATAATTAATTGTACAAAATTTTATGAATATTGTTCAAGCGGATTAGCTGTGAAAACGAAATGGCTTCTTTTTATAATCGTTTAAAGGGTATACTCGGCTGTACTCGCCAATTATTGTCTAACATTGCCCACGATCGCTTACAACTTGGTCCGTTTTCGGACACAGAGAATCGCTGCGTGATATGTATGATCGTATGTATCGTATAATAATACGGACGATCGTGTGGATACTTGCACGATGATTGTGTCGAATATAGACGATCATCGCCAATAGTGAACAGACATAACAAACCCATAGATTTACTGCTACGTTATCTGTCAAAGATAACTTTTGTATTACAAAAAAGAGCCGTTCGTGGTATTTACAAATTAAAACCGCGTGATTCCCTGCGAGAGAAGTTTAAGGAAATAGGTATTCTTACATTTGCTTCACAGTATATTTAAAGCAATTTAGTTTTCGTACATAAAAATAAAAAGAATTATAAAACGATAGGCGATGTGTATAAGAAGCAAAGTAGAAACCGACATAAGCTTGCGGCTCCTGCTTTGCGCTTTGCAAAAGTACGTAAATCGTTTGTGGGTCTGGGTATAAGATTCTATAATAAAATTCCGCAATCAATTTTAGCTTTGCCATTACATCAGTTTAAAAACACTGTTAAAAAGAGGCTGATCCAGAAAGCCTATTATACAGTTGAGGATTACTTAGAAGACAAGAATGTGTGGATATAGCTTGCTTAGACGCTGTACAAGATAGTAATGACTAAATGTAACTAGTCATAAGAATTATATTTTTAAAAGAGCAACCGCAGAGTTGCTGGCTCTTCTCGGTAGAAACAGTTTTCCGAACCAGCAGTAGAGTTGACGATTCAAAAGCACTTGTTTAGAAGTTTATTTGAATAAAGAATATTTTGAATTTGAAAAAGGTTGAAAGGATATTAGTCCTTTCTAGGAAGCCTGGCAGTTAAGAAAAGATTGGGCGCACCTATCCCTTTATAACTCACAATATTTCTTATGTTTCTTTATATTTTCTTGCGTAAACTTTAATTATCTACGCAAGAAAATATTATTATGTTTAATATTTATATATTACTAGTTGGTCTATCAAATATCAATAGGACATCACTACATCACTATTCACTACATAGTATAAAACAAAGTCGCATTCTTTGTTTGTCCCTTTATCCCTATGTATGCTTAAATCTTTAAAACTACGCAACAGATTTTGATGGGGTTTTTTTCAATAGATATAGTGATTCAAGAGGAAGGTTTATATGTAAAATAGCATTCATAAGGAGTAGAATTACTGTTAATACTGTAATTTTTGAGGTTTCTAATGTGATATCGTAAATAATTACTTATTTTTCTACTGACATTGCAAACGCAGGCTAAACCCTACGAGATTTATGAAAATGATGTACTAAGTATTTGTACACCTTGAAAAGGTCTACAGAAAAGTCCGCGATAGTATATGTCTATCTCTTATGGATAACCCACAATAGTATTTTTTGACATTTTTTTTACGAAAAATAATGCTTTATTTTCGAATCACGTTTAAACAAAATACCATTAAACCTTATCCAATTAAGTACCTTTAATAAATTTTTGATTTAATATAGATCAATGTGACCGTTTAAAGCATGTAATTTAAGTGAACATTTTCGGAGATATTACAAATTTAAAATGCCGTGATGAGGCCGCGCTTCACCCCATAGCACTTCGCATTTAGCAGCTATATGTCTTTCTATCAAGAGTTTGTTTAATGACAAGAATGCTGTGAATGTTGTACTTATATAAAGAAATTCTGTAATTAATTGTAAAAATAAAATACATAGAGAAATGTAAAAATAAATAAGCAAATTTGTACTAGGTATATGAATTTAGATATTCCAAAGATAGCAGGAATTCTTCTTGGTATATTAGGTATATATTGGCCGCTAGTATTATATAAATTATTCATTCGTTCCTTTTCATTGTGGACAGTTGTAATTATTATATTCGTGCTACTAACATTAAACACTGATTTATAAATTAGGTAACATTTACTTTCAATATTTGAAGAAGAAATTATTTAACTTAACGTTGAGTTATCAACAAAGTCAAAAGTCGCTAAATCATATAGTAAAGAGCTGGGAGAATTAAGGGCACAGAATCATAAAGGACATTAATAATTACGATATTATTGTTAGAAAATAAATTTCAATATGACGTCACTGTGATAATTATTAGCAAACAAATTATCTTAGAATTTTTTGTAGCATAAACACCAATATATGAGATGCATTATTCGACGTAATGTATTGATTGATGTAGGGAACACGTGCATGAATAACCTTGGCAGCGTAACGATATATCAAATATACGTGTATCTCGGTAATCGAGGTCTATTAAAAACAATTGTTTCATCTGGTGGCAAACTAGTGTTGAAACCTAAAATTTAAGTCTCACATGATGCGTATCTTGATTCAATTGACAAAAACAATTAAAATGAATAAATATTGAAGTGCTTAAGCATTCTTATATAATTGCGGAATTAAGTTTTAACGACTCTTACTTACGTAACCTATGGTACGTAATCACTTTACCACAACATCTTGTTGCGTTATAACATACTGTGGAGTTGTATTGTTAATAAAGCGTTACAGAGGCCAGTTTTACAAGCAGCTGATTTTCGGCGATGTAAACTAGCAACTGACTGAATACTGATGATGGAAAAAAATACGTACGACCCACACCAGATTACACTTTGTTTTGACGCAATTTATGAAATACCACGCCCCACATTTTCTATCTCGTTCTTCGTATCTGTTACACAGATATGTCTGTTTTCACAGCGGCTTTTTGTTAATGTTTGCATTTGCAAATAATTATGAGCTTTAAGGCACTACATATAAGATTTATTTTTCTTAGAATAATCTAAAACCACACTGTGAACGTATCTTTGTCACGTTCACTTTGGTTATGACCTCTCGCTTCTAAAACGATGTTGAGCTCTTACAAGGGTATGCTCGCCTGGTACTTTACCGCCACATACTGCAAGCGCCGACGAGTAATTGACACAGATTTGACAAGCTGGCCTTCGTCCACTGCTTGTTTTTGTGATCGCAGTATAGTTTCTGACGTGGAACCCTTTATTTACAGAGGAGGAACCAAAGTCGCCGGTGTCGGTGCGGCTGACAGGAGTGTCGGTGACGCGCAGTAATGGCGTGGTGCGGCCGACGTCGCCGGTATCGGTGACGCCCTCTGCACCCGCGCCCCTCGAGCCAGTCCTCGCCCCCGCTTCCGCACCTCCCGATTTCGTACAAGAACATTCCAGACCGCGTAATACAAGTATCAGCCACGGGTGAGTTATGTGCTCCTGGTAAATTCGAGGTTTGAAACAGCGTAGATCGCGGGCAGTCTACACGCATTCGCGCATCAATCATCATCATCTATCTATATATCTATTTGGTGCTGAGTAGTAAAATTGAAACTTTAATTTTTTTAATTATGGCAAAAAAAAAAATTTTTGGATTTTCAAAAATTCAGTTCTTAAATGAATAGGAAAATTGAAATGACTTAAAACTAATAGACATCATAACTGACGAAATAGGTTTTGGACATGAAATATAAAAATATAAAAAGCTGAACAAGATAGATAGATGTGCTATATTTTATTTACTTTCAATTAATTTTTTGGTATTGCATTAGTTACGGTAATAACCAAATCGTATATTTAATAAATAAATTTTCGCCGCGGATTCATACCAAACGAATGACTAAAAATTAAATAATTTAAAAAATAGGCTTATCATTATGTCAAACTCCTGCGTTACTTATTTATAATACAAATAATATGAGAATATCTGAATTCTACATCTATATCGACTTGCAACCCAAATACATTAGTTATCTGTTACGATCCCTAACAGATTCATCTAATACACATAAAGATCTGAATCTATCGTATAAAAGTGAATACAATTACATGTAAGGGGGTCAATATTGAATGTATAATTTTATCCTTGTTTCTGCCCGTATGTGTTATTACTTAATCATTGAATCGATCCCGTTCATCTTAAACTATAACTTAAGATTCAATAACGCAGTGAGCACATGTATTTTAAAAAAACATTTCACTAATAGCTTAACATTTAAGTTATTGTAACGTACATCATTATTTACGTTTCACATGACGACTTATATCTGTACTAATATTGCATTATTATTGCAAAAGTCTGTGTCTCTTACGCTTCACGGCTTATCGGTGGATATTCATTAATTATATTTGTCACAATTAAAATTTATACGCTTTCTTTCGAGAACAGGGAAAAGCGCAAAGGGCAGTTGGCGCTCGAAGTCATGGGTACCACTAGTATAGTATACACATCAGTTTATGCATAAGAATATACATTATTATACAAAGATTGGCGATGTATATACCTAATAGACAAAGTAGGAACCGACATACTCGTAAGCTTGCGGCTCCTGCTTTGCGCTGTGCAAAAGTACGTAGGCCGTTTGTGGGTTTGGGTTTAAGATTCTATAATAAAATTTCGCAATCAATTTTAGCTTTGCCATTACAGCAGTTTAAAAACACTATTAATAAAAGGCTAATACAGAAAGCCTACTATAGTATTGAGGATTACTTTGATGATAAGAATGGATGGACATAGTTCTTCTTTGACCTTATACAAGACAGTAATGACTAAATGTAATTAGTAATAAGAATTATATTTTTATAAGAGCAACCTCTTCATGGTAGGAACAGCTTTCCGAACCAGCAGTAGAGTTGACGATTCAAAAGCACTTGTTTACAAGTTTATTTGATTAAAGAATATTTTGAATTTGAATATATCATACAAAATACATAACATAATTACGGTTTTCTTCATCCTGTTTGCTTATTAACTTATGTGACAAAAATGTATTGACATTTACATGTCTTCATATTTCGTAAAAAATGTTATTTTGATATAAAGTAAACCTGAAATCTCTACACCTGCCTAAGTTACATTTCTTTTCCTTTGGTTTTATGTCTGTTTAAAAAAAAACCATAACGTGAAATTACATATTAGGTAAAATTTAGTTAAACAGTACCATTATTCAATAGAATTAAGGATTACTTTACGGAGGTTTATAAAAAAGTGCTGATAATGTTATATTACTATAATCCGCGATAGAGAAAATCTATGTAATGCTAAAAAAATGTTACTGTATGTGTTTATGGTTTCAAGGTTCGCAAACCGTATGTACTAACCATGCGATAAGCAAATATTAAGTCATCATCATCCTCCTGCCCTTATCCCACTCTAAGTGGTGTCGGCACATGTTACAAACATGTTGTAATATGATTTGGCTACGTATTTTACAACCGGCCGTCTGCCTGTCGTCAACTTACCTTAGTCGTATTTCACGACTCCTCAGTAAGAAATGAGGTTGGTCTATTCTACTCAGCCGGATTCCACACGGCGGGTCAACTTACCTTAGTTGCCTTTTACAACACCTCGGTAAGATATGAGGGTGGCACTTATTCTATTCAACCGGGTACCACACGGCGTATAAGCAAATATTAAGTGACTGACAGAAATATAATTATTAATGCTTACACGTGAAATCAGTGATTGGTCAGCTCCATTATCACCAACCCTGAGTTGTGATTATAACAAAATCCTAAGCAACTGAGACCTTTGTCACAGAGAGGACTTTTAAACTGTCGGTTTAAAAGACGAGTCTTAGATTTAGTGATGTATAGATTGCATACATGTAATAAAATATTCCTACCTTCGTTTAGTGGCCTCCAATCCACCAAGTTTGATATTCATCGTCCTCGCTCGATAGATCAGTCTTCGCTGCATGCATCATTAATTTTATGTTATGCGGACCCTCACTGATTTAATTACATAAATTGCTAACCTAAGCTGCTTCTTCTCTAGATAAGTTTTTCTTAGTACTGTCGATATAAAAAAGTAATCGACTTTTATATTAACTGCCTAAATATTAAAAATCAATTATAACTGACTTACTTTTCCTATTTTTCGGTACTCTCTTTTTTCTAAGTAAACAATTAAAATATGCGTTGGAATAAAAAATGTATAAACAAATGAATCAGCATTAGGGTTGACGGTGCAAAAGCACTTGTTTACAAGTTTTCATGAATAAAGAATAATATCTGGGTGACCTTGCTCGGTAATTTTTTACAAAATTAAGAAAAAGAAACTAACTATATATATATACTAGCGGCCTGCCCCTGCTTCGCACGGGCATAAAATATATATCCCATGTCAGTCAGTGTAAAAAAAATGATTAAAATTGATCCAGTTGTTTTGATTTATTCATTACTGCCCATGGCCGTAGCGTTAAATTTGGAGAAAAACAATTTCCTTTCCCTATACCAAGAAGATTTCCTGCTATCTTTGGAATATCTAAATTCATATAGCACATTATTTCTTATTTACTTTTATATTTTCCCTATGTATTTTATTTTTACAATTAATTACAGAATGTCTTTAAACAAACTATTGAAAGAGCGACATCGCTGCTTAAGTCGAAGTGTTATAGGGCGAAGCGCGGCGTCCTCACGGCATTTTAAATCTGTAATATCTCCGAAAATGTTCACTTAAATTACATGCTGTAAACGGCCATATTGATCTATATTAAATCAACTATTTATTTAAGGTACTTATTTGGATAAGGATTAATGCTGTATTGTATAAGAATTGCTTCAAAAATAAGGCATTATTTTTCGTAAAAAGTAAACGACAAAAAATTCAAAAAAATTTAGTGGGTTATCCATATTGCCATTGCCATATCCATAAGCGATAGACATATACTATCGCGGACTTTTCTGTAGACCTTTTCATGGTGTACAAATACTTAGTACATCATTTTGATAAATCTCGTAGGGTTTAGCCTGCGTTTGCAATGTAAGCGGAAAAAAATTTAATTATTTACGACATCACATTAGAAACCTCAAAAATTACAGTATTTCTCTACTCCATATTGAATATTATTAGACATGTAAAGCTTCCTCTAAAATCACTCTATCTATTAAAAAAAAACCGCATCAAAATCTGTTGCATAGTTTTAAAGATTGAAGCATACATAGGGATATACGGACTTAGGGACAGACAGAGAATGCGACTTTGTTTTATACTATGTAGTGATATTATTTATTTTTACAATTGATTAGACAATGTCTTTACATACAACATTCATAGCTTTCTTATCATTAGACAATATAAACTTGAAAGAAGGACATTTAGTTGCGCCTCCGGTCGCTGCTAAATTCGAAGTGCTTATAGGTCTAAGCGCGGCCTCCTCGCGGGATTTTAAATCTGTAATATCTCCGAAAATGTTCACTTAAATTACATGCTGTAAGCGGCAATATTGATCTATATTAAATCAACAATTTATTTAAGGTACTCAATTGGATAAGGATTAATGCTGTATTGTATAAAAATTGCTTTGAACATAAGGCATCATTTTTCGTAAAAAGTAAATGAAAAGAACTGCTATTGTGGGTTATCCATAAGAGATAGATATATACCATCGCGGACTTTTCTGTAGACCTTTTTAAGGTGTACAAATACTTAGTACATCATTTTGATAAATCTCGTAGGGTTTAGCCTGCGTTTGCAATGTAAGCGGAAAAAAATGTAATTATTTACAGAAACCTCAAAAATTACATTATTTCTCTACTTCGTATTGAATGTTATTATACGTACAAACCTTCCTCTTGAATCACTCTATCTATTAAAAAAAACCGCATCAAAATCGGTTGCGTAGTTTTAAAGTTTTATGCGTACATACGAAAATATGGACTTTGTTTTATAATATGTAGTGATATATATATATATATATATATATATATATATATATATATATATATATATATATATATATATATATATATATATATATTTAAATCGCAGAAGTCTTCTTGCGTCATTTTAAACTCGAACCCTGTTGCGTCTACCATTTCTGAACGGATTTTTAACTAAATTAAAGCGTATACTATACCTTTAAATCTGTATTATTTCAGTATACAACTTTAAATTCCATTAATAAGTTTTATACCGATATTCAATTTTAAAAATTTCTCAATCACTTAGCGGTTCCGTTCATCGTCGAAATAATGTGGCACATTGTATATTTTTGTATATACTTCGTACACTGTTTAGGCTTTCACGCTTCCTAATTAATTTATATCTAACTTGATTCTGTATATTATGCAATATATTTTATTGATATTACATTGACATTATTACATCCATTCTTTGTTTCAACTAAAATGCTTCCGAATATTGCTGCTGTATGAACCTATGCGTAACATTGACTTAACGGCTTCCATTGACCTCATCAGATTTCTAATACTTAAATATGGCACGTGAGTCATATTATTAAAAAAAAAAATTTATAGTCATTTACTTATTACTAAGTGAGCTTTTATGAACAGGTAAGTAACTTATTATCCTAAGCCAAAAATTACCAAGTGGATATATACGGCTATCATTCTACCCAGAATACTGTACGGCGCTTCGATTTGGTGGCACAGAGCCAACATCGGAGTCAACAGCAAGGACTTAATGAAGATACAGAGGATAGCAACACTAATGATCACAGGTGCAGTGAGAACAACCCCATCCGCTGCACTAGAAGTTCTGGTGGGACTCTATCCTCTAGACCTAGCAGCTAAGAGAAAAGCTATAGAGCAATGGTATAAGATGAAAGTGTTCCAACAATGGAAAGGAAACTTTACAGATAAAGGTCATACAGATATAGAAAAGATTTATGGAGAAAATCTGTCTATGGTCGTCAGGAGAAGTGACTTGATCAAGAAACAGAAAATCTTCGATAAAAAATATAGGATACACATAGGAGTAAAAGAAAACTGGGAAGTGGAAAACAGCGCGAAGAGTCAGACCATCTGCTACACGGACGGGTCTAGACGAGAATCCGCGAAGCTGGCGGGAGCTGGAATTGTCTACGGCACCTCGTCAGATTTACACCAGGTCCTAAATCTGGGTAAATATACAAGTGTCTTCTAGGCCGAAATGATAGCTATCATGGAGTGTGCTAGGAAACTCAAAGAATCACAAATAGCATTAGAACATAATATAGTCATATATAGCGATAGTCAAGAAGCTTTAAAAGCACTTGACCGCATAGAAACAACCTCAGCTATCGTGAAGGAATGTAAGCGTGAACTAAACGAATTAGCTGAGAAGAGGGAAGTAACGATTGTATGGGTTCCGGGACACTGTGGCCATGCAGGGAACGAAAAAGCTGACGAATTGGCAAGAAAGGGAGCTAGTCAAACATTCGTAGGACCAGAACCCTTCCTCCCAATTGCACATAATATAATAAAGTGTGTGATTGAAAAAAGAATAGAAACAAAATCTAACAAAAGATGGAGAAACACAATGCTCAGACAAGCAAAGTTGTTTCTCAAATCGTTTGATACAAGGAAGTCTAAACAGCTGATGTCTCAGAGCAGGGAAAATGTAGCAATTGTAACAGGCATTACAACTGGGCACTGCCTGTTAAACAGACATATGTCAATAATGAGAATAACAGAAGATGCTGCGTGCCCAGAGTGTGGAGAGGAAGAAACGAGTCTTCACCTTATGGCTGAGTGCCCTATGTACTCGCTGGTAAGATGGGAGATACTAGGTAAGGATGAAATTGAAGTTGAGGATCTGACAAATATCTCCTTCAGGGATATTATCAGGTTTGTAAAAGCTACGGGTAGATTAGCGCAGGTGACACTGTCGGGACAGCAGTGAGACCCTTGTCCCAACATGGGGAAATGGGTGGAATAGTTCGGAATAGGAGCTGATCACCCGTCCTGCACTGACAGGCGTCCCCGAAATTAGATTGATAGATAGAACTTATTATCCTCGTCATTCAGTTAACTAATAAAGAAAGCTTTTATAGGCAGGTAAGTGATGTTACTAACCCAGAAAAAACTTGAACTGCAGAAGTAGTTGAGATTATTAGGTGAATGTGCGTATTGTATGCATGTGTGCGTGCGACAAGAAGCGTATATATAGGGATGTCTCGGTGCTTACCACTGACTATTAGCAACCATAGGTTGGTACGAGGCACTCTGAATATTTATCTAAAGCTGGAACGGATCCGTTTGATGAAATCAACAGTCCGTCTGAATGTTCTCTAAACCGTAATTGGATCTGTAACATTCTAGAAACAACTTAAAACCAATTCACTACTCTGGAAACCACGGATAACGTAGGACAAAAACTCGACCGAGTAGCAGAAATCCTTCGAAATGAGGGCACAAAAATTTGGGAAAGCCAACGTAAGGGCATGAAGTCAAAGCTTTCGGGAGATACTCTCCTATTAATGGCAGAGCGACGAACCCTATGCTAACTTCGTGAGAAGTAGAGGCTTTAAACAAAATAATTACCAAGATGGTTAACGACGCGACCTCCGATTAGCTAATACGCTCAAAAATCAATTGAGCAGAATCGGGGTCCAAAAGTGTTTATTAAGCCTCTTGGAAAAAGTCACCTGACGAAGTTAACCACATTAAAGGGAAACTCGTCCAAACCGGAAATCCTCTCGGAAGTGGAAAGCCACTACGCCGAATTTTACGCATCGCATGCTACCGCTGCACACAGAGGACAAATTAAGCCGCCACTATACGGAAAAACTGCCTGATATCCATCTAAATGAAATTGTTTTAGCCCTTGGACAGCTTAAAAATAGAAAAGTCACGGGTGAGGATGGTATTACAACAGGGCTGTTAAAAGCTGGTGGAATTCTATTGGTAACAGAGCTTCAAGAGCTGTTTAATACCCTTCTCTTTGCCGGGAGAACTCCAAAGGCATGGCACAGAAGTATAGTGTCATACAAAAAAGGAGATATAACACTCTTAACTAACTATAGGTCAATGTTTCTTCTGAGCCATGTCTATGAGCTGTTTTCAAGGGTTATCACAAACCGCCTCGCATGATGATTCGACGAGTTCCATCCCCCGAACAAGCCGGGTTTCTATGCGGGTACAGCACGATAGATCATATCCACACCGTGCGGCAAATTGTACAAAAAAGTAAAGAGTACAATCAACCACTATGCCAAGCTTTTGTGGATTATGAAAAAGCTTTTCACTCGGTCGAAACCTGGGCTGTTCTGGAGTCTTTACCTCTGTAAAGACTCCAGAACAGCCCAGGTTTCGACCTCAATATATCACTAATCGACTTGGCATCTCTATGCCAAGTCGATTAGTGATATATTGAGATGCTGAGATGTCTGTATGAAAACGCAAGAAAGGCAGTCCGAGTCCAAAACCAGTAGACAAGGCATATCCATCTTCAGCGAGGCGTAAGACAAGGGGACGTCATTTCCTCGAAATTGTTTTCAAACGCACTAGAGGATATGTTTAAGACGCTGAATTGGACTGGTCATGGCATAAACATCAATGGCGCTCATCTCAGATTCGCGATGATATGGTTTTAACGACTGAATCCATAGAGGATTTGCAATGGATGTTGCATGGACCGGCTGTTTCTTCTCATAGGATCGCTCTCCGGATGAACTTGAGTAAAACCAAAATCATGTGCAACGAGCACGTTGCTCCGGGACCGATTTCCTTAGATGGGGTCACTCTCGAAATTGTTGATAACTACATTTACCTAGGACAGACGCACGAACTAGAAAACAACAATTTCGAGTGTGAGATTATGAGAAGGATACAGCTAGGCTGGGCAGCATTCCGCAATCTACGTTGAGTCTTCTCGTCACCCATCCCGCAGAGTTTAAAGACTAAAGTATTTAACCAGTGTGTCCTAGCTGTCTTGACTTACAGTGCCGAAATGTGGACACTAACAGCTAAGGCGGTCCACAAGCTTAAAGACGCTCGGCAGACTATGGCAAGAGCTATGCTCGGGGTTTCTCTGAGGGATCGTATTCGCAACTAAGTAATCCGTCGGAGAACTAGGGTCACCGACATAGCTAAGCGCATAAGCAAGCTGAAGTGACAATGGGCCGGCCATACCTGTCGCAGAACCGATGACCGTTGGGGTAGACGTGTTCTGGAGTGGAGACCAGTGACGATATACGTAGGACAGCGGGCAGTGGATGGAAGTAGAAAGCCAAGGATCAGACTAAGTGGCGAATAATTGGAGAGGCCTATGTCCAGCAATTGACGAAAATGGGCTGATAGTGATGATGCCACGTAATCCGGCAATCTATATGCCTTTTTATGCACGTCACCGGTATGGCCCATAAACGTAGCTAAATGTTTCATATCATTCTCAGTTATGCTAAATATTTGTATAAAGGTTGCTAGAGTCGCGTAGACGAAATTGATTTTGGGTTTTTGGGTCCAGATAATCTTGGTTATCCCTCGAGAACTTTGTAATAATAATAAAACTTTGCAATAAATGTTATCTAATAACTGAATATACGTTGCAACAGTAGTACCCTGATTTGATTTTGGCTGCAGCTTCATTGGCTAACGGGACTATAGTGACATTATTCCACTTCTTTTTGTTTAAATCTGTTGCAGCTTGACTGGAGATGACATGTCGCAAAATTGCATCTATAAGATGCATTAATGTCTTAAGATCTGCTTCTGTTTCTGCGCTATTGATTTCATTGTAAGGACCTTGTTTTTTCAATGCAAACATAATGGCTATATTGCAGCATTGTTTAAAAGTAGTTGAAACATTCATAGCAAAAGAAGGTTTCGAATCTATACTTTTTGGCATCACAGTTATCTACAACTTTAGTTGCCTCCGCCATAAGATCTTAACTGAATGGTTTTAAGGCACTCAATAAATTTATTATAGAATTATTAATTTTTTAAATTTCGATTAATAATTTTGCTAACTCTCTTACTATTCTTGAAACCACATTAATAAAATGTTTTTCCGAATGACTTTTTTAATATTGGGATCCTTAAGCACAAATAAGAAGATCTGATTTAGCAAATAGCGATGTCTTATCCGCTCTCTTCATATTTACAGTTTTACAATAATAATAATATACGCAATTATGAGTACAATCACTTTGCAAATTAAAACGCGTCCTAACGGCTCAATGTTTGTTTATTAACAAAACGTAGGACTCGCGCGCGCACCCCTTGGGCCCCCGCATCACTTATAAAATCGATTAAATTGGAAAGAAATTTGGACGCAAGATAATGCTAAATAAAAATTGAAAAAAACTTTTTAAAATATACGTCGGAGGCAATAGAATGCTAGCATCAGAAATATAATATACGTGCCCAAATATACGCGAGCACGTAGCGACCTCCAAATTGTGCGCGGCAACTCGCTGAACTAATAAATACATCGGAATTCATTCCCGCGATAAAATAACGTCCCATCCAATTTTTTGCCCACGCATTATACATATAAAAACACGGCTCCTGACAAATTTTTAGGGTTGGTTTATCCTGCGTCCGTATACTGGATGCAACAAGTCGGTTGGACGCAACAAGATCGGTAAAAAGTGCCATGTAGGACGCGACATGATGTGCAAGATGTATATATATATATATATATATATATATATATATATATATATATATGCGTTCAAACCTCTTACAGTTTATGACATCATTATAGAATCTTGTATCAAAACGCAAAGTCCGTAAGGCGCGAACCAGGAGCCGCAAGCTTAATGCGTTACTGTTTCTCCATAGGATTCCGCAAATACCATCTCCGCCTTCAGTCAGTAGCAATGGCAGTGGGAGTAGCAGCAACGGCAGTGGTGGCGGTGTGCCCCGCGCCGGCACTCGCGAAGTGCACAATAAGCTGGAGAAAAACCGACGCGCACATCTTAAGGAGTGCTTTGAACTTCTCAAGAGACAACTGCCCGCCACCCCTGACGATAAGAAGACTTCTAACTTGTCTATACTCGGTTCGGCCATCCGGTATATTCAGGTAAGTCATTTATTTTTCTACCGTCATCATTATATCAAATTTCTTTTATCTTCAAGTTAACAAACAAATATACTATGGATTTGCAAGAAGAATGATATAATTATTTCGCTATAATCCGCGTTTATTAAGAAAATCTATGTAATGCTAAGTGTAGGAAGAAAAAACCGTTCACAAAATCGTAATGCTCCCTTCATCGTAATGTATTACGGTTTTGTCGTGGAACCTATCCCCTGATGATCCTGATGTTCTTGGTAGTACGGCGTTTTGTGATACGTGTGGTATCTAATTGTGCATGTATAAAGTATGTGAACGGTTTCCTGCTTCCTTTTGTTTCTTTATCACAAACGTTGATTATACAAAAATAATTATATCATAAATTTTGTACAACATTCCGCAAAGTAACGCCTACTTCTATGAATTACTATAGATTTGATTGTTAATTTCTCTTTTTGATCTTTTCTGTATGTCGGAGCAATTATTATATTATTTATGTCTTAAAGAATGAGATGTACAGGCGATCTTTTCTTAATTTATTCTACCACAATTACAAAGTAACCGAATTTATTAAAGTATTTTTTTGTTATATTAATGTATTTTATTAGGGAATTCTAAGGTCATAACTAAACCATTATATGACGCATATTCGGACTACTTGATTTGCAAATGTAAGATAAACATTATTAACGTTCAAATGTATAAAACTCTGGTTTTTAGCGCTGGCTAGTAACAATAATTGAATAGTTTTGCTTCGGTTTAGAATTTGTGGTTGTAATTATTAAACCGATTTATTATGTAAAGTAAGATAAGAATAGTTAAAGCCCTAATTGTAATTGGTTGTTATATATTACAAGTGTATGTTATCTTTTCACTTATATAACTGTGAAAACTATTGATAATCGTTTTGTTAATACGTTCAGTAATATAATATACGATACAATATGACATAGTACGTGATATGAATAAAAATATTTCACCACATATCTTGTTTAATTCTCTTTATATTCGAATTGTATGTTAATATTTATTAATTTATAAATAATCTTCTAATCATTGCTGTTACCCTAGTACTTTTGATGTAGGTTCTTCGTAGAAAGGAGCGTGAATGTGAGCATGAAATGGAGCGCCTGGCTCGAGAGAAGATTGCGGCTCAACAAAGACTAGCCGCATTGAAAAGAGAAGTGTCAGTGCGTGCAACCATCCGTCCGCGCAATGTTGGTGGTCTGTATTATTTTTTTAATTCATGCAATCCTATTATTGAAGTAACGAGTTATCATACAAAAAGTTTATTAAACCAGCAACGGAAAAATATATAATCGTCAAGTAATTATAATATATTTTTGCTATCATCGGCGACGAAAAAAAATGTATAAATATCTAAAAATATAAATTACGTAAAATAATGAGTTACAATTATTTTGATTACATTCTCGTACGTAGAACTATAAGATTTATTGACTACTAGCGGCCTGCCCCTGCTTCGCCCGGGTATAAAATATATATCCCATGTCAGTCAGTGTAAAAAAATGATTAAAATTGATCCAGTTGTTTTGATTTATTCATTACTGCCCGTGGCCGTAGCGTTAAATTTGAAGAAAAACAATTTCCTTTCCCTATACCAAGAAGATTTCCTGCTATCTTTGGAATATCTAAATTCATATAGTACATTATTACTTATTTACTTTTATATTTTCCCTATGTATTTTATTTTTACAATTAATTACAGAATGTCTTTAAAAAAACTCTTGAAAGAGCGACATCGCTGCTAAAGTCGAAGTGTTATAGGACGAAGCGCGGCCTCCTCGCGGCATTTTAAATCTGTAATATCTCCGAAAATGTTCACTTAAATTACATGCTGTAAACGGCCATATTGATCTATATTAAATCAACTATTTATTTAAGGTACTTAATTGGATAAGGATTAATGCTGTATTGTATAAAAATTGCTTTGAACATAAGGCATCATTTTTCGTAAAAAGTAAATGAAAAAAACTGCTATTGTGGGTTATCCATAAGAGATAGATATATACCATCGCGGACTTTTCTGTAGACCTTTTTAAGGTGTACAAATACTTAGTACATCATTTTGATAAATCTCGTAGGGTTTAGCCTGCGTTTGCAATGTAAGCGGAAAAAAATGTAATTATTTACAGAAACCTCAAAAATTACATTATTTATCTACTTCGTATTGAATGTTATTATACGTACAAACCTTCCTCTGGAATCACTCTATCTATTAAAAAAACCGCATCAAAATCGGTTGCGTAGTTTTAAAGTTTTATGCGTACATACGGAAATATAGACTTTGTTTTATAATATGTAGTGATTTATTCAAAATAAGCCTTGTGGTATCCGGCTGAGTAGAATAGACCACCCTCATTTCTTACCGCGGTGTCCCAAAAGGCGATTAAGTAAGTTGACGTGAGCAACTTAGCGTGAGATAAAGGCAGTAGAATGATGATTTACTATTTATTCAAAATAAACCGAAAAAAGCATCTTCAAAATACATTTTTGTGATTTCAGATACTATTTGTGAGGATAAAGATAGAGATGAAACTGTCAATGGACAGATTTTGGGAATTCCTATAAGTGTAAGTTTCAATGTTATTTGTATTAATATATTTTGTCAATACATATATTTCTACTGACGTGTATTTCGTAGGGTCGCTACCATTGCTTTGCTCTATTAGAAGTGGCACAATATGCTGTTGTTTTATATTATTTTTATCTTTATCTTTAATATTTAAATGAGTTAATCATGTATATATATTTCTGAATTATAATGAAATTCAGCATGTGCAGCAGAGGGTTTTAGGAGGGAAAAATCGATCTAGCTAGGTTTTATTAAGAAAAAATGTTGTTTTATCTCTGTTTTCGGGCGGAAAAAACTGCTATGTATTTCTTTTGAGAAAGAAATGATAATTTCGCTGTTAAATGCAAAGTTATGATAGCTCAATTGGGTAACAGGCGGTCTCGGATTCAGAAAACTAGGATTGATCCCAGATAAAATCTTTTTTGATTGCATTTTTTTTTAATTCCCGGGCAAAGCTTGGTCACCCAGGTATTGCATTTTTGCGTTATCTGATTTCAGATTACCTCGTCACCACCGCGATCCGTAGCTCAAATGGAGTCATCGTCGCCATGCACCTTAAACCTCAGCACGAAGTTGCGGACACTGCCGATACAAATCACGCCCACAACCTCGCAAGTAATGACACCATGTTTTTTTTTCGAATTGACTATATGCTGTCAGCCCTAACGGCTTTTACAGCATTACAGGGCGGGACGGGCGAGCGCAGAAGCATCAGTGAAGTTGCGAAATGCGGAGAGTAGAGCGCAGAAACTCTACTAGCGTCGGGAAATATCGTCCTAAGGGTGCCTCCTGTGAGGCCGGACCACGACTTAGGGCGACTTGTAGTGGAGAGCTAATAGTATGACGATAAGTCATCATGGCGTTGGAGGTATGACGAGAAGCTACGGCCGACGGACGTCAGAAGACTAGGATCTCGTCTTCGCCGGCGAAGACGATGTGTGG
Organism: Morpho achilles; assembly: GCA_947086495.1. Classification (NCBI taxonomy): domain Eukaryota; kingdom Metazoa; phylum Arthropoda; class Insecta; order Lepidoptera; family Nymphalidae; genus Morpho; species Morpho achilles. The sequence goes on from CAMTZB010000024.1 coordinate 10,086,373, forward strand.
ACGCCTTGTTATATAATCTAATCTTAACTAATCAGATTTTAGGCTACAATTTGATGTTACGTGTGCACTGATGGTCCTTACAGCAAAAATTAAGTTATGGTGTACCGTTAAGTAGAAAAATACGCTATGAAGAAAATTCTGCAATAAATTAACACACTCAAGTTTCTATGTCCACGTAATATAGATCAAAAATAATCATAACTTTAAATTCCCTCTTCTCCAAATTTGAAATTATTGAATTTTATGCCATGTGACTGGCGTAAGTAGCAGTGATACTGACTTCAGCTCTGTGTATCCCATTATAGATACAATTTGTCGTTCCCTAGATTCTGGCTATATTTATTGACTAGCTTTTACCCGCGACTTCGTTCGCGTGGACTATTGTCGTGTGATAGATCGATAATAGATGGAGCTTTGCAATATTATCCTATTCCTGTAGAATTAACATCATTTCTATAGCCTATATATTATTCCGGTGTATAAGGAACATTTGTGCCAAATTTCAACGATATTTGTTCAGCGGATCACAAACTTTCGCATTTATAATATTAGTAACATTTTTAATTTAAATGTCATAACGACCGACTTATATTTAGTACTACTGAATCTAAATAAACAACGAAAACAAATTCAAAGTTGATTTATTAATGGTATCCTTTTAGTATTTCTTCGAGCAACAGGCCTTATATTCAATCAGTACTCACGTGTTATTTGAATTCATAATTTTTTTTTGATCCCTAGGTCGTAAGGACTTCTTACGGGACGAGGCACAATACGCTTACCTTAACAACTATATCTCCCGCAGATGCTACAGCGCAGGTAATCGTAATATATATCTCTTGAGTATTTAAGCACGACCACATTTCCTTCTGGCTATTTGTTAAAACATCTAAATTCAAATTCAAAATTTTCTTTATTCAAATAAACTTTTAAATAAGTGCTTTTGAGTCGTCAACTCTACTGCTGGTTCGGAACGCTGTTCCCAAGAAACTCGGCGTTTGCTCTTTTCAAAATAATACTTATAACTAGTTACATTAAGTCATTATTATCAGTAGCTATATCCTCGCTTTCTTAGCATTTAAATAATCCTTAATATAGCAGGCTTTTTGTATCAGCTTCCCTTTAACAGTTATTTTAAACTGCTCTAATGGCATTTATTATGATAATATTGATCGTTGTGAAAATCTGGCTAGTGTGACTCCGCTCCATTTAGATAAAATTCTTGAAATCAGTAGCGTGTTGAGCTTTATTTGTAGTAAATATTATTGATCATCAATATAACGATACGTACGAAATATCGATGTTTACTAACGCACCGCTGATAACTAACATAAACATATGTTGAAGTTTTTGGGTTCCAACTTGGGTTGAATTCCTGTATATTCCAGTATAACTTACACTGTAGGCTAATACATTTAAAAGTAGCAGCCTGTCACTATCCCACTGCTGAGAATAGGCCTCTTCTCTCCGTTTTTAGAGGGAAGGATTTGAGCTAAGACCTACCACGCTGCTCCAATGCGGATTGCTAGGTTACACATCTCCAGAATTCTCTAGAGATATGTAGGTTTCTTCACGATGTTTTCTTCACCGAAAAGCGTGTGATAAATTGCAATTACCAATTACACATAAGTTTTAACAGAAAAACTCATTGGTGTCTGCCCAGGTTTGAACCCATGACCTCTTCGAAAGAGTCGCACGGTGTTACCGCTGGGCTAACACTTTTAAAACTGTGCTACAATTATTAAATTTATAATAATAATATCGTTATTTTAATTAAAGTGTAAAATATCAAAATGATAATAAAAACGTTTATCTAAAATAAAATATCCGAACCGAACATTTCACATGGCTATTATTCCATTATCGACAGTTTGAAATTTTATATATTTATGAATGTTAATAAACGAAATAATTAATTGGTAAAAACAAAGTTAATGCATATTTTTAATGGGCAGCGGCGGCGGATTTTTGCTTTACACTTCTCATTAAAATGTATAGGTTTTACTTACCTTCTGTTACTAGCGGTGCTCAATTGTTGTTGTACTTAACTACTTCTTTCATGGGGTGGAGCAGCCACACTATGAAACAACCACTTGTTTAACGTTACTTTCACAATTAGTATTATAAAAATGAAACCTGACTTTTAATGAATGAAGAATTTATTCAATATTTTCAGAATGGTCAAGAAAATGGAGTAGCAAATACATTAAATACTTTAGTTCATCCCGCGCAAATTCACCTGCCCCTATCACAAGTAAGTAAACTTAATAATAAAGATAAACAAAATCTATATTGTATATACCCGCTGTTTCTAATAAGACTCCAATAGCCAATTACCATTACTTGAGTGAACATAATCAATAAATTTGTTACATGTTTCAAAAGGAGGTTGCCTTCATACAGTTGGTAAATAATATAGAAAAACATTTTCGCCGTTAATATGTGTCAAGTTGTTGAGAAAGAGGAAATGGGTTGACTTGCTTCTTATTTAATGAATAAGTGTAAGGAAAAATATCGTTGTTTGATAGAATATTATTACAGCTGTAAAAGTCATCTCGTGCATAACTTGAAAGATCTTTATAAACATTTTTAATCAATATAACCTTTATCTTACTATTGCAAAATAATTAGAAAACCAAAATATCTAAATTAATAAATGAAAGCATGCGGCCGTGAAAGAGGTTTTCCAGGACGGCAGTCTCCTTTGGAAATATCGCCATACTGTATTTTTTTTCACTGAGTGACATGGGCTATATTTTATACCCAGCTAGTTTTAAATAAATTATTTAAACTTGCTTCAAAGTAATGAAATATTTCCTTCTCACAGGTAGTTAGTAGCGGGGGTTTGGTAGTAGGCCCCGCGGCGTTGCAGCTGTTGTCGACGAGCGGAGGTTTACGCGTCTTACAAGCTCCTCCTATCCATACCAACGGTGAGCTGGTGCACACGTTTTTTTAATAAATCATCAAAAAATTATAATCAAATACAATACGAAGGAGTGAAGAAGTTTTGATTAATATTGTACCTGATTCATTTATTAGTCAATCGTGTAAATCGTGTGTGTAAATAAATATTAACAATTGTTCTGGTAAGTTCGATATTATTACATAAAAGTATTATTGGATTTTAATTTATTTTTTAATGGATTTTTATCTCAATACTGGTGGGGACAGAATAATAAATAAGGAACTGTAAAAAACACCATTTTGTTTATTTACTAATGTCAAGTTTTGGATTTATTAATTTTATCGAAAAATCACGTTGCGTACATGTACTTTAAGGTTACTCTATAGTTGTAAATTAATATATAGTTTTATTTTCTAGTTCTCCGCAAATATTCAGCTTTTTGAACCTTAAAATAAAAAATAAATGCGAATTTTTTGTCTTTCAATGTCGTGCAATTAGAATAAATTATATCAAATATTTGCAGGTGTAACCACAGATAGTAATAATAAGATCGTTAAAGAAAATGGCCTGGTTACCCCTCCGCCGGTATCTACAGGTAGGTCCACGGAAATAATATTTATCAAATCAAAAACCTTTCATTAATATCCCATAAAAAAGTTATAATAAATAACAGTAAAAGTAAGAGAATATACAGAAATGTACAAACTGAAACATCACACAGCTTATGTTGAAGTGTAACCTCTACGCTGGTTTTCAATGGCGACCATTGTTGCTTAAATCTAAATACATTTTCACTTTTAAGTATTTTCAATGTTAAAATTTGTATAATTATAGTAGTATGTACTTTTGATTGATCAAATTCACGCTCTACAATTTTCCTAAGTAATTTCAATCTATTCAATCGTGGATATATTTTTGTTCGATACAAGAATCAATGGTAACTGAATAAAACGATATAAGAAAATTGACAACGTAGCCGTCAGTATTTGATTAGACAAGTCAATAGCATTATTTATGATTATTTATATGTGCAATGCTGCTAGTACTAGTAACTGAAGTGTAGGGCAATTATATATCGTTAGATTCAAATCATAGAGACGTAGTAAATTAGTATTTATTAATATAATAATTATTATTATTACGATAATATTTGTCAAGCAATAATTTTAAAAAAATGAATTATTTTCATCAACGTCAGACGACTGTCGCTCCGTGTGAAAACTGCGTGTAATTTAAGTTATATGCTTTTTTTTAAATTAATGCAAATTTCAAATAGACCCCAATTGAAAACTCATATCATCTTCCTGCCCTTATCCCACTCTAAGTGGGGTCGGCACAACATATTATAAACATGCTGTCACATGATTTGGCTGCGTTTTTACGACCGGCCGCCTGCCTGACGCCAACTTACCTCTGTCATATTTTACGACACCTCGGTAAGAAAGAGGGTGGTCTATTCTACTTAACCGGATACCACACGGTGAGTCAACTTACCTTAGTCGCCTTTTACGACACCTCGGTAAGAAATGAGGGTGGTCTATTCTACTCAGCCGGATTCCACACGGCGGGTCGACTTACCTTAGTCGCCTTTTACGACACCTCGGTAAGAAAAGAGGGTGGTACTATTCTATTCAGCTGGATACCACACAGCGGAATTGAAAACTCATAATATTTGTACAAATAAGTCGAGTAAAGTAAAAATTAAATTTAATAATAATTTCTTTAGGCTAGTCAATAAGAATCTGATGTTGCCCGTAAGACCGTGAAAAAGGTAATAGTCTTAATTTGGTTATTGTTCTAGAAGGTGGAATGGTGGTGAGTGGGCTTACCCCATTGGTAGTGTCCCAGCCAGCAGCGCACTTGTTACAAACGCACACACTCACACATAAGGTAATTGAAACTTCCTTAATGTTGAATGTTTACGTAAAATAATCAATGTATTCAAATCATCCACAGGAAAGATATTCATAAAAATTGAGATGGATCTATTAAGACTACAAAATTTCAAATTTCTAAAATGTTTATCTCAATTATTAAATTAATAATTATAACTGTAAAATTAATTAAATGGTATCCGGCTGAGTAGAATACCACCCTTATTTCTTACCGAGGTGTCGTAAAAGGTGACTAAGGCAATTTGACCCACCGTGTGGTATCCGAAGTAGAATAGACCACCCCCTTTCTTATCGAGGTGTCGTAAAATACGACTAAGATAAGTTGATGTCAGACATGCAGCCGGTCGCAAAATACGTAGCCAAATCATGTGACTACATGTTATAACATGTTGTGCCGACCCCACTTAGAGTGGGATAAGGGCAGGAAGATGATGTTATTATATTATATACCCAAGTAAAAAAATATATTATCGTTGTTTTTTTTTTAATGACGGTTTGGATTTAATGCAATTAACATTAAATCAAATCATGTGATGTGGTAGGGTTCTCAATATCCTTAACAATTACCTTAAAAATTAATGTAATGCCGACTCGTCATTAGAAAATGCAACGTTGGTAGAACCCTACAAGGTTCAAATAAAGACTCGAGTAACCGCTGTATTTAAGCAGAGTAGGATCGTGTATCGGAAAATCTCTTGGAAAACCCTCTTGTAGCAGTGCACTTCTATCGGTTGAAGAAGAATAATACTACTACTTTGTATTTTTGCGAAATGTAGGTTATATAAATAGGTATAATAAATGGTAAATAAACAATTAAAAATAATATAAGCAATTTAATAATGTTAATAAATAGGTGAAAGTAATGTACTAATGAATAGACTTAGTGTTACAACATGTTTCCAATACAACCTCCTTCATAAAGTTGGTCAATTATCGTGACGATCGTTTCTATATTATTTTAGTTTTTAGTTTAGTTAACTTAATGTACTTAAACGATACAAACAGATGGTGGAAACGCAGATGGTGAAAGGTAGCGTTGCGCCATTGACGGTGAGCGCACAGTACCTCAGCGCCACGACCATCGTCAAGCCAGTAGTGATGGTGTCAGGCGCGCACTCGCCCTCGCACACGTGACCTCCGCAAGTGCTATGAACGCCTGGTAGAGGCAGACATTAAACGTGCTCAGACTAACACTTAACACATATACATTGGTGTTTAAACTATAAATTATTTAATTAATATTATTAGATCTGACTCATAATGTCAAAGACACCCAGTTCTATGTTGTCTTTGACAAGTTGCACGGTAAACCATACATAGAGTTATTGACTAGAGTAGCGTAAGGGAGAGTGCAACAAATAAGGAGAGGGAAGATGAAACTCGTATACTTTATCTACCTTCGTCTAATCACACTTAAATAAGAGAATCTGTTAGTTACAGTTGCTTTCACTGTATTTCTCTTTATTGACTAAGGCAAATTTTAGACGTGCTTCCATACTCTAGTATAATAACTTTATGAACCGAGATGAAAGGTGTGAGAATATTAAATTAGTTAAACATATACACATAATACAACTTTGTGTAAAATCATTGAAACTTTGTCCATACTGGGTTTAAATAATGATGCCGGTATTTAAAGCGGATTATTGTTTAAAAAACTAATAAAAAAAATTGTTACCCTTCGTTTTTGGCAATGTGTGTTCAGCATTATGAAATAATGCTTTATTTAATATAAATTTAACAATATAAAACATTATAATATTGAATTGTATAATATTTTCAGGCTCAGCCTAAGAGGCATCGTAAGAAAAGTAAGCCAAAAAGGTTTAATTTCAGAACTAATTATTTTTATCAGCATCAATTAATAACTAAAATATATTACTTCATTGTCTTTTAACAATTCGGAATATTTCATGTTACATGCGATGATCTTTATTTTGTATTTGCAATTGTATTTTTTTCAGTTACAGTTTCCAATTATGTTTAATAATAATTAATAAATGGTATAGTATAAAAAAAATCAATAGACGCTGGTAAGTGTGATTAGATTCTAAGTTGGTATGGTTACATCAAGTTAGCTGACGTCATGTCATGAGTTTGTAAATAATAATAGTAATTTCTGACAATAATTGTCCCTTTCAGTATTAATAATAGATGGCACATCTGTTTAGAACCTCGTAGGAATTTGATTATATTTAAGGCGGAAGAAAATATATTTAATATCATCAATCCTTCGAAAAATTTAAAATCCTACAGATTTAAAAGCAATTATATAATTAAAATTAACTTTTATGTTTCAGTTCTTGTAATAAGATATTAATAACGAACACCGTGTATATGTGTCGGTCATATTAGTGAGAGGACATTTCAAAATGCATTTTTTAGGGCTCGGTCACGCTGTGTCGTAAAAATGTGTTCACTGTCTACAAGCAATAAATCGCTGTTCGAAAATACTAAACTATTCTTATTATAAAATTAAGACACAATTTTATAATAAGAATAGTTTCAAGCTATGTGCGAATGATTGACGGTTAGGTGTTACACTATTTATTAAATATGTAGTACGTCATGTATTTTATGTTAAAACTTTTATACAATCACATATTGAGTTTTGGCGATTCTTGTGTTCCAGTGTAAATATTATGTGCGTATGCGATTTAATTAGTATCATAAGAAATACGTAAAATGCTGCGACCTAATAAGCATAATAGCAATGTGGACAAATATTTATGATTTTAAAGCAAAGTAACGACTACTTATAAAATAAAAAATTAAAAAAAATTAAAAATTAATTACATTGCTACTATCGGTAAATTACGACGTATTTTAAAAAAAACCTCTACCGCGTCTGTCTTTCCTGTATTGTATATAAAATGAGAATGAAGAAACAGTAATAAAGTAATTTAAATATACTGGGTCGAGTTGTGAACTAGTTCGCCTTAAAGTAGAGAAATATCTATAATAATATAAAACATATAACTAAATAGGACTGTTATAGGTACGACTTTTATAATAAATAGTTTATATACATTTATCTTAGTACAAACTAGAAAGTTGACATAGAAAAAAAGAATGGAATTGAACAATAGTGGCAACTAGGGAACATCACTGCAGAAAAGTGAGTTCTATAGTTCAAATATACTTTTAGTATTTTAATAGAGACTACTTCTGTTAATTTTATTAGATGGTCGAAACTGGTCAACATCTTCTATGTATATGTTATTTAAGAAAAAATGACAATCAAGATTATTTTGCAAGCAAAACTGTCCATAAGTAATTATAGATCCTTTTTCACGAAGTAACACAAGCAAAGTTCAATGTTAAAGTTTGTTGTGATCGCCATTGCCTATTGTTAGCCAGCTACCAGATTAAAGCGAACAATTGCTTAATTTATTTGCTAATGAGTCTATAGCTCCAATAACGTGTTGAAATTGTTTCAATTATAGGTTTTTAACTACATTATAATAGCCGGCTCCAGATATATTCATTTCATCTGCTTGAGTTGTGCGTTCCTATTTATTCTCACCACAGTCCCACTTTAAAACTTTGATTCTCTACTGAGTGATTTAAGACTAGAGTTGCAGTTGAGTTTAATTAATGAAAGGACACCAAAGTTATAACAGAATTTTACTGTTATTTCGGTCTTAATATATTATTATAGTAATCCTATTGCGTTGAATTTGTGTAATGTCCATTATATGACACGAAATTTAGAAAGATTTGAATAATTTAGAGTAGTTGGCAGTTAATACTAGTAGTAGAGCTACAGTCAATACAGTAATAGGTACAGTTTATTTTAAGATTAGCCTTTGAGCGAATTTGTTTGCGCTTAAAAAGTGAGTCCGGATAGAACCCGAATCACTGTAGAACTTTATAGAATGGGCTTCTAGGATATGGCGTCGCTATACAGACAGCTATTAAACTGTAGGCAATAAAAATATTAAAAAAAGTGTATTAAGTTATAACTTAATACACTTTTTTTAATATTTTTATAATATATCTTTTTGCAGTAATGAAACACTATACATATATAAATTAGATAATTTGTTGACTGTATTTGTAGCTTATATATTTTTGATAACTGTTTATTCGCTTTCTAATTTATATTTTTGACAAGTATTTCAGTATTCTCGAATAAAAATAAAGTATGCCAAATAAGAAATACAAATAAAGACTACTTTACAAAAATGTAGTCTATTCCACAATTTTTTGTTTCACTGAAAATTTTACGTTTTTCCATTCTTTTAACTTTTAAGGGATAACATAATGCAAGGGCGATAGTGGGCTAATCGCAAATCGTAGATTTCATCAGGACGTTTACACAAAATCACGACAAATGTCACGGTCAAAGGAGATAGCGTCTTGAACGAAACAACTGGAACACGCGCCTTTTGCTTATTGTGGTTTGTATATAAATATTTCATAGTGTTTGGTTAAACAAAGACAGTGATAGCAATGTGACAAAAAGTGACGTTAGACATAAGTATGCGATGACTGTTTTGTATATTGTCCGGCCAACCTGTTACGTATGTTAGCGTAGATAAAATTTACTTTATATTTTTCTACCAACAAATTCCATGTGGTAATTTATTGTACAGAACAGCAACTATATGTGAGTGTAAAAAAATATAATAATTTAAATTTATTTATTTATTTAGAGCCAGTAATATAGGGAGCAAAATTTATATACATACATGAAAATCTATTTTATTTTGGAGCGGATTCGTGTTTTAAAACAAGAATGGCATCATGATCATTTCTCGTACCGACTATTGATAATGTGGTGGGATATCATAATAATTATCAGAGTATAATTAATTAAATATTTAAAGTATAATTATAAAACGATGAGTATTGCTTGGAGTGACTAAGTACCTACATGACAAAATATTAATAATATTCCTCGATTATGTACAACATATTTGAACAAAAGATATGTCAAGGATCGGACGAGGATCTATTTAATTGAATGGATGAGACTTGGTTTGCTTGGGAATTTAAAGATTTTGTTTTTAGGGGTGTAAAAATTTATTTTTACAAAAACATTATTATATATGATGTAGCATATCAATCATATTTTTGACAATATTATCTTTTGACAAACTTGCACGGGTCTACGGATTCAACTAATATTTTGCTCGCACCTTACCATCCGTATTACTAAGCTGACCGCAATATTAAGCATGAATACTACCGCGTACACATATTCAAGACTGTAACATTAAAAATTGTACCTACTAATTTTTTTTTAATATATTTCGTCATTTTTCGTTACATTCGTATTTTGGTACAATTTGCTCTTGTGATATACTGAAACAGTACCAGAAAGAAAACGAAATAGCTATACATCAATACATAAGTTTAATGAAATTACATTCAAATTACCAAACCGTCTTAAAAGCTACTTCATAGGTTTTTTTTCTTTGACAAGTCAATAAAAGTAATAGATTGTTTGTAAAATGTTACTGCTGATATAAAAAGTATATAGTTTAAAAGCAAGCGATAAGATTTAACTGTTTTTTTAACCCTCTGTAATAAATATAAATTGTCCGAATTCGCTCCAGTCTTAAGTATATTTGTAAAAAATAAATAAACTTTTACAAATATATTTATAACAATATACGATTTATCTTAGCTTTTGAAGTGTTTTGTCACTATGCCTAATATTAATAGTGTAGTTATGAGAATTGTATAAATATTTGTAAGAGAGAAATTTATTTTAATTGTAATATTGTGAAGCGAATGCTCATGTAAATATTGTAGTGTATAAAAATCTAATGTGTTATAAATACACGAAGTTATATATTTAATATGATTTTTTTTAAACCCTAATGGGTTTCTCCTATAAATAGAGAGTTATTATAAAGACATTAAAATTCGTATAAAAGATTTTAATTCCATAAAAAGGTAATTGTTGTGAAGTGTTAAAACATCGTTTTTTTAAAAAACGCTCTAGAATAAAAAAAAATATTCTAAATGCAAAATTAAACTGCAACCATGTTCAATTCTGTAATTTAAAGGTACCTATATTTAAAATTAAATTCAAAAGGTATATTACCGAAATAGGACCGCTAAAAAATTAAAATTAAATTTATGCGATCGTTGCCATATTTGGAACTTTGTGTTGTTTAACTATCTTACGATATATTTGCAGCAAGTTTCGTCAACATTTATGATAATAATATATTTTTTTAAATGTCGCAGAAATTTGCTGCTATGCAAAGCTTAATTGTCGTACACAGTAATTATAATATTAGTTTGCTGAATTCTGCGGTGAAAGAATAATGTAATATAATGTATAACGTTTCAAACGTTTTCTTTTTGAATGGCCCGTTGGCGCAGTCATCCTGCTTTCAACTCCACGGATCGCGGGTTCAATTCCTGCCGGGGGCCAACATTTTCTATAAATAATTTGTTGTCTTCGAATTTGGATGTATTTAAGTAATTTTATTTAAAATTATATGTTTATATATTTACCAGTTGTCTGTCACCCATAACACAAGTATTAAGTTACTTTGGGGACGGATGATCGTGTGTGTAATTATCCCATATATTAAATACCTGATACATGCAGGATTCATAAAAACGCATACACTGCAAGCGGCGGACGTGTAATACATAAGAAACAGTTTCTATATTGATATATGTAAAGAAGCAGGCGTTACTTTGCCGAACTCCATAGTACAGAAGTTACAATAAAATTATATTGCTATATCCGCGTTTGTTAGGAAAATATATGTAAAGCTAAGTGAAACAAGCAACAATTACATACCTTATACATGTCAAGTCACCACACATATCACAAAACGCAAGCATTTTACAATCCACAGCGTCATTTACTACACTATTTAATTAAAAGATGACCTAAAATACCTTAATAAAAGGTTTACTTTGAGCGTTGTTTATGTTTAGATAAAACCCAATAGAAATTTAAAATTAGTTCAAGAATTCTTATGAGTATGACAAACGCTTTACGCTGAAGGCTATTGTCGCGCATCGTGTCAGCATCCGGTTATATTTAGGTCGACATGATGTGATAAAGCATTTCCGAATATGATGTGACATTTAGGTTGTTTAGATAAAAACATAAATATATAGTAGTAATAGTAAGTTTAATAATACTTGTAGCGAACCTGATACCTTTTTTCTATTAATATTAAATTTCCTATAGAATCCTGATGCATCGCTACTATACTGGAAATTAAAAACGTTACTGGTTAAGGTAATTTTAGTTAATTGAAAAAATTTAAATATTGTTCTATTCAGTGTAATTCTAAGTAACTCAACACAAGTTTTATCCATTTTTGAGTTTTTCTGTTAAAAACTTACGTATCTAATTGATAATTGCAATTTATCACACGCTTTTCGGTGAAGGAAAACATCGTGAGGAAACCGGCATATCTAGATAATTCTGGAGATATGTGTAACCTAACAATCCCCCATTGGATCAGCGTGGTAGGTCTTAACTCTAAACCTTATTTCCAAAAACGGAGAGAAGAGTCCTATTCCCGACTGTGGGAGAGTAACAGGCCGACTTACCTTGACTTGACTATATATATATATATATATATATATATATATATATATATATATATATATATATATATATATATATATATATATATATATGGCTTAAAACATATACTAAATTAATATAGGTACTTCTTCAACAAATATATATAGGATATAGGTTTCTTTAGTGTGCTTCCAAACTACACGATTTTGTATTGCTTATATTGCTCCATTTCAGTACCGTAGCACCTTAATGCCAATCTTTAGGTGATCAGGAATGATTTTGTTAGTTAGTTTGATATACCAAGCATAGCTCTCTCCCCTGCTTAGTAACTCTGAGATTAAGCAAGCCTGTTCAAACACTTTGGTCTCCATGCACTCAGGTATTTTTTACGAAAGTCTCGAGTTACTCCCCAGAAACTAATTTTTTTTATTATGCGTTAGGACGAGATAGTAGAATTCGTCGAAAAGTAAAATTGTGTAATTAGAAAGCAATTATGTTTTGTATCAACACGGAAACTGTAATAAAGTAAACTGTTAAAATCCGGAAAACTAAAGTTAATTCATATTGATAATCAAAATACTTACTTAAATGCTAACAAATTTCAACGCATATCCTTATCAGGCTGTTTTTTATTTCCTCCGTAAAATCCTTTATCGTGTAGAGTAACGAACTCTAGATGGAGTGTGTACATTAGAGTTTTGTATAAATTAGGTGTACGACGAATTTCCGCCATACTTCTTACACAATTTGAAGTTACAATACAGCTATACAAATTGTACTTAAAAATTTAAAAGAAAACATGAAAATATTATTTTTATTAAATTTTTTTGTTCTGTTTACTGGTTTTAATACACTTCCAGTAGATGACGAAGCTATTATAACAGATATTGACGATTTTTTCGAAAATAGCTTGGACGATGATGAGGATGCTATAGATTTATCTAGTTTAGGACCAGAAGCATTTGGTGCTCCGAAAAACGAAAGCGGTAAGTATAACTGTATGTTATTTGATATTTTGTGTATGATGCATGTAAGCTTTTGAAACTGAGGACATCTCTACTCTGTCTATTGCGCTTGAATGGCTAAACTCATTATAAACACCATGCTATGCTAATATATATAACAGTAAAAAAGACGTTACCTATTGTATAAATTTTAAGAACGTAATTGATTCTGCTGTTATAAATGTTTATAAAAAACTGTCACTTAAAGGCGAAACAGTAGCGACTTGGACAGAATCTTCATTAATGAACCCCGAAGAGTTGGGTGAATATGCAGAAGGTGATATATTGGTGCCACAATATACAAGAAATGGTGTTCGTGACCAAACTTCACGGTGGCAAAATGGTATTATACCATATCTTATTGACGGATCATATAGTAAGTATTCGTAATAAATATCGTATAGCGCCTTAGAAAGTAATGTAGCAATTGTAACTGTAAACTCTTAGATCATATAAAAATGCAGGTAACTCATAATTACATGAGAATAAGAGATTATTACCAAATTGTAGGCAAATTTGGGTATTGTTTATTAACGATTGTTGTATTAATTTTTATTCATATGTACGGGATTAAAAGACATAATTTTTATAATTTTACAGTTCTCAAAATCCTAACAATTCATAAAGACTCTTAACTAAGATATATTTTTCAAATTCAAAATACCGCCGCTTTGTATAATTTTACATAAAAAACAAATGTTCTTATATTGTACACCAAAATTTTAAAATAACGAAAGACATGATATAACTTAGACGTACATTGGGCGGCCTTATAGCTACGCAGCGATCTCTTCTAGGCAAATCTTGATGCAACCTTTAATGCACGAAATGCAATACATACTTGCAGTGGGTATGCTCCATTGGAGTTTTAGGCGATGCTTTTAAGCTATCTATTTGGTTACTTTAGTCATAATTGGCGACGATTATACTAAAGGAGTACGTCTGTTAAACAATTTAGCTCCTTTCGTGCCGTTTTAGGCGTGGGGTTACGTTTAATAATTATCGTTTTTTTTTTATAAATTTGAATCTTCAATGATTAACAATGAATACGGCATTAAACAGAGCGGTAAAGTAAAACGGTGGATTAAAAAAATCTTATATTTAATTTAATTTAAAGTATAATAGGTAGGTATATCATTTTGCCTTAACATAAAACACGTTTATTTTTATACAAATTTGAAATACGTTTTTGAATATTTTGTTTTCAAAATCTTACATAGAATAATAAAAAATATAATACAAATTGTCGTCCACAGGAAGTCGAAAAATTAACCAAGCTCCAAATTAACAAAACTCTTATTTTATGTAATTTAGGTTTTTCGAGATTTGATAATTATCTGCCTATGTACCTTATTTTTAACTATCAGAGCAGTTTTATTATAGAAAAAAGCAGTTAAAACATATTTAATTGAAGATTAATTTACTAATGACAAAATTTCTCATTTAGATCAAGATCAACGTGACAGAATCATGAAAGCCATTGCCGACTATCATAGGCTTACCTGTTTACGGTTTGTGCCTTACAGTGGTCAAACTGACTATATTGTCATAAAGAGCTCTAACACCGGCTGTTGGTCCAGTGTTGGCCGAATCGGTAATTATTTTTAACATCTTAATTAAGAACCTCTTAAACTACATTATAATTTTTAAAAGGACCGTTATAAGTCATGCATAAACCTCCACCTCCGCCACCACAATACACAAGCACTACTACATACGTTCACTATCACAAACTCAACAATCGTTTCGCCACGCAACATCATCAGGAGATCTCCACGACAAAATGGCAAAGCTTTGCTTGTGTTTTAACGAATCCTGCATGTATTAGGTATGAAAACGGATTGTCCACTCTATATTTAGCATATATATTTTCTATTTTACTTCATCGCGGATTATAGCAAATTAATTTTATTATTACTTTTGTTTGTTATTTAGCTCAATGGTGGCATCAACATGCTTTTTCATTGCTAAATTAACTGTAGTTCAAGGCGTAATTTTCATCGCCCAATTTAATATTTCATCATTTACCTCCTTGACAAGATCTTGGTTAATAATTATCGTTGCTTTTAGCTGTTACAAGATGCAGCATAAAGTGTTTTCCTTTTGAGTAACATTTAGACTTGATTAGATCAATTTTCTTACTATCAATATTAAACTCATAATAAAAATCCATAAAGGATTACATTAAATAATTGCAGCAACGTATATTTCTTGTTTCATTTTTCCTTTATCATATTATTTCAGGTGGACGCCAAGAGGTAAACCTGCAAGCGCCTGGGTGTGTTTCAAAGAAGGGCACAATCTTGCATGAGTTACTACACGCTATAGGATTTTTGCACGAACAAAGTCGGCCAGAAAGGGACGACTTCGTAAATATTATATACAGCAATATCAAAAGCGGTAACTACTACTTTGATAACAATAACGTACAATTCCAAGAATTCAGTGTCCCAATTTTACGGATACTCAATTTATATGACTATTTTCTTAAAAACGTATTCCATGATCGTAAGGTCATGTATCGTAAGGTAAGATGTAAAAAGTTACATGTCTTTATAAAGAAAGCTTTTAAATGTAGTTTGTAACTTTAAGATTTATACGTATTAAATAATTTGAATCCTTAATTTAAAAATAAGACGCTATTCCTTTAACTTATTTTTAAAATTAAAGTTTTGTTTTAAAAATAAAATTAGTTTTTATAATATAGATATATCCTTATTAAATAATCCTTGTTAATTAAAATCATTATAGCCCTGGGTTCAAATTTTGTTTTTTATGACGAAGAGAAATTACGGAAATCTCCTATAATTTCAATATGACAATTATTATAAAAATCCATATACAATCATTATTATTATTTATTCATCATTAATAAACAATTTTTTATAAAATATTTTAGGCTCTGAAAACAATTTCAAGAAGGCGGACTCCAAACGGACAAATGATTTCGGGGTGTCCTACGACTACAACAGCGTGATGCATTATTCGGAATACGCTTTTTCTAAAAATTCGCAAAAGACTATTGTTCCTAAGGTATGCATGGATGTTAAACGACGACCATTGGGAAATAATCTTTTCTGTATATATTTTTGACAATTATTCAAAAAACACGAATTCACATACATATACATACACATATAGTAAAACCAACGTCGACAAAAATCTTCCGTGTTATTAAAGCAAAACTTACAATTATTAACACTAGGTATATATATATGTTAATCTTGTCAAAGTTAATTTTATGCTAATTTATGATATTTTTGTTAATTTATGCTAGCTAGTTATATACAATAATTAAATCACTCATCTTATTAACAGTTTAATGTTAAACTTTAATCTTATAATGTAGAAATAAAAATATTGAATTGCCTCAACTTCATTGTGGAAAAACACCGAACTATAAATATGTATAATAATTATATTTAAATGTATTTTATATTTTATAAAAAAAAGTTTAATTTGTAATACAGATTAACGACGTGAAAATTGGTCAGCGGGAAGGACTAAGTAGAGGGGACGTAAGAAAAGTAAACAACATGTATAACTGTAAGAAAGAGTAAGTTACCTGAATAATTGATGCTTACTAATCTGAATATTTATTATTTCCGTAGTATTTTAATAATAGTTTCATTTATATCAATATTGTATATTAATATAAATGAAACTATTATTAATTGCACGTAATTATTAATATTTCAGAGAACCTACAACGGGATGGCTTGGTCAAATTTGGCAAAATTTCTTTGGAGCTAAGACGCGCTAACTCCTGTTATCAGCAGGCATATTAACCTTTTAACTTAATATGTTTTATATATATACCTAGTCTGTACGTTTAGGAATAAGATTATACCCATGACAATAAAATAAAATTTTGTTAAGTATTTACCTGTGTATATTTTTTCAATCCTCGGGCTTAACTTCATATGTTAGTTTATGTACCTACTTACCTACCTTAAGAATATCAGAGTGATTAAATTTCATTATCAGAGACTAAAATAGCATTCCAATAAACAGATATGAAAGAAAATATCGGAAGAAAACACACTATTTATGATTTGCTACTATTAATATTTTCTAAAACCGCATAAATTACATTTGTATAAACATAAATTTATAAAGTAAAGATTAGAAATGGGCATCATATTATCTCCTTAGTCTCATATTTATCAATGACCGTCTCCATTAAACATTTTAAATATTGGTACGATCTTTCACATTTACAGGTTTCAGCTGCAAGAAAATAGAAATAACATAGAATTATTGTTTTGTTGTTACAAATACAAATGTTACCTGTAGATATTTCTTGATAGTAGACAAATGTGATTGGCGTAATGATGAAACAATTGAAGAAAATTAAATGAATAAAAACTAAATAAATATTTTAAATATATATATATATATATATATTGTAAATGAAATATTCTGACATTTGACTCTTTTTATACTTCCGTCGTTTTTGAAGGAAATTATCATGATCGCGAAACAGGAATTAATAATATTGCCAAATTAAGTAAAAAATAACGGTAGTTTAACCGGTGCATTGGAAGGAGTAAAGACTTGCTGAATACCAAATTCGCACCTTGAGCTTAATTAAGTTTGTAATTGAAATTGGAACGCTTAATTATATAACTGTAGGAACAACGTTTACCGCAAAATCTTACCAAAAAAAAGTCAGGAAGCAGTGGAGGGCATGTTTTAATTTCTTACCGTATCAGTGTATGTTAAGAATGTTTTAATTATTTTTAATTTTAACAATAAAATATCATAATTATACACACACGTCAAGTCAAGAAAGCTTTTAACAAAACTTTATGCCTAATGTTAACGGTTAAGGAGTTTCCTCATTTGGAGCTAATCCAGCCGGCAGAATCAGATCATGCTTGTCACAAACATGCATTGTCGTGAGATGAGATTGATTCAGTGTGTAAAATTTCAGCACAATCGGACACCGGGAAGTGTGTCAAATTTAACTTGCAAGATTCCACCTTAACATACAAACATACACACAAGTCAAGTTAATCATCATTCTCCTGCACTTCTACCACTCTAAGTGTTAACACTTAAGTGTTAACTTAAGTTTATAACCGGCTGCCTCACTGACTTTTTTTATGTCAGGAAAACCCATTATGGGTCGTCACCGCTCGACGGGGACGAGCGGCGGGTATGTCGGACTCTCACCGACTAAAAACCTGACAGTGCTCCACCGCGATGCTGGTGGCGGGGACAGGGTACCGTTGTACACATTTACCCCATCCCCGCCAGCAGCAACTCTGAACCCCAGAGTGCGCCACCTCTGTGTCGGGGCCTCTCTAAATGTGCCCCTCCCTACGCTGGACGATGCATTGGAAGAACCAGATGCATCGACCGCCTCGGGGACCTAACTCCAGCGAGCGTCGGATACCCCGTTCGGACCGCTCGGAGGTCCCCGTTAGGGCGGCATGCGACGGACTTCGGCGAGTCGCCTGCGCCCTGCTCGCCTGTGGCGGATCGGATCCAAGGACTCGACTTCCGGATCCGCCCCGCCGCCTCCTTTTGCGAGGACGTTGTCTCGCCATCGCACTGACGTTAACTTATCTTAATCGTATTTTACGACACATCGGTAAGATCCTTCTTAGAGTAGTCTAGTCTACTCAACCGGATACCACACGGCGGGTCAACTTACCTTAGTCGCCTTTTATGACACCTAATTTCTTAAAATGAGCGTGGTCTATTCTACTCAGCCGGGTACCACACAAGTCAAATTAAATAAAAGCTATTAAAAACACATTGTCACTTACGTCTATCTGTACAATCAGTGGCAATTTTCATAATATCTTTTTCTGGTATATCCCTGATTTGCGAAAATATTTCTGTAGTTCGCTTAACGTCAAACTGGCTCGCTGGTGATGCTATCCCAGATTTCTCCAAAACGCAGCGCATAAAACACTTAAATATAATTAAAAGTTTAGGATCAATTTAAAGATTTTATATAAATCATTAGGGAGCTAGCCTAAAATGTGCAATATTACATTAAAAAGTTGTTCTCTTTAATGCTTTCTATAAGATTCTACCTGGTACGAACTATATGTTAAAGGAGAAAAAACTTCTGCGCTCTAATCTTCTTCTTCACTTCACTTCACAACCTCGACGATGTTTCTGCGCTCGCCGGTCCCACGCGTTGACGCTGCTAAGCTGCAGGAGCTAACAGCGAACTAGTATATTGAGCGCGAAGAAAAAAAAACACACACAAAACATCATCGTTACATAAAAATATCCTAGTCTGTTACTATATTGTGTGTAAACATTATATGTCCCTTTGAGAGATGGATACGGTGCGTCATATTTATAAAAAAACAATTTATAAGAGTTGCTAACGCATTATTGGCCCTTTATGGGCTGAAGACCTTAACAATAGTCAGGAACACTAATTCTGGTTGTGTTATTATCGTCATAGAGTTAGATTTCTGCTCCATCTCATGAATAAAGGTTATTATTTTCCAAAATGCCGATATATTAAAATGTAATCTGAATGTTACATGGGCCCGTAGAGGGTAAAATCATACTTATATCCTTTTTAATTAAATTTCCTAATTCACAAACCTTGGGTGTTTTATCTGTTTCATCTGGGAAGCTTCCACTTTTGTTAAAACTCTCAAGATATGCTAAAACAAAAAGCAAAATGAAGATTATAACGAAACGGTTAGTTTATAAATATATGCGACACAGTTAAGCACACTATTAATTTATTTTAATTAATATTTAACTCTTTTTACATACTTACACATTTCTACACGAAATGAATCATTGCACTCTACCATAACTTCCATTAAATTAAAGTCTTCACTCTCATCGCGTTCCTCTAATAACATTATTGGGGTTGTACTTTCTGTCATCGGCAATACATCATCAATTGATATATCTTTTACTTTAGTCGTACATTCCGCTAAAGTATTTATTAAAACTAAAGCAATCGTAATAGTCCACGGGAAATTCATCGTGTGCTGATGTTCAGATAACCATTGATTCATTCCTTTTTATATTAGCAGATTGAATTGACAGAAGTGTAGTACCTTTGGCGTGTATTTTACAAATATACATAAAAAATTATAATTGAATTACATGGCAATATTTTTCAAGTTATGCAAATCAATGAAACTAATTTAATTAAACAATTAACATTAGTTTGTTTAATTTAAAAATATTCATAAACATCCAAAAAGTAAACGTTCCTAACACTTATCTTAATTTTTCCTTGTTACATTTACAATTTGCGTAAGTAGGCACTTTTTATGATTGATTCAAGTGATATTTGGATATTGTAGCGTATATTTATATCGTCAAAAAGATGCATCATCCCTACAATCTATTTGGTTTTCAGCGGTAATTACGTGAATGAGTTTAAACGTAGTAAATCGCTATTACCTATTTAATGGAAAATAAATGGTTCATTATTAATGATTATGTTGTTTATTTATTGTATAGCGCACGATAGCGTGGTGTTCGTTATCAAATTATGTTTCTGTCTATACTAGTGAGGCCTTTATATTTTTAAGTTAAATTTCTTAGCTCAGTCTCTATAAATCTATGATATTATGATATAATGAATGTTAATGATAAAAATCAACAAGTTACGAACAAGTGGTAGTATGACGTTGTTTATGAAAGAGATACCGCGGTAATAAAGATACCTTATCATTATTTCCTTCTTCTTCAAACGACAGTAATTTTCATTATCAATAACCCGTAACTAAGTTAATATTTTTTTATCTCCAATTTCTGTAAATTTTTACTTTTCTGTAAAGAACATTATATTAAAACAATATAGATAATATTGAGACACTTTCAAGGTCAAAGAGATAATAAAAAAACATAATGTATTTGTTTTATTACATCAAAAAAGTAGCTATTATTTGTTACTATTCCTCGGCTGGGCCTCCTCGTTCCTTCTAGAGAGGTTTGGACTTTAGACTAATCGGGCTACTCCAATCCAGGTTGATAGATTACACACATATTAGTAATGCTCCAGAGATATGCAAATTATCTCACAATGTATCACCCAAAAGCTAAATAAATAAGTTGTAAATATAAATTTACATTCATTTAATTCCATAGGTCCTTATTATAACGGTCACCCGAAAAATTTCGTTTTAATGACTCCAATATTATCGGTTATCAGTTAGTCTGTTATAATCATTATATATTACAGTATAAGTATGAGAGTTCTATCACACAAAAGCGGCTGCATGAATTGGGATAAAATTGGATTTGGAATAAGTTATTTGTATTAACACATCCTTTTTATTGCCGTACTGAAGACCACAGGTAGGAAGCGGCGGCAGCAAGTAAAATATTAAAATATAATAGTAAAATCAATAAAAAAATCCTAGCTATTTATGATGGGCAACCACTCTTGCCAATCATAATAGGAGAGTTAGAAAATACTACTTTGCAAATTAAACATTTAAAAATAAAATTCAAACGTATTTTTAGAAGTCGCGTTGAAGGGTTAGAAGTAGGTCTATTTTTTGTTATCTACGGTAACATAAAGAGTGTAATGTGTTATAACGTCAAGCCAAAGTATACGAAGAACTGTCTTGCAAATTAACTCAGTTAATTTTAAGTTAAAATAATGAAGAAAGCAGTTTTGATACTTTTGCTGAGTTTAGTGGACTTTAAATACTGTCAGGGTAAATAAGTAAATATTTAATGGAATGTTAAATAGGATTGCGGATAGCGTATTTGACTTTCCCAGGAACGATATCCGTTTTGTGACACATCTTCAAACCATCGCTTAATCGGCACTATTTTACACTGGGAATAACTCAACAGAACTGGGTCACATTAAATTTCTGTACCTACCACTATTACATTCTCCTTACTTTTTTTTCTACCTCATACAACTATTTTCAAGACATGGTTGCTCTTAAAGCAACCATCTTTTAAGACGGTTAAATAAAAAGTTGTTTAAAATTAAGATTTGGCACACGTTATATTATAGTACCTGGGTGACCGAACCTTGCTGGGTAATTTTTTTAAAGATAAAAATTAAATAAGACAAAAGCGGTGGGTGACATGTGGTAATCGATCCCAGGTTTTGAACTTTATTGGTTCGTGTTACCATTAGGCTGTCACAGCTTTGCATTTGACAGCTCAAATATGTATTGTTTTCTGTGCATATTTAAGTAGTTTTTTTAGCTTCCAATACAGGAATAAAACGAGTTTTTTTTTAATAAAACCTACCTAGATCGATTTTTCTCCCCCAAAACCCCCTATATGCTGAATTGCATGAAAATCGTTGTAGCCGTTTCCAAGATTCTGAAAATATATTTATAAATGAAAATTGAAAATTCACTTTAATATGATCGAATTTAGGAACAAGTACACGTTGACAAGAGGCGTTCTTATATTATACAATAAAAGCAATAGGTGGCGCAAAAGTAATGTCATTATATGAAAGTGTCCTAGTTTTTACCACCATTTTATTTATTTATTTATTTATTTTACAACAATGCACATGTACAATTATTGTGTCCCTGGCTCCCAAGCTAGTTAAAACTGTATTTTGGGAACCAGTGCCCATCTTAACTTAGTTCAACTTATATATATATATATACATACCAGATTAACTCATTTAAATATTAAAGATTACATTCTATGTTTATTTGTTTAGAGAAAAAATGGCTCGTAGTAACTGGAACAATTTATTTATAAAAAAAAACACCAAGAAACTAAGTACTAGGACAATAACTTTAAAAATGTTTCAGATTCAATCTCTAACAGTCCTAAGATATTCGGTATTGCAAAAACTGACATGGAAGGTGGTGAAACAAGTGAATACTCCATACTCGAGTCATTACTGAAAATCGCTGATAAGGAAGCTGTTAATAGAAATGTAGGAGAAACTGATATGTATGTACGTATATCACCTTTAGTGGCCAGAATTTCAGCTGAAGATGTAATAAAGTACGTGCTAAAAATTCAGCAAAAATTAGAAGAGAAGAATAATAAAATTAATCTGTTGTAACCATTCATGTGTTATACAAGAATTGAATAACTTAAAACTTATTATGTTATATCGCATTTCTTGCGAATATAAAAATTCAAATTCAAATTCAAAATATTCTTTATTCAAATAAACTTGTAAACAAGTGCTTTTGAATCTGCTGTGCTGGTTCAGAAAGCTGTTCCTACCGAGAAGAGCCAGCAAGAAACTCGGCGGTTGCTCTTTTAAAAATATAATTCTTAATACTATTTACATTAAGTCGTTACTGTCTTGTACAGGGTCAAAGAGAGGTATATACACACATTCTTATCTTCCAAATAATCTTCAAGAGTATAGTAGGCTTTCTGTATCAGCCTCTTTTTAACATTGTTAACTTTATAACATTGTTGAGTCCAAACTCTAGCGTTAATATACACTTACTTTGACATATGTATACAAAGTATATAATACAAAGCAAATATGGATAAAAATACCTCATAACGACAATCGCACTGGTTTATTAATTATTTTCTGAACACACTCCGGTGCGAGTGGTTGTGCCACGAGACACTCGGCAACTTATTTGGAGTACTTTTTTAAAACCTCGTATTATCTATCGACATATCACAAATAATATTATTTTTAATACCATAAATATGACTATGTATTCTGTCTTCTTATAAAGTATACACGTCCAAATAACTAAACTTGAAAATGATTCGGGAACTTTTCTGGAGGATATAGAGGAGAGGATATTTAAAATTTAACACTCACGAAGTTTCAACAGTGCCAATTACTTCATACGCGCGTTTTGCATCTTGAGAATATTTTTTGGAAAATTAATATTTTTATTCATTCCTAATGTGACTTCAAACGGAAAATTTATTGTCTAATATTGCTTTTGTTGCTTAATAGTATTTGGGTTCAGCCTATTGTTATAACTAATAAGGATCTTGATACAAAAACAGGTCCTTCCACCGAATTTCACGATATCCTTAATAATAACTACGAAGCAATAGAGAAAAGAAATACTGAGAGCCAAATTTTACTTTAACTGATGTCATGCTGAAGATTTCAATACGAATTATTTTGAACCAGAAGTAAGTATAAATAATATGTTTAAGGCAGCAAAATACTACGGCGGTCAAGTTTCCTTAGGCAAAGTCAAAAGAGAGACGGATTCGCAGGATACGCGTATCATCATAGGAACATTTCAAGCAATTCTGCGACCAATGAATCCTGGCAGTACAGAACAGTAATTACATACGGAACCAAGAAGGCTTCAATAAACTATTCAACATAAAGTTTGTGTTAAGCGTAGTTTTATTGACTTGATTCGTTAATAGGACTAAGCTATTAACGTATCAAGTGATAGCATAAGTATTTTTCAGTAGTTATTTATCTTCATTTGAGAATTATTTATAACTCTTTTACAGAATTCAAATAAACATAAATAAATTAACTCTTATTCTTTATTATTTCTTTGACTACGTGTAACGTCTCCAAAAAAATTAAGGTAAAGTTAAAGTTAAAATGCAAAAGATTAAGAAATCTCATATAGAATTAAATTTCTTGATTATTCAAAAAAAGCAAATATGAAATATGTACATCTATTAGGTAATTAAATTATGTAAAAATAATTTTAAGAATTATGAAATTAATCATTATTTTTCCATTAATTATCAATAATTTTTATTCTGTGTTGTCCTGAACATACAAAATGTTATCAACCAAAATCAACATAATACTTACCGTAATGATCGATTAGCCTGGGGCCCATTCTAAATCCTGCCAAGTTTGCAATGTAATTCAAAGTAGGATTTACGGAAATAAAATACGAATTTTTGCTTCTTTGTTTATTTAGCTGGTTAAATTTCAATAAAACAATCTTATGTGAATAAACATTAGAAAAAAAACCAGAGCTTATTTAAACACATATCTTATTGTCGCTTAAGAATTGAAAAACAATAATAATATGCACTTATAGTTTTTGGCAGTCTTTTTACTTAAATTTTTGGTCAAATTCATGCTATAAAGTTATCAATATTAACACTGTCATAAGAAATTTATTATTAAAAGTATATAATAAAAGTTATTTGTAGATTTTCAGTAAGGAAAACAAAATAAAACAGTATTTGTTACTCTTGGGAAATATTTGTAGGGTTGAAATAATAAACTCTTAGGTACTTGAGTACTGATGAAGTTATTGGTATTGATGTAGAATGGTAATATAATTATTTATAACATAAACATTTAATCACTTTATTGTAAACAAATTAGTCTTCCACAAAAATGCTCCCAGTGGAAAAAATGGTTTGAAGTAACACAAAAGTACAAAGATAAGGATGACCGGGTTCGATTCCAGTACCTCGCATTTTGTACAAGACGTTAGCAAATACGTGTTGCACTATATTCTTAATTGACAGTGATTTCTCGAAAAAATGGACCTAGTCATAAGGCTGAGGAGCTTTCGAAGAGCAGAAATAGTGTGATTAATAATTATAGATTAACGGATTCGATCTGGTTTCAGGGGCACATCAACGATCGCAAGCCTGGGCACTGACGTAGACTACTTTTTATCCTACCATTCTCGCGGACGAAGTCATGGGCAGATGCTAATTTTAAATAACTAGCACAGCGTCTGTTAAACTATGTGATACACTTATATTAAGCAGTCAGAAAAAAGTAATGTAAGCATGTATTTACCACAAAATTGCAAAAATCTCTTTATACCACGGCTTATATGGGCTTGGCTTAGAATATTCAGAATTTGGCTTTGGAACTGTATTATCGATTGGATCTTCTTTGAACATGTTAACAAAAGCATTCTTAATACCATACTTCCACATAGCAAAGTATGGTAGGTAAGTAGCAATAAACAAAACACAGTTATAATAAAAATTAATAAATATTCTTCCGATGTAAGTTGCGTACAATACAAGCATTATATGGTGGCATGCCAAATTGTATTTTCCGCTGTATGGTAAATCTTTATAAGCTGGAACGTTTTCCACCGAATCAAAGTCAGAAAAATAAAACACACGCGTTGACCTGTCGGGTAGTCCTTCAACGGCGCATTTTTGTACCAAAGCATTTGAAGTCACACCTGAGAAACATTATTTTTTTATTTATGTTTACGTAACTTTATCGATGTTTAATATATATTTTTTTTTAATTTACAACGAAGTTATACACATATAATGAGCTAAAAACGTAAAAACTATGTAAAGTAAAAATAAAATTACTATAAAATTACACTTTGTAAAGTACCAAAATAAAATTAAAGCATTAAGATCTACCTGTATTAAAGCATTTTCCGTTTACTTGATGCTTCTTTAATATTTTTATAAAATCCATTCTCTCTTGTTCTGTGTAAATATAGCCAGGTACGTCTGCTATATACTTCGTCATAAAGATCATAGATGAGGTTTCCACAGAAGGGTAGATAACATGCAATCCTTCTAACATTACTCGTGCCATATGTTCGTAATATTCTGGTACGTTCTCCAAGCATGGCGTAAAAACTCGTTCTTGAAGTATTTGACAAACCTCTCGAGACTCTTCATAAGTATTTCGACAAATGTTGTATCTTAAACAATTTAATTTTTTGCGTCTGATCAAACAATGCTTTGTGTATATCCCACAGTAAATTGACTCAGAAAATTATACTTAAATTTTGAGTTTAAGGATATAATTTTATTTTTATATATAAATTTAAATATATGGTATACCTAACACATTTTCATTCTTTCAAATAGGTAATAATACATTTTTGAAATATATTTAATTTTTATAAAAAGTTAAACAGTTAGAATACATATACAGAAGAAACTGACAAATAAATATTGAAATAATTTAATGCAAGTAGCCGTATATACGTTCTACTTGTTTAGATGCTTCATTCAAACAGACATGCCTATACTTAATATTTTAGGCTCAAGCCTATAAAAGTACAGGTTAAATCTTACATAAACTTGTTATAAATGATTTGTTGGTCTTTGAGCCTGGGTGTTTATTTGTATTTAAGTATGTATTTCAAATATATATAAGTATATATTCACCAGTCGTCTGTCATCCATAACACAAGTATTAAGTTACTTACTTTGAGGACGGACGACCGTATGTGTAAGTGTCCCATATATTTATATATTATTTATAAGATTATTATATTTACCTGTCTTCTAATCCAATCATGTGACCAATAACTCTCCAACAATGGTTGTAACCATCCCAGTCTCCTTCCTTTATTTGTCTAACACTTAGATTGTCGGGTTTAAGAAATGAAAAACCCATAAAGCCAAAGAGAGTAAGACCCAAATCGCGTTGGGACACGGTGCCTACACCTTTCAGTTTAGCAGTGCGTCCAGCTTGAATATGACGAGTCCTGACTGTATAAAGGGATCGCCACGACCTGTCCATCAAATAAAATAATCAAAATTCACAGTTACAATACTTCAAAAAACAAAAAAAAAACCTTTTATTAATAACGTCACAGTAAATTAACAAACCGTAAAATAGATAACAGTAAATTCATACAAAGAAGTAAAATTAAATAAAATTAAGACAAAAATACAGAAATATATATAAATAATATACCGTGTGGTATCCGGCTAGGTAGAATAGTACCACCCTCATTTCTTACCGAGGTGTCGTAAAAGGCGACTAAGGTAAGTTGACTCACCGTGTGGTATCCGGTTAAGTAGAATAGACCACCCTCTTTCTTACCGAGATGTCGTAAAATACGACAGAGGTAAGTTGACGTCAGGCAGGCGGCCGGTCGTAAAAACGCAGCCAAATCATGTGACAGCATGTTTATAACATGTGCCGACCCCACTTAGAGTGAGATGAGAGCAGGCAGATGATGATGATGATATATAAATAATATACTTAACACGGTTCAATTCAAAATTGCATTAAATTGCAAGTAACAAAAACAAAGTAAAGTCCTACATAAACATATTAATTATAATTATGATATTATTAATAAATTAACTGATACTCACGTGCTTCCTGGTTTTAATTCATATTTAAACCAACTATTTGTGTGCAAAAGTGTCGATAGGTAACGTTTGTAAGCGGTATAAGTAGAGCTGGAGCGTCTGGTGACTATTAAGACATTTAATATAGAGGGAACGGCTAAAACTGCTAACAAACCCAGCATCATTGATCCCGACAGCGAGAAATGAAAATCATCATGGAAACGACGACCTCTGAGAAAATAAATTATTTACATTAATTTAGTATGTAGGTATCGACAAAAAATTATCATCCTCCTGCCCTTATCCCACCCCAAGTGGGGTCGGCACAATATGCTATAAACATGCTGTCACATGATTTGGTTGCGTTTTTACGACTGGCCGCCTGCCTGACGCCAACTTACCTTGGTCGTATTTTACGACACCTCGGTAAGAAAGAGGGTGGTCTATTTTACTAAACGGGATACCACAGGGTGGGTCAACTTACCTTAGTCGCCTTTTACAACACCTCGGTAAAAAATGAGGTTGGTCAATTCTACTCAGCTCGATACCACACGGCGGGTCGACTTACCTTAGTCGCCTTTTACGACACCTCAGTAAGAAAAGAGGGTGGTACTATTCTATTCAACCGGATACCACACGGCGTATGTATCGACAAAAAAATATTTTATATATTTATACCATTAAAGCATTATAATGCTATACATACAACGGTAAAAGTAGTTTTATAATATGTAATAATACTTTTCGAATTTAGACTATCGTCAGTGATATTTATAAGTAATGTATAGAAACCGGCTAGACTCACGTCATATTTGATCGAATGAGCCCGACTAGTTAATACTAGGTAATAAGAGCCCCGTATGGGCTTAAAACTAGTCAGGCTCATCCGATAAAATAAGACGTGAGAGTAACCGGTTTCTATACATTAATTATGTAATAATACCGAGTTAGATACGCATAAATAAAAATCTATACAAACAATCAAACTGACAGAAACAGAAAAGACGTCTTTTTACTTCCCGTACTACAATTACCTAGGTATTTATTTATTATTATAATCTTGCTTACTGGTTGTATTTATTTTCATCAAACCACTCTGGAAGCTTCATCTCTAAGTCTTCAACGTTCACAGAGTCCGAAGGTTGTTCATGTGCCTCTTTGCTGAGCAAGCGTTCGACAAACTCTTCCGCTACAAAAAAAAATATATTTTACATTTCTACCTTAATAAGTATGAAGGTTGCCTTTTTCTCGCAGCTTCGCACTCTGAATTTAAATAAGCAGTAATTCGAGCTTTAATACTAACCACTAAATTCTTTGTATAACTCTAGATTTGCTCCCAACGAGTAACGTAAAGTAGTGTGGTATTACTGATCCATTAATGGGCAAAGACCTCTCGTTTTAGAAAAGAAGTTTCTAACAAATATATATTTTTTTAAAATTAAGTTTATGTACTACTTTGTTTTTCTTAAGTAGATAAATTGCGGAAGTAGTGTTTGCAACCGTGTAAAATCAGAGCTATAAATAGGTCATTTGTGTTAATTAATTAATTAATATCTAAGAACATGCAAAGAATGTGGTCTACATCGCACATCTAATAATACCTTACGTATTTCAAAAAATTATATCCAAAACGGAAGAGAAAAGATGAAGTAGATCAGCGTATAGAACCAACTCGCATTGCAACTCGGCGAGCTCGGGAGATGTTATGTACAGTAGGAGATGAAAGCACTGCAGATATGGAGATTTCAGAATTAATAGATAGATAATGAAGTAGACGGTAGTTTTGAAGATGAAGAATAAGATGGTGCAATACCGATCACAAATATATTATTTCGGCGCCTTTACAAAATCCTTATACTTCTAATGAATAGAAATATTATTTGTTCGCTGTACAATATTTTTATTGATTTGTTGGAATTTTATTATAAAACTAACCAGATGATTTTATTTCTCAAAAGTTGTGCACTATTAATTACAAATTTATCATATTCAAGGGGGGAATTCTTTTTGTGACTTAGTTTTTTTTAATACAGCGTGACAATAGGGGGGAAAGGGTCAACAAAAATATATTTTATGAACGGCCCCTTAGATAGATACATCTGTGTAAGCAGATGCTAACTTTAAGTCAGGAAACAGAGTGACTGTTTACAATAAATCATTGTTGACTGTTTGTAATCATCATTTATAATAAGCAATGTTAATTATAGAAACCGACTATACGTCACGTCATTTTTTATCGTTCTATTTTATTTAAAATATGATACCTAGCAATGTTAATAATATGCTACTGCAACGTATGTGCCTGCATTAAGTTGGTCACCTTGAAAGGACCTCACGGTCACGGTTGTTTGACAGTCATCTAAATTAATATATGTATATTATTCTGGCCCGTTGGCGTAGTGGGCAGTGACCCTGCCTTCAGCGGATCACATCGCGGGTAGCGGGTTCGATTCCCCCCGAGGGCCAACATTTTCTATAAATGAATTTGTTAGTTTTCGAGCCTGGGTGTATATTTGTATTTAAGTATGTATTTAAAAAAATATATAAGTATATATTCACCAGTTGTCTGTCTACCATAACACAAGTATTAAGTTACTTACTTTGGGGACGGACAACCGTGTGTGTAAGTGTCCCATATATTTATATTTATATTCTTACATAAAATCCAGCTATATAAAAATTATATAATCTTACTATACTGTATAATGAGCTGTGATAGCCGAACGGTGAGGCCGTGTGCTTTCTTGAGCACCAATGAGCTTTTCTGTTAACACTTATGTGTCTAATTGATAATTGCAAACTATGACACGCTTTTCGGTGAAGGAAAATATCTTGAAACCTGCATATATCTGCAGAATTCTGGGGATATGTGTAAACTACCAAACGCCTTGGTGGGGGTCTTAGCTTCATCCGTTCTCTCCAAAAACGGAAAAAAGATATGTCTAGCATTGGGATAAGGAGAGGCTGTTACTATATAATACTAAATAAATATATTTTAGAACAAGCTAGCAATAATCATCTATGAAATTTGCACAGAAACATACGTTGTAAGCGTCCTATAAAATAAGAGTATTCATAGTAAAATATCTCAATCTTCTCGGTAGGAACAGCTTTCGAGCCAGCAGTATATTTGACGATTCAAAGCACTTGTTAACAAGTTTACTTGAGCAAAAAATATTTTTTTTGTAACGCATCTGTTAATTAAATTTTATTACAAAGTAAAAAAAAAGGTAATAATACAGATCATTTTAATAAATTAAATTTCACAATGTAAATTTTATTCTATTTCGCAAAGGCAATCATTACCCTAACACGCATTAATTAAGCTATTAAGTCATTATATATTATATTATAATAATTAACAAACATTATAAAACAATTGCAAATTGTCAGTACTTATAAGTAACTACTAAGTACTAAGCAGGATTTACGTCATCAAGTCATAAATTTGTAACATATTTATCTACAAATAAATAGAACTAAATTACACAAAATATCCAATCCATTATATCATTAGGATTTAAACACATTTATCTGATAAAACTGAAACTTATAATTTTGCATATCAATATATCATCATGACATTCCAGATTTATTTGATTTAAAATTACTACGTACCTAAAGAACTTCGCAATTGGAACAAGATATTAATCGCCTAATAATAAAACAAGACAAATAATCACGTATTAAATAATACCTTACATCACAATCACTTAATGATTTAAAATCAGTTAGCAATTTTTTTAATTTACTCGGAACTGATGTCCCTAGAAGTGGTGTTCCCACCTCGATAATACAGTATAAAGAGCTCATGATTAAAGGCTCCAGATTACAGGTATCCACTGGGCACTACCCGCACTACCCGTTAAACAGACACATGTCAATAATGAGAATAAAGGCAGATTCAGCCTGCCCAGGGTGTGGAGAGGAAGAAACGAGTCTTCACCTTATGGCTGAGTATCTTGTGTACTCGCTAGTAAGATGGGAGACACTAGGTAAGGTTGAAATGAAAGTTTAGGACCTAAAAAATATCCCCTTAAGGGATATTTTAGGCCATGTTAGGGGATTATCAGGTATTGTGAAAGCAATTAGTGGTAAAATCCATTGCGGTCAGCAGAAGGACTGCGATGTTGGTACTCTGCGAGGAGATAATTTTGCAAAATGAGGGGGTGGACAGGTTAAATGAGACCACATCTACCGATTCAATCCATTGTAAGCGAGGGGGACGGAGATGGCTTGCTCAAAACTGCAGGTTACCACGCCAAATGTGATCTACGGGCGACGAATTAGGGATTCGGTGATCTATCTGGAGGAAGGGCCGTTGGGCAACCGATTTATTAGGTGATCCCATTGCGTCGGTTGGGATGGTAACGGGTTTTGTCTAACCCATTGAGCAGCTGCATAGAGCATCTACTAGACGACGGGTCTCTCCTAACCAGGCAGTAAGGTGGAACACTATTAGGTTTTAGCCGATAGGAGTCCGGCATAATTGCAATACCGCCCCCCGCGGTTTTCAGTACCCATTGATCCAGTTACAGTAAACACATGAGTGTTGGGATGATCCAATCCAATAAACATAAATCCTGAAAATCGTATGGCTATTGATGAGTTGTAAATTGATTGGTAGATCATGAAATGTGTTAGAATTTCGAAACCCTACATTTTAAAATCGCAGGACTCTGTTAAATTCAGCAAGTACATTGATAACCAAACCATTAAATTGCACCTGCATCCGTGTAAAAATGAAAGTGAAAAACATAAAACAATGCCAACCCATTGGCTGCTTCATAATTCAAGAATCGTAAACAATCATGATTTTGAAAACGTCACTGTGCTATTCAAACTCACCGACAAATTACACGCTGATATAGAATTTTATTAGATATCATAGCAATTTGAACAATGCAAATATTATTACTAGTACTTATTACCCAAACATGCCGCTGTGACTGGGTGCGTGGTGGATAATTTAAGGAAACTCGTTAAATGTGTCAAATTAACATTTAATTTAATTTCATTTTTAGGCTTCCGATTGGTTAACTCCGTTAGAACATCAATAGTAAGTACTTTTATTACGTCTCAGTATACAGTGACTATGTAACTAAAGGTAAATAATATTCAGATATCGTTACATTCTTTTAGTACTCTGCTTTCAATTTTACTCTCGAAGGTTCGGACATGCAGCAATTTTGAAAACAAATATTTATAATTGACAACGCTTACAATTTTTTTGCTTACAAATAAATATACACTTTTTCATTTTATGTCTTGTGTTCCTGTTTTTATCCAAACTTAACAATAATTTTTAATTTATAACATTATATTTGTGCTAAAAGTCATTAAAATCAGTGCAACGCTTTTGGCGTAATAGTGTTTTACTTATTCGCGTTTATATTATTATAACACGATAAACATATTAAACATATTTAATATGTATATCGTGTAATTTTTCATATGATTATATGGTATGACTATACGTTCATCAAATATCATATCTTTTTTCTTCATAAAAAATATTTCCATAGAACTGATCTTTTTAGCTAATTGTAATAATTTTTGTACGACAATATTTTACAGCAAAGAAATATTGACTCAAAATAAGAAGAACGATACTCTAACACCCTTTCTAGATGTTGGTAACTACGAAACTTTAAATTCAGATCGATATGTACAATTACATAAAATTGATGCAAAAAGAAAAACTTTTAAATCATCGAAAGAAAATCTGCTTTCAAAAAGTCTAAAACCTAGACTTGAAGACAACTTAAAAATTGCAAAATCACTAATTACCATTCTGACTAATCAAATCCAGGCAATAGAGAACCAAGAACGTATGCTAAAAAATGCCATAGCCAATGGCAGGTATATACATCATTTTTTATCCTCATATTTCATATTCGGTTTAGTTTAGTATATATTTCTGTAGAAATTGAATTATTGCGACTAAAACCAAAATTAATAATAGTGTAAAAAGTTTGTAGAAGCTATATCTTTAGCAAGCTTATAAATAATTTAGTACAAAATATATAAATAAATCTATTGCACGGAAAATACAAAACATGATTGATGATTTAGAGGATTCTAATCCTGATTCAACTAATAATCCTGAATTACATTAACTAAGTATTCCCGCAAATTTAATAATGTGCAATTTGTTCTTTTCTGTTCCCGAAGGAAAAACGGTAATTTATTATCCTATATGTTAGTCCGGTTATAGGCTCCAATTGTACCAATTGAACTGAATTGGTTGATTGCAGTCTGTCAGACTTTCGCATTACAATGTTAGTATGGATGTGACTCTATTCTTATCATTTTTTAATATGCCTACACAGAAATGAGAAATTTTTGCGTTTTAGATCAGGAGTAACAACTTTAACGGTGTCAACACTTGGACAAGCTCCGCGTAATTACATCATTCGGGATGGATATTGGACTCTATGTAACGGAATGGTCCAGTACCCTCCTAGTCGGCTTACTTACAACGTCTTTAATGAACTGTTCTCTGTTCCCAGGTGTATTGGGCAAGAGGTAATAAAGTATAAATTTAATTTCTTAAAATAAAATAACTCACTACGGATGGAATATATCTGACTTCTATAATTTATTAAGAATGTAACAATAACTGTTACTGTTGTTACTCTATTATTTAAAGAAAGTATTATTGATAATTACATAAATTATGCTTTTCTTATAAATATACGTGACACGACTTTCGAATTACACACACGACTGTCCGTCCCCAAAGTAAGGAAGTCAATACCTGTGTTATGGGTAGCTTACAACCAGTAAATATATACAACTTTTAAATAAATATATATAATTTGAAATACATACTTAAATACATATATACAAACTCAGACTTGAAAAACCAACAAATTGTATTTTAGAAATGTTGGCTCTTGGCGAGAATCGAACAACCGTCCAGCGGAGCTGAAGGCTGGATCACTTCCAACTTCATCAAAGAGCCAGTCAAAATGCTGACCTTTACTTAATTTATTACTTCCTTAATAAAATACTGTTAATAATATCGGAGACAACAAAAAAGTTTTTCTTATATTTTTAAATCGCCAAATTGTCCTTGTATAGGTGACATCGAAACGTGATCCGTGTGTTTTTCATTCTATCATCAAATACGAAACAATCCCAGTGACGATGTTTTCGACCTATTTTGAAGACAACTATCTTTGTTTAAAAAGATCATTCAATAACTCTTTAGAATATTATATGTCTGTACCTAAAAATGTTGTGAATGAAACTTGCAAAGACGGTAAGTTAAAAGGATCTTTAATGGAACTAAGTAACTATGACAACAATTTTAACGTCAATGAAAAAAAAACAATATTAATAATTTAAATTCTGAATGTATTTTAAAGGATATTTTATTAATTATTTTGTATATCTCTTTCCAAGGCGTCATAAAGAATATAGCCGATAATGTGCTAGACTGTGGAGTACGGGTCCTATCTGAGTACACATACTATCCTCAGGGTGTTGATTTGAACTCTATTTTGCCACTTGAATATTGCACAGAAAAAGATGGTTCCTGCAAATTGATCATAGCTTGGCATCTCTCCAATAAAACCATAGAAAATTATGAATTCTTAAAAAGCGATCAAAATTTTAAAAATTTCTTTATGAAATCTGAATATCTAAAACCTTTTTTGTAAAATTGTACATTATAAGTTGTTTATGGCTCCTGTTGAATTTGAAATATAACTTCAATGACATACATAATATATAGGTCGACTAGTTTTTTAGTAAAGAACCGCATTTTGTAACAGCATTTCTAATTATACAAACAGAGAGAACAATCTGTATTTTTATTTTAATAAAATAATATCTGTGCATTATTCTTAAGCACAAAGATATAGCCGAATATAAAAAATAATAAGCCTGCGAATCCTTCGCTGTGCCATACGTACGTTTCTTTTTAACAATATATGAAAAAACATTAGTACATTACATTAGTACTTTAAAAATTATATGAATATTACGAAATACTAGAACAGAAATAAATTTAATTTAGCTTAGCTTGATTTAAGACTAGACTGAAGACGTATTATCCATAATTATCATCTATGCTTTGCGCAACTAATTGTCGCGTACTAAAAGTATAACATATAATATTGTGTAAGTCAGAAAACAAATACGTTCAATTAAAGAGGTAACAACGTTGTAACAAAATTTTAAGTTAATCCGTAGTTTACTTTGTAAAGTCACAAAACACACGTAAGTAAACTTTTTTTTTTTTAAGTTCGAAGGAAAACTGAAATACGAAAAATATGATAACTAAGCAATGCAGAAATAAAAATAGATTGTCTGATTGTCTTGCTTGAAAACATATAACAATAGAGTTTTAAAGAATATTTAGAGATGGATGCGTGAGAAGACAGAAAGAAGAAGAAAAGACTTGGAATAAGGAGGTCACCTGTGCACCCATTTTAGGCGAAAGCCGTTTTGTGTTATCATAATTTTGTGTTATAATATACCTAAACTTATCAGATATTCCTATCTATTATACCTAAACTTTCCAATTACTACTTGCAACAACATATTAAATCTAAGGGTCTTAGTTTCCATTTTGCGATAATAACTAAGATTTTCGTTGAATTTATATAGTTTAAAGGATTTAGTTAAGCATGAAATGCATAGTATTAAGCATGAAATCCTTGAGGTAACAAAGGTATTTAAGATGATAAGGTACTCGTAAAGTAGTGAATTAGATATCTATACCACGGAGTTTTTTAAAGTTGCAGCACAGTCCACTGTACCACTGTACCTGTACCTATAATAAAATTTATTGCATACACGGCTAGAATAGCGGTTTTATTGTAATAATACACCTGGACACGCAGCTGAATATATTGATAAATTTACCGATACAGCGTAAAATAACTACAGAAGGTTGTATGTATTTGATGCATCAGCGATCATCAAATGATTGTATTATTCAAATTCAAATTAAAAATATTTTTTAAACTTGTAAACAAGTGCTTTTGAACCGTCAAATCTACTGCTAGTTTAGAAAGCTGTTCCTACCGAGAAAAACCAGCAAGAAACTCGGTTGCTCTTTTAAAAATAGAATTCTTATTACTAGTTACATTTAGTTACTACTGTCTAAGTAATCCTCAATAGTATAGGCTTTCTGTATTAGCCTTTAATTAATAGTATTTTAAAACAAATCTTATACATTTCATTTTGGTTGAGTTCAGTACCAAATAATTTAGCGTGAATCAATGAGCTACTTGCGACAAACCACTGTTTATTTCGCCACTATTATCGTTATTTCTACTAAATTATAACCTTTCACAGAATATTGTATTGTACTCCGAATTGCCAATATTAGATTTGATTAAATAAAATTGATTACTAAAATGACCAAAAAATAACATCCAATTAAAGTTATAAATCATTTTACCTAATAGCAATAATGTGATTTACAAAGAACTAATTATTGCAAAATATCTGCTACGAACTATTTTTGTAACTTGTATCGAATATTAAACTTACCATTAAAATCCATGGTTTCACTGATTTTGATATTCCTTCACCAAATAAATAAAAACAAAATTTTAAATTATCACCAATTATATTTTTTGTATATACTTTTTAAAACAGTACCAGCGTTCCGTACGATATACGTAGCAATTCTACTCAAAATTTATAAAATGTAAATTGTGCAGGAAAAATATATGACTATAAATGTATATGATGCTACTTGGTTCGCAGTTTTAAGTATACTAAGGACAGAAAACATTACCATATCGTTTTAAAGCTTTAGGAAATCAATATTACAAAAATTAAAAATCGTTATCGATACAATGTAAGATAAAAACGCTAAACATTACTCGTATACAAAGTAATGATCGCTTGACGTAGCATAATTCGTATTATTCGAAACACAAGTCATAATCATTTAAGTGTCACGTGGTTATGCTTGTTATGCAAAATTTGCTAGGCTATTATGATTTTTTTATGTATTGATTAGTATCTTGTAATAGAACTAACAATGGTGCTCTATAGTGGTGTTATAATAAATAATGGGCCCACGTCGGATATTTACATAGTCGGCGTAACTGGACCTTAGGACGCCATCACCGGGCGGCAAATCATTGTTTTAGAATACGTTGCCGCCTGCCCGTGGGAAGAGTAATTAAACGTCGGTGTAAAAAGATCGGAGTACACCGTCGCCGTGCGGCAAATCCTTGTAATCGGATATTGCCGCCAGCCCTTAGGAATAGTTATTTAATTTAATCATTCTGTCCTTAGCATCGAGCTAGGATAGAAACTTATAGTTTATAGTTAGAATGTAGTTTTTATATAAAATAAATTAGTTTAAAATATTCTGTCCTTAGCATCGAGCTAGGATAGACACTTTTAGTTTACAGTTAGAATGTAATTTTTATATAAAATAAATTAGTTTAAAATATTCTGTCCTTAGCATCGAGCTAGGATAGACACTTTTAGTTTATAGTTAGAATGTAATTTTTATATAAAAATAAATTAGTTTAAAATATTCTTTTCGTAGCATCGAGCTAGGAAAGACGCTTTTAATTTGTAATTGGTTTGCAGCTTTTATATAAAAATAAATTAGTGTTAGTTATTTTGGGTTTTCTTGAATCCTCCGACAGCGACTTCTGTAATTATCTCAAGACAAAATGCGTTACGCAATCTTTGTTATTATGAACTGTTTACTCAACAAAATTGGCTTGGTATGGCAAAGAAAAATACGTTATGTAATAGAAAAATTCTGGTAAAGTTTTGTAGTTGTTTTAAAAGTAATCAAGAAGAAATGTGGGAGAAGGTGAAATTGTAAGGAAATTATGTTCTATATGTCTTGCAAATTACCACTTGCCACAAGTTTTAAAAAAAAGATTTATTTGTCTATATTAAATTACTAACACGCTATAATGTGACGGCCTGTTACTATCCCACAGCTGGGCATAGACCTACTTTCTCCGTTTTTGGAGATAAGGATTGGAACTACGACCTATCACACTGCTCCAATGTGGATTGGTAAGTACACATATCTCTAGAATCCTCTAGAGCAGGGCTTCTTAAACTTTTTTATATAGCGACCCCCTTCAAGCTTAGGAAATTTTAAACGACCCACTCCTCCATATAATGAAATATATGTTAACCGTAGATGTAGATGTAAAATCGCACTATTTTACAATGTAAATAACAGTTTTGCATTGCCACTTTTAAAAAAAAAAAAGATATAATAAAACTACAATAGTATTTTGTATGATTTTTATTTGTATTTATATTTGTATTATAGTGTGTTTACTAATTTTAAAATTATATTTATAATTGTTGTAAACTAACCAATCAAAAATTTAATAAAATCTATTTAATTAAATTTAATGAAAAGGGGTAGTGAAGGAACTTAGGATGAGAAATATCAATCAGTATCAGATCTTTGCGACGCCCCTTTCAGTAGTCTCGCGACCCCCCTGGGGGTCGCGACCCACAGTTTAAGAAGCCCTGCTCTAGAGATATGCCGGTATCCTCACGATGTTTTCCTTCACCGAATAGCGTGTGATAAATTGCAATTATCAATTAGACACATAAGCTATAACAGAAAACTCATTGGTGCCTGCCCGGTTTTAAACCCCTCAAAAGAGTCGCAATGTCTCACCGCTAGGCTACCACAGCTTCACACGCTAACACTTACACACACACACACACGCACACACACACTAACACGCTAGTATTATACAACTCATGTCCACTTAGAGTTAGAAGGGTCCCAAGAATGCTGGCAGCGTTTCTGTGTTGAATCGCTAAACTGATTCTTTGTGCGAAAAAGGAACCAGCTCTCTTGTTACCTAAAAAGGAAGTCTAAAATTGCATGAACTTGATATTCATGTATAAATGTAAAGACACGACAGCCAGAGCTTTGGCAGTATTTGTAATAAACTCATCTTAACGGTAAATATATTTATATAATACTAGCTGCCTGCCCCTGCTTCGCACGGGTAAAAAATATATATCCCATGACAGTCAGTGTAAAAAAATGATTAAAATCGATCCAGTAGTTTTGATTTATTCATTACTGCCCGTGGCCCGTGTGCCCGTTAAATTTGGAGAAAAACAATTTCCTTTCCCTATACCAAGAAGATTTCCTGCTACCTTTGGAATATCTAAATTCATATAGTACATTTTTACTTATTTACTTTTACATTTTCCCTATGTATTTTATTTTTACAATTAATTACAGAATGTATTTAAACAAACTCTTGAAAGAAGGACATAGCTGCTAAAGTCGAAGTGTTATAGGGCAAAGCGCGGCGTCCTCACTGCATTTTAAATCTGTAATATCTCCGAAAATTTTCACTTAAATTACATGCTGTGAACGGCCATATTGATCTATATTAAGTCAACTATTTATTTAAGATACTTAATTGGATAAGGATTAATGCTGTATTGTATAAAAATTGCTTCAAAAATATGGCATTATTTTTCGTAAAAAGTAAATGACAAAAAATGCTATAGTGGGTTATCCATAAGAGGTAGATATATACCATCGCGGACTTTTCTGTAGACCTTTTCAAGATGTACAAATACTTAGTACATTATTTTGATAAATCTCGTAGGGTTTAGCCTGCGTTTGCAATGTAAGCGGAAAAAAATTTAATTATTTACAGAAACCTCAAAAATTACAGTATTTCTCTACTCCGTATTGAATGTTATTATACGTACAAACCTTCCTCTGGAATCACTCTATCTATTAAAAAAAACCGCATCAAAATCTGTTGCGTAGTTTTAAAGTTTTATGAGTACATAGGGATATAGGGACTTTGTTTTATAATATGTAGTGATTAGATGTTTATCTGCGATGTGATGTAAGATGTACATTGACATCATCCTAAAACGTGATAGGATCTTGAAGCCTGATAGAGCTTGATCTTCCCCCAAACCGATTTCTATGATTTTATGATTTCGTATTTCGTATTCATCGTAAAGATGTATCGTCGTATTCATTTCTCATGGTATTGTAATCAAAATAAACGATTAGTTACTAAAGGATGTATGTATTTTAGATTTAGCAGATCCTTATAGGTAACAATAACGATACATCTTTTCGATTTAAATTAATGCACAATTTAGTTATAGAAAATAAACTATATGTGTACTAGTGGAATTATTAAAGTGACAGAATTTTGAAAAGTAGTTTATACTTTCTGTCGGTCTGTCTGTTACGTTTAATGGATCAATTGTAGAGCTTATTTTAAGAATCGGAATGTCGTCTTACCTAGTTACAAATAGTAACTCTTTATAATTATTTTAGTTGCGTAGTAATAATCTATGTTAATAATTGTATATAGTAAAATAATTATTTTTATTTTTATTAGTTTTTTTTATAAATAATACTATTTTTAAGTTTAGCCATATACAAATAACAACCTACACATATACAAATGATAAAATATGACAAAAATATAGATGATACAGCATTACCACCATAGAGTTAGTAATACTTAGAGGGAGGAAGTCATAGGTAGGCCCGTAAGTAACAATGACACAATAAATAATGAGAGGCAGGATGAAACTTGTATGCTTCATCGTGATCTAATGACACATAAATAAGAGAAAGATAGATCACCCTCATTTGCTTACCTTTTATCTACTTTATTCTAATATGTCAAATATTAGGCTAGCTTCGCTACTCTAAGTATTATACCTCTGTGAATATGACACATTTTAGGCTGGCTTCACTACTCTTAACTCTATGATTACCACGGACGGAAGTAAATGTTAAAACTTGTTTTTTGTCTAGAAGAAATTCAAGATAAATTATTGCACTTTGTGTCCCTTTGTCTTTAAGATGCTTGTTTATGATAAATGAGATATCCTACAATAAATAACCCAAACTTAACTTACTTAAAATCGTTAAAAAACTATTATTGGTATTACGAATGAAAGTGTATAAACAAGGAAAACAAATTTTTCTACGTATAAATCTCTACCAATTTGCTAATATTTATTTTATTTCAATAAACTTTTAGGTTTCATTTACACATTTTACATAATTTTATAATTTAAAGGCTATGGATTCAGGTCTTTTTTGAGAATTTGTGATATTTATAAAATTTTAATCGTAAAAGATTAAAACTTTATTATATTGTGGAAATTTTATTATACTGTGGGAAAATGATAAACCGAATCTGTCATGTCATGGTAACATCGGCACACCGGAAATAAGCACAGCTCATATGTTTCACAACCTGCATAAATTCAGCCAGCCATCTTTTGTGGAAAATCATTTGTTTCGTGTCGTCAGGGTACCTTTTATAATTGTAATTAATGTCAGAGCCACAGTCTTCGCTTTTATTAAAAAAGCAATTAGCAGGTATGCGAAACTCAGTCACAATTTTATATAATTTTAAAATCATCTTTGGGAGAACGGTAAACGACATTACTCTTCGCGCAATCATTGACCTTATTTAGCGAAATTTAAGGAGTTTTTATATATTTAAAAGTAATTTCAGTGTATTAATTATATTTATGTTTAAGTGGATACGTAGTTAAAATCATAAAGAAGGAAAAAAGTGAAAAAAAAATCAATATCTATTGCAGTGTCTGGCATTGGTTACCCAAGACGAATAAAATCATAAAAGATTTTAGCTAATTCTTGGCAAAGTTTCATGATTC
Organism: Morpho achilles; assembly: GCA_947086495.1. NCBI lineage: Eukaryota > Metazoa > Arthropoda > Insecta > Lepidoptera > Nymphalidae > Morpho > Morpho achilles. Next base: position 10,129,291 of record CAMTZB010000024.1, read on the forward strand.
ACTTATAAATTTAGTATAATTTTCATTGCTTTATTATGCTCTAATGATTCGACACCAGATTATTTTTTTTTCAGAACTGAACAAAAATCCAGTAGAAGGTTTTTCTGCTGGGTTGATAGATGACAATGATATTTACCGATGGGAGGTTCTCATTATTGGCCCTCCAGATACTTTATAGTAAGTTTTAATTTTAATAAATTATAATTATAGTTTATAATTATAATTTTCAAACTGTTCTAAAAAGTATTTATAGGCTTACTGTGTTATAGAGAATTTTGAGTAGACACTTATTATGATTATCATAGTTTTAATACTTTGTTCTAAATATATTCTAATATTTTTAACTCTTTAGATCAACTATTTTTAAGTCAATAGTTTTGTGTATTTCTTGTCATTTACTTTTAAATTATTTTTTAAACAAATTTCAAGTCAAATGGCCACCACTGAGAAAACTTGCTTGCATAATACAGTAAAAATTATTTCGACATTCTCTAATATACTGTGATGATTTTTTTCAGCGAGGGTGGATTCTTTAAGGCACATTTACATTTTCCAAAAGAGTATCCTCTGAGACCACCTAGAATGAAATTTGTAACTGAAATATGGCATCCAAACAGTGAGTAATAATCAAATTGTTAAATATATGTATAATTTTTACTTATTGTCTATACTTGTTATTAAACAAAGTCCCCATCAAGTTGTCTGTCTATATGTGAACAATTATCTTAAAATCTACTGAATGGATTTTTGTAAAGTTTTTACTTATTTGTGTAGTAACTGCTTCTTTTCTGCTTATTGCACATTTTCCACACTTAGTCATAGTTCCTTGGTATGCTTTGTTAGGTTATCAATTGCTGCTGTATGTGATTTACTTAGATTGGATATATTAAGCTATGCTTTTAAGATTATTAAATTTTGTCAGACATCTGTAGATTTAGTAACAATAAATTATCTAACTACACATTTTATTATATCTCAAAGGTATCACACCTTTATATAACAATATGTTGTTGCGTTATAAGCATTATTGATAAAGCCCTGAGGAGGCTTCACTTGTGTCAGAAAAATATATCAATTAATGTAATATTTCAACTACTCTACACTGAACCTTTAAAAATAGTAATATATCTAAACCTTTCTTATAAATCACACTATGTACCAGAGAAAACTGAATAAAACTCAGTTCAGTAATTTTGAGATGACTATGAACAAACAGACAGGTTGTTTCTACTGACTTTCATAATTACTGTACTATGTATGATAGTGTATTACATAATGATTATTTATCCTTTATTTTAGCCACAGATGTTATGGTAATTACTGACAAAAATCATTAAATTTATTTATAGTAATTTATTGCTTTTAATTTTTATTTTCAGTTGAAAAGAATGGAGATGTTTGTATATCTATATTGCATGAGCCAGGTGATGACAAATGGGGTTATGAAAAGGCCTCTGAGAGATGGCTACCAGTACATACGGTTGAAACAATCCTCATTAGTGTTATTTCTATGTTGGCTGATCCCAATGATGAGAGTCCTGCTAATGTTGATGCTGCAGTACGTTAAATTTTTATTATATTGATTGTAAATAACATTATCTAAAACTTAAGTTCATTTTTTATTTAGTTGGAAACTAATTGGTATAAATATAAAGTATACATACAGGTAAAAGTTGAAAATCATTTGTATTTGCAAATTAATGTTATATAATATTATAATTTGAATTGATTGATTGCTCTATCAGTGCTAAGCAATTACTTGAGAAGTTGTCTCCATCGTGTATTAATTTAAAGAACTAAATAATACATACTACATAAAAAAAATTGTAAAGTCAATAACAATCACTTTTCCATTAATCCAATCAATTATTATGGATAAAACAAAATTCATATTAGTCCATGATTTCATTGAAAATTTGATCAAGAATTATGGCAGGAGATACATCATTCATATCTTTTTTTAAGAATTAGTATGTTGTGTTACATACTTGCCACCTGTAACACTCCAGTAGGTTCAGTCTTTAAAAATAGGCCTTTTTGCTGGAAGATGACACAAGAATGCTGTTAATTCCGTTTGAATTGAATTTGATTTACTTCAAGATCATCATCAATTTAACATAATGAGTTCCAACAAAAATTACAGTTTCAAATTATTCTCTTTCATTAATAAAAAGTAACTGAAGCAAAGCTATCTTAAAATAATATTGTTTTGCACTAAATGTCATGTAAATCATATATTACTAGATAATATTACAATTTTAGTTTGGTATTTGAAGACTGATGTGATCAGTTGGTACTATAAAATAAATATGTTTTAAAAACATATATTATCTGTGATAACTAACTGTTTTCATTAAATTACAATAAGGATGAGTATCCACAACTACTTGTGATTTATATGAAAACTGAACTATATTGTAAGAAAAAAATCCTAAATCATTATCATTATTTCATTTTTACTATAGTTATCAAAAAAAAATTATCTGTAGTATTTATTTGTAGTCTATTGTGTCTATAATAGTAATAAATTTAAAGTATTTGTTCTTACATACATCTTTATTTATATTCACAGAAAGAATGGAGAGAGAGGTATTCAGAATTCAAAAAGAAAGTTGCCAGATGTGTTAGGAAAAGTCAAGAAGATTGTTTTTAGGATTGAGAACAATTTACCAATCGATTGTCATGTTGGAAAAGGGCCACATGACACAGGCCACAAACATTCAATTGACACTTTTTGATTTAAGATTAGGTTGCACACAACAGCTGGCACCAACCCAACATGAATACTAGTAGCCTTGTGCTCATTCTATTTCTTTTTACAGAAAGAATGGAGAGAATCATATTCGGAGTTTAAAAGAAAAGTAGCTCAGTGTGTGAGAAAGAGCCAGGAGGATTGTTCTTAAATAACAGTGCCCTTTTTATTTATTTGTTTGGATAGTGAGTGTTTGGTGACAAAGTTTGAATGTCTTTGCAAGTGCGAAGCTTCACCACAACTCAGTGCAAGCCCCACCACCTGGGTCAGAGACAATATTGAAATTGATTTAAAATAATTATTGTATGGTATCGCTGCCGTATTTTATAAATAATAAATTAAAGGTAGAACATGAGGTCTTTTTCATCTTTTTTAAGATATGTTAGCTAGCTATTGTAATATAAATGGTGTATGACAATTATTTTCTACGAAAACAAATCTGCATTTGTTCTTTACTTTGTCGATCTCCTTATAGTAAAACCAAATGTAGAATGTAATTTAAAGCCACTATTTATTAGTCTGGAAATGTATTGATATGGCTTCAAAATTATAAATCTACTTTATTACATATTGTACTGTAGCAATTTTTGTGTCTGTAAATTTTAGTTACCGTAAAGATTACAATGAATGACTTATTGATATAGTTCCCTAATTTGTGGATATGGCATAATTTGTTTTAAGCAACTGAAATATATAATCCTAATATGATTTAAATAAAAAAAATTGAAAATGTTTTGTTAAATTACCTTTTTATACAATATGTATTTGTCTTAGATGTGTCACATAGATGAACAGAGTTTTATAGAGGTAACTATAAAAGGTATGTGAAGGCACACTATAAAATTACATTGCAGTTATTACAACTGGGCTTAAGTATTAATATATTTCATGAAATTAATATTGCTTGAATTAAATTTGGTATAGGAAAAATGAACAAACTTTATACTTATAATAATTAATTAAACATCAACACAAATTGTGTTAATGTTACATTAGAATGATTGCATATAATATCTGCTATTTATGAAGTTTCATTAAAAAAACCTTTATTCTTGAATTAATCAATAATTTAAATTTTAAATATGCTGTCTTGTATCATATAAAGAAAGGCACTAGATCAAGTTTTATTACTACCAATGGTTCCTCTAAAGATTGGTTTATCCAAACCTATAATAATGAAATAATGTTGTAATATGCAAATATATATAATTATGCCCAGAAATATTGATTTGTGAAGCATGTATTATTTACTTATATATATATATATATATATTTTTATTATAAAATCATAATGCAGTGAAAGTAATTTTTTTATTATTCCCTTTTAATCTTTAAAGGAAAAAGAAAATGTATAGATATTGTTGTAATTATTTACATTTAGATATGTATGTTGTGTGCATTGTATTCAATCACTATCTGAATTTTCAGCTAATATAACTTGCTGAATACTTCTTGGGTCAAAAGTGTTTTCAAAACATCTTTTGAATGCAGATTTTTTTTTTAATTTTGATGCAGGTGATGCAGGAATATCACAACTTAAATTACATAAATTAGCACTTTTATCATTTGAAACATCTTGATTCCTATCCTTTTCTTCAGGAATGTTTATATAATTAAATAAGTACGAATCTTCATCTAAACATTGTGATACATCTGTACCAATGTTAGGTTTTTTCTTTGCAGAGTCATCTGTGGCATTGTGAACTTTCTTGCGTTTATCTCTTCGGGTAGTATTTCCTATAGAGACTTGTGTTGCAATGTCAGGCTTCGATGTTGCTAGTACAAAGTGTGCTTCAAACGTGGAGTTATTATGTACAATGAATACAGCAGGCTTTCCTGTTGTCTCAAAATGAAGCTGCAAAGGTAGGTTCAGGGATTCTGCATAAGCCAGCAGAGCTCTGAATTCTTTGAGTGTAAAAGTGATAGTTGTTTCAGTTCCAACTACATAATTGTCAAATTCTGATGACTTAATATTTATTTGAGTTCTTATTATCTTTGACAAATCCATGTTAGCATCAACATAATTCCGTAAGATTAGTAACTGTTTGGTGGTTTCTAAAGTCACCTGGTCATCAGAATTTTGAAAATTACTTAGAGCATCAGAAAATATTCTTTGGGAAGATGTTATTCTGGAAATGTAGTTATAAACAACAATTAATTAATTCAGCATAATTTATAGAATTAGGCATTAAATTGTGTAGGTCACAATATCTTCATTACTTTTGGATTAATTCAGCCAAAATAATTTCTTTCTTTGTTTAAAGAAATAGAGACAATTTGCTAAAAAAAACTGTTTTTAAGTAATTGAGATCAATTTAATTCAATACAATTTAGAATAAGAATATTTAAGTATAGACAAGAGCTATTAAAAAACTATCTTTAAGCTAATAATAGACACAAAGCAAATATCACCTGTTTGGTACAAGATCTTTTGTGTAAACAGCTTGCATGGCTTTGCTGTCTAATATAGATACATAGTGAGTCTTGACAATGCCGTGCCTGCATTTAAGTTGGAAGATAAGTTTACTGAACTCAGGGTCTAATTTAATTTCAAGATTTTCTACTTGTTTATCCATGTGTGTAGGAGATTTGAAGGTATTAAGTGCTGATCTCATTGATATTTTACATTTTAATGCCTCTTTATTGTTAGTAGAATAGAAATCGGAGTTAAAATATGAAAAGAAGTTTTTGTTGAGTTTTATCATGGCATAAGCGCTTTCAGCGGCATTAAAAGTTCTTAAAAGAATAGAATCAGGAAGGGATTCTAAATACAATTCATCACCGAATCTAGCCAGAGCGTGTATGGTCCTTCCTAAAACTTGAGAGTAATTAAAATTATAATAAGTTCAATTGTTATACACAGGATAATTACAAATGCAATACACCTTTTACATTCGAGCCTGGCACATGACACTTCATCTTAATATCTGCCTTTAATAAGACCAATTTTTACATTCTCAATTGCCCACCCATTCCAATTGTTATTTAAAACATGATTAAATTTTTCTGAAACCGTATTAAGACTACCTTTACAGTTTACAGTAATAGTAAAAATCATAGATTACTAACTATAAAATAGATGGTTGAGATTCATACCAGGGCGGTTTTACCAGTGTTGCCAACAGTTCAATAAGCTTCCCACTAGATTCAACTTTCAAAACCACCAGAAAACCACTAACAAACAGAAATTTTACACTAAATGACCGCTAACCGCTAAATTTTCCACTATAACAATTTTTGTTTTATGAAAGACAATAAATATACAAATAATTAGTTTCCTTTATTATTACTTATTAAAAAATTAACAAATTAATATCACAAAATTTACATTTCGCTACTCAACCCGTAGTATTTCAGATATCTACGAGCCAAGAATCCCGTTGCGTATATTGTGATTTTTGCACAGTTACACGTTAATAAATTCGCTCAGTTAATACAAACCAAAATTAATAATAATGAGCACATGAGCGTTACTGAACGATGAACCCTTCTAACTTATAAGTATTCAGAAAAAAATATGAAGTGAGAAATCCCTGCGTATAAAGTATAAGTTTAGAAAAATATTAGGTGGAAATCCTCGCGTGTAGAGAAACGTAGACGACTAATTCTTGCCGATCAGTTATGCCTACTCAAGCAGAGTAAATACCTATCTACCAGGTGTACTAGCTAAAATCCGCTTTTATTTTCTAAAAAAAAAACCATTTTTTCATAGGAAAGAAAAACTAAAACTTCATTCAAAATATACATTTTTGTCGTATCTCAGGTAATATATGGATAACATACCAAAAAAAATTGTTCGTTTTCGAGACAAACCACCTTTCGAGTCAATTTTGGACGTCTCGCGCAAGAATCGAACTGCTGCTCAGCGAGCAAATGGCACACCGACGAAAACAGATGACAGTCGGATGGGGCCAGTTCTGGTGAATAAGCGGTATAGAGTAGCATCTAACAGTTGAGCGTCTCTAAGTAATTTTGAACCTTTTTTGATGTGTGTGACGGAGCATTGTCATGGAGGAAAATTAGCTTATATTCTGGCCTTTTTTCCATCATAGCACCTCACAATTTTATCGGTAACGGTGCACTTCGATAGTTTCAACAGATTTCAGCACTTTATAATAGATAATTATGCCCCGCTGATGGCACCATACGGCTAGCATCGTCCTCCGCCCGAAGTGATTCCGTCTTGGAGTGGATGCTGAAGGTCGGCCGGGATGAAACCACGGTTTTTTTGTTTAGGATTCTCATGAATTAGGATTTTGTATGAAATGCCAAATAATGTTGACTCAATATTGTTGACTGAGGTCGTACCTCTTAAAAATAAAAATATGGCATGGTCATATCCGATTCATATGTTCATTAACATTTAACACCAACCATAAGCAAACAGCGGATTTAAGCTTGTACACCAATGTATATATGCATATTCAAAAAGGAAAACGAACACATAGATAAAAATCATCGTAAAATGGAAGTAAATCTAACTTTTTAAATGCTAATATATTTTACAAAGACCACCAAAAAAAACCACTACCCACTAAAAGCAATATTTGGCCACTAAGTGGGTAGTTAAAACCACCAGTTTTAGTGGAAAATCCACTAAGATGGCAACACTGGGTTTTACTACAGGCGCCAACACATGCTATCTCGCATCCCTCTTGCACATGTATGTATTTATGAATGAATCGTATGAAAATAGTCTCAGCTGCATCTCGCTCCACTCCTACATACATATTTTTACGCACTCATTCTCATTTTGACTGTCTATCATATAACAAGTTGATTTTATCAATGAATGGGCGGTATATTAAATTTTTAATTTTCCCGTTGTAAAATTCTAGTACTTTAATTTTTACTAAAATGTATAATTTTGTTTTAATTTAGTTAGCAAAATTCTTGAAACAAATATCACTAGAAGCAAATTAAATGTATAAAGTCTTATTTCACCAGTAGCTGTTGAGATATTTCTTAAAATGAGAAATGTAACAACGAAGAAACGTGCAGTCATAAAACAATAAGAAGAGGATTTACTTAATCATTATATAAATGTAAGTGTTGAGTTTTAATGAATTTTGTGCATCTCAATAATAGTAAGAGCTTTCTTAAAATTTACATTCTCACATTCTAAATATAATAACATAACCTTGCATGGATAACCTAAAACCTTTAACATGCAGTATAATTTTTATTTCCTATTTGACTTAGTTATCGTTATATAAAAATTATGATATGTACATTAATTTCGATTGATGAATTAGCTATAATCATTATTATATTAAGGATATGTCTTGCGATTTTATATAGCTTCTAGTGTCTTGTAGTGCAATAAATGATTAATAATGGAACATTAAAGTTAAAGTTTTTTAGAAGTTGTTCTAATTGATCATATGTGTGTATCTATCTTGGTTATGAATAATTTGGACATAACTTAAATGGTCTACTTAATATATTTTTTTAGAAGTATTTTCAATTGAAGTTGTATACTTCATTGTATTATATTAGAACTTTAAAAATGATTGTCAAGTTTTTTATAATGAGACTATAGGATGAAAAGGTAGTAAATAGCAAAAGAGAGCAAGGTTGCTGTATAAAGCAATATAGGGTATATTGCTTTATATAACACTATTGTTGATTTTAAATTAAAAAGCAAAAGCAAAATTTAAATTTACGATTGATTAAACGATTGATTGATTAATTGCAGATTCAAGAATCCTCAGATCCAAGATTAAGAGTAATTTTTTGTTTTATATGATTTTCACATGATGTTATTTATAGTTATGATTTCAGATATCTTTACATTTACAGTGCTAATAAAAGATATAATAGTATGTGTAATGAATAAAAGAATAACAGCAATATTAAAAGACTGTTCTATAAAACTGAAAGTAAATATTTATGTAATTTATAAATCACTTAAAATGTGCAACTGTTTATATCTAACAGAAATTAAATAACAAACAATATTTCTCCTTCATACTTATCCAATAATAAAAAGCAATTTTTCTAAAAGTGAACCCATTTACTCTTTCTTAACAAATCAATGCATAATGACAGACAACATTTTTTTTGTATTATAGAAAAACTATTCATATAGATTCAAATACAACCTCTTTCATAAGAGGTTGTATTGAGGTAACTAATACTCAAGTGAAGTCTGAATTTATGAAGCTAAGTTAGATTCCCGTAATTTCAGCCACAGATGTAAGCGTGCACTCAAAAATCAGTAGCCAAAAGCGACTGGGAAAAGAATTAAGGTTTTACATGTATTGTAGGTGCCAAATACCGGCTCTTTGCCAACCGCAACACATAACCATTACAAGAAAAATTTAAAAGTCAATGATGTACGAATTAGCAAAACTGCGCAATTTCAGAAATCAGTACGACACCTTTATAATGGCTAGCCCGTTAATAAAACGTCTAACAAAGTAGCGCGCTTTTGAAGCTAATGTTCGACGATACAGAAAACGAACATTAGCTTCAAAACGCCTACACAGTATGGGAAGAAAGAACACTGCAGTATCCACCTCAACCATACTGTTAAATGAGAAGAAAAAGCCCTGCCAGGCCGGCCCGTCCGGCTATGCCGCAGCTGCTGTCGCTCCGCCGTCGCCTCGAGCGCTCGAACAGCGCCAGGCCGAACAGTAGTAGCGTCAACCACCAGGAACAGGACCGATGACGTCGTACGCATCTTTCCACCTCTGTAATTTGAGAAAATACATTTACGGTAACTAATACTCAAGTGAAGTATGAATTTATGAAGCTAAGTTAGATTCCCGTAATTTCAGCCACAGATGTAAGCGTGCACTCAAACATCAGTAGCCAAAAGCGACTGGGAAAAGAATTAAGGTTTTACATGTATTGCAGGTGCCAAATACCGGCTCTTTGCCAACCGCAACACATAACCATTAAAAAAAAAAATGTAAAAATTAATGACGTACGAATTACCAAAACTGCGCAATTTCAGAAATCAGTACGACACCTTTATAATGGCTAGCCCGTTAATAAAACGTCTAACAAAGTAGAGCGCTTTTGAAGCTAATGTTCGACGATACAGAAAACGAACATTACCAACAAAACGCCTACACAGTATGGGAAGAAAGAACACTGCAGTGTCCACCTCAACCATACTGTTAAATGAGAAGAAAAAGCCCTGCCAGGCCGGCCCGTCCGGCTATGCCGCAGCTGCTGTCGCTCCGCCGTCGCCTCGAGCGCTCGAACAGCGCCAGGCCGAACAGTAGTAGCGTCAACCACCAGGAACAGGACCGATGACGTCGTACGCATCTTTCCACCTCTGTAATTTGAGAAAATACATTTACGGTAACTAATACTCAAGTGAAGTATGAATTTATGAAGCTAAGTTAGATTCCCGTAATTTCAGCCACAGATGTAAGCGTGCACTCAAACATCAGTAGCCAAAAGCGACTGGGAAAAGAATTAAGGTTTTACATGTATTGCAGGTGCCAAATACCGGCTCTTTGCCAACCGCAACACATAACCATTAAAAAAAAATGTAAAAATTAATGACGTACGAATTACCAAAACTGCGCAATTTCAGAAATCAGTACGACACCTTTATAATGGCTAGCCCGTTAATAAAACGTCTAACAAAGTAGCGCGCTTTTGAAGCTAATGTTCGACGATACAGAAAACGAACATTACCAACAAAACGCCTACACAGTATGGGAAGAAAGAACACTGCAGTGTCCACCTCAACCATACTGTTAAATGAGAAGAAAAAGCCCTGCCAGGCCGGCCCGTCCGGCTATGCCGCAGCTGCTGTCGCTCCGCCGTCGCCTCGAGTGCTCGAACAGCGCCAGGCCGAACAGTAGTAGCGTCAACCACCAGGAACAGGACCGAAGACGTCGTACGCATCTTTCCACCTCTGTAATTTGAGAAAATACATTTGAGGTAACTAATACTCAAGTGAAGTATGAATTTATGAAGCTAAGTTAGATTCCCGTAATTTCAGCCACAGATGTAAGCGTGCACTCAAACATCAGTAGCCAAAAGCGACTGGGAAAAGAATTAAGGTTTTACATGTATTGCAGGTGCCAAATACCGGCTCTTTGCCAACCGCAACACATAACCATTAAAAAAAAATGTAAAAATTAATGACGTACGAATTACCAAAACTGCACAATTTCAGAAATCAGTACGACACCTTTATAATGGCTAGCCCGTTAATAAAACGTCTTACAAAGTAGCGCGCTTTTGAAGCTAATGTTCGACGATACAGAAAACGAACATTACCAACAAAACGCCTACACAGTATGGGAAGAAAGAACACTGCAGTGTCCACCTCAACCATACTGTTAAATGAGAAGAAAAAGCCCTGCCAGGCCGGCCCGTCCGGCTATGCCGCAGCTGCTGTCGCTCCGCCGTCGCCTCGAGCGCTCGAACAGCGCCAGGCCGAACAGTAGCGTCAACCACCAGAAACAGGACCGTCTTCGGTCCTGTTCCTGGTGGTTGATTGTATTTTCTCAAATTAAAGAGGTGGAAAGATGCGTACGACGTCTTCGTCGTACGCATCTTTCCACCTCTTTAATTTGAGAAAATACATTTGAGGTAACTAATACTCAAGTGAAGTCTGAATTTATGAAGCTAAGTTAGATTCCCGTAATTTCAGCCACAGATGTAAGCGTGCACTCAAACATCAGTAGCCAAAAGCGACTGGGAAAAGAATTAAGGTTTTACATGTATTGCAGGTGCCAAATACCGGCTCTTTGCCAACCGCAACACATAAGCATTAAAAAAAAAATGAAAAATTAATGACGTACGAATTACCAAAACTGCGCAATTTCAGAAATCAGTACGACACCTTTATAATGGCTAGCCCGTTAATAAAACGTCTAACAAAGTAGCGCGCTTTTGAAGCTAATGTTCGACGATACAGAAAACGGACATTACCAACAAAACGCCTACACAGTATGGGAAGAAAGAACACTGCAGTGTCCACCTCAACCATACTGTTAAATGAGAAGAAAAAGCCCTGCAGCTTTTACAGGAGGGCAGTCAGACGCCGCTAGTCATTAAATATTAAAGATTACAATGTTTATATTTACCTAAGCTATGATTAAAACAGAGTAATTATGCAAAAGTAATAATAAAATTATTTTGCTATAATCGGCGATGAAGTAAAATAGAAAATATATATAATGCTTAATGTAGAGTGGACAATCGGTTATCATACCTGATACATGCAGGATTCGAAAAAAAACACATTCACAAACCTCCACCATACACAAGCACTATATATATTCACTATCACAAACTCAACAACTCAAATGTTTGAATTTCAACAAACATTCTCGGATAAAATGTGAGTAGCTATCCAAAACTTAATAATAAATAAACTATACTTTTGCACTATTTAATACAAAGAAAATTGAAAAGTACTGACTCACCAGAAACGTTCGTTATACGTAATATATAACTGTAATCACTTTTTACTTACGCAAAAATATACAAACCAACAAATGAATTTTAATTAAAATTAGACAATTCCATAAACTTCTTGTTAACGCACACTATATACAATAACACGATATAATAGGAATACCACAATTCCCGTTCCGAGATGCACTTCTCTTGAATGACGAACAAGGACTGAATGTCACTGAAACGTTTTATCAATAGGAAGACCCCACCACCACTCCAATAACGGCACAGTGTTGCCCCTATTTAATCAAAAAGGGCGCGATTAGGGTTGCCACCTTTTTTTTGAACAAAAATAGTATTTTTCTTTTTAAATCAAAAAAATATAGTACTTTTAGGAAATTCAGGAAAAAAAAATATTACACATCTATTTAATCATTATTTATTTTTCCATGATTATTTTTTATTACTTTTCGCTGGATAATGACACGGAGTTAGAGTTACTAACTAACTAAGCCCCGTAAATACATGAATGAGTTTCGGTCAAACATTCCCTATGCAGTGCTGCGGATGCGTTCCATTCACAGTTAATTAAAAAAAGCACGACAATTGTTTTGTTTGTTTTTATTGAACTGTAATAATATTGGGAAGTTTTATTTTTTAATTTTAAAATATAAGTAAAAATAAAACTAAAATAACAAAAATAAAACTTTTCCTTCTATAGTAATATTAAAATACTGTACCGTGACCCGAAGTCTAATATAATGTTGAGATAGACCATTGCTTTCACTTCCTTTTTCTGTCCCTTTTCCTCCTTAGTAGTGAATACTATCCGTCCTTGTCTACTGCCACCACCAGGTAGGGGGGATGTTTCGAGGTGGGCCTCGAAACTTTATTCGTCATTAACGTTGTTGTTTTCACTTCGTTCGGACGCTCCACTGGTAAGTGCTAGCAAATTTATTTTATACGTATACTATTACTATAATAGTCAACACAGTGTTCTAAAACGTGTTGATTGTTAAAGCTAAGACGCTATGCGTCCGTGTTTCTTTTTCCAGTGTTAAGTAGTGAATTTTTATTTTGTGCGGTAACGGATAATATTTACTTTAGATCTAAATTAGCTGAAACAATTGGTAAAATATGAGTGAAGTGAATCTTCAAAACGATTTGAGAGACCAGAACCTACCAAATAATACTGAAGGCGGAAATAGTAAAAGGAAAAGACAATCTAATAAGCCTTTATCACGATCGTCCTCATCAGAAAGTGATTCAAGCAGCAGTGATGATTCATCTACCAAGCGTTCTCGCCGTCATCGACGCAAACGCTCTCGTAGACATCCCCGTGAAAATAGTAAATTAGATAAGCTCATTGCGGAGGTAAACAACATTAAGTCAAGGATATGTGACACTGAAATATTAATGGTTCTATCAGTGAGAATTTGCATAGTGGCTGTCAGTCAGAAGTAGAACAAGGCGAGTCATTTACGTTATCGTTTCGAACAAAATACATGAATGAGTTTCGTTCAAACATTCCCTATGCAGTGCTGCGGGTGCGTTCCATTCACAGTTATTTAAAAAAAGCACGACAATTGCAATTAGCGATAAAATTATCGTATTTTTCGTGCTATATTCTTTTTCTATAATATAAAGTACAAATTAAGCTAGTTTTTTTCAATTTATATATATATTTATTTGTATATCTCAACCTATTGTCTATTTAATATGTTTACAAGGTATAAAGTAAATATAAGTAAAAATAAAACTAAAATAATAAAAATAAAACTTTTCCTTCTATAGTAATATTTATTGTGTTTGCTTTATTGAAGTGTTGTACATCATATGTCATACCCACTATCAGTTATATTCTATGTTTTAAGTGGTTATTTCTGAATAGTTTTTATTCTTTCTGCGACAGACAATATGGATTATAGACATACTTTAATTATTTAACAGAAAGTTATTTGTTCAAGATACTTTAGAATACTATCCCATATAGTTATGCACATTTCAACTGGATTTTTTGTCTGAGTAACTGTGTCTGGTCAAGGCACTGCTACTGTTGTGGCAATGAATTCATTAATATCTGATACAATGGCTGATATTCTTCAAGTGAGTTAAAATGTTTCAAATATAAATCATTTTTGTTTGTAAACACAAAAATTGGCATGTGTATGTTTAAAGTAACGGCCTGTTATCCACCCCAGCAGTGGGAACCATAAGCTTCCTCTATCCGTTTTGTGGAGAGAAGTATTGTAGCAAAGACCTACCATCGCGTTGCTCCAATGCGGATTGGTAGGTTACGCATATCCCTAGAATTCGCTAGAAGTATGCGGATTTCCTTACCATATTTTCCTTCACCGAAAAGCGTGTCATAAATTGCAATTGTCAATTAGACATGTGCCTGCGCGGGGTATAAACCCATGATCGTCTTTACAGAGTCGCACGGCCTCACCGCTGAGCTATCACAGCTTGTTCCATATTTATTAAAATGTTTTTTGCAATAATTTTCAGATGAACCTGGTCATTGCCAAAGAGAGTACTCATTGGGATGACGTCTAAGGGCTATATGCTGTTGATGCTTTATGGGATGAAGCACATGATTAGGTCAATTGATTTGACTAGATGAAGGCAAGTAAATATTTGATGTAAAGTATGTCAGTCTGTCCATTTCACTTTCAATTAAAACTGAAGCTTATATGTCTAATGGGCTAACTGCCTAATCCGTTTGAGATATAACAAAAAAATGTTTGGTACAATTTTTCCTCTATTATAGTGATGCAAAAAAGTGTGTGATATAAGAATAGCTTAAAAGACATATTCGTGATGATCATTATAACTTTGTTACATATGCTTCTTAATTGTCACATACAATTCAGTATTTGGAAAGCATAATATTTTTAGCCTGGTACTGCTAACAGTACAAAATCAAAGATATTTAACATAACACAAAGATTGTTACAGATACCCCTTATATTTTATTATTAAAAAAAAATATTATTTATAATTATAGTCTCTATTCTATACTTAAAATATAACTGTAGACACAGATTATAGACACGTAAAAAATATTTTCCAGACTATTTAAGACCAGTAGAAGCTAAAAATATTTTTTTTAAATTTAAAATCTCTGTTATTTGTCAATGCATCATTCTCCTACCCTTATCCCACTCTAAATGGGGTAGGCACAACATGTTTTAAACATGTTATCACATGATTTGGTATCTTACGACCGGCCGCCTGCCCGACGTCAACTTACCTTAATCGGTTTTCGCGACACCAAGGTAAGAAATGAGGGTGGTCTATTCTACTCGGGGGATATCAATGCCAAGATTGTCTGTAAGACTACCTTTGCAAACTAATGTTCTATCTATACATTATTTAAGAATTACTTATTTATTACAGGTTAAATATGCTGCGAACTCTTCCGCCGGGAAGTGTCCACGAGCCTGATGATGCAGATGAACTTATATGAAGAGCTTCAGTCGAATCATAATTATTTAGCCTCATTTATTGACATTAGTAATAACATTTTCACAGCGCGAATGCTTTTATTCACTAACAATTTATTTTGCCGCCTCAACCATTCGGAATTTTGGAATAAGGCTGTAAAAGTCCGCTTCAATGCTAGAGACTCAAGAGAAGGTTGTGTCTTCAAAATAGTATTCATATTAGTATAATTGACAAACATTATGAAGTTTGAAACTTCTTAACTAGGACCCAATGGATTTTTTCTCAAATCCGTGGATAAGGGGGCTCTAGCACACTAGAACGGATCATAATTTGGTTTCATTTTTTAAAACATTATTGGTTAATATTATTGTTTGATAGTTATAGTACCTTGTATTCCATCAGAAATATTTTCCAGACCCAAGCCATATCATATTACCGGTTCAGTATATTGATATATCGGTCATGTGCAGCAATAGCGGTACAACTCAAAACTCATATTTTGAGATGAATGGGTTTAAAATTTTCATTACTAAGGAAAATGAATAACAATTGCTTAGTTGCTAGTTTCATTGCTAGTTTGCTTAAACGACGGGCTTATAATGCATTATGAGTTCTGCCTGTATTGCTGCTAAAAATTGTGTATTTTAACATTAACACCATTTATTCCTATTCAAAACACGTGTTTTTATTTGTTTAGCAAAACTAAAAACCTGAGCAATCCTGGGAGTAATATATTTTCAAAACAGGATTACTTAAATTGTGAAATTTTTATAATTACGCTATTGTCTAATAAAACTGAAAGATTTGATCTAGTTAAAATTATATTATCCATCACAAAAACTTATATCTTTGGAATGGCATTATATGGCATGTAAAGTGTTAATTAGTCAAAAATTTATATAACTTAAAAAACTATAATTCTTGGTTAACTTGCGTTAATCATAAATATGATTTGTTAAAAGTTTTTTTGCACATTCGTTATCATAATGCGAGTTAGACAATGGTGTATTAATGTTAAGGAGAATTCACAGTACTACAGATACTTGAAAAACGATAATGGAAATGGAAAATTATATCGCAAGTAAAGTTATAGATCTATGATACATGAGCCAAAAGTAACTAACTAATATTAGTATTTTACTATACATACTCCATAAGTATAAAAACGTAACAAGATGTAAACAAACAAAACCATGTGATTCAGGAGTGACAAAAATGTCATTACAATAATATTATTAACAAATGAAGAAATTGGAATTCAACTGCAGTGGTCCAAAGAATATCTCCAATATTTATAAAAGTAATTTTCTTAAATTGATTGTTATTTTCTGAAATTAAATATTTATATATTTAGTATAGCAAAACAGCAATATATAATTTAATGAATTTCAGCAGATACAAATTAGCCAAGTGAACTACCTAAAATAGTAATTGCATTAGATTAGCCGACGTAACATAATATCAATATTCTATGAGTTTCTTCACTCTGTGATACTTAAATGTGTAGTATTTTAGTGTCTTTAATATTGTCCATCGTTTTCTTTAAAAAAATTTTATAAAACCTTTATGTTTGGGTTCTTAAAAGTGGATATTACATAATATTCTTATTTATTTGTTTCAAAGTTTGTAAAATTATTGATGGCAATCATACCATATTTAACCTTATTAAGTGGTGCGAATACTATCAATAATTTTAAATTCTTTGAAAGAAATATAAATAACATTTAATATTAGTATCATGTGTTGTAATAAAAAAGATACTTTATACTAGGCAGATAATGCCTATTATAAAGTACCTGTTTTGACATGTTTAAATTTAGTTAAATATTTAACCCATGGAGTATAGTTCCTCATGATATTTTCTTTCATCGCAAAGCTTGATATCAATTGGCACATTAAATATGGCAAAATTTCACAATTTAATTCTTACTTTATATGTATAAATCCGAAGTGTTAACTGATATGATGGAAAATATTATACTTAGATATAAAAACCACTAATATTCTATAAAACTACTACTAATATATCTAAAAAAGACTTAAATATAAAACAAATATTTACAATTTACCATCAAGTACACTCCTTTTAAGTATAATGTTTTTTCCTAAATACTTAAATATTAAAGATTCTATGCAGATGAAGTGGTACCTATATGAAGATTATAAGAATATAAATATTCGTCATTGACTTCGAAACTAGAGATAATAAAAAAAGTTCAACGAATTTAGCTCTGCGATTGAAGTTACTTCTTCCTATAAAACTTAAAATAAATAAAACATCACAAAATATATTTAATTAATTTTATTTCGATTTTTTGTAAATTGTTGGATGCAATTAAAATCTTTTAAAATATAATTCACATTAAATTTTAGATTTTTTAAATTCTGGTTCAATGTGGTTACCATTAGTTACTACCATTTTCCTTTTGTTTTTTTTATTTGGTTTTATGTGGCTTTTAACGTTCGGAGCGTCAGTTTTACTTTTATTAATGCAATTGTATGACGTAAGAATAGTCAGCAATGATTTGAAATCTAAATCTGAATGGATTTTACAATTTTCATGAAACATTGACATAACATTGATTAATTTTTTTAAGGTGACTAAGTAATTTGATTTAATTGCTATTTTAGTTTCCGATTGAAATATATTAATAAATGATACATAGAAATACTTCTCGACATTTAAAATTTTAGTTATTGTTTTATCCAAGGTAGGTTTAGACCTATTTAATGACTGATAAAAACCAATCATTAGATTAAGGCCTTCATTTCGACGAAATTGTCTAACGGCATCATCAAAAACACATTTAATTATTATAGGTAACAGTTTATATTTTCCATCCCATTCTATTTGCAAAATATTGTGAAAGAAAATAATAGGTAACAAGCAGTTACGATTACGAAAATAATTTTCTACTGCTTCATTAAGAATTTCAATAATTGGTGATGAATGCATCTTTGATTTCAGACTCTCTGCCTCAAGTTTTTGTGAGCAATGTATCACAAATATTGCAAAATAAGTAATTATATCTCCAAGCGCCTGATACATAAAATGAGACCTGTCACCTTTATCAATAATAGATTTTAAATATTTTCCTAATACTTCAGTAGTAACTTCAGATATAGATGTAAATTTTTTGATTTTAGTTAGATTTTTAATTGTTCTTCTTAATCTATTTTCTAACTCTTTAAACTGACTATCTTGCATACAGAATTCCAGACAATTAGTTAGAGGTGCAATCATACTTAAACAAATATCCATTGCAGGATCTTTTTCTAAGTATATATCTAGTAGATCAAGAGCTCTTATCCTAAAATCTGCTAAAGCTTTCTTATCTTTACGATCCTTCTTATGCTTTTTACTCTTACCTTGGTGAAATTGCTTAAAGGCTTCTGCAAGAGCTTCATCAAGTTTTTTACCTTCTTCTTCACTTATCATATCTGCGTCTATACTTTCTGAGTCAGAGTTGGCATCAGGTGCTGTTCCTAAAGCTTTTTGAACTGCTCTTCTCAGTAGGTCCGGTGTCTTAATATCTTCGTTTTGATCATCCTCATCTATGTCATCATCACTATCATCACTAATTTCCTCATCACTGTCATTTTTCTCTTGATAAATCTCTTGGTCAAGAATGTCAGATTTATTTTCGTCATTTTCATCTTCTGACTCACTATCCTGTATAAGGGGGTTAATTTCATTCTCTGGATCTAATACAGATGTGATTTGACCTATACAAGAAGGTGTCAAATATTCCCACAAAAGTCTGAATACACATTGTACAACTGAACGAAGAACACTGGAATCAATTGACAAAATAGACAATAACACCTCAATCATTACTTCAATCCATTCTGGTTCAGCATTCTGTAATATGTCCTTAACATTGATGACTTCTTTCTTTAATCCCTTATGGTGTTCATAACAACTTTTCAATTCTATTATAGAACTACGTGCCACTTTGACGTGGACAGGCTCTGAGAATAAAAATAGGCCAAGTTGATATAGTAGAATAAGGAAAACCTTGTCAATTTTTGTTTTAGATTCATTTTGTTCTAACTCACTACACAGTTCTGTAAGCATTTCCCAGCATTTCATATTTTCCTCAGAAAACTGTTTTTCAAGTTTTTCTTTAACTTTGTCTTTTAACATGATAGTAGATATAAATGCACTAAGAGAAGATAAAACTTCAAGTAAATTGTCAACATTCGAAAACCGTGATGTGAAGCAACGGTAAAAACAAGTTTTAATGGAACCTGCAAAAAACAAAATTAAAAATAAAAAGTTTAATAAGTAAAAAAACTATTTGTTACACTTATTTTTTATTAATATTTCTTACCTGCTAATTCACTACTGACGGAAATATTCTCAGTTCCACCCAATTTAAAAAATCCAAAACACATCAACAGCTGCATGTATGTGATTTTGAATTTTACGTCATCTTTCAGAGTTTCATGGTTGACAATGAAAGATATCATTTCAGATGCTTTTACTCGTTCATTATTGTACCAGTTACGCTCCACATTTTCTTTTACCATTTTCTTTGAAGTATTTAATAGAACTTTTTTAAACAGTTTTGCCATTTTTTTTAATCCATCTTCATTTAAATCTGCTATAATGGATTTAACAACATTAGATCCTGTGATTTCTGTAAAATTTATTTCACCTGGATGAAATAGTAGCTTCTTTAATATTGCGACTCGAACTTTGTTATTAACAGATGTAGATTTTAAAGCTTTTGCTAAAGAGACAAGCATCTCTTTTTGTTTTTTAATCATGATTTTATTATCATCTTCATCATGAATTTTGTTCCTTATTTTGCTTGCAGTTTGCAATCCTTTGAACCAATCTATGAACAGTTTTAAAAAATTATCACTAAGAAGATCTGGTATAATAGCAATATTCTCATCCAAATTTAGCAATATCGTGTTAAGTAAATCTATTGACACTAATTCCTTATTTCTGTTATGTCTGACAAGGTAGCCATCAATTTGATTCCAAAAGAATTGTAGATGGGGTGATTTCGCAATTTGGATTCCAATTTCCTTGTAGATGGGATGACTTGTAGTATTAAAATCTATCCCTGTCTGTAATAATGTAATTATTTCAATTATTTGTATAAATCAATTATTATATATATATTTCAATTATTATTATTATATTTATGTACTCGCACAATTGTTTTTTTTGCAATAATTTTTACGTCAAAGTAATTAAACTAAACAGTGTAAGGGATCATAATGGCAAGCATTAACAAGCAAACTGTATCTAAATCTGTGAATAATCTGCACAGAAACTTTAAGTCATACAATGCTTAAAATTAAAATTAAGTTTCTTAATTTGAAAAATATTATTTTTTAATACATTCAGCTGCAAATTAAAATTTATAATAAAAAAACTCTTTTGTGATATTATTGTGGATATTAAGCCATATGGTATCCGGCTGAATAATGTTACTTCTTCTGCTGCACCTCTTACACATAATTCAGACTAGCAATAAATTCATAATGTAATCTAATGTCAAAATTACCATTAATTTTTCACATATATCTGTTATATGATCTTCATGCAAAATTTCATGTACACCAATAAGTTTTCTAAGTTTAACTTTCTGTGGAAATTTGGCATTAACCTGAAGAAGAAAATATATAGAATCCAATGTATGTTCCTTAATATCTTTCTTGTATTCTTGTTTAACATTTGACCACACAATAGTATCAAATTGATCTTCATTTAACTGAAAAATACAATTAAAATTTCAAATTATATCAAAACACATCTAAAATCTATTAATACACTACAAAAACCACAGGGTTGAAAATTAATACAACCTTATCCTCATAAATAAGGTGCTTATGACACAGATGGCAATAATTTAAACTTACTTATATAATAAGGTTGATATTACCTTATATTTTAGGCTAATGATGACTATGGTTCAGTCTCTATTGTTATTCTATTCTATACTAAGCATTTTTTAATCTATATTACTGGCATAATATTATATACTACTTATTATAAACAAATTAACTTACCTGATTAACAAAGTCTAATAAAATATGACATGCTATAGTATTGAGATAAGTTTTTTTATTGCTGGCTGCTAGCAGAAGTTGTACTACACGTTTTTGTTCTTCATCTGTACTTTTTAAAATTAAACCAGATCGGAACAAGGCACAGCACACTAATATTTGACCAAGAGCTACATCTCCAACTTCCTACAACACATTCAAACAAATGTTCTTTAATATTCTAAGTATTATAAAGAATAAACTTTGTTTTTTAAAACAAATTATTTCTAAATAGTAGAATTCATGTTATCAGTAAGTTGGTAACAGCCATAGGTTAGCAGGGACATGATTTAATGTGCTTAGCTGACAGAGAATAATTTCTCTTGTTCATGATATTTAAAACTGTGATACCCCAACTCTGTGACCAATCTGGGTAGAGAGGGGTCACAACCCCTCAAAAGTGTCCATCTCCAAGAGTCCAAACCTTGGTCAGGCTCAGATAAATTTTTCTTTTGAGACTTATGTTTCTGTTTGATAATTGCAATTTATCACACACTTTTAGGTAAAAGAAAACATTGTGAGGAAACTGCATATTTGTAGAGAATGCTAGGGATATGTCTTACCTACCAATCCAGACTGGAACAGCAATGTAGCTCTTATTCTTCACCCCAAAAACAGAGAAAGGAGGCCTATGTACAGAAGTGGGATAGTAACAGGATGTCACTTTATTTTTACTTTCATCATCTTCCCGCTCTTATCCCACTCTAAGTTGGGTCGGCACAACATGTTATAAACATGTTGTCACATGATTTGGCTACGTATTTTACAACCGGCCGCCTGCCTGACGTCAACTAAACATAGTCGTATTTTACGACACCTCGGTCAAGAAAGGGGGCGGTCTTTTCACTTTATTATTACTTAATTCCAGCAGCCACTGCTAGAATTAAGTATGTTGATATAAATGCTTTTTTTATATTTATTGAAATAAAAATACTTAAACACACTTTTTTGCTCTTCCATAACTCACTACTTTAATACTTACACTTTTAGAGCAGCCACTTGCATGTAATTCTTTCTTGACTATATCTAGCAACTGAGATACAGTTAACTGCGTAAATTTCTTTAATATGTTCACAAAGATAGCAAAATGCCCTACACGCATATCAGGTACATTTGCGCCTAGACTTCTTATTAATCGTTTCAATGTATAAAGTAAATTCGTTTCATCCTAAAAAAAATTAACCAATAGTGTTACAAATAATTTAAGGTAATTAAATTAATAAAATTGAAATAAGCTAAATAAAGCTAACAATGAAATTCTAACCTCAGTTTCTTGAAGACGAGATATTATTTGCAAGCCACCAGCAACTTTAATTCTATCCTTTTCCGACTTTAGCAAATCAAAGGCACCTAATAACGAGGATGTAACCTCTTTTAGAGGTGCATTTAAGTTGCTTTCGTTTTTCATTTCTATATTATTGTCATATTTTGCATTAATTTTTAGATTTACACATGACACTTTGAGGTTATTAATTTCAGATAAATAACCATAAACTTTTTTTTTTTCTTTCTTTCATAGACTTTTTTTTTTTCTATAACCATAAACTCCATAAAGTACGGAGTAATATTGTCTGTGGCAATACAACCCTAGATAACAATATAGACAACAACGCAACATAGACTATTTCTAATTTATTACTATTGTTTCATTTGTTAGGTTGATATTTTTCTTAGCGATAAGACCCAATAAGACCGTCTACGGACTTATTTTAGGCTGTAACTTCGTACTCTTTTCTAGGTACCTATAAACCATAGTGTAATATTCATATTCAATTACTTTCATGTTAAGTTACCTATCAGTCGTAATAATAAAATAACAACACACAGATATTTCGTTTTTTTATAGTTTAACTACTAACTAGCTATTGCTGTCAATTACAAGTCGTAGGTACCAAAGAAACCTAGATTTTTTTTATATGTTTGGACATTATAAAAGCTTCAATTGTACCAAATTTCATCAATATTACTTCAGAGAATTAGCCATTACAGCGTAATGAATGAAACTTGTGTAAACTTTTTAGGGTACATACTGAAACGTGATTTTTTTTATTATTTATAGATATTATTAATATTACAATTTTATAGTTATACTAGCGACCTGCCTCTGCTTCGCACGGGTATCACTACATATTTTAAAACAAAGTCGCAATATCCCTATGTATGCATAAAACTTTAAAACTACGCAACAGATTTAAATGCGGTTTTCTTAATAGATAGAGTGATGCCAAAGGAAGGTTTGTACGTATAATAACATTCAATACGGAGTAAAGAAATACTGTAATTTTTGAGGTTTCTGTAAATAATTACATTTTTTTCCGCTTACATTGCAAACGCAGGCTAAACCCTACGAGATTTATCAAAATGATGTACTAAGTATTTGTACACCTTGAAAAGGTCTACAGAAAAGTCCGCGATGGTATATGTCTATCTCTTATGGATAACCCACAACAGCATTTTTTGTCATTTACTTTTTACGAAAAATAATGCCTTATGTTCAAAGAAATTTTTTTTTCAATACAGCATCAATCCTTATCCAATTAAGTACTTTAAATAAATTGTTGATTTAATATAGATCAATATGGCCGTTTACAGCATGTAATTTAAGTGAACATTTTCGGAGATATTACAGATTTAAAATGCCGTGAGGACGCCGTGCTTCGCCCTATAACACTTCGACTTTAGCAGCGATGTCGCTCTTTCAAGAGATTGTTTAAAGACATTCTGTAATTAATTGTAAAAATAAAATACATAGGGAAAAAAGTAAAAATAAATACGCAAATATATTCTATATGAATTTAGATATTCAAAGATAGCAGGAAATTTGGAATAGGGAGAGGGAAATTGTTTTTCTCCAAATTTAACGCTTGCAGGCCACGGGCAGTAGTGAATAAATTAAAACTACTGGATCGATTTTAATCATTTTTTTTACACTGACTGAAATGGGATATATATTTTATACCCGTGCGAAGCAGGGGCAGGCCGCTAGTAAAATATATATCCCATGTCAGTCAGTGTAAAAGAAATCATTAAAATCGATCCAGTAGTTTTGATTTATTCATTACTGCCCGTGGCCCGCAACTCGCAAGCGTTAAAGTTATTTGGAGAAAAACAATTTCCATTCCCTATACCAAGAAGATTTCCTGCTATCTTTGGAATATCTAAATTCATATAGTACATTTTTACTTATTTACTTTTACATTTTCGCTATGTATTTTATTTTTACAATTAATTACAGAATATCTTTAAATAAACTCTTGAAAGAGCGACATAGCTGCTAAAGTCGAAGTGTTATAGGGGCGAAGCGCGGCGTCCTCACGGCATTTTAAATCTGTAATATCTCCGAAAATGTTCACTTAAATTACATGCTGTAAACGGCCATATAGATCTATATTAAATCAACAATTTATTTAAGGTACTTAATTGGATAAGGATTAGTGCTGTATTGTGTAAAAATTGCTTCAAAAATAAGGCATTATTTTTCGTAAAAAGTAAATGACAAAAAATGCTATTGTGGGTTATCCATAAGAGATAGACATTTACCATCGCGGACTTTCTGTAGACCTTTTCAAGGTGTACAAATACTTAGTACATCATTTTGATAAATCTCGTAGGGTTTAGCCTGCGTTTGCAATGTAAGCGGAAAAAAATGTAATTATATACAGAAACCTCAAAAATATATACAGTATTTCTCTACTCCGTATTGAATGTTATTATACGTACAAACCTTCCTCTGGAATCACTCTATCTATTAAAAAAAACCGCATCAAAATCTGTTGCGTAGTTTTAAAGTTTTATGCATACATTGGGATATATGGACAAAGAATCCGACTTTGTTTTATAATATGTAGTGAAGTCAACTTAAGATAGCCTGTTCCGGAAAAAATAATAAAAATTATCCTATACATATTTATTATATTAAACTTTTTATTTTATTTAATCTTAAGAAAATATTTTAAAGTTTATGTATATATAAACTAATTTTTACTGACTCATAGGTATACTCCATCAATGACGAATTATTACTAGGGCTTGAATTGATGCGCGCCATGCGCGCGCAGTTAATAATCCATTCCATGTTTCTAAACATGGCAGGTCGCAGTCGTTTTGACGATGGTAATCTAAGGTATTTATTACCGAAATATGTCTTTATTTCTTGAATTTTACCATTAAATTACTCAATTAAATTTGGTTTCCTGTAAAATAGTATTCGACGCGTACTTCAGCGGTATTTTTTTGTAAAATAAGTTTCTTTGACAGTGCGATAACATTGACTGAAAGTGGTATTTTATTGAATCTCGCGGTAGTAAATCAAATCAATAATCAATATTGGGCGCCCTGTGATATAAATAAACAGTTCTAAGACTCAAGAAGTGTGTGAAATGTGTCTTTGTAGGTTATAATAAAGTTCGTAACTGTGCAGGGACTATGGAGGCGGCAGGAGAGCAGGCGGCCGTCCTCTCCCGACTGAGCCACCTTACAAGGCCTATGTCGGTAATTTACCCTCAGGCATTATCCAGGGAGATATTAACAGAATCTTTCCAGTAAGTGTGACAATAATTCAAGTGTGTTAAATATTGTCAAAATAAAAGCGGTACTTTAGAAGAAAAAAATGAAAATTAAATTGTACTACATGAATTTGTTTTGTGAACTATTATTGTTGTAATGTATAAAAATTAATTGTGTCGATTTTTGATTGCATTTTTAAGAAGATAGGCCTTCACTGTTAAAACTGATAGTTGCTTCTGTAAAAGTATTATGACTCTTTTATACTGTAATAATTTATTTTATTTTAATTTCCTTAAGAAACTTTTACAGTTTTAGTATGGCTGTGCATTTTTTACAATTTTATTGCAAATTTTCTTAAATTATAAATATACTAATTAGGTATTTAATGTCAGTTAAACTTTTTATTATATATAATTTAATTAATCTAATAAAATACATACATATGTACAGAGAATGATATTTTATTAAATTATATACAGATAAAAAATATTTATATATATAGATAAAAAGATGGAGGAAGGAACATACCTCGACAGGGAAGACTAAACAGCCAGGGGGACTATTATTATTATATTGTTAAAGAATTATTATCTACTAACCATTATTCTGCTGCTATATATATTTATTATTAATTTATGACTGTGGAACATAATATTCTTCTATTGTAAGAACAAGATAGTAAATATTATATCAATTTGATAATTTTTTAGGAGAAGGTCTACGCTTTAAATCAAATAAGAAAGATTTTAATAAGAAAGTTTATGAAAATCTTCTAATCAATATCACTTGGATAATTTTTTTTATTTTTTATTGGCTAATTCCTATGTTTTGTATAACTGGGAAATTAGAACTGATTGAATCTAAGCTTTAATCCTCTCAAAAAGACTAGGAGAATTAGCAGATTGAAAGTAACATGCAAGTTAACTCATTTTTTAGTTTTCTTATGAGTAGTAAAGAGGTTTTTAACTTATTTTTTATTAGAAACATACAAGCAATATCTAAGACTTCATTTTTGTATTTAAGTATGTATTTAAAAATTATATATGTATATATTCACCAGTTTTCTGTCTACCATACACAAGTTTTAAAATTACTTACTTTGGCTAGAGGCGATGTGTGTAAGTGTGTGTGTAATATATTAAAATTTATAAAAATTATTATAAAATATAATATATACACAAACTCAAGTTTTAAAAATCCTCATTCATGTACTATGTATATTTTTCCTAGTTTGAAGAAACATGGAATTATTTATTAATCCTAATTGTTTGCCCAGTATATAAGCTTACATTGTACAAATTTAAATAAAGATTGGTTTAAAACTTTGGAAGAGATATGAAATTGTGATGAGTTGAGATAGATTTTGAATTTATGATTTTAGTATGGATTATGGGATATAAATATGTAGGTAGTTAATAAATTCCTTGGCCTTATTTTTTCAGGATTTATCTATTAAAAATGTAAGGCTGGTTATGGACAAAGAAACAGACAAATTCAAAGGCTTCTGCTATGTGGAATTCGAATACTTGGAAGATTTGGTTAAGGCAATTGCACTGAATGGTGCTCTTGAAGTAGATGGTAACTTTATCAAAATTGATGTTGCTGAAGAAAAACGAAGTGACAGGTATAATGCTCATTGAAATGTAAAATTAAATGATAAAGTTTATTCCCACATGTCACCCACCACGTTGTTATCATTTTTTATTTATTGCATTTTTTATATCTTTTATTAAAAAGTGATATAGCTTGCATCTTGTAACTGAAGTATATATGCATCTAATTAGATGTTTATCTGACCAACTAATATCCTATTTCAACCTAGAATATGTTTAAAATGTTATTGTATTAAAAATTTAGATACTATGTTTATACTTAACATGTAGTTTTTTTGTTTACTACTGTTGCTTCAGTTGTCTTAACTGCATGAATATTTGTATATACTTTTTCAACCACTGGACATTAACTGGTAGATGTAGGTTTATTTGAGGGAATTTTACATGATACCATCTTTTGATATTAGATCCTAGTTGGCTTTTTGATTGAGGTCATGAGCTGTGATAGCCAAGCGGTAAGACATGCTACCCTTTGGAGGGGTTAAAGGTTTAACCCCAGGCAGGCACCAATGACTTCTGTTAAACCTTGTGTCTAATTGATATTTGGGATTTACAAGTATCACACGTTTTTTGATGAAGGGATATATCGTGAGGAAACATGCATAGCTCTGTAGATTTCCTGGGATATGAGTAACCTACCAATCCGCATTGGAAGAGCGTGTTGGTCTTTAGCTCCAACCCTTCTCTCCAAAAACAGAGTGAGCAGGCCTTTACCCAGCAGTTGGATCTATCTATATATATCTAGACAGCAGTGGGATAATAACAGGACAGGCTATATATTTACTTCACTTTTTTTGTACTAAAGCATTTTGCGTTAAGACGACGCCATTTTAAACCTTAGGACCTCACACCGTTTATTCTCATCTGCACGATGTTGTACCAATATAATCTGGTCTAAAACGTTAGGTAAGATAATTAGATATAATAGAGAATCAAACCGGAATATTGTTCACTTTTTTATTAAAAAATCGTTGACTGTTATTATGTTTAGGGGGGGTGGATTTGATCGTGGACGCCGCGACGGGCGCGATGGCGGGCGCGACGGAGGACGCGACGGCCGAGGAGGCGGTGGTGGGTTCCGGCGGGACGGCGGGCGTGGTACGTACGAGCACTTCGACGCTGCCGAGCGCCGCGCGCCTCGGAACCAGGGTGGCGGGTTCATACATGGTAACACTGCTAACATCATCTACGAGATTCACTTGTCTTTGATTTCGCATTAATAGCGTTCACAGGTCGTATCTGCACATTCAGACGCATTGGTAATTCATTGTCCCATGATTATTTATAAATTCTTAATGCATGCCAGTTAAATAAAATGTAATGATTGTTTATTATTTAGAATCTATAAGTCAATTATATTTTTCAAATACATATTTATAAGAAATAATAATTAAATAACAAAGAAATTACTCAGTGATGTGTACAGGGGAGCGGCAAAATTTTAGAACAATAAATAATAAAAATATTTAGTAACTATTTGAAATATTTAATATTGTAATGAGTATGGAATATTTTTTATTACTGTGGCAAAATCGGGGAATCTCCTTTCTTACCCGACCGACTTTTTCCGTAACCGACATGCGAGGATTCCGCAAATTTTATTTTGAGCTTGGATTATATATGCTGTACGTAATGATTATACGTGATTCAAAGTAGGTTTCAGTGATTGATCGTAAGTTGTCCATTTCACATGTATTGTTTTTATGTTACGCCATGGTAATATCTTCATGGTGTCCTACCTAATCTTAGGTACATGTTATATTGTATCTAAGTGGTTTAAGTATATAAATTTATGTATTAATAAACGTAGGTAATTCTAAAGCTGTATATATAATATAAAATAATGATTACTTTCATACCGTAATGTTCTCTAGAATTAATATATACCTAGTATATTATATTACATGAAATTGATATTCTTATATAACAGTGCGGCAAAATTATCTTTCGTTCTGGGCAGCCGACACTCACGCTACGCCACTGAAATTACTATGCCGTTTCTGTCTTAAAAAGATATCAACTGTAACAAACCCACATTACCATTAAATTTTATTTATTGATTTTTTGAAGATACTGTACCATAATGACATTATATTAAACGTCCGACCTCCATGACATCCCCTCAACAAATGAATCAAAGATTACAGTGTACATAATGAAATAGATGGGTAACTCCCAGTCGTTTTTTGTGATCCGTAATAGCGCCATCTAGAGATCAATTTCTGTACTAAAAAGGTCAAAAGGGTCATATATATCAGCAGCAACTAACTGCAGCAGCACTGAAGACGGCACGGTCCGAGTATCCACCCATCACGGTGGAGTGCTTCCCCAATTGGACGAAGCACTTCAGCGCCATTAGGGGCCAACTTGGACATGCACCCAACGCCCGCCCCATGGGGAAAGGGGTGCGTTTCCTACCAAAATCAGCGGAGGAATTTCGGGTCCTCCAAAGATACCTCATTGACGCCGCTAAGCTGGAACCCGCCATATCGTGGTTCTGCTACAGCCCGGCGTCAACCCTGCCCACTAAGGTAGCCATCAGGGGGCTACCTCAAGATACCCCGCCGGAAGAAGTCGTCGCGGCGCTGCGCACCCTCGGGTACCCGGCGAACCGAGCGAGAGCCATCCCGGCGGTCAGAGGGCGGCACGGCTGCACGTTCTTCGTGGAGTTAGAGCACCTGACACACGAAGAACTCGGTCACCTATACCGCGAGACCGAGTTGCTCTCGATGCCCGGCCTCATCATTGAAGCCTGGAAGGGGGGGCGTGGGCCACCGCAATGTCACCGCTGCCAGCAGTTCGGCCACGCATCCGCCAACTGCCACCGGCCTCCAAAATGTGTCCGCTGCGCAGGCGGGCACATCAGCCAGGATTGCGACAGGGCCCCTGAAGAGGCCCCCAAGTGCGCCAACTGTGGGAGGGCGCACGTGGCGCGAGACCGAAAGTGCCCTGTCTTTCGGAGAGAGGCGCGAAAACGCGGCATTGACATCGCGCCACCGCGTTCGAACGAGCCGGTGAAAAAGAGGGCAGGGGGGAGCGGGCAAGGTCCCCCCCCAACCACTACACCCGCCATACCCGCTATACCCGTCGCCGCCGTCAAAACAACCGCCGTACCCCCCCCACGTCCTGCACTCGCTGTACGTGCCACTTCAGCCCCCACCGCACCCCGTACCGCCCCTCCAACGCCCGTCGTTCCTACGGCTGAGACGGGCGCGCCGCCAACGACGCTACAGCCGCCGGCGAACGTCCCGACAGCCAGGGGGGAGCCGCTGGCCGGGAAAAGCAAGAAGAGGAACCGACGTAGGCGCAGGCAGCCGAGGCCCGCTAACGTCGAGCCCGCCGCCGCGTCCACACCGCATCCCCGGCCGCCATCAGAAACAGCAATGGCGCCTCAACCACCAATTGCCGAGGCGCCGAGAAGCCGCGGCCACCAAGTAGCTATGCGAGAGGCGGAGCCACAAGCGCCGCAATACCCATCGTACACCCCGCCACCCCCCACACAGGACTCGGGCATAAACAACATTGTCCGGGTCCTGATTGAGGCGCTTATGGCGGCGCTTACGACCTATCTGGCCACCAGGGACGTCGTCGGCGCTATCACGGCGGCTATCACCCAATTCGGACGGTCTTATCAATGACCCTCCGAATTTTGTACTGGAATCCGGGCGGCATAAGAGGTCATGTCCGTGAGCTAAGTCTACTCGCCCAGTCGCAGGACGTCCATGTTATCCTCCTGGGCGAAACCAAACTTACGGACAGCGTCGAGCTCCGCGTGCCCAACTACTTCGTGTATCGTCGCGACGAAGTCTCTCCCCGGGGCCACCCGTACAGAGGTACGGCCGCTCTGGTGCGGAGGGACATCATACACGAGGAGTTGGAGCACACCCCATTCACCAGCACTCGCACACAGGGAGTGCGAGTCAGCGTGGGGAATGAAGAGCTCCGCATTTATGCCGCCTACAAACCACCCGGACTGACCTTTTGCAACACTGATGTCGGGACCATCTTCGCACAGCAGGGACCCGCAGTGATCGTGGGCGATCTCAACGCGAAACATCACGCGTGGGGATCGCGAATCAACACTGCGGTCGGGAGGCACCTGCACGAAGATAGCGTGAGGAGCGGGTACGGTGTGGTGGGGCCGGGAGCGCCGACCCACATACCCACTGACCCCCGCGCCCAGCCGGACGTCCTCGACATAGTGTTGCACCACGGACTCGACCACCCATTTGATGTTGAGGTCCTCTACGATCTCGACACTCAACACCTACCGGTTCTGGTCACCCTTGCCACCCAGGGAGGCTTCCTAGTGCCCCGCCCGCCGCGGACGCGGACGAACTGGGAGCGCTACACCGCCGAGCTTGCCGGGCTTGAGCTAGCAGGCCCGATTACCACCCCTTCGGAAGTCGACGATGCTGCTGCGCTCGTCACGGAGGCTATCATTGTCGCCAAAGCAGCAGCCACCTCCACCACGTCGACTCCATCGGACACCAACCGAAGGAAGGACCTGCCGAGCTCGCTCCGCTGCATGCTCAGACTGAAGCGCACCCTGCGCCGCCTATGGGCCCGGACTCGTTGCCCCAGGGTGAAGGCCGACCTGAACCGGCTTGCAGAGAAGATCGCGCGTGCCATAGTCGCTCTCGACGAGGCGCGGTGGGAGTATACCGTCGATCGAGCGACGGAACATGACACAGCGCTGTACTCTCTCTGCAAGCAACTTACCGGACGTGACATCCCCGTTTACCCCTTGCTCGATGCATCGGGTAAACGCACCTATGCCGCCAAAGATCGTGCTGAGATCCTGGCGGCTCACCTGGAGAAGACCTTCACGCCCAACGCCCCCAACACCTCCTACCTCCACGTCATCCGTCATCACGCGGCTGTCCAGGACAAACTGGAGAGGTTCCTGTCGGCCCCTATACCGCCGCTCCGGGGAGAGGACTTCATCTCCCTGTCAGAGCTGCAGTCGGTCGCTGCTCGCCTTGATAAGCGAAAAGCGCCAGGACCCGACGGAATCACCAACGCCGCGCTGATGCTTCTGCCCCGAACGGGTCTCGTAGCGCTCACGAGACTGTTCAACGGAGTACTCCGCACCGGTCACTTCCCAGAGGCGTGGAAGACCGGGAAGATCATCGTTCTTCCCAAGCCGGGGAAGGACCGCCGCCTGCCTGGAAGCTACCGGCCGATCACCCTGCTCTCGCACATAGCCAAGCTGTTCGAGCGTCTGCTGCTGCGTCGAGTCACGCCCCATCTGCCCCTGCGCGAGGAGCAGTATGGATTCCGCAGCGGCCACTCTACGACGCTCCAGCTGGCGAGGGTCATTAACCAGCTGACCAGTGAGCTGAACAACGGGTGTTACACCGTCGGGGTCTTCCTCGATATCGAGAAGGCCTTCGATCGTGTGTGGCACGCCGGGCTCCTGGCCAAGATTCTGGACACCACCATGCCGCCTGCTTATGTGCGAGTGCTGGCGTCATTCCTCAGCGGCCGTAGCTTTTACGTGGCAGTGGATGGTGCCGAATCCCAACCACGCACTATCCAAGCCGGAGTACCCCAGGGCAGCTGTATATCGCCGCGCTTATACGCGGCGTATACGGATGACATCTCCACCCTGCGCCACCATCTGCGGGAAGGGGAGGAGGACGTGCTGTTGTCGCTATTTGCTGACGACAGCGCGTATTTCGCGTCGTCCTACCACCAGATCGTCGCCACAAACCGCATGCAGCGTCTGCTGGACTTGTTGCCGGAATGGCTGGACAAGTGGAGGATGGCCGTCAATGTCGGGAAGACGGCCGCTCTGCTCACTAGCCGCTCCAAGCCGCTACGCCAACTCACTCTGCGAGGCCAGGACGTAGAGTGGAAGACCACAGTGAGGTTTTTGGGGTGTGAGTTGGACCGCAGCCTGCGCATGGTCCCCATGGTTAACCGTGCCGTGGGCCAAGCTGCTGCTGCCAGGTCCCAGCTCCACACGCTGTTCACATCCCATTTACCTGTCAACACCAAACTGCGAGTCTACGGTGCCTACGTCCGCTCGCGCTTGACGTACGCGGCACCCGCCTGGTACGCGCTATGTTCGGCGTACCAGAGGCGAAGGCTTCAAGTCCAGCAGAACCGCTGCCTGCGACTGATCGTAGGAGCCCCGAGGTATGTGCGGAACGACGTCGTGCACAGAGATACCAAGATGCCGACCGTGGAGGAGTTCGTTCGTCGCCTTGCGCGCCGACTGTTTGCGCGAGCGGACAATAGCGCGCACGTTCACCTCCACGGCATCGCGCCACTCCACGCACGACCACCCGAGGGACGTTCCCTGCCTCGCGAGCTTCTGCGATCGCCGTCACCGCGGCCCGACGCGGACGACGATGGTGACGATGAGGATGACGCGACGGGCGAAAGGGCGATACCATCGGATTTGACACCACTACCGGATTTGACACCATCACCTTCTTTGACACCACTACCGACGTTGATACCACCACCGGACATGACACCACCCGAAAACGACATCGCGGTCTGGGAGCTAACATTCCCAGACCCCCCCGAACCAGAGATCCTGTAGGTCACCTAGGTGACCTGGGCCTACATGCCCGAACACAGTCCAGGCTACAAAGCCTGCGAGGACCGGCCCGGGCAAAGAGGTTCGCCTCGAGGCCCGTACCCCGCCTACCCCTCAAGGGTATGCGAGAAGACCCCCCTGCTCATATATATCTATATATACTATATATCTATAATATTTTTGCAGTAGGGCGGGGTATAAATACAAAAGAAATGAAAAAAACAAAATTATTGAAAAGTTATCTATTTTGTATGAATAATACAGTCGTTTTAACAATAAATTACTTTTGATTTGAATATTACAATTACAATTACATTTTTTTATGTAGAAAAATTATTTCATTTAAATTATATAAAATATTACTTATTCTTGTTAAATTATTTAATTAAAACAACATAACATAAAAAAAATAATTACAAATATAAAATTTATAAATTTTTATTTTTTAATATGTTAACACTACACTCTTTAATTAAAAATATGTAAGCACTGTTGCATAGTTTCAAAAACTGAACTCTGGATGTCGCTGAAAACCGAATCAGGACCTTTAGTTCTAAGATAACATACCATGAAATGAATCTTTTTTCAGACGCGACCATCCAAAACAGCGTGACACATATTTGACCAATGTATAGTTACAATTTAAATAGATTATACAGTATTTTAGATTATAGAGATTACAAATTATAGAGTATAGTACATACACTAGCAGATACTTTGTGTCTTTACACGACTGACATAGACACCCAACCATTGACGACATGGCAACTAATAGTCATATCGAGTAATTTATAGAATTAGGCGTTACTTTGCGGAGATCCATAATACAAAAGTAATAATAAAATTATTTTGCTATAATCCGCGATGAAGTAAAATAGAAAATATATATAATGCTAAGTGCAGAGTGGACAATCGGTTATCATACCTGATACATGCAGGAGTCGTAAAAAACACATGCACACACCTCCACCACCGCCACCGTGATACACAAGCACTATATACGTTCACTATCACAAACTCAACAATCGTTTCGCCCCGCAACCGAAGCATCGTCAGGAGATAGACTCCACGACCAAAATCGCAAAGCGAAGCAATATCCAAATAAGTTTAGTTATATACTAATCGGTTCAACCCCACCCTTTATTTTATTTTGCCTGCAAACAAGTGTAACAAGCTTGAACTAGAAACATTTATTTGCTCGTTAATGAGGGTGCCATTGTTATGTTTAATAATCTCAAGGTTTTCCAATAGGCTCAGCTTCAGTCCTTTATTAGAACACGTGTGCAATACTTCGAAACTGTGGTCATTAGGAACTTTATGACCGCTTTCTATCAAATGTTTGGCGAAATGTGAATTTTGTGGTTTATTATTCCTGAAACCTGCCATATGTTCTTTAAAACGGGTTTCAAAATTACGACCAGTCTGACCCACATATGTATCATTGCATTCAGGACATTTTATTTTATAAACAACCTGGTGTTTAATTTTATTATTACTTTTGAGTCATATCGAGATTACGTTCAGAACGGAAATGATTTCCTTTGAAATTATTCATAATATATTTTTATATTATATATATTGTGCATTTCGCCATAATAAGTTAAGAAATAATTATTGATACATAGCGCAAAAACCATAAACTTTTTAAATTTAAACTATCGTGAGTAGTATAAACTAGTCGGGCTAACCCGATAGAATAAGACGTGAGTATAGCCGGTTCTATACAATAACCATAAACTTGTTTAGGGTCGCCTACCTGGGAGATGACGGTAGTATATAATTTTTTTTTTACTTAGTGATGCACCACAGTAACAGCCTTCAAATTAATGAGTATACAATCCTTCATGACTAGACCTAGACAGAGTTAGTTTCTGATTAAAATCAAGTGAAAAATACATAAAATGCTAAGTAATTTAGCATTAAATATCCATGTTAATTAAAAATGTGCATATTTTTATTGTTAATAGTATATGTAAATATCAAAGACAAGTTTATCTTATGCCATAATTTTCACTGCATTGTAACACTATTGCATTGCATAGTATGCCATAATTTTCATCTCATTGTATGCCATATTATCATCTCATTGTATTGTTATACAGTCTTTAGTACTAATGTTTCATCTTTACAATTCATGAACACTTTCGAATCATTTTTATATGCTTACTTTTATTAAATCATTTTCATGGCTGTTAAAAAAATGTTATGAAAAAATACATTTTATTGTACCGTAACAAACTATGGGATAACTTTTATGGGTGGAATTCATGCATATTTTCGATGGGTTGTATAGTTTATTGTTTAACACATATTTCGTACGATTTTCATTTGTGTTATCATCCTTCTTGAAGAACAGCTCTACTACACTTCAGTGCCACTTTTCCAACAAGTACCATCGTGAGTGATGGATGGATGGATAAGTTGAGGTTTTACATCGCGAC
The DNA here is from genome assembly GCA_947086495.1 of Morpho achilles. NCBI lineage: Eukaryota > Metazoa > Arthropoda > Insecta > Lepidoptera > Nymphalidae > Morpho > Morpho achilles. The sequence continues at coordinate 10,166,044 of CAMTZB010000024.1, forward strand.
TGTTCATAAAGCTTGCAAATCTCTTTGAAAAACTGATCTTGAATTGAGTTTTTGGGCATCGGTCTTTAGTCGCATTATCTTCCAGATGTCTTGCGACCACTTTTAGGCACGTAGTAAGCACAATCGTATTTCTGTTACATTGTTAGTTATAGCAGGGGAGCCCAAGCTGGGATTTCGGCATTTATTAGAGCGCGGCAGATTAACATACAACATTTTACCTAGTTAAGTGTCTCCACCAAATATGAGCACTATATATATGGATACCCGTCAAGGATAAAGGATCAGATTATTTAAAAAAATGATCAGTAGAAATTCTCAAGCGCACCAGATTAAGGAATCAGATTATCATCAGAATAATTACATGCAAAAAAGTTATATTTAGTTATACTAATAAGAGTGTCGTGAAGGAGGGTTATAACTTGTAAAAAAAAGTCAGCTTGGCATTTTCAAGTGTGGCTATTTTTTATTTGAAAGGAAATAATTGAAGGTTAACAAATATATAATTTGTCGAATTTCATAAGCCAAAATAACAAAAACTCGTCTATAAAGTTTAATGTGTGTAGTAGCTGCGCAATGCCTATATTCTTCTCTCTTTGCGTCTATTCCTCTCTCACTCTCCCCCTTTCATTCCCACTGTGGTTTAGGCTGTTGTTTTGTTGCATTTTCGTAAAAATTATAATCCACTCTAAGTGGGGTCTGCACAACATATTTTGCTGTTTTATATCCTCAATGGTGGCCACTAATAGAAGCCGATGGAAAAAATTAATCCAATCGAGATTGGAGTCTAGCCAGGACCACGATCTTCAGTAATGAAGAAGCGACTGGAGAGAGAGAGATATCCTCCTATCACTATTCAACTCTGGCGCTACTCCTTTTATATTCATGTCATATTTCATAAAATTTAACCATCTCTTTTTAGCGTTCCTCTAATCACATCCATACACTTAGCCCGTTGCAGCAGTGGGTAGTGACCCTGCCTTTAGCTCCGCGGGTCGCGGGTTCGATTTCCGCCGAGGGCTAACATTTTCTATAAATGAATTTGTTGGTCTTTGAGCCTGGGTGTATATTTGTATTTAAATATGTATTTAAAAAAATATATAAGTATATATTCACCAGTTGTCTGTCACCCATAACACAAGTGTTAAGTTACTTTGGGGACGGACGACCGACACATTCATATTTAACTCTCAAAAGTTCTAAAGTGCCATATGATTTTCATCTTTCCTCATCTTAATATTGCACTTCTCGTGTTTTCTAAGATCGTGAGGTGAAAGGAGAGTGTTGTATTTGGTAATTGGAAAAACTGTGTGAACAACAGACCGCGAACGAGGAGAGCAACGTGGGGCCGGCGGAGCTAGCGGTGAGCGGTGGAACGATCGTGGCGAGCGGTGGAGCGAGCGTGGAGGCCGCGGAACCTCAGAGGAGGCCCGCAGCGGCGAGTGGGGGCGCATGGGCCGCCCCGGGCCCGGGCCAGGGCCCGCGCCCGCGCCCGCGCCGCGCCAGCCGCCTCGACGCAACTTCGAGGACATGCCCGCTCCGAGAGCAGGTAATTTTTCCATTGGGGCTTCACCTATATGTACGTACGTATGTATATATGTAACCAACTCTGAACTCTAATTAGACCCACTTTGTTCGGGTAGATTTAATTCAAACTTTGTACATTTATCAAAAACGGTGACATTAAAAACAAATATTGTTAAAAACAACTAAAAATAAAGCGTATTGACATCACATTGAACTAATAAGTGAAAAAAGCGTATTTTAGAATATATTATATGCGAAAAATATAGCTGAAAACGCCCTACTATTTTCACAATAATATTACAATTTTTCGTTATTAATTAATTAATATTAATAATTATTTAACTTTTTTTAATAGTTTGATACAAAACAATACACATAGTTTAAAATGCATGAGTTTTTACGAAACCGACTTGTATCAGGTATGAAAACGGATTGCACAATACATTTGTCATGACATATGTATATTCTTCAATAACCGATTATAGTAAAATAATATTATGTTTACTTTACTTTACGCCGTATGGTATCCGGCTGAATAGAATAGTACCACCCTCATTTCTTACCGAGCTGTCGTAAAAGGCGATTAAGGTAAGTTGACCCACCGTGTGGTATCCGGTTTAGTAGAATAGACAACCCTCATTTCTTACAGAGGTGTCGTAAAAGGCGACTAAAGTAAGTTGACCCACCGTGTGGTATCCGGTTTAGTAGAATAGACCAACCTCATTTCTTACAGAGGTGTCGTAAAAGGCAACTAAGGTAAGTTGACCCACCGTGTGGTATCCGGTTGAGTAAAATTGACCACCTTCTTTCTTACAGAGGAGTCGTAAAATACGACTTAGGTAAGTTGAGGTCAGGCAGGCGACCGGTCGTAAAATCCGTAGCCAAATCATAGGACAACATGTTTATAACATGTGCCGACCGCACTTGGAGTGGAATAAGGGGAGGAAGATGATTATGATGATGAATATTATCTTTAATTTCGTATTATGTTCGTACGCAAAGTAACGCCTAATTCTTAAAATTGATCTAAAATATATTTAACGTTGATGATTATCTATTGCAGACACATCCGGTAGGCCGAAGCTGAAACTGGAGCCGCGTACGGTGAAAGAACCACTGAACGCCTTGGCCTCTACGAGCCAAGCCTCATCAATATTCGGCGGTGCTCGGCCGCGGGAGGAACGGCTCAAAGAGCTGGCGGGGGAATAAGCCCCGCCTGCCGACTTCGCGCCAAACCTCCCCTGTGTGTATATGTATTGATTGAATGCCACCATTCATTGCAATCTGTTTCAATCCAATTTAAATTCCATTTATAGATTCAATATTATGTCGGCTTCCTTTATGTTTTTGTAGGTAATATATATATACTGATATTATTGTTAGTAAGAGTTTATAAGCGTCCTTCGCTCGTAATAAAAAAATAACGACAATTAAATGCCGATAGTATTTCAAAATTTCTGAATGTTTGTGTTATTTTGTAAATATAACAATTTATAAAACAATATCAAACTAGCTAATGCTATTCCATACTTATTGTGCACAATAAACAGTAAAACCATTTTTATTTAAATTTATAAATAAATATATTGTATTCGAAATCTATGTAAAATATATTTAACAATATTTTTATAATAATCTTTCTTTTGAATGATGTAAATATAGTGGTTCTAAACCTTATCTACATTGCAAATTAACTTTCAAAAAGGTATATTTCAAAATGTCTGTACGTATTTGAAAAAGATTACATGTCTGACCATCTCATCTTTTCTAATATATGTTACGACATACAAGTAATGATTTAATGAAATTTAAAATTGAGTCTAAAAAATGGATACAGCAAAGTTAATTAAGTTTCAATACAATAAATAATACAATGTTTTTTATTATTATAAACTGGCAATAATGATCACAAATGTAAAATAGAATATGAAACACAATGTTAATGACAATGAATTTCTGAATGAAACAAAAAATGGAATTAATTAATGAATGTAAAGCAATTCATTCTAAGGGTATCTAAACTTCTAGGGGAATATAGGGTAAATATGTATTGGCTAATAAATTTTTTTGATTGTTAGGTCCATAGGGTCCTGTGACCCAATAAAACCCAGTTTCTATGAATTATTAAAAAATTAATATTGTTGATTTTGAATTGTATGTCTAGGTTCTTATTATAATTTTATGCAACACTTTTAAATTGAAAATTCATATCTCAAATGTAATCCTAACAATTATTAATTAGCAATTTGCGGTGGCAAAATTAAGGAGTTACAAGCTATAGTAAGCTAATGTATACAAAATAAGTAAATATTATTGTTTACTTAAATTATTAATGGATTGAAAATCTATACATTTTTTTATTTTATATGTAACACGTCGTCGTCATGAATCTTTAGATGCTGTTCTGGCGTTAAACAAGGAATTACTTAAAATGATTTCTATAAATTGGATTGAAACAGATATTTTTCTTTGTTTACTCAAAAAGAAGTGCTGAAAACATTGTACATGAACCAAATGGATTTTTGTTAGGTTGTGAGGTTAAAAATCATTTATATTATATATGTATTTTGTTAGCTTTATTGTGTATTGCTTGTATTTAGCTCTCGACTTTACTTATTTCGGAGCGAAGAGAGCACCCATAATCAGTTATAAGCTGTATTTAAATTGCTAGTTTTCTTCATATTCAGAAATTTTCTAGGCCTGAGTGTATAATAACGTGCATAATATATCTTGAAACCCAACTTTGTAATGTGTTTCTGTTGTTTGCATTTTTTATTCACATAACTTGAGCACATTATTTTTTTTAAGTACTTGGAACATTAATTTAACACTATAATAAACATTGTTTTTTCTTTAAATTATAAATGTTGGTCAAGAAAATTAATCATTGACCACAAGTAAGGAGCATTATTTAAGAGTTGATTATAAATGTTATTAGTATGTCACTAATAAAATAAACTTCCAGGTAAATAATTTCTACTTTATTAGATATTGTGTAATGTCATAAGATGTGGCAGATAAAAAAAAAATTGCAAAATTGTAACTGGATATAGAAAAATCAATAAAAAGTGAATTCTTTGTAACCAAGGATTTATCTTAACTTCCTAAAAGTGAGTCCAACCAAAACCTGTCCTTTCAGTCCTAAATAATTAATTGAATAAGAAAATTTGAAAAGTCCCAGAATACAAATGTAATAAATGTATAACATAGTATACTTTTTTAATTTCTTAAAAATGCAGGATTGTAAAATGCATGCATTACAAAAACACAAAACACTACCATCACACAACAATAGTACAGCATAAATTCACCATCACAATTGCTTCGCATGGCCATTTACTAATTTGATTTACTCTTATATTATTATATAACAAGTAAGTAAGTCCCGAGCAAATGAAAAATCATGCAATTTTATTAAAATATATAGGACAAATGCAAAAGTTTTGAATGACATCTATCTTATTTATTATCATAAAAAAACAAAAAAATTGTTCAAGACAACATAAAAGTCTATCAATAATACTCATTCTATATCTACTCTTCTTTATTTACCTCCAATGCTATAAAGCTACATTCATTTGTTAAACATAAGTTACAATTGAATTGTTTATATTTTACACAGAACATGACCAGGGTTTATTACTGCCCATACTTGATTGTAAAGTCTGGCTATTTCTCAGAAAAAGCAGTGGTCTTCTTATTTAACTGATGTGTGTAGGTAGCTGAATAAAAACATTTCCAAGAGATTCCATACAACATTACCTTCTTCTGCTATTATAACAAACAACAATATATCTTTCTTATACTTATTCAATAATAAAAAGCAATTTTCCTAAAATTCAAGTCATTTACTCTCTTTCAACAATTCAATGACACATAATGACAGCCACAATGTTTTTTTCATATTAATGACAAACTCTATGAAGGAGGTTGTGTTAGAAACATGTTGTAACCCTATGTTTTAGTGATTCACTGTAACCTTTTTGTGGCTGTTTGTGGACAATTAACAAGTAAGACTACAATGTTTTTTTTTATTGGTTTGTTGTTAACACTTATGGAGTTACATATTAACACCAATTGATTCTTCATAGTGATGTTTACTTAGAATCAATTAGTATCAATATGCTCAATACAATAATAATCAATTCAATATAAAATAAATATAATAAGGTAGTAAATAGCAAAAAAGAATATGATTTTTATTCATATATCTAAATCATCATCAGGATCCTCATCGTCCCAATCATCAACAGCATCAGGCTCATAGTATACTTTGCCTTGTCCTTCATTGATTTTACTCATGTATGGTAATTTCAATTTATTTCTTTCTAATTGTTGTATTTGGTCTGTCTCTATTTTAAATGTTGATAAACTACTTGGAACAACCACTTCTGGCTCATCCACCATTTTGTTTACCACTGGTGTTAATTCTAAAGTAGAATTCAACTCATTGTATAAAATTGTTTCTTCAGTTTTAAAAAATTTACCACCTTTTTTTATTTGCACATTAACTTTATTTAAACGTGACTTATCAAAAGACACAATAGCGTGAGCTATACAATTTAAATGAACCTCTAGTTTAGGGCTAAAAATACAATCTCTATGAAGGATTATGACGAGTTTACTCATTGTTGGGTTTGATAAAATGTTATTTATGTACTTTAGACAATTGTGCCAGCCAACATCTAATACCATTTGATTTATAGAATCTATGACATAAGCACATTTGCCAGTATATATATTCATCCATTCTTTTAGTTGGAAATCTTTGAAGCACTGACTGAATTTTCCTTTCAAAATATTTTTCCAGACAGTAACAGGTTGTTCATAGCACAATATATTTATTGTTTCTTCATCTTTTGGCATTTCTAACAATGCCGAAAGTAATGGCACTATATTTTTATTATAGTCGTCTTCTATTAATATACAGGAAGTGTTCTTTAACCTAAATAAAGTCATAATTAAATTAATATTAAAAAATAGTTAAACAAAAAATAACCTAATCCCTTTTACTGTTTTCAACTACTTAATGTACTTAAGTACCATAGATTACTAACCATAGATTACTAACTATAAAATAGATGGTTGTGATTCATACATTGGCGCGAGCCTATTTTCGGTGGTATGGGGGGTGCAGAGCATAGATTACTAACTATAAAATAGATGGTTGAGATTCATACATTGGCGCGAGCCTATTTTCGGTGGTATGGGGGGGGTGCAAAGTAGCACTATAGCTACTAACATTCTCATTCGTAAAAAACTATCTGCCTCTCACCCGTTTCATTCGTAAAAACGGATTTAGTCTCAGCTCTGACTCTTTCTCACATATGGAGTAGTAATATATATAACGTATGACGTAAAATCGTAGTAAAATTAGTGATGTCAAAAGATGATTATCGATTCGCACACCGCTCTTACCGATTTTTTAATATTAATAAAACAAAATATTTAAGGAACTTCTTTATTCAGACTTTTACTGCAATAAAAAAATATATATACAACAACCGTTTTGCATTTCTAAGTGCATACTTCTTAAAAAAAACGTTTTTCTTAAACACGCTAAAAGTACAACTTCAAAAATTATTACTATTTTTAAATAGGAAACAGGAACAGCAAGCTGATTAAAAATTATCCAAACAGAGCTTTCACAGGCCTCAAACTATCTTGAAATTGTAGAAATTGTAATTTAAATTATTATATATTATTATTAAACAAAATTAATTTTAAATATTCACTCGAAAACAAATGTACAAGATTAGTATTTGAAACAATAGATGCTTTCGTTTTTACCGTTTAAGTATTTAGGAAAAAACATTATACTTAAAAGGAGTGTACTTGATGGTAAATTATAAATATTTCTTTTATATTTAAGTCTTTTTTAGATATATTAGTAGTAGTTTTATAGAATATTAGTGGTTTTTATCTCTAAGTATAATATTTTCCATCATATCAGTTTACACTTCGGATTTATACACATAAAGTAAGAATTAAATTTTGAAATTTTGCCATATTTAATGTGCCATTTGATATCAAGCTTTTCGATGAAAGAAAATATCATGAGGAACTATACTCCATGGGTTAAATATTTAACTAAATTTAAACATGTCAAAACAGGTACTTTATAATAGGCATTATCTGCCTAGTATAAAGTATCTTTTTTATTACAACACATGATACTAATATTAAATGTTATTTATATTTCTTTCAAAGAATTTAAAATTATTGATAGTATTCGCACCACTTAATAAGGTTAAATATGGTATGATTGCCATCAATAATTTTACAAACTTTGAAACAAATAAATAAGAATATTATGTAATATCCTCTTTTAAGAACCCAAACATAAAGGTTTTATAAAAAAATTTTAAAGAAAACGATGGACAATATTAAAGACACTAAAATACTACACATTTAAGTATCACAGAGTGAAGAAACTCATAGAATATTGATATTATGTTACGTCGGCTAATCTAATGCAATTACTATTTTAGGTAGTTCACTTGGCTAATTTGTATCTGCTGAAATTCATTAAATTATATATTGCTGTTTTGCTATACTAAATATATAAATATTTAATTTCAGAAAATAACAATCAATTTAAGAAAATTACTTTTATAAATATTGGAGATATTCTTTGGACCACTGCAGTTGAATTCCAATTTCTTCATTTGTTAATAATATTATTGTAATGACATTTTTGTCACTCCTGAATCACATGGTTTTGTTTGTTTACATCTTCTTACGTTTTTATACTTATGGAGTATGTATAGTAAAATACTAATATTAGTTAGTTACTTTTGGCTCATGTATCATAGATCTATAACTTTACTTGCGATATAATTTTCCATTTCCATTATCGTTTTTCAAGTATCTGTAGTACTGTGAATTCTCCTTAACATTAATACACCATTGTCTAACTCGCATTATGATAACGAATGTGCAAAAAAACTTTTAACAAATCATATTTATGATTAACGCAAGTTAACCAAGAATTATAGTTTTTTAAGTTATATAAATTTTTGACTAATTAACACTTTACATGCCATATAATGCCATTCCAAAGATATAAGTTTTTGTGATGGATAATATAATTTTAACTAGATCAAATCTTTCAGTTTTATTAGACAACAGCGTAATTATAAAAATTTCACAATTTAAGTAATCCTGTTTTGAAAATATATTACTCCCAGGATTGCTCAGGTTTTTAGTTTTGCTAAACAAATAAAAACACGTGTTTTGAATAGGAATAAATGGTGTTAATGTTAAAATACACAATTTTTAGCAGCAATACAGGCAGAACTCATAATGCATTATAAGCCCGTCGTTTAAGCAAACTAGCAATGAAACTAGCAACTAAGCAATTGTTATTCATTTTCCTTAGTAATGAAAATTTTAAACCCATTCATCTCAAAATATGAGTTTTGAGTTGTACCGCTATTGCTGCACATGACCGATATATCAATATACTGAACCGGTAATATGATATGGCTTGGGTCTGGAAAATATTTCTGATGGAATACAAGGTACTATAACTATCAAACAATAATATTAACCAATAATGTTTTAAAAAATGAAACCAAATTATGATCCGTTCTAGTGTGCTAGAGCCCCCTTATCCACGGATTTGAGAAAAAATCCATTGGGTCCTAGTTAAGAAGATTGAAACTTCATAATGTTTGTCAATTATACTAATATGAATACTATTTTGAAGACACAACCTTCTCTTGAGTCTCTAGCATTGAAGCGGACTTTTACAGCCTTATTCCAAAATTCCGAATGGTTGAGGCGGCAAAATAAATTGTTAGTGAATAAAAGCATTCGCGCTGTGAAAATGTTATTACTAATGTCAATAAATGAGGCTAAATAATTATGATTCGACTGAAGCTCTTCATATAAGTTCATCTGCATCATCAGGCTCGTGGACACTTCCCGGCGGAAGAGTTCGCAGCATATTTAACCTGTAATAAATAAGTAATTCTTAAATAATGTATAGATAGAACATTAGTTTGCAAAGGTAGTCTTACAGACAATCTTGGCATTGATATCCCCCGAGTAGAATAGACCACCCTCATTTCTTACCTTGGTGTCGCGAAAACCGATTAAGGTAAGTTGACGTCGGGCAGGCGGCCGGTCGTAAGATACCAAATCATGTGATAACATGTTTAAAACATGTTGTGCCTACCCCATTTAGAGTGGGATAAGGGTAGGAGAATGATGCATTGACAAATAACAGAGATTTTAAATTAAAAAAAAATATTTTTAGCTTCTACTGGTCTTAAATAGTGTCTGGAAAATATTTTTTACGTGTCTATAACTTTATCTACAGTTATATTTTAAGTATAGAATAGATATTATGCTTTCCAAATACTGAATGGTATGAGACAATTAAGAAGCATATGTAACAAAGTTCCAATGATCATCACTAATATGTCTTTTAAGCTATTCTTATATCACACACTTTTTTGCATCACTATAATAGAGGAAAAATTGTACCAATCATTTTTTGTTATATCTCAAACGGATTAGGCAGTTAGCCCATTAGACATATAAGCTTCAGTTTTAATTGAAAGTGAAATGGACAGACTGACATACTTTACATCAAATATTTACTTGCCTTCATCTAGTCAAATCAATTGACCTAATCATGTGCTTCATCCCATAAAGCATCAACAGCATATAGCCCTTAGACGTCATCCCAATGAGTACTCTCATTGGCAATGACCAGGTTCATCTGAAAATTATTGCAAAAACATTTTAATAAATATGGAACAAGCTGTGATAGCTCAGCGGTGAGGCCGTGCGACTCTGTAAAGACGATCATGGGCTTATACCCCGCGCATGCACATGTCTAATTGACAATTGCAATATATGACACTCTTTTCGGTGAAGGAAAATATGGTAAGGAAATCCGCATACTTCTAGCGAATTCTAGGGATATGCGTAACCTACCAATCCGCATTGGAGCAACGCGATGGTAGGTCTTTGCTACAATACTTCTCTCCAAAAAACGGATAGAGGAAGCTTATGGTTCCCACTGCTGGGGTGGATAACAGGCTGTTACTTTAAACATACACATGCCAATTTTTGTGTTTACAAACAAAAATGATTTATATTTGAAACATTTTAACTCACTTGAAGAATATCAGCCATTGTATCAGATATTAATGAATTCATTGCAACAGCAGTAGCAGTGCCTTGACCAGACACGGTTACTCAGACAAAAAATCCAGTTGAAATGTGCATAACTAAATGGGATAGTATGTTAAAGTATCTTGAACAAATAACTTTCTGTTAAATAAAGTATGTCTATAATCCATATTGTCTGTCGCAGAAAGAATAAAAACTATTCAGAAATAACCACTTAAAACATAGAATATAACTGATATTGGGTATGACATATGATATACAACACTTCAATAAAGCATACACAATATATGCAAGCGTTTTACCTGAAAATAAAACGTATATTAAAATACTTACCTGATCCGAAGTCTAATATAATATTGAGATAGACCATTGCTTTCACTTCCTTTTTCTGTCTCTTTTCCTCCTTACTAGTGAATACTATCCGTCCTTGTCTACTGCCACCACCAGGTAGGGGGGATGTTTCGAGGTGGGCCTCGAAACTTTATTCGTCATTGCACTTGTTGTTTTGGTACACCAGGCAGGATTTTAAAATATTAGACTTCGGATCAGGTAAGTATTTTAATATAAGTTTTATTTTCAGGTAAAACGCTTGCATTAAAATACTGTACCGTGATCCGAAGTCTAATATAATGTTGAGAGATTTTTGCTATCGCCTGGTGGTGGTTAAAACGTCAATGTGATCAAGTAAATAATAATTTCTACATTTGTTAGATAACAAAGACGGACGAGTATGCTGACAATAAAATAAAAGAATATCATTTAAATGATTGTAATTAGACAATGATTCATAAATAGGTATAATGTATGCAATGTTATCACTTAAAAATCTGAAAGATTTGCTTTTTATTTTGCATATTCGATTGTAATATTTGTTTGCAGTAGAATTTTCGGAAGGTGTTTTCTAATCTCCAGTTCCCTCTGGATAGTATGTCATCAATAGACATATTTTCGATCCAACTTTTAGAGGCGACCGCAGCTCTAGAACTGCCAGCAGTAGCCTCTATTCCAGCATCTTTTAATAAATTTTTAACCCAGCCTGAAATTACACATTTAGAAGCTGGCTTCGGTACTCCACAAGTTATTACAAAAAGCTTTGAACAATTGGCAGATTGTCTCCTGTCTTGTCCAGTAATTATTAATTTATTTATCCAGAAAACAGGGTCCAATTTTATATAAGAATTAACATTAAGCCTCCAACCAGACTGACGATAATCAGCGGAGTCAGTCTTTGATCCATACATAGGCCATAAGACTATATAATCATCATGAATTATACAACTTTCCTAGTCAACATTTAGAAGAGTAAAATCATGTACTCTCCTTCCAGAATACAATAGCAATATCGCAGCTGTATGTCTCGATACTTGATACAAGTTTTCAGTCTTAGGGTCTGTTCGTGACATAAATTCTATTACGTCATCAATATCCCATATTATAGATTTAGGTAAGGTTGGTTTTGATACAGCTATCGCTTTAAGAATTCGCTTAACAAAAGGGTGGCCGCTTAATCGTTCAGAACATTCTGGATCACATAGTGTGGCCACTACCGACTTGTGAACCAGAATTGTATTGTACGAAAGCTTTTCTACAAAAAATAGGTCTGACAGAAAACTTTTTGCTGCGGCGTCCAATCTCTTAACTGCTCATTCCAGCCCCAAGTTTCCATACTTCCGGTTCCATTTCCTTCACATTCTGAGGAGGCTGCCCTGTCAAAACGTCCACCAGTACCTGGTGGAGATCTCAAATTATCCAGGGTGCTGATGTGTCCTGTAAATCTGGACGCCAAAACACCTTCTCCCACCTTGACACCACTATCAGATACGTGCCTATGCATTGATTCAGGTGCTGGAGAACTTTCAAAGGTGGGGGTGGGAAGACCCACGCCAGTGCATGGTTCCACATTATTGACAGTGCGTCGTAAAACTCTGCATAGTAGTCCAGAGTGCAGCATCTTGTTACTACACGTATCATTCTTGTTGAGAATAGATCTATAATCGGAGTCCCCCATTTGGAAAATATGGGATTAGTCGCTCGAGGCAGGAGGTGCCATTCTGGTATAGACCGATGACGTGACAGATAATCTGCCTCGGCGTTGTATATTCCTGGAAGGTGATATACTAGTAGATCTATCTGATAGAAATCCAGAAGCTGAAGGATCTTGTATGTCAAAGCCAGCAAATTCAGAGGCTTCGTTCCTCCCTCGTTGCGTAAGTACGCTACTACAGTTTTGTACTCGCATAGCAAATGTACTGTAGTTGACTGGAGGTTCGGACCTTGATCTTTTAAAACTTTTAAGACCACCAATAGCACCTTAATATTAGAGTGCAAGCTCTTCTCTGATAGGGACCAATTCCCCGACAGTATAAGTTGGCTTGTAGTTGCGATTAGATAGATCGTAGTCTTGATACACGAGAAGTCAGATTCCTTTCTGTCGGAGTATTTCTGCTATCCAATTGCTTACAATAGCAAAGGTCCTGGGAGCAGAGCTCAATCCGAGGGGGCGACACCTCATTTCCAATAATTCTTGACGATACATCAATCGCAGGAAGCGTCTGTGAGATGTGCTTATTTGAAGATGAAAGTATGCTTGTGAGAGGTCTATTTGGACAAGCCAATCGTTTAGTTGCAAAAATTTTGAGACTTTGTGTACGTTGATGAGTCTGAACGGAGTTGTGACCACACATTGGTTTAAAGCTCTGAGGTCGAATATGGGTCCCATAGACCCGTGCGATTTGGGAACCGGAAACATACGAGAAATTTCGAGAGTGGCTTGCCGTATGTTGTATCGATTGGGAAGATGTAGTGGCGGCCGCTTTGAAAATGGGATATGATATCTGGAAATCAATTTTATTATATAATCGGGTGCTCCCATTTTCTCCCATCTTTTCCGATAATGTTTTAGCTGGCCGGCACGAAAGAGACTCGGTGAGTCAATACTTTCGATTATTTCTCCTATCCCGGCGGGATGAGGGAGAGGTATGTCTTCCACGTGAACCTCGGCCTGCTGTTGCTTGGTCGATATTCCTACGACTATTGGCAGTATCGGATCTGCCCCGAAATGTTTTATTAGAATTAAACACCGCACGGGGTCTATTATTGGCATACTGAATATTGTTAGATCTATATCCTGGTTGATTATGATATGACCCAGAAGTTGCAGCAGTAGGAACGTTAGAAGTTGGACCGGTTTGCGTAGCAGATTCGCGGTCTTTAATAAGAGGCCAGAATACTTTATGATGTTCTCCCATCTTCTCTAAGGCAGAAGAGAATTTTTCAGCATCAAATAAGTTGCTGCAAGAGGGCGGTATTTTCCTTTACATTCTTTTATGTAAGAGATCTTTAACCGATGCCAGGATCGCTTCTCGTCTGTGTTGAATCATTTCGGCTCTATGGCCGCAGACTAATTGAAGGGCATCGTTAGATATATTTGAAAAGTCACCATTTACAAAAATATCTTCAATCTTTTCATGAATTGAATTAAAATTAAGGTCACGTGAATCTTTCGCCCAGGATAAAAATCCACGAAGTTCTTTTTCAAGGTGATCTTTTTGTTTGATCAGAGCATAGCAAATAGCAGCAAAGGCTTTATCGGCATTGAAAGATGTACGTGAAGTCTCATATTGTTTTATTTCGTCGTTAGCTTCAAGTTCTGTAAAACCTTACATTTTGCCACTCCACGTCACCTAATCTTTGAATCCTTTTTAAAATTTCCAAATATGATGTAGGACTTGTTAGTATATAATTGGGTCTTTTAATTTTGTTCGAAACGATAACGTAAATGACTCGCCTAGTTCTACTTCTGACTGACAGCCACTATGCAAATTCTCACTGATAGAACCATTAATATATTCAGTGTCACATATCCTTGACTTAATGTTGTTTACCTCCGCAATGAGCATATCTAATTTACTATTTTCACGGGGATGTCTACGAGAGCGTTTGCGTCGATGACGGCGAGAACGCTTGGTACATGAATCATCACTGCTGCTTGAATCACTTTCTGATGAGGACGATCGTGATAAAGGCTTATTAGATTGTCTTTTCCTTTTACTATTTCCGCCTTCAGTATTATTTGGTAGGTTCTGGTCTCTCAAATCGTTTTGAAGATTCACTTCACTCATATTTTACCAATTGTTTCAGCTAATTTAGATCTAAAGTAAATATTATCCGTTACCGCACAAAAATAAAATTCACTACTTAACACTGGAAAAAGAAACACGGACGCATAGCGTCTTAGCTTTAACAATCAACACGTTTTAGAACACTGTGTTGACTATTATAGTAATAGTATACGTATAAAATAAATTTGCTAGCACTTACCAGTGGAGCGTCCGAACGAAGTGAAAACAACAACGTTAATGACGAATAAAGTTTCGAGGCCCACCTCGAAACATCCCCCCTACCTGGTGGTGGCAGTAGACAAGGACGGATAGTATTCACTACTAAGGAGGAAAAGAGACAGAAAAAGGAAGTGAAAGCAATGGTCTATCTCAACATTATATTAGACTTCGGATCACGGTACAGTATTTTAATATTACTATAGAAGGAAAAGTTTTATTTTTATTATTTTAGTTTTATTTTTACTTATATTTTAAAATTAAAAAATAAAACTTCCCAATATTATTACAGTTCAATAAAAACACAATTGTCGTGCTTTTTTTAATTAACTGTGAATGGAACGCATCCGCAGCACTGCATAGGGAATGTTTGACCGAAACTTATTCATGTATTTACGGGGCTCAGTTAGTTAGTAACTCTAACTCCGTGTCATTATCCAGCGAAAAGTAATAAAAAATAATCATGGAAAAATAAATAATGATTGAAAATAGATGTGTACAATTTTTTTTCCTGAATTTCCTAAAAGTACTATATTTTTTTTATTTAAAAAGAAAAATACTATTTTTGTTCAAAAAAAAGGTGGCAACCCTAATCGCGCCCTTTTTGATTAAATAGGGGCCACACTGTGCCGTTATTGGAGTGGTGGTGGGGTCTTCCTATTGATAAAACGTTTCAGTGACATTCAGTCCTTGTTCGTCATTCAAGAGAAGTGCATCTCGGAACGGGAATTGTGGTATTCCTATTATATCGTGTTATTGTATATAGTGTGCGTTAACAAGAAGTTTATGGAATTGTCTAATTTTAATTAAAATTCATTTGTTGGTTTGTATATTTTTGCGTAAGTAAAAAGTGATTACAGTTATATATTACGTATAACGAACGTTTCTGGTGAGTCAGTACTTTTCAATTTTCTTTGTATTAAATAGTGCAAAAGTATAGTTTATTAGTTATTAAGTTTTGGATAACTACTCACAATTTATCCGAGAATGTTTGTTGAAATTCAAACATTTGAGTTGTTGAGTTTGTGATAGTGAATATATATAGTGCTTGTGTATGGTGGAGGTTTGTGCATGTGTTTTTTTCGAATCCTGCATGTATCAGGTATGATAACCGATTGTCCACTCTACATTAAGCATTATATATATTTTCTATTTTACTTCATCGCCGATTATAGCAAAATAATTTTATTATTACTTTTGCATAATTACTCTGTTTTAATCATAGCTTAGGTAAATATAAACATTGTAATCTTTAATATTTAATGACTAGCGGCGTCTGACTGCCCTCCTGTAAAAGCTGCAGGGCTTTTTCTTCTCATTTAACAGTATGGTTGAGGTGGACACTGCAGTGTTCTTTCTTCCCATACTGTGTAGGCGTTTTGTTGGTAATGTTCGTTTTCTGTATCGTCGAACATTAGCTTCAAAAGCGCGCTACTTTGTTAGACGTTTTATTAACGGGCTAGCCATTATAAAGGTGTCGTACTGATTTCTGAAATTGCGCAGTTTTGGTAATTCGTACGTCATTAATTTTTACATTTTTTTTTAATGGTTATGTGTTGCGGTTGGCAAAGAGCCGGTATTTGGCACCTGCAATACATGTAAAACCTTAATTCTTTTCCCAGTCGCTTTTGGCTACTGATGTTTGAGTGCACGCTTACATCTGTGGCTGAAATTACGGGAATCTAACTTAGCTTCATAAATTCAGACTTCACTTGAGTATTAGTTACCTCAAATGTATTTTCTCAAATTACAGAGGTGGAAAGATGCGTACGACGTCTTCGGTCCTGTTCCTGGTGGTTGACGCTACTGTTCGGCCTGGCGCTGTTCGAGCGCTCGAGGCGACGGCGGAGCGACAGCAGCTGCGGCATAGCCGGACAGGCCGGCCTGGCAGGGCTTTTTCTTCTCATTTAACAGTATGGTTGAGGTGGACACTGCAGTGTTTTTTCTTCCCATACTGTGTAGGCGTTTTGTTGGTAATGTTCGTTTTCTGTATCGTCGAACATTAGCTTCAAAAGCGCGCTACTTTGTTAGACGTTTTATTAACGGGCTAGCCATTATAAAGGTGTCGTACTGATTTCTGAAATTGCGCAGTTTTGGTAATTCGTATACGTCATTAATTTTTACATTTTTTTTTTAATGGTTATGTGTTGCGATTGACAAAGAGCCGGTATTTGGCACCTGCAATACATGTAAAACCTTAATTCTTTTCCCAGTCGCTTTTGGCTACTGATGTTTGAGTGCACGCTTACATCTGTGGCTGAAATTGCGGGAATCTAACTTGGCTTCATAAATTCAGACTTCACTTGAGTATTAGTTACCTCAAATGTATTTTCTCAAATTACAGAGGTGGAAAGATGCGTACGACGTCTTCGGTCCTGTTCCTGGTGGTTGACGCTACTGTTCAGCCTGGCGCTGTTCGAGCGCTCGAGGCGACAGCGGAGCGACAGCAGCTGCGGCATAGCCGGACGGGCCGGCCTGGCAGGGCTTTTTCTTCTCATTTAACAGTATGGTTGAGGTGGACACTGCAGTGTTCTTTCTTCCCATACTGTGTAGGCGTTTTGTTGGTAATGTTCGTTTTCTGTATCGTCGAACATTAGCTTCAAAAGCGCGCTACTTTGTTAGACGTTTTATTAACGGGCTAGCCATTATAAAGGTGTCGTACTGATTTCTGAAATTGCGCAGTTTTGGTAATTCGTACGTCATTAATTTTTACATTTTTTTTTTAATGGTTATGTGTTGCGGTTGGCAAAGAGCCGGTATTTGGCACCTGCAATACATGTAAAACCTTAATTCTTTTCCCAGTCGCTTTTGGCTACTGATGTTTGAGTGCACGCTTACATCTGTGGCTGAAATTACGGGAATCATACTTAGCTTCATAAATTCAGACTTCACTTGAGTATTAGTTACCTCAATACAAACTCTTATGAAAGAGGTTGTATTTGAATCTATATGAATAGTTTTTCTATAATATAAAAAAAATGTTGTCTGTGTCATTATGCATTGATTTGTTAAGAAAGATTAAATGGGTTCACTTTTAGAAAAAGTTTTTTTCTCACCCGTTTCATTCATAAAAACGGATTTAGTCTCAGCTCTGACTCTTTCTTACAAATGGAATAGTAATATATATAACGTATGACGTAAAATCGTAGTAAAATTAGTGATGTACTTGGTGCGCTTAAACCGTAATTAGTGATGTCAAAGTTTTATCGATTCGCACACCGCTTTTTTGGATAACCGGTTTTCCTGTTACATATTAATAATGATTTTAAGATTTAATAAAACAAAATATTAAAAGAACTTTTTTATTAAGACTTCTACTGTAATAAAAAATATATATATACAACAACCGTTTACATTTCTAAGTGCATGAATCTTTAAAGAAAAAGTTTTTTCCTTAACACGCTAAAAGTACAACTTCAAAAATTATTACTATATTTAAATAGGAAACAGGAACAGCAAGCTGACTAAAAGTTATCCAAACAGTGCTTTCACAGGCCTCAAACTATCTTGAAAATGTAGGAATTGTAATTTAAATTATTATATATTACTATTAAACAAAATTAATTTTAAATATTCACTCGAAAACAAATGTGCAAGATTAGTATTTGAAACAATAGATGCTTTCGTTTTTACCGTTTAAGTATTTAGGAAAAAACATTATTCTTAAAAGCAGTGTACTTGATGGTAAATTATAATTATAATAATTTAACTCTTTTTTTAGATATATTAGTAGTAGTTTTATAGAATATTAGTGGTTTTTATCTCTAAGTATAATATTTTCCATCATATCAATTAACACTTCGGATTTATACATATAAAGTAAGAATTAAATTGTGAAAGTTTGCCATATTTAATGTGCCCATTGATAGCTTTTCAATGAAAGAAAATATTAAATTTTATTTATATTTCTTTCAAAGAATTTAAAATTATTGATGGTATTCGCACCACTTAATAAGGTTAAATATGGTATGATTGCTATCAATAATTTTACAAACTTTGAAACAAATAAATAAGAATATTATTTAATATCCACTTTTAAGAACCCAAACATATAGGTATTATAAATTTTTTTAAAGAAAACGATGGACAATATTAAATACACATTTAAGTATCACAGAGTGAAACTCATAGAATATTGATATTATGTTACGTTGGTTAATCTAATGCAATTACTATTTTAGGTAGTTTACTTGGCTAATTTGTATCTGCTAAATTTCATTAAATTATATATTGCTGTTTTGCTGTACTAAAGATATAAATATTTAATTTTAGAAAATAACAATCAATTTAAGAAAATTACTTTTATAAATATTGGAGATATTCTTTGGATAACTGCAGTTGAATTCCAATTTCTTCAATTGTTAATAATATTATTGTAATGACATATTTGTCACTCCTGAATCACATGGTTTTGTGTGTTTACATCTTGTTACGTTTCTATACTTATGGAGTATGTATAGTAAAATAATAAAATTGTTAAATATGGAAACTGTATCACTTTTTAAATGTTAATAATAGTAATATTAGTTAGTTACTTTTGCCTCATGTATCATGTTCTATAACTTTACTTGCGATAAAATTTTCCATTTCCATTATCGTTTTTCAAGTATCTGTAGTACTGTGAATTCTCCTTAACATTAATACACCATTGTCTAACTCGCCTTATGATATCGAATATGCAAAAAACTTTTAAGAAATCATATTTATGATTAACGGAAGTGAACCAAGAATTATTTAATTATTTTTAAGTTGACTATATACATTGTTGACTTATTAACACTTTACATGCCATATAATGCCATTCCAAAGATATAAGTTTTTTGATGGATATTATAATTTTTCATCTGTATCATATTGACTATGTTGTATTAAAGAACTTTAATCAAATCTTTCAGTTTTATTAGACAATAGCGTACTTAGAAAAATTTCACAATTTAAAAAATCCTTTTTTGAAAATATATCACTCACGGGATTGCACAGGTTTATAGTTTTGCTACACTAGTAAAAACACGTGTTTTGGATAGGAATAAAGGTGTTGTGTGTTAACGTTAAAATACACAATTTTTAGCAGCAATACAGGCAGAACTCATAATTCATAATAAGCCCGTCGTTTAAACAAACTAGCAATTAAGCAATTCTTAGTCATTTTCCTTAGTAACGAAAATTTTAAACCCATTCATCTCAAAATATGAGTCTTTGAGTTGTACCGCTATTGCTGCACGTGACCGATATATCGATATACTGCAACGGTAATATGATATGGCTTGGGTCTGGAAAATATTTCTGATGGAATACAAGATACTATAACTATCAAACAATAATATTAACCGATAATGTTTTAAACAATGAAACCAAATTATGATCCGTTCTAGTGTGCTAGAGCCCCCTTATCCACGGATTTGAGAAAAAATCCATTGGGTCCTAGTTAAGAAGATTGAAACTTCATAATGTTTGTCAATTATACTAATATGAATCCATTTTGAAGACACAACCTTCTCTCGAGTCTCTAGCATGGAAGCGAACTTTTACAGCCTTATTCCAAAATTCCGAATGGTTCAGGCGGCAAAATAAATTGTTAGTGAATAAAAGCATTCGCGCTGTGAAAATGTTATTAGTAATGTCAATAATAATAATAATAATAATAATAATAAGCCTTTATTACTGACGAATGTTATTCTGTACAATATAAATATAAAACTATGATTTTTACGACACACTGATGAACGCACATCAGTGTGTCGTAGACACATAGGCCTCCTCCATCCTCTTCCACTTGTCTCTGTCTCTCGCCGTTTTTATCCACAGAGCGCCAGCAATTCCGCGGAGGTCGTCAGCCCATCTTTTAAGCTGTCGACCTCTTTTCCTTTTAATTTGATACCGTGGTACCCATTCTGTAATACTTCTAGCCCACCTATCCACTGGTTGCCTCATCATATGACCAGTCCATCTCCACTTTAGCGTCTTGCATTTCATATTGACATCCTCGAATTTGGTGATCTTGCGTAGGTCAGATGCACGCATCTTATCTTTTCTTTTGTATCCGAGGATGCTCCTTTCCATGCTTCTCTGACAAGTTCTTAGCTTGAATTGGAGTTTTTGTGTCAGAGCCCAAGTTTGGCAGCCGTATGTCAGAATGGGTAGCAGGCAGGTATCAAAAAGCTTTCTCTTGATATTGATTTTGTACTTTTTATTCTTCATGATGTCTTTAAACGCCCAATACCTCTTCCATGCATTTGTTACTCGCCTATCAATTTCCTGTGGCATTTGGTCATGAAAGGAAATTATTTGCCCCAGATAGATATAGGTATCTGTATATTCTATTCTTTCATTACCCACATTTATCTCGCTTTTAAAGCTATTAGTCATTACTTTAGTTTTTGATTTGTTGATAGTAAGACCGACTTTCTCACTCTTTCTAGCCAAGTCTTGGAGCATTGATTGCAGGATTACTGGATTCTCTGCTATTAATACCAGATCGTCTGCAAACCTAAGATGGTTGAGTTTACGGCCATCAATATTGATTCCAAAGTTGTCCCAGGGCAGCTGTCTCATAACTTCTTCCAGCGCAGCAGAAAACAATTTAGGAGACAGGGGATCCCCTTGTCTTACTCCTCTCTGGATAGGAAAATTTGGTCCACATGTTTCAAGCCTGACAGACGCTATACTGTTGGAGTAGACATTTTTTATCAGTCTTATATATTTCAGTTCGACCCCTTGGTTTTCTAATGCTCTCCAAATATGATGATGTTCCAAGCAATCAAAAGCTTTATTATAGTCGACAAATGCCAAGTATAAAATGTATCCAAACTCTTGGCATTTTTCTACGATCTGTTTCAAGCTATGCATGTGGTTCGTGGTTGAGTATCCTGATCTAAATCCAGCCTGTTCAGGAGGTTGGTGGAATTCCAAGGTTTTACTAATTTGGTGGAGAATTATTTTTGAAAACACTTTGTATACATTTGACATAAGGCTAATAGGTCGATAGTTATGTATATCATCTTTATCGCCTTTCTTATATATCAAGACGATCGTGCTACATCTCCACTGAATAGGGATGTACTCAGTCTCCATAACAACATTAAAAAGGTGGGTAAGTTTATGAAGGTTCTCTGGTAGTGAAATTTTCATAATTTCATTTGTGATGTTATCTTGTCCCGGTGATTTGTCATTACTCTGTGATCTAACTGCATGAGACACTTCCATTTGTAATATCGGGGGAATATTTTCTTCGTAATCTTCTAGCAAGTTTGTGGTTTTGTTGGTTATTTTTTCTGTTATTAATACTGAGCTTGAGTACAGTTTTTTGTAAAAATTCGTAGCTATTTCTAAAATATTCTCTCTTTTAGTTTCGGGTGTTTGCTTTTTGTTTTTTAGTTTAGGTATCCATGTTTTATAGTCTCTGAGTTCTTTAAGGGCTTTATTGATTCCCCCAGTCCTGGTTATATGATTGTTTATGCATGTTATTGTCATTCTCGCTCTGTCTTTCTTAATATTCCTGCTTATTTCCTTGCTTATTTTTGTAATTTCCTTTAGGACAGTTTTATCTTTTTTGTTACTTAACAGAGTTTTTCTCTTTTGTATTAATTCTTTTGTATTTTTGCTTAGTATCTCTGGTTTATACTTTTTTATTTTTGTCATTAACTTATCCTTGTACATGTTGCAAATTTCCTTGTCGTAAAGTTGTTGGGTTTTATGGGTATTATTTTCTGAGGTTTTCGATGATACTGTTTCATTGTATGGTATCTGGTAGAAGTTTGCCTTTCCGAAGTTTCTCCTGCATTTCTTTTGTTCAGCACAATTTAATACTGCTCTTACCATGCGGTGGTTGGTGTTAAAGTTTAATTGTTTGATTGTGTCAACATCGTGGAAGATTCCAGGTTGGTTACTTAAAATGTAGTCTATTTCATTGCGATATGAACCATCAGGCGAGATCCAGGTCCACTTTTTTGAGGATTTTTTCAGGAAGTAGGTGTTCATGATCTTTAATTTGTTCTCTAGAGCCATGTTTATTAATCTTTCACCATTATTATTTCTCTTCCCTGTTCCATATTTCCCAATTACAGTCTCTTCGCCTTGGTTCTGTTTGCCAATTTTTCCATTGAAATCTCCCATAACAATTGTATTAGTGTAGCAAGATCCTATCGTCTCATTAAGTTTCATGTAGAAATCTTCTTTAGATTTCTCGTCTGAAGATTCAGTAGGGGCATATGCCTGAATTATTGACCAATTATTTTTGAAAGCAGGTAACTTTATATTAAGTACTGCTATTCTCTCTGAAATACCTCTAAATTCAATTATATTCTTCTTGAGATCAGGTTTTACCATGAATCCTACCCCAAAGAGACCTTTAGTTTCTCCCTTGTAATAGAGAATACAATTGCTGCGTTCTTCGATAGTGTCCCCTAGGCGTCTTACTTCAGAAAGCCCAATAATGTCCCATTTGATGTTTTTCAGAGCATATTCAAGTTCCAACATTCTTTCATCAGTCCTTAAGGTAAGTGTGTTTATTGTAGAGATGTAGATATATTCGTTTTTACATATTACTACTTTTGCTGCTTTTTCCTTGTCTTTGTATTTGATTAGAGGGTTGCGGTCTTTATCCCCCACGGTGACCGCTTTCCGGCTTGGGGAATTATTTTTGTTATTAAAATTTAAGTTGTTGTATTTGCTGGTTTGTGGCTTCCGGTCCCTGATGTGCAAGGGTTGTCATAGCTTGTTCGACCCTGAGGTCGAGGTAGTTCTTGACCGAATTGCAAGACCCAGGGTGCTTGTTTTGTTAAGTTTTGGTGGTGCGGTAATCTTTTCACTATTGTCTTGAGTGGGAGATTCAGTAGGCATTCTTTTTCTCTTTTCATTTTCTTTGGTTTTATCGCTTGCTTTCTTTGATTTTATTATTAGTTTGTCATAGCGGATGTAAGCAAGGTTGCCGTTTAGTTCTTCTTGTTTTTTCTTGGCTTTCAATTCGTTCCTTTTTATCAAGATATCTTTAGGGTAGTCTTGAGTTGCATAGATGCCAGTAGGGATGTTTTTATTATTCCTGAGTATGTCTAATTTTCGCCATACAAGTGTTAGAGTCATGAGGATTGGCCTCGTTTTGTTATCATCTTTCTTCCCTAATCTTCGAATTTAACCAGTATATTTAACCTGTAATAAATAAGTAATTCTTAAATAATGTATATATAGAACATTATTCAGTACAAGTAACAGTAGTCTTACAGACAATCTTCGCATTGATATCCCCTGAGTAGAATAGACCACCCTCATTTCTTACCGAAGTGTCGCGAAAACCGATTAAGGTAAGTTGACGTCGGGCAGGCGGTCGGTCGTAAGATACCAAATGATGTGATAACATGTTTAAAACATGTTGTGCCTACCCCACTTAGAGTGGGATAAGGGTAGGAGAATGATGCATTGACAAATAACAGAGATTTTAAATTTTAAAAATACAATTTTAGCTTCCACTGGTCTTAAATAGTGTCTGGAAAATATTTTTTACATGTGTCTCTAACTTTGTCTACAGTTATATTTTTAAAGAATAGAGACTATAACTATAAATAATATTTTTTTTAAATAATAAAATATAGGCGGTATCTGTGACAATCTTTGTGTTATGTTAAATATCTTTAATTTTGTACTGTTAGCAGTACCAGGCTCAAAATATTATGCTTTCCAAATACTGAATTGTATGTGACAATTAAGAAGCATATGTGACAAAGTTCCAATGATCATCACTAATATGTCTTTTAAGCTATTCTTATATCACACACTTTTTTGCATCACTATAGTAGAGGAACAATTGTACCAAACTTTTGTTGTTATATCTCAAACGGATTAGGCAGTTAGCCCATTAGACATATAAGCTTCAGTTTTAATTGAAAGTGAAATGGACAGACTGACATACTTTACATCAAATATTTACTTGCCTTCATCTAGTCAAATCAATTGACCTAATCATGTGCTTCATCCCATAAAGCATCAACAGCATATAGCCCTTAGACGTCATCCCAATGAGTACTCTCATTGGCAATGACCAGGTTCATCTGAAAATTATTGCAAAAACATTTTAATAAATATGGAACAAGCTGTGTGCACAACTAGAGGCCGTGCGATTCTGTAACGACGATCAGGGGTTTAAACCCCGCGCAGGAACATGGCTAATTGACAATTGCAATTTATGACAAGCTTTTCGGTGAAGGAAAATATCGTGAGGAAATGCGCATACTTCTAGCGAAGTCTAGGGATATGCGTAACCTACCAATCCGCATTGGAGCAACGCAATGGTAGGTCTTTGCTACAATACTTCCCTCCAAAAAAACGGATAGAGGAAGCTTATGATTCCTACTGCTGGGGTGGGTAACAGGCTGTTACTTTAAACATACACATGCCATGTGTTTACAAACAAAAATGATTTATATTTGAAACATTTTAACTGATTTATTTATTTATTTAAAGTATCTTGAAGAAATAACTTTCTGTTAAATAATTAAAGTATGTCTATAATCCATATTGTCTGTTGCAGAAAGAATGAAAAACTATTCAGAAATAACCACTTAGAACATAGAATATTACTGATATTGGGTATGACGTATGATATACAACACTTCAATAAAGCATATACAATAAATATTACTATAGAAGGAAAAGTTTTACTTTTTATTATATTTTAAAATTAAAAAATTAAACTTTGCAAAATTATTACAGTTCAATAAAAACACTAAGGATATACTATAATAACTTACTTATGAAGATATTACTCTTTCCTTTAAAAAAAATCAGTAATAGCATTTATCAATCTTTTAAGAATAACTCACTACTAATACTAATCTCATTCTAACTTATTTTAAATGGTCATAAAGTGGCAAAATTAAAATTAACTGTTTGCACTCTGTTGTTGTCACTGTGGCGAAACAGCACGCCAGTATCTCTAGAGCTGGCACATCATAAACACTTTTAGGTAGCTGATACTCATGATTAAAATCACGCAGAATTTGCAACATTGTAAATCCTTGGGGGCTGGCTAAATACTATCAACAAAATGTCCCAAAAATGCTAAAACCTAGTGTTAAAAAGTGTTAGGATTGCTAGATCAGCGAGAAATATCTAGAAATAATAATATAAGTCTGCTTAGACCCCAGAGCACAAATTAACTTAAAATTATATAGTTACTTTTATTATATTACTTTGTGATAAAAAGACACTTACATACTTTAATCTAGTTGTCACAGGCATGTGTGGAAATGTTTAACATCCTTATCAGTTAAGTTGGTAGCTTGAGTGACCTATCTCTTGCACAAATGCTGCTTTATATATTATAGCTTTCCTTTAGTTGCACTTAGTCTAGTGTTATTCAATCTCTGAAAATAATTTAAAAAAATTAAAAATAATTGTTACTATTCAAATACAACCTCTTATGAAAGAGGTTGTATTTGAATCTATATGAATAGTTGTTCTATAATATAAAAAAAATGTTGTCTGTGTCATTATGCATTGATTTGTTAAGAAAGAGTAAATGGGTTCACTCTTAGAAAAATTGTTTTTTATTATTGCATAAGTATGAAGGAGAAATATTGTTTGTTATTTAATTTCTGTTAGATATAAACAGTTGCACATTTTAAGTGATTTATAAATTACATTAATATTTACTTTCAGTTTTATAGAACAGTCTTTTAATATTGCTGTTATTCTTTCATTCATTACACATACTATTATATCTTTTATTAGCACTGTAAATGTAAAGATATCTCAAATCATTTTAAACTTTCGCGATTCATACTGATTATTAAATAAACATACGGGTCACATAGCGTTATAATTGATTACCTTTGTATAAGGTTCTACGTACGCCGAAAGATGTCATCCCCTACCAGACCCCAGGGGTATATAAGATTAACTGCAGTTGTATATATCGGCCAAACAAAACGTACCATTACTGAGCGGGTCAAAGAACACATAGCTGCAGTTAAAAATAACCAGCCAATGAAGTCAGCGATCGCAGACCATCTGCTTAATTCGGGGAGCAATCACTGGATTGAGCTTCATGATCCCAAAGTCCTGTCAACTGATGCCCACTATTATGCAAGAGTGGCGCGTGAAGCTGTTGAGATCAAAAAGCATCGCACATTCAACAGAAAAGAGGGCTTCAGATTGTCAACGACTTGGGATCCAGTGATCAATAAATATAACTCGCGAAAGAAATCGTTGCAAGCTATATCGCGTGCGGATAATATCAGTGCGGTGTGCAACAGACTTTATATGGATTGTGCGGTTCAAGTGCGGGTAGATGAACAAAATAATGACTGTAGTACTCGGGAACGAAGACGCCGCGGCGCTCCAGTCAGTTCGTGACCACGGTGGATGCAACTCTGCCGAAACGTAGAACCTTATACAAAGGTAATCAATTATAACGCGATGTGACCAGTATGTTTATTTAATAATCTCAAATCATAACTATAAATAACATCATGTGACAATCATATTAAAATTAAAAAATTACTCTTAATCTTGGATCTGAGGATTCTTGAATCTGCAATTAATCAATCGTAAATTTAAATTTTGCTTTTGCTTTTTAATTAAAAATCAACAAAGGTGTTATATATAGCAATATACCCTATATTGCTTTATACAGAATAAACTTGCTCTCTTTTGCTATTTACTCCCTTTTCATCTGAGTCTCATTATAAAAAACTTGACAATCATTTTTAAAGTTCTAATATAATACATCGAAGTATACAACTTCAATTGAAAATACTTCTAAAAAAAATATTAAGTAGACCCTTTAGTTATGTCCAAATTATTCATAACTAAGATACACACTTATGATCAATTAGAAATTAATGTACATATCATAATTTTTATATTACGATAACTAAGTCAAATAGGAAATAAAAATTATACTGCATGTTAAAGGTTTTAGGTTATCCATGCAAGGTTAGGTTATTATATTTAGAATGTGAGAATGTAAATTTTAAGAAAGCTCTTACTATTATTGAGATGCACAAAATTCATTAAAACTCAACACTTACATTTATATAATGATTAAGTAAATCCTCTTCTTATTGTTTTATGACTGCACGTTTCTTCGTTGTTATATTTCTCATTTTAAGAAATATCTCAACAGCTACTGGTGAAATAAGACTTCATACATTTAATTTGCTTCTAGTGATATTTGTTTCAAGAATTTTGCTAACTAAATTAAAACAAAATTATACATTTTAGTAAAAATTAAAGTACTAGAACTTTACAACGGGAAATTTAAAAATTTAATACACCGCCCATTCATTAATAAAATCAACTCGTTATATGATAGACAGTCAAAATGAGAATGAGTGCGTAAAAATAGGTATGTAGGAGTGGAGCGAGATGCAGCTGAGACTATTTTCATACGATTCATTCATAAATACATACATGTGCAAGAGGGATGCGAGATAGCATGTGTTGGCGCCTGTAGTAAAACCGCCCTGTTACTAACTATAAAATAGATGGTTGCGATTCATACATTGGCGCGAGCCTATTTTCCGTTGTAATGGGGGGGGGTGCAAGTAGCACTATAGCTACTTACGTTCTCATTCATAAAAAACTTTCTGCCTCTCACCCGTTTCATTCATAAAAACGGATTTAGTCTCAGCTCTGACTCTTTCTCACATATTGAACAGTAATATATATAACGTATGACGTAAAATCGTAGTAAAATTAGTGATGTACTTGGTGCGCTAAAACCGTAATTGGTGATGTCAAAAGATGATTATCGATTCGCACACTGCTCTTACCGATTTTTGGATGACCGCTTTTCCTGTTGCATATTAATGATTTTTAAATATTAATAAAACAAAATATTTAAGGAACTTCTTTATTAAGACTTTTACTGCAATAAAAAAAAATATACAACAACCGTTTTGCATTTCTAAATACATGCTTCTTTAAAAAAAAACGTTTTTCTTAAACACGCTAAAAGTACAACTTCAAAAATTATTACTATTTTTAAATAGGAAACAGGAACAGCAAGCTGACTAAAAATTATCCAAACAGAGCTTTCACAGTCCTCAAACTATCTTGAAAATGAAGGAATTGTAATTTAAATTATTATATATTATTATTAAACAAAATTAATTTTAAATATTCACTCGAAAACAAATGTACAAGATTAGTATTTGAAACAATAGATGCTTTCGTTTTTACCGTTTAAGTATTTAGGAAAAAACATTATACTTAAAAGGAGTGTACTTGATGGTAAATTATAAATATTTCTTTTATATTTAAGTCTTTTTTAGATATATTAGTAGTAGTTTTATAGAATATTAGTGGTTTTTATCTCTAAGTATAATATTTTCCATCATATCAGTTAACACTTCGGATTTACAACCTTACAACCGTGTCTTATGATACGGTATTACGTATTATTGTACGCACTGTATTATATTCCATATACCTATTCAATATTAGTTTAGTACAATAGATTATCGTAGTATACGCGCGTACATTGCTTACTTACTTAGTAACCATCCCAAGGCGCATTGAAACAAAGCCTGACATGTATTTAGCAAATCAAATCCCGATTTCTCGCTCACAGTTGGCGACTCGCTACTACTGAAGTTCTTAATACGGGTATTACCATATTAGCCTGTTACGGAATAGTCCCTATTATGCGGAATAGGGAGCGCTCC
Organism: Morpho achilles; assembly: GCA_947086495.1. NCBI lineage: Eukaryota > Metazoa > Arthropoda > Insecta > Lepidoptera > Nymphalidae > Morpho > Morpho achilles. Next base: position 10,195,712 of record CAMTZB010000024.1, read on the forward strand.
GGCGATCGCCACGCACACGGCGACCGATATCGACCCTATTGTCTTGGACAGCTATTATTTAGCTATTATCTGGTAACAGGTTACTTTTACATTGCGTATTATAATACGGTATTAGGTGGGCTGTATTATATTCCATATACCTATTACGAATATATTCATAACACCTCTAGTAAAAATATGTAGGTAGGAGTGGAGCGAGATGCAGCTGAGACTATTTTCATACGATTTATTCATAAATACATACATGTGCAATAGGGATGCGAGATAGCATGTGTTGGCGCCTGTAGTAAAACCGCCCTGGCTAAACAGTAAACACTATACACTGTCCATTATATTAACCATCTTTTGACAGATTGACGATTTACATATTTAGTGATGTCCTAAAGATTCTCGTATGCGATACCATTCCGATTATAGTACCTACTATCATTAATCGAATTACGTACCTAAGTAATTCGATTAATGATAACCTACGTAAACTAATAACAGATATAGAAATCAACAACTTGATTTAATATTGCCTTAGTTTTTTGAAAATAAATGTTAATCCGTGTGTATTTATTAAAATCATAAAAAATATATTATACATCAACTGGCAACATCAACAGACCTTCCGCTCGGCCGCCATTTTGACGTGATCTGTCACTCTCAACGAAACGCCCGTGATAGTCACACGCATTTACGTTCGCTGAGTGTTCTCTCGCATCTGTTACACCTTGAGTTAAGTAGCTTTATTCCTCGGAAAAACTTTTGTGAAACTTATATTAATTGATCGTGAAAATGCCGAAAGGACGTGTGTTGAAAGCACAATCGAGACAGTTAGTGTTAAAACTAGACGTGGGCATTATTTCACGTAACTGTATACAATAACCGGTTGCGAGCTATGAAACGGAATAACTAGTTACGCCTACAGAGGCGAAGTAGTTATTTTCGTAACTAGCTACTTTCGTAGCAGCTTTCATGCGACATTACGTTACGCTTCATTTGCGTTTCGTTGAGCTACGTTACGGCATCACTTGTAACCGAGTAACCGAATCACTAGCAGTTATTTTAATAATTAGTTTCTTGCGACACGCGGTCTTGGCTGGTGACGTCATACCTCGTAGTTATTCCGGTGCCGATGGCAACTTAAGTACCGTGTTTCCAAGAACAACGCTAGGGTTCTCATTTTATTGAGTAACAAAAATGAACTTTCTCCCGTAAAGGTATTAAATAGGTAAAATTATTTTAAAAAATATATAAAGTTTTAGTTATAGAATACCTAAGGATTTAAATAATATAACAGCATAGGAGACAGGAGTAAAGATTAGATACATATTCGTTAACTATGGGCCTTATAAGAAGTTATGCTTGGAGTCTTTCTGTGTCATCAAATCAGAAATGAGGAGATACTTAAAAACCAAAGTAACCGCTACAGCCCAATGTATCGCGACGTTCAAGTGGCAATGGACGGAGTAAATGATTCGAACAATCGACCCAGTGTTAAAACGGCGATTTCGGACCAGCAAGCGCAGCGTTGGTGGGCAGACGACATTAAGTGGATCGCGCGTAGCTGCTAGACCGCGAAGGGTAGCACAAACAAAGACATTGCAAAAGATATATCAGTACTAGATGTTCATCAGAATATAATGATGCTGACATAAAAATTGCATAAAAGTTAAATTAAGACTAACTCAACTTAAGTTTGTCTTGACTTAAGTTCGAGGGTGTAAAATCTTTAAAATATAAATGTATAAAGCAATAAACAGTATTTTTTAATATGTAGGCGTGCTTCTTTAGTAATTCAAACCATTAGTTTCGTTTGTCTTCATTGTTTTTAGCCGTAAAGCATTGGAACGCCGCTTTCTAAACAGATGTATTGATTTTTTTATGACCCTTTACAAATAATAACATCAAAAAGAGCCAGAATGATGTTTTGACGTACAAATGAGCAAAGCTTGTTAATTGTTTCTATTAATTAGATTGATATTTTATATTAATTCCTAATATTATAACAAACTCAGTTCCAGTCCATTATAATATTATATTTATTATTTGCCGCAGCCTACTACTACTACGTACCAGAAGGTTACAGTATCACCAGTATTTTTGTATTTTTAATTAAATTGCACTAGCCTAGACTATTATTTTAGGCTAAATTAGGGACGAGGGACTAAATCATTATTTTGGGGTATTTGGGGCTAAAGAAGCTGAAAAACGCCTTTATCTGGTTATACCAAAGGAGCAAAATTAACAAGTGTTTCAGAAATTTCTGAAAAAATAGAAATTGAGAGTACTTATTTATTTCGTTTAATTTTCGAACGTATGTCTTTAAACTTAGAGATAAGCTTTTGCCTTGTGGTTAAATTTATTGACTATAGAGAAAAACACAAGACCGTAACGTTTACTAACAAAAGATTAGTGTTTAAATGAATTCGTTGGTGATAATGCATATTGTAATATAATATTGCATTATTGTTAATCGCAGAGTGCTTTGATATACTTTTGCTTTGAACTTTTGTATAGTCATTTTAATATTTCAGTAAAAAATTATGTTTTTTTTTTCATTTAAAATAGTGTATTATGTTAACTGTATTTTTTTCCTTTTTTTAATATTCTTGATAATAAATATATATTTATTATCAAGAATATTAAATTCGAAATTACAGGGAAGCTCATTTAAGATTAATTTTTTAATTTTATTATTAAAAAGTTTATTACTACGTCAAGGAAGGGCTAACGAGATTTTATTATTATTTTCTTTTTAAAATATTTTACGGAAAATGAATTTGATGTTCACCTGATGTGACGCAAATATTAATCATAATTTCGATAAATTTTTCAATTGTACTCAAAATTACTTGTATTTTCGATAATACGTTCAAACATATGGCTGTATTAAGAGTAACAAACATAACTAATCCCTCAACAGCTGTCAACCGTCTCCGAAGTAACTATAACACTTCAATGCAATAACGTTTTTAGCCTTGGCCATGAGTTTTGAAAAAGTAACTAGTTACGAAAATAACTAGTTATTGAACAGGTTTCATATTTGGCGTAACTAGTTACGTTACGTTACGCGAAAATAACGTAACGACCCATGTCTAGTTAAAACTTCATGAGTATTTTGAGCAAGAAAATCAAAATGGCGGACCTCTTATACCTATCACGCAAGTCCGAAACCGTGTTGCAGCCGCGTTGGGGATCAGTCTATCAACTGTGACTAAAATCACTACTGATGCCTACGGCAGGAGCGGCTTGGAGCAAAACAAACCATCTACACCAAAAAGAAAGCGCCGGGCTCATAAGGTGACAGCTGTTGATGACTTTGACGCTGACGCTATTCGTCGTCATGTATATGATTACTACTTGAGAAAAGAAATTCCAACTTTGAGAAAACTTATTGTTTCTTTGAAAAGAAGTGGTCTATTTCATGGTGAAAAATCTTCTTTGGTCAAAGTTTTGAACACAATTGGCTTTTCATATAAAAAGTTAAATAAAAGAAAATTATTAATGGAACGCACAGATATAGCTATAGCACGTTGTGATTTTTTAAGAGAGGCAAAGAAAATACAAGATTGGGCAAATATTGTTTTCACGGATGAAACATGGCTCAACGCTAACCACACACTATCTCGTTTCTGGACTGATGATACTGCTGATTCCACTTCCTCAGTACCAATGGGAAAAGGTGAGCGCCTAATCATTTGCCATGCAGGTACAGCAAAAGGATTTGTACAAGACGCACTGTTGGCATTTAAATCGAAGAAATCAAATGACTACCACGAAGAGATGAATGCAAATGTGTATGAAGAGTGGTTCAAAAAAATGCTCATTTCATTGGAAGAACCATCAATAATTTTTATTGATAATGCGCCCTACCACTCCCGTCAAATTGACAAAATGCCAACACAGGCTAATAAAAAGCATGAAATAATTAATTGGCTTCGGGACAATGGAGAAAATGTGGATGATTCAATGTTAAAAGTTGAATTAATAAAAATATTAAAAACCAAAAAGAGAGCAAAACGCTATGTAATCAATGAAATGGCAGCAGAATATGGCCATACTGTTCTTCGGATTCCTCCATACCACTGCCAGTACAACGCAATAGAACTTATATGGGCACAAGTAAAAGGGCATGCTGCGAGATGCAATACAAGCCCCCCATTCACAGCGAATAAAATGTTGCAATTGCTAAAAAATGCTTGTACCCACGTAACGGCCGAGAACTGGGCAAGTGTGGTGGAAAGAACTAAAAGAGTAATATTCTCTGATTGGGAACGTGATATTGCGTTTGATAATATATTATCTACACAAGAGCTAATAATAACTGCTACTGAAGACTCCTCATCGGAGGAGTCTAGTGTTGATTATCATTCCGACAACTCGTGCTAATAAAATAAATTAAAATATCCTGATTGTTTTATTTGTATTCATGTATTAACTAAGAAGAAAGTAAAACTTTATATAATGTTATTAAATGTCTTTTAATACTCGTAACATCGATTTCTACCGATTATTTTTAATCTGTGGCATAATCGTAGTAACCATTATGTGTGACATCACTAAGTGGGCGGTACCCATCCATAAAGTACAAATATTATTTGTATGATATTTGTACGTAAGCAATACAAAACTTAATGAGCGTGAGCTGTCAAAAGACTGATAACATGATGGACGCAGTATAAACACTTGACATACAATTTTAGAAACTGATGATATATTATTAATTATTTTTAAATTATTATGTACATTGTTATTGTATTTTAATTTTTAATATGCTTAATCGTGTTGAGCGATTCAAATACTTTCGTAGGCAAATATCATTTGTTCCCGCATACAAACCGCCAGACCGAGATGATTTTCAAAGACTACAGGAATTTCTTTTAAAGCACGATAAACTTCTTATTTTGACTGGAGCTGGAATATCTACAGAATCAGGCAGGTATAATTTGGAAAAAAGTTGCGTCTTGTCAAAATTTACATGCTACAATTCATTTTATCATTCTACTAATCTATTTGTAACATTTAAAGATTTGCTCAGGTAGTAGATAGTTCCTAAAAAATACCCTCAATAATCTATTTGTAACATTTGAAGATTTGCTTAGGTAGTAGATAGTTCCAAAAACATACCCTCAATAATCTATTTGTAACATTTGAAGATTTGCTTAGGTAGTAGATAGTTCCAAAAACATACCCTCAATATTCAGTATTTAGTTTTGTCTTTATCTGAGGTTGCACCCATTAGTCTCAGTATTATTCATATTTTGCTATATATAGTTTTTGATTTTAAAAGTAATAATTTTAGTATTTGATTTTTATGTTTTTAACTTGAACTCTTTGTTTTGTATTTAGTTACTTATTGGATATAAGTACATTAGATTCGAAATCAAAGACTACCTTTTTAGTAATTTTATCTTAAAGTTGACCCGCTGTGTGGTATCCAGTTTATAAAATAGACCACTGTCTTTCTTACCAAGGGGTCGTAAAATACAACTTAGATAAGTTGACGTCAGGCAGGTAGCCGGTCGTAAAATACCTAGCCAAATCGTGTGACAGCATGTTTATAACATGTCGTGCCAACCCCACTTATAGTGGGATAAGGGCAGGAGGATGATGATGATCTTAAAGTTGATTAGATTCAACTGACAAGCAATGCTACTCAACTTATATTTTCTAAATAATTTTATATTATTCAGCTTATAAAATCATTGCTTATTCATGATTGCATATAAATTTCTTAACTTAAACTCTTCAAATAATTAAAGTTAGTACATAAGCATTTATGTAGACACATATAAGTCATTTACTTTTAATATATTTAAGTAATTCTATCTTTTAGGTATTCCTGATTATCGTTCAGAAGAAGTTGGTTTATATGCTCGTAGTAATCATAAGCCTATTCAGTATCAAGAATTTGTAAAATATGCAAAAGTGAGACAAAGGTATTGGGCGAGAAATTTTGTTGGTTGGCCAAGGTTTAGCTCAATAACACCAAATGCTACTCATTATGCTATTAGAGATTTGGAAAAGGTAACATTAAGCTAGGTAATGTCATTGAAGATTTTTAATATCTAGTTTTAATGCTGTCCTGATATTTTTAAATTAAACTATTGTGAATAGTATTCATAGTTAATGTACAGAAACCGTGTATACTCATGTTTTATTCACAGCAATAACATTATGTAAAGAGTAAATAAATAAGTACTCTTTTCATAATGTTTCGAGCCCTGGATGGGCTTGAAACTAGTTGGGCTAACCATATATAACCAATGTATAGTTGGTTACTATACATTACTACTACTATATATACTATACTCTCCTGATATTTTCTATAAATTCATTAGTTTTTTTAATTTTTTGAATTGACAGGTATCATTTATAATATAATTGTTTATATTTAATGTATATAGATTATTAGTGGCCCTAAAAGGCCAATAAGGTAAGTTGACCCACCGTGTGATACCCGTTTAAGTAAAATAGACCACCTTCTTCTAACCGAGGAGTCGTAAAATACGACTAAGGTAAGTTGACGTCAGGCAAGCGGCCGGTCGTAAAATACGTAGCCAAATCATATGACAACATGTTTGTAACATGTTGTGCTGACCCCACTTAGAGTGGGATAAGGGTAGGAGGATGATGTGTATAGAATATTAATAATAGAAGTATGTAGCCATTTAACTCTTCTATTAATAATAGTATTATTAAAAAATAAAATAATTGATTCTTCTATAATAGCTTGGAAAGGTGACAGCAGTGGTAACACAAAATGTGGATAGACTTCATCATAAGGCTGGTTCTGAAAATGTAATAGAGCTTCATGGAAATGGATATATAGTAAAATGCTTGAACTGCCCTTATGAAGTTGATAGGTTTGAACTACAGAAAATATTGCTAAAAAATAATCACAGTATGCAAAGCAGTTTCAATATGATAAGGCCAGATGGTGATGTAGATTTAACACAGGTGAGTTTTAAATTTATTTGTAAATTTGTTAAACTATGACAAATTGTGTAAATTAAGTTAAGTTTAAAGGCTTGGGGGTTTTTATCTAAAGTACTGTCTAATCGATTTGAGATTATGGTATGTTGGGAATATTCAAAGTTTTAAAGAGTACAAAAAAATCTGTGATGAATTTGTAGTTTAAACCACAAATTTTGTGAAATAACATTTAATTATTTGTTGTGGTTGGCTGGTAATCAGAACTTAAGCTTAACAATAAGTATGTCGAGAGGTGACAAGATGTGTTGATTAATTTTAAGTAGTTAAGCAACTTAGCAAAATTAAACAAATGATGGTGGATTGAAACTGGAGCTGGTAATAAAACAAGATGTCCTAGCAGTGTTTGGGTTTATTAGCGTTGTTATGTACACTTTGGTTGTAAGCGAAAAATAGTAATAATTGATATACACAATTTACAGAAGCGATTTTCGATATGGTATCTCCTTAGAGCCAGGCATTGATTTCCATAACCATTGTTATTTGGACACATTTCTTATATCTTTATTAGAAGGACTAAATCTACTTAAGTTATTATAATGTTTTTTTTATTTCAGGAACAGGTGGAAAGATTTCGGCCACCGTTATGTCCAGTTTGTGAAGGCCCACTTAAACCAGATATAGTATTCTTTGGTGATAATGTTCCTAAGCAAAGGGTAGAAAAAGTTCAGAACCAAGTGTCAGATAGTGATGCTGTATTTGTTTTGGGGTCTAGTTTAACTGTATATTCAAGTTATAGAATAATACTGCAAGCAAAGGAAGAAAACAAACATATAGCTATATTGAACATTGGGCCCACAAGGGCTGATAATGTTGTAGATTTAAAAATTTCTACTAAATGTGGAGACATTTTAACTGATTTAACACATTTAATAAGTAGCTGATGTATTATTTATTATAAGGAACAATAAAGTGATGTGCTTAAAAACAACATTTTATGTAGATTCTTTAAATAGTAAGTATTTGTAAATAAACTACAATATAATATACCATTTAGTTTTCATTAATTTTAAGGAAAAAGTTACAAATTGAGAATTTTTAGAACAATGTGACTGTTGTAAAAGTGCCAATTCTAATGAGGTATTCAGTAGTAGCACAGATTATACTATTTAAAGACACCCAGCATAGCCCTAAACATTCTAGCATTACAACAACCTCTATCTATTAAGTGTTAATATAATTAATAAGGAAATTATGTTAATACTTGATATTAAAATATTGTTCCTCGAAAACTCATGTTTATTAGAATACTACATCAAACCACAGTTAATTCTATTGAAATAATGTGGCCAAAATAGCTTCTAGTTGTTCAAGCTACTCTAATCAATTCAAAGATTGAAGAACGATATAAGTTATTCTTGATAAAGTCCTTATAAAAATTGACAGAAGCTGTGATGGCCCAGCGGTGCGACCGTGTGAATCTCTAGAGACGATCACGGGTTCGAACCCGGGCAGACACCAATGAGTTTTTCTCTTAAAACTTATGTGTCTAATTGATAATTGCAATTTATCACACGCTTTTCGGTGAAGGAAAACATCGTGAGGAAACCTGCATATCTCTAGAGAATTCTGGAGGTATGTGTAACCTACCAATCCGCATTGGAGCAGCGTGGTAGGTCTTAGCTCCAATCCTTCTCTCCCAAAAACGGAGAGAAGAGGCCTATTCTCAGCAGTGGGATAGGCCGTTACTTACTTTACTTTTTACTTACTAAAAATTGACATAGAGACTGTTGTTATGTTTAGCTTACTACTACCGTTCATTGGCGTTATAATCATCATTATTGTTTTTGAAATTTTAAGGTATCAAGTCTAGATGCGTTCAACTATATCTTAGGTTTTTAATTAGAAGACAAAAGTATTACTAAAATTATTTTGCTATAATCCGCGATGAAGTAAAATAGAAAATATATATAATGTTAAATGTAGAGTGGACAATCCATTTTCATACCTGATACATGCAGGATTCGTAAAAACACATTCACAAACCTCCACCATCGCCACCACAATACTCAAGCACTACACACGTCCACTATCACAACAACATTCGTTTCGCCCTGCAACCGAAGCATCATCAGGAGATAAGACTCCACGACAAAATCGCAAAGCTTAAGATTATAGCAAAATAATTTATTAATCCTTTTGTATTATGGATCTCCTCAAAGTACCACCTATTTCTATAAATTTTATATTAGAAGAATTACGCAATGCTGCGACTCATTTTGGTTAATCTAAAGATAGTCTAAAAATTAGTGTACTTAAAGTACAAAAAAAATATAACTAAACAGGGAATCCAGAATTTTTATTTTTATTCTCTCTGAATACTTGAGTCAATAGCAGTTGCAGTATTTGAGTTAACATTAAATTTTTAGAATAAGCCGTTACTTTGAGGAGGTCCATAATACAAAAGTAATGTATTTATTACTTTGCTATAATATGCAATAAAGCAAATTATAATATTTTTAGGCTATTATTTCTTTGAATAGCTTCACTTTCAGAAATACCTATATCTAACATGGCTTTACTTTTATTTAGAACGTTGTTTCATACGATAACATCATTTAAAACACAATCAAGTATTCATTAAGTTAAAACTGTTTTTTATTAATATGTAACGAGATAACCATTATTTGAAACTTCAGAAAAATTGTAGTAGGAAAATATTTTTAAAAAGATTCTCTATTATTGTTTCATGATTTCACTTCTGTTTGGATGAAATTTTATACAAATAGCATTTCACAATCGATGTTTCGAAGATAGTCATTTCAAGTTATGCAACTATTTTCTACTCAACATGCAATATTTTCTTCGACTGACGCTTGATAAATGGGACTTACAGATTTACATAGAGATTTTTTCTATTATTTATTTATATAGAGATTATTTTTTTATGTGAGTTTTAATTCACAAATCTTTGATAGTTATTCTAAAATCTTATACCGGAGGGTTATTTTTTTACAAAGAAATAAAACCTATTTAATAATTTATTTATTACGTTTAATTGTTAATCCTATTTTGAACATAAAAATGGGGCAGATCTTACAATGTGAGCAGTAATAACTTTTACAATTACTTTTATGGCAGTGCTTTGCAAAATTACCTCAAAATTAGTTAGTTAATTATAATTTAAAGTAAACGAATATTTCAGTTAGAGCTTGAGTTACACACAACCTCTGGTTTTCGATCGACCGAAAATTTCAATTGAGTATTATACCAAGATTTATAGATTAGTTTACAAACTAATGCAGGACTTTGAAAATATTTAAGGCCATAAATTTTTGTTTTTAAACATTTTAATGCCCTTAAAAAAAACACCAATATTTTGGATAATTGTACAACTAATACAGAAATTATATATTTTTTGTATCTGAATTATTGTAGATAATAAATATCGCATTGTAATCTATCCGGTGTAGACCTCATTTCTTACCGTGTGTTCATGTGTTCTTACACTTACTTTTATAAGGTAAGTTGACGTTAATTTTTAAAACTTTGTGATACGTTTTAAACAAAATTAGCCGTTAGCTCGGAAATGTATTGCTAGCAAATAGCACGTTAAAGTTACATAGGGTTAGTTAGTTATACATCTCCAGTCCATTGATCACGTGTATTTATGTATATTATGATTTTAATTTTGAAACTCTGTTTAATCATGTACTTGCCGCGATTGGGATCTAACAATCTGTAAATCAAATATATTAATGTTTCGTCGAATTATTAGTTACATGGCTCGAAGAAGTAAGGCATTAGGGTTTTATTTATGTTGGAATGGTGCCCTAGCATTAAGCAGTGTTCGCACAATATTCACCTAGTATATTCTGCGAAGTAATCAGTCTAGTCTGACCCATCTTTCAATCCGAGAGGGTGTCCATTAATGCATGCGCTACAAAATTGTTTGGTGGAGAAAATTCTCAAAAATAAGTATGATTTTGGAATTTAAACTGTCGTAAGTGGTATTCATAATAAATGTATAGAAACCGGCTATAATACGTATTATTTAATCGGATGAGCCCGACTAGTTACAAGCCTATAGTAAGTAAAAAAAAAGAAAGTAGCGGCCTATTACTTTCCCACCGCTGAGAATAGGCCTCTTCTCTCCGTTTTTGCAGAGAAGGATTGGAGCTAAGACCTACCACGCTGCTCCAGTGTGGTAGGTCTTAGTCGGGTTACACATATCTCCAGAATGCTCTAGAGATATACAGGTTTCCTAACGATCTTTTCCTTCAACAAAAAGCGTGTGATAAATTACAATTATCAATTAGTTAAGTTTTAACAGAACAACTCAATGGTGTCTGCCCGGGTTTGAACCTGTGACCTCCTCGAAAGAGTCGCACGGTGTTACCGCTGGGCTACCACAGCTTCACTTTCATTCATGAGCTAGCCGGTTTTTATATATTAATAAGTATGATAGTGCATGTCTATCGGCTGATAATGGTAGAGCGAATTTAGCGAAGGAATTGCGGTTTGTAAAGATTAATAGAATTGCTTGTTAACTGATCGTATCAAGTAGGAGCTTAGATTTGAGACATCGTACATAAGATATATTTTGCTTGCAATATCTGTATAATAGGTAAAAGCCGCCAGAAATTACGACCGCGTTTTTATGGCGTTTAGCAAATATTTTGTGTAATTAAATCCAAAAATTTATCTGTCAACTTACAATCAAATTTAGCATTACTAATATATTTATTTTCTAAATGTACTTACTCCGTAGTTTTCTAAATATTTTCAGAGAATTGTGTAAAACATTAATAGTTGTATTCAATTAAAAATCACAAAGAAAACTTATTTCAAGACTTGAAATGTTGAAAGAAAGAATACCAAACAAAGGATATAAAACAATAATTCAAATAATTATAACAATTAATTCATACTGATTTGATGTAGATTGACTCAAAATTCAATATAAATATGTTCATGTAAATAAAAAAAAGATCCAAATGAAAGTGAATCAATGTAAAGCATGTCATTTTGTTCACAAAGTTAGCCTTAACATAACACAGAATAGTAACACAGCAGTCTTATCATCACAATTAAATTATTTTCACGTCTGTACTGTTTTGTCACTACAACAAAAACGTAATACTAGTCAATCTCAATTGTCTATTACAGGTAACATTATAAGAAGTAGTCCGCTTGAGGCTTTTTGGAAGGAACACCGCGGGATTCCTGTGGGGCCGCTTCAAATATTGTAAACTCGCGTTGGAGACTCTCGTTTAACTCCAATATTGCAGCGACGTTGCCACATCTGTTGATAGAATCAAATAATGTCAAGTATCAATATTACTTTCTAAGCTGAATAGTAGATTATGATACTGTTTCATAATAAGGGTTCTTATGAAACTAGTTTTTTTTTATAGTATCACACGAGTAAAAGGGTATGCTATTTAATATTTCACAAAGGTTTGTTAACCCATTCAAGTGCCATCCCCACCAAATTGCAATTGTTCACAGCAACATGTTGTGATGTAGTTTGCTTTATATAAATCATTGTGAAGATTTTACAGGCTATTCATGTTTTGCTTTTTAAATAAATATAAATATATGGGACACTTATATTATATTACTATTACTAACGGACTTTTTTAGGAGTGACATAAATAAACACAACTAACATAACCAAAATAATTGTAAAGAATTCTAAAGAATTATTTTGGTTTAAGAAACCAAAAGAGGCTTATCAATAATGAAATTAAATATCAATCATCATACCTGTAACAATAGTTAGGGGCTGACCATACAGTCAGTACTGTCTCATTGAAGTGCCACTTATAGCCCTCCATCACCAGTTGGTGCGCGCGACAGATCATGTCAATATCGTTGGATACATTGAATTGGGCTACTACGTCAGACCCAAAAAGGTAACCGGCTCCACGCGGCGACACGCCCCAGCCTTGTGTGTCTGTATTATTTGATAAAAATAAAGAAAAATATATTAAGCGGCGGTAGCGGAATGGTTAGATTAGATCGTGAATCCACTCCTAACACAAGCATTCAGCTTAGTTGAAGGTTTACTAGTAATTTGTAACCCCAGTTGCTAGTAACCTTTAAAAAAATCTTTTAATAGTAGAAACAGTATCATTGACGGTCATAAAAAATTATCAATCAGTCAAAAGACAGTATCGTATAAGATCACAATCTTGGCCAATGAAAGAGACAGATGGAAGAGTGCATGCAAATAAGATGAGAATTAACCTTGACTTTTTACACTTTTACTTGACATATACAGTTTTTTTAGTGGCCGAAAACATAATAAACAATATAAACCAACTTCTTTTTTAATGAAACCTAACTACATCGATTTCCCTTCCCCAATCTCTCTACATGCTGAATTTCATGATAATTGTTGGAGCCACTTCCAAATTCAGATAAATATATATACGAGGTGTGTTCAAAAAGTATCGCGAATTTTGAATTTTCGCGAGTTACATATATTCCAATTTCGATTTTTTTGTGGCGTTATGTTGGTACATATGTCTCTCACTTATGCTGACAAGTTGGGCCATTTTGAATGTTCGGTTAATTGTTAACAGCTGCTTTGCTTGCACGTGTTTTGGGTCGTCTTCGATTTTTACCCATTAAAAAAATGGAACAAGGAACCTGTATCGATTTTTGTGTGAAAAACGAAATTAAGTGCGCAGATGCATCCCGAGTGTGGACTGTGGCATATGGAGAAGCTACTTTGGACAAAAGCAACGTTTATCGGTGGTACAAAATGTTTTTAAAAGGCCGAGAAGATGTGAATGACGAAGAGCGTGCCGGACGTACGAGCACTTCAACAACAGACGAAAAAATTGATGAATTGAAGAAAATGGTATTGGCCAATCTTCGAATCATCGATAGAGAAATTGCCGAGGACCTAGGCATATTGATTGGCTCGTGCCATTCGATTTTAATCGATAATTTGTGGAAAAACAAAAATTGGCTTTTGCACCTCGATAACGCCCCTGTTCACACATCGCTGCTTGTACGCGACTTCTTGGCTAAAAACAACAGACCAATGATACCGCAGCCACCGTATTCCCCAGATCTGGCCCCCTGTGACTTTTTCTTGTTCCCAAAACTGAAGAGGCCCATGAAAGGACGACACTACGCCACGACTGACGAGATAAAGACGGCATCGAAGGAGGAGCTCAACAAGATCCAAAAAAATGATTTTTTGAAGTGCTTCGAAGATTTGTAAAAACGTTGGCACAAGTGTATAATATCCCAGAGGGATTACTTTGAAGGGGACAAAATAGATATTAACGAATAAATAAATAATTTTTGAAAATACACAAAATTCGCGATACTTTTTGAACACTCATATACAAGATTAACTCATTTAAATATTAAAGATGATATTCTTACGACAACAATGTATCTATTCATCAACATCTATAAAAGATAAAGTGTTCATGTATGTTGCTTATAGGTTTTGAAATGGCTGAACAGATTTTAATGAAATTATCAGATTCTAGATTGACTTGATTTTTTGTTGAATTGTAATAATTATATATCTGTAAATTGAGGCTTTTGATATGGCTGGGTATGCTATTGGAAAAAAAATTACCTTCAGGGTCACTCCAAAGTAAGTCACACATTGGCCCATCGTGAGGTACTTCTTGTTTCCTGTCTATGGTCCTTATCTGATCTAGAGTCTGTATTGAAGGGCTCAAACCTCCATGAACACAGAATATTCGACCATCAATAATTGCTGATAATGATAAGTAGTCAAATATTTCTGTACAATATCTGAAATGTATTAGCATGTATGTAGTTTCTTTATGTACGCTCACCAACTAGGTGGTCTGACTAACTGTGCTAGTACTGCACGTCAGCTGCACAAATTTTAAGGTAGTAATTGTTACTACTACTGATAGGAGCCGATGGAAACAAATTAGCCACTGGAGAGAGTATGTACTTTACACTTAGAATAGAATAGATCATTTTTTATTGCACCACATAAAATTACAATATACAATATAACGAAAACAATATAATCTTAATGCAGATACAATAAGGCGGCCTTATCGCTAACTAGCGATTTCTTCCAGGCAACCTTTGGGCTAGATACATTAAATTTAGGGTAATAATTTATTATAAATTGCTAAAACATAGGTAAGGTCAATAATATAGGATAGGTCTCTAGGACACTGAGAAATGCTTTATTCCTTGTACACTGGGGTAACATATAGGCTATAGAAATCCTGTTCATTCAACACGAATAGGATGATACTGAAAAGTGCCATATATTAGCAACCTATCACTTGACAACAGTCCATGTAAAAGAAATTGCAGTTATAAGCTAGTTGACTATAAATACAAAATTACTTAGATCATACTGCACTCGCTTTTCTTTGTTGTTTCTAAATCTAATTTCACTTAAGCAATCTGATAAAAGTTATGATTGAATAGGAAAAATAATATTATATGTATATTCATATATGTACCTCCAAACAGTAATAGAACCATATTTTCTTAAACACTCATCATAAAATCCATACACCTGTGTGATCTGTCGAGACTCATGATTGCCTCTTATCAGAGTAATACGATCTGGATACCGAACCTAAAAATAAATTTATGTGTAAATATAAACTCTTTCATAATTCGTAAAAGAAAGTGAAAGACTGTGTTTTGTTAAACGTAATAATGTAATGAAATCTACTGATGAAATGAACATACACATCCAAATAATCCAAATAAATAAATATGACAAAAAAGGTTATTAATTGTAAGTAGACTTGAACACATCACATAAACTTTATATATTATACTCATTTGTTTCGAAGCCTTTTTTAAACTTATTGGTAGTCTCACACCATTATTAATAAAACTAACAATAATTTCACAAATATTTAAATGTTTAATAATTTAATATTATTAAATAATTCATATCTTTCCAGAGAACATGTTATCTTAGATAGACAGCTATCTTTTCTTCTATCTGTTTAATAAAATTAACTTGCTTTGTTGAAATAGGGTATGTATTTAGTACATATATGTTAATTACATATAATGAAAGATAATTTCATTATTATTATTGATTAGGAAACAGCGGCTAGTCTTTCTAATGATGAGCTTGCAAAATAAACTGAGCAAGAAAAAATAAAGATTGGTGATCTTGAAGAAGAGCCAAAAGAACTTCAATGTAAAAAAGGAATTAGATTGTTATAATATTATGGACCCAATTCGTTGAAAATGATTTAAATTTTGACAGTAATTCAAGAGAATGCAAGACAGAGGTATATATAGATGCTTTATCCAATTATCAACAACTTGTAACAAAATGCAAAAGGCAAATGTACACTGCATTAGATGTATTCATAACAAAAAGTGTAATTGGTAACAGAGAAGACCTAAGGGTCTTACTGACTTTTATTTGTTTTAAGTATATTTGCTTATACTGATTTTTTTTTTTTGTAACAAATAAATGGTTGGTTTTATTTTAATTTAAAAATACATAATTATTTTTGACTTCTATCCATCTTTCCCTAACCCCATTTTTTACATATTAAGATTATCAGTGCTGTTTCGCTTTACACTCTACTTCTATGGAACATATCCTATATGTTAAGAGAGGTCTTGTTGTATAATATATGATGTGACTTACCAAACACTTCTTTTTTCAACTATAGTTCACACACTATTGTTCTTTGAGATAATAAAATATTCATATTTATAAAATTTACCTTTAAAGCAAGTAGAAGTAAAAAAGTTTCAACTGAATAAAATCCTCTATCCACAAAATCACCCATAAATAAGTAATTAGTTTCAGGGACATCTCCACCTACTTTAAAAAGTTCTTTAAGATCATAAAATTGTCCATGTATATCTCCACAAACCTGAAAATTACATTACTTATTATTCAGTTGTTATTGATAATTCATAAATTATCTGATTTCACATAGTTGATTTATCCTGCCTTATATTATAACAAATTTGTCTCAAGATATTCAGCTAATATGGGAATTAGTGGCATGATTTCAAGAAATATTGAAGCTCATTATTGGGCTGGCAGTTGCGTGCCTATAATTCTCAAGTTTTGTGGAATAAAACTTAAGAATTTATCCCAAACTCCAAAAAGCACATAAGACTGGTATTAATTGGTATATGTTCCAGTTAAAAGAGTATCTAGTGATTATATGATTGATTACTGTCATAGACTCAGATGTATATTAAACTAAAAAAGACACTAAAAAATAATGAATTGTAAATGTTATTAAGGCTTTAGATGTGTTCACAAATGTTTACAAAATCAATATATCATTGATAATATCGACTTTCAAATTAAATTATTAAGAAAAACACAAGTCAAATACCGTAACAGGTGAGTCAACGCGTTGAACATTACTCTCCTCAACAAGGATCTCGCGGGCTTTGGCACAGAGGGCCTTAACCTCGGCTTCTTTTATAATTTCACATCTTTTTAATTGTTCGATTTGACGATCCAAGTCACTTGTATCAGACATATTTCGTAAGTAGTCTTAGGCCTGCGAAAAATTGATGTTCAGTTAATAAACGAGCGACAGCGTGAAAGTAATATGCAGTTTTGCATAATGGTGTCAAATAAAACGCTTGAAATGTCACATCCTTCAATTTAATACCGTATCTACTATATAAGAAGATATATATACAATTTATGAACTCACAAATACTATAAGCAATAGATTTCTAGATAATTTATAACATTAGCACAAGCTTGAAGATAATTCTCTTGCAAACAATCACAATCGAAGTCATAGATCGAAATTACCATAGACTCAAACTCAGTTAATAGCAATATTATTTTTTTTAACAACAGTGTTGCACTATTAAAATAACCATATTGATTAACAGTTAACCTTATTTATAAAAGTAGAAAATATTTTTGTTGCAGTCGTTCAGAGCCTTTTTAAATCATCTGCTTTTAGATATAAACTCCATATCGGTACTAAATAGTAACCATAGAATTTGAAAGGATTAGGATAGGACAATAAGAATTAAGGATTTGATATTGACTTTAGAATTAATTCAGAATTATTAGCTTATTAAAGTTAACATTTTTATACAATCAAATAGTTTGAATGAAATTTAAATGTGGTTATTTATCACATCAAGTATGTTTTTTGTACTGCTTTGAAATAATGAACTCTGATTCTTGTTAAATTCAAAATTAAAATTCAAAATATTCTTTGTTCAAATAAACTTTTAAACAAGTGCTTTTGAATCGTCAACTCTACTGCTGGTTCGGAAAGCTGTTCCTACCGAGAAGAGCCAGCAAGAAACTCGGCGGTTGCTCTTTTAAAAATATAATTCTTAATATTATTTACATTAAGTCGTTACTGTCTTGTACAGGTTCAAAGACAGCTATATCCACACATTCTTATGTTCTAAATAATCCTCAACATTATAGTAGGCTTTCTGTATCAGCCTCTTTTTAACAGTGTTTTTAAACTGCTGTAATGGCAATGCTGAAATTGATTGCGGAATTTTATTATAGAAGTTAGTTAGAAGTTAGTTCTTAGTTAATTAATTAATTGTAATCTAATTGTCTATTATGTGTATTTAAAGCACAAAAGGTAAGTATTCATAATGTTCGTGAATAATAGGTATATTAAACTTCTTAGATAAAGTCTAAATTCCTGTATAAAAGCGTAAATCATCTGTGATTTTATTATCTATGGTTATTGTTATTTTCCTGTCAAAGATTACTCCGGGATAAATATTAATTTAGCATATGTAATATTATCAATTTGTTGAAGATATATCATTAAATAATTGACTATTTCCAAGGTGAATTGTGGTGTTGTTTTGTGTAGTGACAATTTTACGCAGGAAATGGGCAATATACACACCGTCGGCCCTAACGAGGCGCTTATAGTATCAGGTATGTGGTTAACAATTTCCCCCTGACTACTAATTTTCTATCCATTAAAAATATTGCGAAATAAAACGCTTTACGCATCTATATAATTCACTTCATTTCTATATTTACCATTTGTTATTCGTCGGAGCTCTCAAAATATTTCGCGGTTCTTGAGGTATTCTCAACATCGTAGGAGCGTAAGTGACAAGTATTATAGTAAATTTACGATGCCTAAAGTCATAATTTGTTTTAAAATTATTATACCATACATTAAATAATACTTTATTATAAACCGGGTACCCTTTTTTGGCGGTCGTTAAGTTTATACACTAAATGAACAAATTATCGATTTATTTGTATTTTAGCTAATGTTACATAGGTATCCTTTCAACAACTCTATACTGAAATTAATTTAGTCATAAAATATTATCTTTAAAAGATTCTATTTGGATACATGATATGATTCATGTATTATTTTTCCTCTTGATATATATTGACGAGTTTTTAATCGTAGAGAATAGTCATCTATTGATGTGTCGTCACATATTCGATAATGAAATATGTAGTAATCTCTAGTATGCCTGGGCCAAATAAAACTAGCCTAAAATCTTATCAGTATGTAGAATATACGCAAGAAGCCTTGCTTATAGTTTTATCTGATAGATAATCATGGCTTAGAATAGACCACCCTCATTCCTTACCGAGATGTCGTAAAAGACGACTAAGGTAAGTTAACCCGCCATGTGGTATCCGGTTGGTAGAATAGACCACCTTCATTTCTTACCGAAATGTCGTGAAAGGCGACTACGTAAGTTAACCCGCCGTGTGGTAACCGGGTGATAGAATAGACCACCCTTATTTCTTACCGAGGTGTCGTAAAAGGCGACTTAGGTAAGTTAACTCGCCGTGTGGTATCCGGCCGAGTAGAAGAGACCAGCCTCATTTCTTACCGAGGTGTCGTGAACGGCGACTAAAGCAAGGTGACGTCAGGCGACCGTGATAAAATACGTAGCCAAATCATGTGACAACATATTTATAACATGTTGTGCCGATCCCACTTAGAGCGGGATAAGAGTAGGAGGATGATGGGATTTATTTGAAAAATAATTATTTTTCTAATCTTAGTTTTAATTAAAATAAATAACTTTTTTCGTATAGGTGTTTTGATTATTATAGGTTCCAAGTTAGTTTAATCATATCCGCCCCTTTTTCCCCTATCATTATTCCGGGAGCATTAGTGTGTGCAGCTATTGTGTTTGGTATTATGCTAGTGTCTGCTACTCGTAGATTTGTCATACCATGTACTCGTAATTCAGGGTCTACGACTGCGTACAAATCCGTCGGTGGTCCCATTTTGCATGTCGATATCTGGTGGTGCAATGTTGCCGTAATAGTTCTAATCGCACATTCCCAATAATCATCACTTCCAAATTTATATTGTTTGCAGTTGGGAAATTTTCTTGTGTGTAATTTTGCACCGTACTTTTGAAAGGGAGGAGTGTTAACCATATCTATTATATATCGAATAGCGGCGATCATTGTAGCTACGTCTTGTGGATGTGTTAAATAATTCCCATAGAGCTTCGGCTGTTCAAAGGGATTACTCGATCGCAGTCTCATATGACCTTTGGATTGTGGATGTAATAACATTAGTACTATAGCGATACTATCGATATTTTCGATAGGTTTGTAAATATCGTTATAGAGCCAATCAGCTAATCTTATGCCTTTGGCGACCACATTTCCCTCATCTGACGCTAGTGAAGCGCAAGTACCTATAAGCTCTATATCGGGAAAATCTCCAATTTCTTTTGATATGTTAGTTTTTATGTAGCCCAAAGTTTCCACTCCAGCTATAGATGATAGTGGCCCGTCCCCAAACTGAGAGTATTGTAGAATGTTTTGTATGGTCGCAATTTTATTTTGCAACAAAGTTAACTGAGTTGTATTCAAAGTAAATGTTAGACCCGGGAATGATATATGATCGTAAAGAGTTTCGCCTACCTTCAGATCTTGTATTACTTTAATTCCTAATGATTCCAAATGTTCTCTAGGACCAATCCCTGATAGCATAAGTAAATGAGGTGACTCAATGGGACCAGCCGAAAGAATAACTTCCTTATTTACTCGTACTTCATATTTTCGCCCGTTTCTATAGAATTCAACTCCAGTGACTGTATTTGTTACGGGATCAATCAATAACTTAGTGACTGTACTGCTAGTCAATATATGGAGATTTTTCCTTTTTTTATTGTTATGTAAGAACGCTTTGGCGCTACTCATTCGTATTCCACGACTCATAGTAGCTTGGATATGGCTAAAACCGAAACCATCAGGGCTATTGTAGTCAACGCGACGGTTTCCTAATAATGTCGCTGCATCCAGAAACGCCTTCGATAGTTTTGACCTGTTGCAAAATAATATACTAACATATTTAATTTATTTGTTGAGTCTTACACTTATAAGTATATACATATTTTTCAAATAGTCTTTTTATTGTTTTAATTTTTAAAGTTAATATTAATAAAAACTAAAGAACTGTATTTTTATTATTACCTAAAAGGGATATCTTCAACGTTCATCTCACCGTCTCTTCCATGCCACGGCGAGTTTTTTAAACCCCGAAGATTAGCTCGCTCGGATTTCATGTAATACTTCATGACATCAGCGTATGACCTTAAAAGTTTTTTTTATCACAACAAACAAACAAATCATTTATTAGATGTTGCCTGTTTTGAAAATATATTTACGAACTATACTACTTAATTGTTTTAAAAAAATACAAAAGTAAAAAAATTGATTTAATTTGTAAATAATATACCTATCTCCTGCTCTTATCCCAATCTAAGTGGGGTCGGCACAACATGTTATAAACATGACGTCAACTTACCTTAATGGTTTTTACGACGCCTCGATAAGAAAGGGGATGGTCTATTCTACTCAGCCGGATACCACACGGCGGTTCGACTTAACTTAGTCACCTTGTGCGACACCTCAGTAAGAAATGAGGGTCTATTCTACTTAACCGGATACTACACGTCTATACGGTATCTATATATGTAAATAAAACAAATAATTTTACATAAGTTATTTTAAAAATCTCCTTTATGTTAATACTATAATAAATATAATTAATATAGCAATATTAATAAGCGCGGGCAGACGTTGTTTAGCTAAGGACTGCCTTTTATGTAGTAGGCGCAAAATATATATGTATATATATTGAGAGGTAAAATCTTTTGTAAAAGGTTTTGTCTAATTTTAGATTAAAATCAAATAAAAATAATTTTAAATCTAGACAAAAGCGCAAGTACCGGTTTCAAAAGTTATATATCCTATGTATTACTATATTGAATCCTATCTCTTAAGTTTGACCCAACAATACACATTTACCAAATTCCATTGAAATCGGTTGATCGGTTTCATAGATTAGTGTCAACGAATATCTCGACACAAGACTTATCTTATATTACAATATCTACATAAAATATGTTTATATTTCGTTATCCGCTCATTTCTAAAATAAATAATCATTAAATTTCAAAATACAATTGACTGATTTAGATCAATCCTATTGTCTTCTTTTTCAAATTAATTGTCAATTGAATGCTTTAAAACATATTAAATTAAAAAAAGTTAAGGTCATATTTAGTTATACAATGTAATAATAATTGACGAAATAACGATATTTTTTTGTAGTAGAATTAGGTTTTTACTTTGTGGAGATCCATAACACAAAATTATCCGCGATAAATTTATCACAAATTATAACAAAATAATTTTATTACTCCTTTTGTTTTTATAATATTTAAAAACATTGACAACTTATCCTTACCTTAACTTACCTAAAAGTATTAATAGAAATATGTTGCTTATTTATTAAACAAAATTCAACTAAATTCAGTATTTATTTTTAAAAGTATTCGCTAAAAACAAGTAATATTAAATATTTAAAGCTATTTAAAAAAATACACTTCAATTAACGCAAACGAAGTCGCGGGTACACCTTGTGTGATAGATACGAGAATATTATAATCATGAAAACGTAGGGCGACGTTCATCATTGCATACAAATTGTTTTCAATAAGATAAGATAAGCGATTTCAAGTATGTGGATCTCTCAAAGTACGAGTACATGATTAATCTTACGTTTTCAAACTTTTTTGTTGCTTAGTGTACAAAAAAATGTGGTTATCCTGTTCAAAAATATCCCAATAAACTGAAACGCAGTATTTTTCAAATAAGAGAAACAGGAAAATAAATTCTACAGTGTTGTCATTCCAATTTAAAAAAACCCAAACAGTATATTAATAACGCAATGTCAATACATCAATCAGCTTGTATAATAACTAAGTACCTTGGGGACCGAGCCTTGCTCGGTAATTTTTAGAATGATACAAAAAAAAAAAAAAAAATGAATATTTTTAAAAATAATAGGGCAGGTGGGGCTCCAATCCTAGGTATTTTCACCTCTCTAGACCGCCCGTTCCCCAATTGAACCAACATGATTTTACGTTTGACAGCGAAAACATGTGATTGTATTCAACGTAAATTTAAAAAAAAATTTAGAGCCCGCAAACAGGGATAAAACGAAATTTTTCAAAATAAAACTTATCTAGATTGATTTTTCTCCCCCAAAAACCCCTACATGCTGATAATTTTCTAAGAATATGATATATAAGTAATGAAATACGTACACGATACCAAATTTTGAATCGGCCGTGTGGTATCCCAATGAGTAGAATAGACCAAGGTGGGCTTTTCTTACCTAGGTGGCGTAAGTTGACATTTGGCAGGTAGCCGGTCTTAAAATAACTATAATAATAAATCTAGTAACATGTCCTGCCGTCCCCACTTAGAGTGGAATAAGGATAGGAAAATGATGATAAGTAATTTAAAATACGAGATAAAGTTACAAAGCGCGCATGACATCTATGCTTTTATGATTTGCTGATTAACTCTTAAAACTTTAAATTAAGAACTTGAATTTGAACTTGAACTTGAATTTAAGATTTATTTCTTAAAAAATAATTGACTTAAACTGCTAATCCAATTAATGTCAATTGAACCAAAATGATTTAGCTAAATCAGATAATACTAATTAATAGAACATACATGGAAGAAAAATAAAGATTGTAATCACTAGTACCATCCATAATTTCCTTTGGCTGCAATTCTATCCCAATCTTCCTTCAAACCTCTAGTATAAATCATATAGTTGATGACGCTCGAACCTCCTACTGCTTTCCCTCTAGGCCAAAAACATCGTCCATTCTCCATACCTTCAATTTATTTTGAATTGATTCTTTAATTGATAATGTCTGTTAATATATTTAAACTATAAATGATACTGTCAAGGATAAGATGTATATTTTTCCATTTTATACTTATCGAAACAAATAGAAATCTTTTTAGATTTATTATTACATTGTGGTTTTAATTATAAGTAATCTTGATGGCAATTTTCATTATGGTCTTCAATAGGCAATGAGTCAATTCCTTTTTCCAATTTAAAGAAATTTAAATACTGCTAAATATACAAAATATATATAGTTTTGCAGTGATGGATGGAGTATAAAATTTTGTGAAACGTAAGTTAAGTTAAACATACAAACCTAAGCAGACATTCGGTTGTGGTTCCATTAGATACGGCCATACGAAGCTAGTTTGCTGGAATAGAGGTGCTAAGATCGGTACTCCTGTTAGTATGCCTTCGCCCAATCCAACTTCTAATAGTAATACAGATGTTTTTTTACTTTCGCTCAGACGAGCAGCCATTACGCTTCCAGCAGAACCTGCTCCGACTACGATAAATTCGTACTCCTGTAATGGTTCTTCGAATCCTGTGGTACACAAATCATTAGTAAATAGTAATGTACCTATATTATCAGTCACGTACTGTTTTGTGTATAAATTGGTCTTTAAATCACATAAAAAATTATTTATATATTATTGTTATTGTTATATACATTGATGTTCTTGATTAGAATGTATGTAAATCATTTAAATATACATATAAAACAACAAATTGAAATAATTTAATAAGGTTCAAATTTCGCTTGAATCTCAATCTCCGGCGTGTAAATCTATAACCATCAAACCGGTTTAGTTTTGTATTTTTGTATTTATATGTTAAAAAACGTAATCACAATTAACTGGTTATCGACCTCTAAACTCAGTTCTTAATAAATCTTGCCGTGAGAGTTATAGACAGGTTGCGATTTTTACACACCAGTCAGAATGAACCGTGCCCATCGACATTGCCGAATAAATTTAATTGTTAATGAGGTGTTTGATATGGTTATTTTATAGAAACCGATAACAGACTTAACTTAAGTTTATTTTAAATAATAGATTTATGCAACCGGTTCACAAAAAAAAATTTTTGAAACGACTTTTAACCAAAATATTTTCTTTAACATTTATAATTTTTTTAAAGATATTTGCGTTGGCGGTTTCAAGTCCTAGTTCCGATACATAGCGTTGATCGCATAGAACAATGGTGTCCAATATTTTTTACCGGTTGGGCCAAATAAACGATACAAAAATCTTTGGCGGGCCACAATTTACATATATTTGCTGTGCAATTCATTTTTTATATCTCACAATTTAATATGAGGAGTGGCTTAATTTTTTCTTCTAAATCTTAAGAACTGTCTATTATTCTTAGGCGGGCCGCTCCAAAATCGGTATAGGGTTGAGCAGGCCTGATATGGAGTATGTACTACCTTGAAACTGCGTGTTCCCGTGACTCCTTTTATATCGCTATACATGAAAAACTTTTTGTAGCCTCATTTGTGGCGAAAGGCCACGAAAAGTAAGTGTATTGCCAAGGTTACTCTAGAGCGTTAAATACCGGTAGCTCAGTCATTTCCGTTTCCTGTTATACATTTAATACGTTGTAGAAATAAAAATTTTATTAAAAAAAACCGACTTTAAAGAATGCAAAAAAGTAATAACAATTGTATAGGAGAATATAAACCGTTATTGTCGTGTTTGGAGTTGTTGCTAGCCAGGCAACATCGATACGTTAAACGTTTTACTAAACACAATATAGTCGAAATTTTCTAAATGTAATCTAACCTAATCTAATGAACTCCAAACACAACAATGAAGGTTTATATCGTCCTTACTGATTATATTACAAAGTCCACCACCGCGTCTATCTATCTGTATGTCCTCTCGCGATGAACTCCATGTGGATTTCACACGTCCAATGCGGTGTTTGGAAAGCTATAGAGTATTAATCCTAATCAACTTAAATATCCTACTTAAATTAAGCATTTCACGTTTAATATCTCAGAAGTTTTCAAATGATATACAAAATAAACAGAATTTAATCAATTTAAATTACGGGTATTGGGTAAAAAAACTTAAATATATATATATATAAATATATATATATATATATATATATATATATATATATATATATATATATATATATATATATATATATATATATATATACATCTTGCACATCATGTTGCGTCCTACATGGCACTTTTTACCGATCTTGTTGCGTCCAACCGACTTGTTGCATCCAGTATACGGACGCAGGATAAACCAACCCTAAAAATTTGTCAGGAGCCGTGTTTTTATATGTATAATGCGTGAGCAAAAAATTGGATGGGACGTTATTTTATCGCGGGAATGAATTCCGATGTATTTATTAGTTCAGCGAGTTGCCGCGCACAATTTGGAGGTCGCTACGTGCTCGCGTATATTTGGGCACGTATATTATATTTCTGATGCTAGCATTCTATTGCCTCCGACGTATATTTTAAAAAGTTTTTTTCAATTTTTATTTAGCATTATCTTGCGTCCAAATTTCTTCCCAATTTAATCGATTTTATAAGTGATGCGGGGGCCCAAGGGGTGCGCGCGCGAGTCCTACGTTTTATTAATAAACAAACATTGAGCCGTTAGGACGCGTTTTAATTTGCAAAGTGATTGTACTCATAATTGCGTATATTATTATTATTGTAAAACTGTAAATATGAAGAGAGCGGATAAGACATCGCTAGTTGCTAAATCAGATCTTCTTATTTGTGCTTAAGGATCCCAATATTAAAAAGTCATTCGGAAAAACATTTTATTAATGTGGTTTCAAAAAAAGTAAGAGAGTTAGCAAAATTATTAATCGAAATTTAAAAAATTAACAACTCTATAATAAATTTATCGAGTGCCTTAAAACCATTCAGTTAAGATCTTATGGCGGAGGCAACTAAAGTTGTAGATAACTGTGATGCCGAAAAGGATAGATTCGAAACCTTCTTTTGCTATGAATGTTTCAACTACTTTTAAACAATGCTGCAATATAGCCATTATGTTTGTATTGAAAAAACAAGGTCCTTACAATGAAATCAATACCGCAGAAACAGAAGCAGATCTTAAGACATTATTGCATCTTATAGATGCAATTTTGCGACATGTCATCTCCAGTCAAGCTGCAACAGATTTAAACAAAAAGAAGTGGAATAAAGTCACTATAGTCTCGTTAGCCAATGAAGCTGCAGCCAAAATCAAATCATGGTACTACTGTTACAACGTATATTCAGTTATTAGATAACATTTATTGCAAAGTTTTATTATTATTACAAAGTTCTCGAGGGATACCCAAGATTATCTGGACCCAAAAACCCAAAATCAATTTCGTCTACGCGACTCAGAAAACATTTAGCAACCTTTTTACAAATATTTAGCATAACTGAGAATGATATGAAACATTTAACTACGTTTATGGGCCATACCGGTGACGTGCATAAAAAGGCATATAGATTGCCGGATTACGTGGCATCATCACTATCAGCCCATTTTCGTCAATTGCTGGACATAGGCCTCTCCAATTATTCGCCACTTAGTCTGATCCTTGGCTTTCTGCTTCCATCCACTGCCCGCTGTCCTACGTATATCGTCACTCTATCGAGTCTCAGGGTGTCCTACACTACGTTTCCCGATTCGTGTTCTCCACTCCAGAACACGTCTACCCCAACAGTCATCCCCCAACTGTATCCTTCTCATAATCTCACACTCGAAATTGTTGTTTTCTAGTTCGTGCGTCTGTCCTAGGTAAATGTACTTATCAACAATTTCGAGAGTGACCCCATCTAAGGAAATCGGTCCCGGAGCAACGTGCTCGTTGCACATGATTTTGGTTTTACTCAAGTTCATCCGGAGAGCGATCCTATGAGAAGAAACAGCCGGTCCATGCAACATCCATTGCAAATCCTCTATGGATTCAGTCGTTAAAACCATATCATCTTACGCGAAACTGAGATGAGCGCCATTGATGTTTATGCCATGACCAGTCCAATTCAGCGTCTTAAACATATCCTCTAGTGCGTTTGAAAACAATTTCGAGGAAATGACGTCCCCTTGTCTTACGCCTCGCTGAAGATGGCTATGCCTTATCTGCTGGTTTTGGACTCGGACTGCCTTTCTTGCGTTTTCATACAGACATCTCAGCATCTCAATATATCACTAACCGACTTGGCATCTCTGTAAAGACTCCAGAACAGCCCAGGTATCGACCGAGTGAAAAGCTTTTTTATAATCCACAAAAGCTAGGCATAGTGGTTGATTGTACTCTTTAGTTTTTTGTACAATTTGCCGCACGGTGTGGATATGATCTATCGTGCTGTACCCGCATAGAAACCCGGCTTGTTCGGGGGATGGAACTCGTCGAATCATCATGCGAGGCGGTTTGTGATAACCCTTGAAAACAGCTCATAGACATGGCTCAGAAGAGATATTGGCCTATAGTTATTTAAGAGTGTTATATCTCCTTTTTTGTATAACACTATACTTCTGTGCCATGCCTTTGGAGTTCTCCCGGCAAAGAGAAGGGCATTAAACAGCTCTTGAAGTTCTGTTACCAATAGAATTCCACCAGCTTTTAACAGCCCTGTTGTAATACCATCCTCACCCGTGACTTTTCTATTTTTAAGCTGTCCAAGGGCTAAAACAATTTCATTTAGATGGATATCAGGCAGTTTTTCCGTATAGTGTCGGCTTAATTTGTCCTCCCTTCCTTTTAATGTGGTTAACTTCGTCAGGTGACTTTTTCCAAGAGGCTTAATAAACACTTTTGGACCCCGATTCTGCTCAATTGATTTTTGAGCGTATTAGCTAATCGGAGGTCGCGTCGTTAACCATCTTGGTTATTATTTTGTTTAAAGCCTCTACTTCTCACGAAGTTAGCATAGGGTTCGTCCCTCTGCCATTAATAGCAGAGTATCTCCCGAAATCTTTGACTTCATGCCCTTACGTTGGCTTTCGCAAATTTTTGTGCCCTCATTTCGAAGGACTTCTGCTACTCGGTCGAGTTTTTGCCCTACGTTATCCGTGGTTTCCAGAGTAGTGAATTGGTTTTAAGTTGTTTCTAGAATGTTACAGATCCAATTACGGTTTGGAGAACATTCAGACGGACTGTTGATTTCATCAAACGGACCCGTTCCAGTGCCTCGTACCAACCTATGGTTGTTAATAGTCGGTGGTAAGCACCGAGACATCCCTAAATATATGCTTCTTGTCCGTAATAATAAAATCAATCTCATTTTTCGTCTGCCCACCGAGACTTCGCCAAGTCCACCTACTTTGGGGCTGTTTCTTGAAAAAAGAATTCATCAAAAACAACTCCTGCTTCTCGAGAAAGTCGACAAGCATTTTTCCGCACTCGTTTTTTCGACCCAAACCAAAAGGTCCTACAACTAATTCAACACACAACACAATTTTACTCCCACTTTAGACTTAAAGTCCCCCATAACAACGTTGAAGTGGGCTCTAGAGGTATGGCGTAAGGCTTAAGTTATATCCTTATATAGAGTTTCCACTTCCGAATCCGATTATGACTCCGTGAGCGCGTACGCTAATACCACCTTAAGGGTATACCATGTAGATATTTTCAGCACGAGATACGCAACCCACGGAGACACACTGGTAGTTTCTAAAACGTTGTTACAAAGGCAGGGTATTTATAGCTGAAACACATACACGCGCACACACGCAGCAAGCAAATCAACAAAAATGCACACACACACACACACACACACACCACATGGACTCCACGCGCCTGCGCATGCACGTACGCACACACGCATACAATACACACATTCACCTAATAATCTCAACTACTTCCCTGCAGTTCAAGTTTTTTCTGGGTTAGTTACATCACTTACCTGCCTATAAAAGCTTTCTTTATTAGTTAACTGAATGACGATGATAATAAGTTACTTACCTGTTCATAAAAGCTCACTTAGTAATAAGTAAACGACTATAAAAAAAATTATTTAATAATATGACTCACGTGCCATATTTAAGTATTAGAAATCTGATGAAGTCAATGGAAGCCGTTAAGTCAATGTTACGCATAGGTTCATACAGCAGCAATATTCGGAAGCATTTTAGTTGAAACAAAGAATGGATGTAATAATGTCAATGTAATATCAATAAGATATATTGAATAATATACAGAATCAAGTTAGATATAAATTAATTAGGAAGCGTGAAAGCCTAAACAGTGTACGAAGTATATACAAAAAAATACAATGTGCCACATTATTTCGACGATGAACGGAACCGCTAAGTGATTGAGACATTTTTAAAATTGAATATCGGTATAAAACTTATTGATGGAATTTAAAGTTTTATAATGAAATAATACAGATTTAAAGGTATAGTATACGCTTTAATTTAGTTAAAAATCCCTTCAGAAATGGTAGACGCAACAGGGTTCGAGTTTAAAATGACGCAAGAAGACTTCTGCGATTTAAATATATATATATATATATATATATATATATATATATATATATATATATATATGTATATATATATGTATAATTATGTGTGTGTGTGTGTGTGTATATATATATATATATATATATATATATATATATATATTTAAATCGCAGAAGTCTTCTTGCGTCATTTTAAACTCGAACCCTGTTGCGTCTACCATTTCTGAAGGGATTTTTAACTAAATTAAAGCGTATACTATACCTTTAAATCTGTATTATTTCAGTATACAACTTTAAATTCCATTAATAAGTTTTATACCGATATTCAATTTTAAAAATTTCTCAATCACTTAGCGGTTCCGTTCATCGTCGAAATAATGTGGCACATTGTATATTTTTGTATATACTTCGTACACTGTTTAGGCTTTCACGCTTCCTAATTAATTTATATCTAACTTGATTCTGTATATTATTCAATATATGTTATTGATATTACATTGACATTATTACATCCATTCTTTGTTTCAACTAAAATGCTTCCGAATATTGCTGCTGTATGAATCTATGCGTAACATTGACTTAACGGCTTCCATTGACTTCATCAGATTTCTAAAACTTAAATATGGCACGTGAGTCATATTATTAAATATTTTTTTTATAGTCGTTTACTTATTACTAAGTGAGCTTTTATGAACAGGTAAGTAACTTAGTATCCTCGTCATTCAGTTAACTAATAAAGTAAGCTTTTATAGGCAGGTAAGTGATGTTACTAACCCAGAAAAAACTTGAACTGCAGGGAAGTAGTTAAAATTATTAGGTGAATGTGCGTATTGTATGTGTGCGTGCGTGCGTGCATGCGTAGGTGCGTGGGGTCCATGTGATGTGTGTGTGTGTGTGTATATATTATGTGTGTGTGTGTGCATTTTTGTTGTGTTGCTTGCTGCGTGTGTGCGCGTGTATGTGTTTCAGCTATAAATACTATAAATAAATATAAAGCTATAAATATCCCAGTGTGTCTTAGTGGGTTGCGTATCTCGTGCTGAAAATATCTGCATGGTATACCCTTAAGGTGGTATTAGCGTACGCGCTTACGGAGTCATAATCGGATTCGGAAGTGGAAATCTATACGAGGATATAGCAAAAGCCTTACGCCATACCTCAGAGCCCACTTCAACGTTGTTATGGGGGACTTTAAGTCTAAAATGGGAGTAAAATTGTGTTGAATTAGTTGTAGGACCTTATGGTTTGGGTCGAAGGAACGAGTGCGGACAAATGCTTGTCGACTTTCTCGAGAAGGAGAGGTTGTTTTTGATAAATTCTTTTTTCCAGAAACAATCCCAAAGTAGGTGGACTTGGCGAAGCCCCGGTGGGCAGACGAAATATGCGATTGATTTTATTATTACGGACAAGAAGCGTATATTTAGGGATGTCTCGGTGCTTACCACCGACTATTAACAACCATAGGTTGGTACGAGGCACTCTGAACATTTATCTAAAGCTGGAACGTGTCCGTTTGATGAAATCAACAGTCCGTCTGAATGTTCTCCAAACCGTAATTGGATCTGTAACATTCTAGAAACAACTTAAAACCAATTTCTACTCTGGAAACCACGGATGACGTAGACCAAAAACTCGATCGAGTAGTAGAAGTCCATCGAAATGAGGGCACAAAAATTTGCGAAAGCCAACGTAAGGGCATGAAGTCAAAGCTTTCGGGAGATACTCTCCTATTAATGGCAGAGCGACGAACCCCATTCTAACTTCGTGAGAAGTAGAGGCTTTAAACAAAATAATTACCAAGATGGATAACGACGCGACTTAGCTAATACGCTCAAAAATCAATTGAGCAGAATCGGGGTCCATAAGTGTTTATTAAGCCTCTTGGAAAAAGTCACCTGACGAAGTTAACCACATTAAAGGGAAAGTCGTTATTTCCAAACCGGAAATCCTCTCGGAAGTGGAAAGCCACTACGCCGAATTTTACGAATCGCATGCTACCACTGCACACAGAGGACAAATTAAGCCGCCACTATACGGAAGAACTGCCTGATATCCATCTAGATGAAATTGTTTTAGCCCTTGGACAGCTTAAAAATAGAAGTAGTCGCGGGTGAGGATGGTATTACAACAGAGCTGTTAAAAGCTGGTGGAATTCCATTGGTAACAGAGCTTCAAGAGCTGTTTAATACCGTTCTCTTTGCCGGGAGAACTCCAAAGGCATGGCACAGAAGTATAGTGTTATACAAAAAAGGAGATATAACACTCTTAAAGAACTATAGGCCAATATCTCTTCTGAGCCATGTCTATGAGCTGTTTTCAAGGGTTATCACAAACCGCCTCGCATGATGACTCGAAGATTTACATCCCCCGAACAAGCCGGGTTTCTAAGCGGGTACAGAACGATAGATCATATCCACACCGTGCGGCAAATTGTACAAAAAACTAAAGAGTACAATCAACCACTATGCCTAGTGTTTGTGGATTATGAAAAAGCTTTTCACTTGGTCGAAACCTGGGCTGTTCTGGAGTCTTTACAGAGATACCAAGTCGATTGGTGACATATTGAGATGCTGAGATGTCTGTATGAAAACGCAAACGCAGTCCGAGTCCAAAACCAGCAGACAAGGCATATCCATCTGCAGCGAGGCGTAAGACAAGGAGACGTCATTTCTTCGAAATTGTTTTCAAACGCCCTAGAGGATATGTTTAAGACGGTGAATTGGACTGGACATAGCATAAACATCGATGGCGCTCATATCAGATTCGCCTAAGATGATATGGTCTTAACGACTGAATCCATAGAGGATTTGCAATGGATGCTGCATGGACCGGCTGTTTCTTCTCAAAGGATCGCTCTCCGGATGAACTTGAGTAAAACCAAAATCATGTGCAACGAGCACGTTGCTCCGGGACCGATTTCCTTAGATGGGGTCACTCTTGAAATTGTTGACAAATACATTTACCTAGGACAGAAGCTCGAACTAAAAAAAAAAACAATTTCGAGTGTGAGATTATGAGAAGGATACAGCTAGGCTGGGCAGCATTCCGCAATCTACGTTGAGTCTTCTCGTCACCCATCCCGCAGAGTCTAAAGACTAAAGTATTTAACCAGTGTGTCCTACCTGTCTTGACTTACAGTGCCGAAACGTGGACACTAACAACTAAGGCGGTCCACAACCTTAAAGTCGCTCAGCAGGCTATGGCAAGAGCTATGCTCGGGGTTTCTCTGAGGGATCGTATTCGCAACTAAGTAATCCATCAGAGAACTAGGGTCACCGACATAGCTAAGCGCATTAACTCATATCTGAGGGTAGGGAGTGTCTCCATTGGTATCTCAAACACAATGAAGTACCTGGGGCTACTGATAGATAGCCGATGGAGATTCGAGGCTCACTTTCGATGGCTTACACCTAGACTGGTGGCAACTGCTGGAGCATTAAGTCGGCTCCTTCCTCGAGTGGGGGCGCCTAATGCAGGATGCCGTCGCTTATACGCGGGAGTAGTGCGGGCCATGGCCCTTTACGGTGCACCCGTTTGGGCAGGTCGTCTGAACTCTCGTTCCCTAGCTCATTTACGCAGAGCACAGAGAGTTCTGGCAATCAGAATTGTTAGGGGCTACCGCACTATCTCTTGCGAGGCGGCTTGCGTATTGGCTGGCACCCCACCTTGGGATCTCGAGGCTGAAGTCCTGGCTCAAGCCTACCATCGCAGAGTGAATGCACATTTAGGGGACGCATATTCCTCGACGATATGTGGGAATGCAGATTGGCGGAGCATAGCTCAAGCAGATGTTCTGCGTAAATGGGGGAGCAGGCTGGAATCGCCCAGTGCAGGGTACTGGACAATTTCAGCTATCCACCCAATTCTGCAGAGTTGGACGAAGAGAGGGCATGGAGTTCTAACTTTCCGCTTGACACAGGTCCTTTCAGGGCACGGCTGCTTTGGAAGCTTCCTGTGTCGGATAGCTCAGCGAGAACCTTCCAGTGTGTGTCATGAGTGCGGTGCTCTCAATGACACTGCTCAGCATACCCTTGCTCAATGTCCTGCATGGATGGAGCAGCGGACGCGACTGCTAGAGCACGTAGGACCTGATCTCTCCCTACCATCTGTAATTAAATCTATGGTAGAAAATAGTAGATCTTGGGCGGCGATGTCATACTTCTGCGAATATGTAATATCGCAGAAGGAGGTGGCAGATAGAGTTCGGGAGGCAACTTCTTCCAACCCAATCCGTCGTAGACGAGCGAGACAAAGACGGCGTGCCCAAGACCGTCGACTACCACCTTGATGAGGACCTCCGGGCGTCGAATAGGGGAATTCGACGCTCTGGCTTGAGTGAGGTTCTTCGAGAGGGCCGATGCATTAAGTGTTCCCAATGCGTCGGTTTATGGTGCAAGAGTCTGTCCAGGCTCTACAAGAGTAGCAAAGGTAGGCTGCTGACGAGGGTGTAGACGTGATGCGTCCAGTATTCCTGTGCCCTCGCCACCGAGCAGCAAGGTGGAACACCATGAGGTTTTAGCCGGTAAGAGTCCGGCATAACTGCTTTCGCCCCCCAGCGAATAGTAGTACCCATGAAGGGTTTCCTCATGGAAAAAAAAAAAAAAGGACAGAAGCTCGAACTAAAAAAAAAAACAATTTCGAGTGTGAGATTATGAGAAGGATACAGCTAGGCTGGGCAGCATTCCGCAATCTACGTTGAGTCTTCTCGTCACCCATCCCGCAGAGTCTAAAGACTAAAGTATTTAACCAGTGTGTCCTACCTGTCTTGACTTACAGTGCCGAAACGTGGACACTAACAGCTAAGGCGGTCCACAAGCTTAAAGTCGCTCAGCAGGCTATGGCAAGAGCTATGCTCGGGGTTTCTCTGAGGGATCGTATTCGCAACTAAGTAATCCATCAGAGAACTAGGGCCACCGACATAGCTAAGCGCATAAGCAAGCTGAAGTAAGTGACAATGGGCCGGCCATACCTGTCGCAGAACCGATGACCGTTGGGGTAGACGTGTTCTGGAGTGGAGATCGCGAATCCGGAAAAATAGTGTAGGACACCCTGAGACTCGATAGAGTGATATACGTAGGACAGCGGGCAGTGGATGGAAGCAGAAAGCCAAGGATCAGACTAAGTGGCGAATAATTAGAGAGGCCTATGTCCAGCAGTTGAAGAAAATGGGCTGATAATGATGATGCCACGTAATCCGGCAATCTATATGCCTTTTTATGCACGTCACCGGTATGGCCCATAAACGTAGCTAAATGTTTCATATCATTCTCAGTTATGCTAAATATTTGTAAAAAGGTTGCTAAATGTTTTCTGAGTCGCGTAGATCAAATTGATTTTGGGTTTTTGGGTCCAGATAGTCTTGGGTATCCCTCGAGAACTTTGTATTAATAATAAAACTTTGCAATAAACGGTTACTAATAACTGAATATACGTTGCAACAGTAGTAGCCTGATTTGATTTTGGCTGCAGCTTCATTGGCTAACGGGACTATAGTGACTTTATTCCACTTCTTTTTGTTTAAATCTGTTGCAGCTTGACTGGAGATGACATGTCGCTAAATTGCATCTATAAGATGCATTAATATCTTAAGATCTGCTTCTGTTTCTGCGGTATTGATTTCATTGTAAGGACCTTGTTTTTTCAATGCACAAATAATGGCTATATTGCAGCATTGTTTAAAAGTAGTCGAAACATTCATAGCAAAAGAAGGTTTCGAATCTATCCTTTTTGGCATCACAGTTATCTACAACTTTAGTTGCCTCCGCCATAAGATCTTAATTGAATGGTTTTAAGGCACTCAATAAATTTATTATAGAATTGTTAATTTTTTAAATTTCGATTAATAATTTTGCTAACTCTCTTACTTTTCTTGAAACCACATTAATAAAATGTTTTTCAGAACGACTTTTTTAATATTGGGATCCGTAAGCACAAATAAGAAGATCTAATTTAGCAACTAGCGATGACTTATCCGCTCTCTTCATATTAACAGTTTTACAATATTAATAATATACGCAATTATGAGTACAATCACTTTGCAAATTAAAACGCGTCCTAACGGCTCAATGTTTGTTTATTAACAAAACGCAGGAATCGCGCGCGCACCCCTTGGGCCCCCGCATCACTTATTAAATCGATTAAATTGGGAAAAAATTTGGACGCAAGATAATCCTAAATAAAAATTGAAAAAAACTTTTTGAAATATACGTCGGAGGCAATAGAATGCTAGCATCAGAAATATAATATACGTGCCCAAATATACGCGAGCACGTAGCGACCTCCAAATTGTGCGCGGCAACTCGCTGAACTAATAAATACATCGGAATTCATTCCCGCGATAAAATAACGTCCCATCCAATTTTTTGCCCACGCATTATACATATAAAAACACAGCTCCTGACAAATTTTTAGGGTTGGTTTATCCTGCGTCCGTATACTGGATGCAACAAGTCGGTTGGACGCAACAAGATCGGTAAAAAGTGCCATGTAGGACGCAACATGATGTGCAAGATGTAAATATATATATATATATATATATACAAGTAAAAATAAGGTTTTTTTAAAAAATTCCCTTAAAGTCTTGAAATATTAATCAACCACTGAACTATGATAGTAATAACAATAGGCTAAATATATGTATAACGTTTAAATTATTTACGAGTTCCAAAATTACCGGACTACATAGTCTACTACGTAATCTCAGACACTTATGATCTTATCTTCTTCAAAGAACCGGACATATTTCATTAAAGTTATGGCTTATGTCATTCAAAAATTCATTGCGTTTTATTATTGTCTATTTAACAGAGTACATGACGGAAAATACTTATATGAAAAAATATTACTAGGCGTGTAAGTTTATGAGTTTATTTTAGACCGAAAGGAAATTAGTTAAAACACTAATTCATTTCTTGCAAACGCGTATTTATCGTGAAGCGTGAGTATTGCATTTTTTACACTCCGATGGTTTAATGTCGCAGTCTAATATGAATTTTAGGCATTATTTAAAAAATTACTTACCTCTGGGTAAATCATATTGGTCTTGGAATGATGAAAATATATCACTGTCTGTTCGATTTAATTGTAACATTGGCGTTTTTAGCATCACATTGACAATCCTACTTTTTGGTGGACAAATTTTTCTCTTCTGCATTTCGATGTCATCATAATTATTTCTACATACCGTCGATTGTGCTATTTCCCTCTTTTCTACTTCTTTATCGTAAAAGTCTATAGAGTTCAATGACATGATACTGTTTAATAATGTAACACAAAATAGATACAATAAAAATGTCATCGTGTTTTCACAGTTTAGAATTAAATTAAGAGGATTCCTTAACGTGTCGAATAACGATACAAGACTCAAATCTTTTTTTAGAGCTTATATTATATATTCTGTACACATACAAACAAGTTATGATATAATTACAGAACAGGTTATTTACTACAACTTCTGCTTACCATACGTTTTTTTCTTGACATTGAATAAATAATTTATTGTACAGTTAGAAAAAATATACGAATGATTTGCTATGGTTTCTTTATTTTAGGATGGATTTTGATTGTATTATTTTTTATCGTTATATAAAGGGAAGGTCGGTTTTATATTTGGATTTTTTTTCTATGTTCTATTGCTTTTTTGCTCTTTGCACTTGTTTTTGTGTATGAAACGGCAACGAGTCTTACTGAGGTCTTTAATGGCGAAAAGTTGTAGCAATATGCGATTTTTGTATGGTTTCTGTGCTATAAGAGACTGTAAACACGAAATTATATATGACGTTTCCAAGATAATTAAATCTGTTACCTCTGCAATAACACGTTACTCGACATTACATAATAAAAATCTGGCGTTAGTGTAGTTCCTGAAGTCTACTGCAGTATTTAAAGCTCGTATTTTTACGAAGCGTTAGCGTAATATATTTGTTAGCTTTCGAATACATAACACCCTTATTAATTACTGTCTTATTTATTGTTGGGATAAGGTAAGTATTTTTCGCATTTGAAGACTACCGTAATCGTTATTGGGTAAATTAACTGCTGTAATTTTCGTTATATTCTCGGGTTATATGTGAGTGCTAAATTTTAAAGCTTAGCTCTTTTTTTGTTCATAGTGCTTCGTTTTTATTATAAATTAAAATTGTTGCATAAAATTGACACGAGCAACAAATACACATTGTGATAATATTACCATTTATATATTGAACCATATTGACCGCCGCCTCCATGAAGTCAACTTATCTTAGTCGTATTTAACGACACCTCGGAAAGAAATGAGGGTGGTTTATTACCGCCACATGACTTGCAGACTATGACTCAATTCTCCTCTCTCAGAAACGAGGAGGTCTATGCCTTTATAGGAAAATATTATGGTTCCAAAATTCATTTTAAATATTTATGTTGTAGACATAATACGTAAGTATAGAAAAAAGAATTGTATAGTAGGTGGATTTTTTAAATTCTGCGACGAAAATTACATGTATAAGAATAATTGTAGCGTGTGTTTTGTCGATTTTACTTCTTTTTATTTATCAAAGCAAAGGATGCTGATAAGAAATAGTATTATATTTATTATAAATATAAACTAATCGATAAAAGAAAAACATAGTTCCTTAAATGTTTCACGTATTTACTTTAAAAATATATTAATATTGTATTATCCATTTGGATTTATCTATCTTACTTTGTTATCTCGTATTTATCTCTATTAAATAATCTTGGCGAACTGATTTTATTAGATTCCTTTCGTCTAGTTATCATCTGGCATAAAAATTACATAAAGAAAACAACAGTTCTTACTAATCTTTGTTTAGAGCGAGTAACTAATAACTGGATCTAACCATAAATATGTAACTAGTATTATGTTCAAACTATCAAAACTATATTTGTAGCGTATATTTGTATATATTTAACGTTAATTTTAAAATATATTATTTTAATTGTCTATTTTTGTTTAATAACTAAAGAATAAATAAAAAAAAGGAAACACGTCATTTTGCAAGATTTTATATAAAAGTCTTGGTATAATTATAAATTCCATGTATTTCTTATAAGTTCTGCTGCTTTTAAACCTATGACCATTGCAGGTGCATTTGTGTGCGCTGATATAGTACGAGGAATAACGCTTGAGTCCACTACTCTCAATCTTTTAAGTCCATAAACACGAAGTTCAGGATCCACGACAGCCAGACTATCGCCTTCAGGTCCCATACGACAAGTTGCTATTTGGTGGTGTAGCGTTGCAGTAAGAGTACGTAATGCACATTCCCAATACTCATCAGAATCAAATGTATGCATTTGACACGTTTTATATTTGGCTGGGTGTATTCGAGCGCCGTACCGTTGAAACGGTGCAGCAGCTGCTAATTCTTGTATGTGTCGAATTGCTGCAACAAAACTTGCAACATCCCTTGGATCAGTTAAATAATTTCCATACAATCGAGGATGACTGAAAGGATTACTATCCTTAAGTTCTAAATAGCCTACGGATTTTGGATGTAACAACATTGGAACAGAACTCCATGAATCTTTATTGTCGATAGATCCAAACGCTTCGTTAAAAACTCTATCAGATATCCTAATACCCTTGCGAACTGCTTTACTCGCGCCTTTACCACCATCAGAGACAACGGATCCGCCAATGTTAATAAGTTCAACATCTGGTATTGTTGGATCTGGGTCACCATTGTTTGGTACTTTAATATAACCAATACCTTCAACTGCTCCTGGGGTTGCTAAAGTACTGTCTCCATTGTGTAGCCAACTTATTGCAGTTTTTAAAGTCAAATCTCTACTTTCAATAAAGCTAATGCGTGTTACATTTAATGTATATATCAATCCTGGGAAGCATATGTGATCATATAGAGTTTTGCCTACTGGAAGATTCTGTATCACTGGTATCCCTATAGATTTTAAATGCAGTTTTGGTCCAATACCAGACAGCATCAATAGTTGCGGTGAAGCAATAGGTCCGGCGGATACAATAACTTCTTTACGAACCAAGACAGTATAAATTTTATTATAGCGTACGTATTCTACACCATGTGCCATTTTAGTTTGGGAATCGATTAATATTTTCGTAGCCGTGGAGTCTTGCAAAATATGAAGGTTAGGTCTTTTTTTATGTTTGTGTAAAAATGCTTTTGCGGCACTGACTCTTCGACCGTTGTTTATAGTTACTTGAACTCGACCAAAACCTAATTTTTCGGGCGCATTGTAATCAACAGTTGGGTGCCCTAGTATTTTACCAGCTTCCACAAATGCATCTTGCAATCGCGTTCTGTAAAAGAAAAACTTTATCGTCATCATCATCTTTGTGTCAATTCCGTCTAGTACCGGTGTCCGGTTACCTACTTTTTTCCTTCCACTTAGATCTTTTAAATAAAAACTACGTTATATATATTTCTTTTTCACTGGATTTAATATATAGTGTGAAATATGTATCACATTATCGTATGTCTAATAAATAAGCATGTACATAGAACAAAGGGAATCTTTAGATCATGGTCCGTTTATCATTTCGATTCGTTAGGTAGAATATTGTAATTTGTATTGAAAAATACTGTATACAGTCATCGAATATATAAAATTTCTTTTCCTATATTAGTAAAAAAAGTTGCTTGTCTATGAATGTAAGACGTCATATTTCAAAATTGTATTTTAATTTGTTCGAGAGACGCCGACCAACTACACACATCTCCGCTCTATCGTTGTTCTTTATCATAATCATTACGCGCTATCGTTACTGATTTCTGTAAAATTGATACCTCTAAATTTCTGTTACTTTGAGATAATTTTGTTAATTTTTGTTACTGCTATCCGTTGAATATGGAAAATGTGCATATCAGATTGTGCGCTTAGAAGATTACGAATCAAGTTTTCTCATAATTTTATTCGTTAATTCTATATGAAGATATGACGTTAGAGTTTTCAAACTGTGCAATAAAATACCATCGATAATCAGGCGGGCTTAAATAATAAATAAAATATAATTTATCATCATCGTCAATACACAATACAATCAAAGTAGAAAAATATAGTAGTTCACCCATAAAACACGCCTAGGCCAAGCCTACAACAACAATTTTATTTAATTAATTATACTTTATTATACACACAATATATAAATGAATTTAACAAAGTGAATTTATGGTAAGCACAAAGTATGCAAAGGCAGTCTTATTGCTCTTATGATTTCTTATATGAGATGGCGCAAATTAAATTGTATATATTTCAGAATATATATAAAATAATAGTAATTATAACACTATTATACTATAACACTGTACATTCTACTTACTATATACATGTGATAAGAGTAGACTTGGTCGTAGAAGTAAATCTTGGTTACAAAATATCCGGGAATGGACGGCAATTAAGAGATAAATAGGGAAAGCTAAACGAGATCTTTAAAAGTATTATTAAATAAAGAAAAAGTAAAATAATTTTGCATGAATTTTGAAATCTTTATGAAACTATTATTAAATACACTATACAGTAAGTATTATTAATACAATACGCTCGCTCCTAGTAATTTAATAAATCATGCATCAATGCGTATGTATTTTCACCTCTCTAGATCGCCCTTTTTCCATTTTCCCAAATGAACCACCATGACTTTACGTTTGACTGCGAAAAATTGTGATTGTATTCAATGAATAATTTTGGCATGCGTTCACATAACATTCTTTTTAAGGTACTCGTGTCAAACTTTATTATTTACTTCGATCATTATATAAAAGTAACTAACTTAAAGGGCACAAACTCCACAGGCAGCTCACCATTCCGACCTCTATGTGGCTGTTTTTCATAACCACGTAGATCAGCTTTTTCTAATTCAATGAAGTGTTTTAACACGTCATTGTAAGACCTGTAAGTAAAATTTATCTGTTTAAATTTCTTTCAGTGATTTTTAGTATTGCATTGAATTGTATGACATCTGAGATATTAATAAAATTATACTATTATATCTTATGAGATAAAAGAAATACTATTTGAAATTTTAGACATATATTATTAATATAAATGGTGCTCTTTTAATTTGGAGGATGGATGGTGAGTATATTAAATCTTAACTGTTCATAAATGTAGCAATGTACTTACGTCATTATTAATAATCAACTGATTTGTTTGTTATGATTTACATAAGTCAGATGTAATTGTTTCGAAGAATGAACAAAACTCGCGCTGTACTTAATTTATGACAGCATATATGAATATTAATAATAGAATAAAAATATTGTGTAAAATAATGTTTTAAGTGGATATAGTTCAGAAAGAATGTGGCGTAAAATATTCTGCTTTTAGTAAAAAAAAGTCAAAAATTAGGTAATATGAAAAAAATTGTATTGCGGAATGCATTCTTGTAATATACAATAAGACGGATGATAAAGTTATTAAATTGTTAAAAATAATTTAGTAGCCTCATTATTGACTCCATTTTAGATAGCAATTTTTTATGTTTCAGATACAATTTAGGTATTTACTTAACTGATTATTTCTTTCAGTTACGATTGCTCAAGTGGAACAAATGACATAATTATTAAAAGATATTTTATTTTTTGTTTACAGGGTTGAATGTTAATGTAATATGTGCATTCTTAATTAATATAAATTATCTTTGACGATAAAAAATATGATTTTCGTATACACGAAGATCATTACATTACATTAATCATTACATAACCAACTATAATTAACCAGCGTATGTATAATTATTAAATTCCTAACAAAATAATTAATACTGCAACATAAACGAATAGTTCAGATTTACATCGCATATTCTATCTAAAACCTTACTATGCTGATACTATGATAAGTAGAGAAGGGAATTGCCAGTTATTTGTCGACCAAGCCTTGTTCTCCTTATTGGTGCGATAACTTTGATTCCTTTAACGAGTGACCCTTAGAGCGATCCTGAGTGGACTAGATTGTGTTATTTGCGTAACCTTAGACGTATATTCTAATCACGGGACATTAACAAAAAATTAAGTGTGTACATTTATAACCAGAAAATAATATGACATATGAAACATACCAGCCATAGTTACCATCTTCTGCGATACGGTCCCAATCCCTCGGTCTACCTCTTGTGTAGATCATATAGTTGACAACGCTTGTCCCACCGATAGCTCTGCCCCGTGGCCAAAAACATCGTTGGTTCGTCATTCCTATAAGGTAACGAAGAAAAAGATGGAATATTTATAACATTTTATGACATATTTGATTATTTAGGTTTTTTGAGAATCTAAATACCAAATATAGATTGTGCAAAAACAAATTTCTGTAATTTTTAAATTTAATTTGTTTCTATACTTACCATAGGACATTTATGTTAATTAATAAAAAAAATTAAACACTAATTAACTTTGCATTACCAGAAACCAATTAAATTAAATTAAAAAGAAATTATACGTATGTTTATTTAAGT
The DNA here is from genome assembly GCA_947086495.1 of Morpho achilles. Taxonomy (NCBI): domain Eukaryota; kingdom Metazoa; phylum Arthropoda; class Insecta; order Lepidoptera; family Nymphalidae; genus Morpho; species Morpho achilles. Next base: position 10,239,687 of record CAMTZB010000024.1, read on the forward strand.
AAATATTCAGTCCTAAATTGTTATCCCTCAGTTAATATATAATAAGATAACTGAGCTCTAACTGATTGAAAATAACATTTTATAATAGACTTGCAATCGCCAGAGGCTCCGCCCGCGTGGAAAGATTAAAATCCTAAAATGGTTAAAGTGGGTTAACCTTAAAACTTTACATATGCTATTGCGGACTTTTATTTAGGACTATTAGAGGGGAACAATTTTGTAATAATAGATGATTACCCATTTGGAAGGTAAGATAGAAATTTAAGTTTTATATGATAGGTGATTCAGTAGATTAAGCACATTCAATAAATGTATTTTTTATTGTAAGAGATGTTACTGACCCATGCATACTCCAGGTTGCGGTTCCATATAATAATGCCATACGTAATCCGTCGATTGGAAAATTGGCGCAAGAATCGGTATATCTGTCAACAACATTTCTGGTTTGCCAGATTCAAGTAATAAAACTGTTATATTCCGATTTCTTGTGAGTCGTGAGGCTAAAGCGGATCCTGCTGAGCCAGCGCCAATAATTACAAAGTCATATTCAGTGTAAGGTTCCTTTATACCTGAAAGGTTTCATCTTTACTTAAGTTTTTTTTTTAAATAAAGTAAGGGCCTGTTACTATCTCACTAAATTTAATGTCTCTAGCCCAAAGGTTGCCTGGAAGAAATTGCTAGTTAGCTATAAGGCCGCCTTATTGTATCTGCATTAAGATTATATAGTTTTCTTTACAATGTATATCGTAATTTTATGTGGTGCAATAAAGAATGTTCTATCTGTTCTATCTCACTGTTGGGTATAAGCTTAATCTCTTCATTTTTGAAGAGAAGGGATGGAGCTAAGAACCACCACGCTGCTCCAAAACGGACTAATAGGTTACATACATATATTTCCCAGGAATATCTAGAGATATGCAGGTTTCCTCATGATGTTTTTTTTCACCGAAAAGCGTGTGATAAATTGTAAATAAAACTTCGTTTTTATTTTGTGCCTGGAGGGTATGAACTCCTCACCCCCTTAAAAGATCCGCACGGTCTCAATGCTGGGCTATCACAGCTCATTGAGACCGTGCGGATCTTTTAACACCATTTTAAAGGACGGCAACGCACTCGCTCTGCGAGAGGTAGTGGGCGGCGGTAATTACTTGATTGGTAAGCCGCATGCTCGTTTGCCATCCTATGCCATAAAAAAAAAGAAAAAAAAAAGATCATTGTTTGTTGGTATTAAAATTTAAAAAATATTCATCTTTCCCGGACAGAAATCGGACAAAAATTAATCTTATATAAGATTAATTTGTAGCAAATTTCATATAACTAACATATAGGATATACAACTTTCAGTTTTACCTTCGAGAACGGAGAAAAACTAATAATCACTAAATTATACTATACTTTATAGTTCTAAGCTCTATAAAAGAGGAATATCCTCAGTATATCTTATATTTGTTATATTAAAAAAAATATTATAAAAGAACACGAATAATTAAATATTAATATTACGTAAAAGAATCACATTTTCTCTTTTATTCACTAACATATATACACACTCTCTCTCTCTCTCTCTCTCACACACACTACACATCACACAAGTAGGTGTAAGCACATTCATCCTCTCATATGAGACATCAAATGTATACTATAGATAATATGACGGAAGAGCGGAGTGTCTTCTGGCACAAGTATGTATGTCCATGCTTAAAAAAAGGCTCCAACCTTACTTCAACGTTTGTAATACTGTTGGTGAAATAAAAGATTATTTTTTTATTAATTGTTCGTTATATCAAACGGATTAGGTACTGTTATCTATGAAAGCTTCCGAGCGGCTAGCTTTTTTCCGAATTTTCATCATATATCAAGTTATGTACATAAAACCTTAATAAATTAAACACTATAACTATCCTAGTGAATCGCTTTTTCTATTGGTACGCGTAAAATTCTGTTTAGTAGCTTTTAATCATCATCCTCATCATCCTCCTGCCCTTATCCCACTCTAAGTGGGGTTGGCACAACATGTTACAACCATGTTGTCATATGATTTGGCATCGTATTTTACGACCGGCCGCCTGCCTGACGTCAACATACCTTAGTCGTATTTTACGACTCCTCGGTAAGAAAGAGGGTGGTCTATTTTACTCAACCGGATACCACACGGTGGGTCAACTTATCTTAGTCGCCTTTTACGACACCTCGGTAAGAAATGAGGGTGGTCTATTCTACTCAGCCGGATACCACACGGCGGGTCGACTTACCTTAGTCGCCTTTTACGACACCTCGGTAAGAAATGAGGGTGGTACTATTCTATTCAGCCGTATACCACACGGCGTGTTTAGTAGCTTTTAAGTTTATCGCAAAAAACAGACAAACAGACGCGGCGGGACCTTTGTTTTATATAATGTAAAGATGAGAAAATTTTTAGAATAGTTAAGACAGTTAGAAGGTAATTGTCTTTGATGATTAAACCTATTTAAGTCGTTGAGCGCGACCCCGCCCCCTAGTGACCGTCGTTACACGTTGCATGGCGCCGACAGTATTAAAGTTAAAAGATAAATGTAACCTGAATGAATTTAGTAAAATGAACTTTTAATGAGCTTTATTGAAGCATTCTAAGCAAAAGCTAAAACACGTCTTACGCAGTGCGTAAAATCGCATACTTAGGGAGCGACGCTTGTTGCCGGACGATTAGAAAAAAAGAGCGCCGCGCCCAATATTCATAAAATAATCCAATATTTAACGTTATAAACTAAATACTAAGCCGTGTATTTAGTTTTAATCGGGAAGCTGAATCTCAAAGATACTAAAATTCCAGTATCTTATCTTAAATACTCAATAGTTAAGCTATATTCTTTCAATAGCCCTACACCGGGGCTATAAATTTCTGGGTGTTGACTTCCTGTGGATAAAAAAAGCTGACACGAAACATCCTTCTCAATGTATGACACGATAAAATTTCATTTAACATAAAGGACCACCACCACTATTTAAATCCAAATTTACGTACCAATTATCTCGCGATATAATAAACATTGAAAAAAGTCAACGTCTTTCGATAATGTTGTCAAAATCTTGACTTGAAAGTTTAGGAAGAAATTGTGTAAATGCTGTTTATAAAATTTATTAAAGCGTATACTTCTAATTGAATTACTGATTGTTGATATATTTTTAATGAAATTTTATTTTTACTTTAATGCAGTAAAATATATATATATATATATATATATATATATTTTTAAATCATTTGAAGTGTTATGATGAAAATTTTCTTTACTTAAAAAATTGAAAAAATCAATTTTTTAATTAAGGAGGATGTTTTGTTATAGGTAGTACAAATACTTAGAACGTAGTTATTGTATAGAACCGGCTATACTCACGTCTTATTCTATCGGGTTAGCCCGACTAGTTCCCGCCGCGATAACGTCGTGTAAAGAGCTCATGAATAAGTGCCCCGGATGGGTTCGAAACTAGTCGGGCTAACCCGATAGAATAAGACGTGAGTATAGCCGGTTCTATACAATAACTATGAATACTACTCACGATAGTTTAAATTTAAAAATTACTTAGAACGTATTGCCAGTGTCCAATTTTGTTTATTTCAAAATTAAATTAATTTCAATAAAAAGTGAAAAATTCATCATTTATCTTTAATTAACTTAAATAATATAGTAATTCAAAAGACAAATTGATATTATATATTGAAAGTGATTGCTTTATTATGATTCAATCAATCACTTACACAATAAGATTGCGTAATTGCAATATACGAGTATGGTCTTTGTTTATGCAATCGACACCGTAAATTTGGTTAATAACATAAATACTTTCTTACCTTCAGGTAATGGGTACGAGTCTCTAAGAAAGTCAAACAAATCCCCGGTATTGTTTGGATTGTTGCTGCCCCCAGACACTTGAAGAAATTTGTCTACAACTGGACTATGGAAATCTGACCATAAAAAGTTTCCACGTTCTCCTGGTTGTTCATAATCTTCATTTTCATCTCCCACTGTAGTAGCGTCAACGTGAGCCCTTTTTGAATTTAGTAATAAAAAGAATAAAAATAATCCTATGTTCATAGTAGCTTTTTTCGAAACGAGTTTTTATAAATTGATGACTCCAGACAAGCGAAACCACTCACCGTGGCGGCGCAACTTACTGTGATTGCAGCAGATTTCTGAATTTTCTGGTCATGTTACTTAGTACTAATTAAAGTCAGAGCTTTAATAAAATTTTAGGTTCTGTGCATGGCCATTACGTCAGCGTAGTGATTTTATGATTTTCTAACTAATAATTGACATGTATTGGGATATTTTTTTACTTTTAACACCATTTTTAATATCTGAAAAGTCATTACAGTTCATAAAGTGACGCTAATATATTTTCTTTACTTAGTAAAAAACATTATAGTCACAAAAACATAATTTAAAACGTTCTAATATTATAAATTTTTTCTTATTTATACTAAAAATTTGGAGTCCATGTCTGTATTTATGAGTAGTAATTAAAAGTAACAATTGACATTAGATACGTTACGTATAAATGTTATTAATAAATAAGTTTTCTCGCACGTTATTAGTTTATAATATTTATAGTAATATTTAATCTTCCTGCCCTTATCCCAATCTAAGTGGGATCGGCAAAACATGTTATAAACATGTTGTCACATGATTTGGCTACATATTTTACGACCGGCCGCCTGCCTAACGTTTACTTATCTTAGTCGTATTTTACGACACCTCGATAAGAAAGAGGGTGGTCTATTCTATTTAATCAGATACCACACGGTTAGTCAACTTACCTTAGTCGTATTTTACGACTAAGGTATGTTGACGTCAGGCAGGCGGCCGGTCGTAAAATACGTAGCCAAATCATATCACAACATGTTTGTAACATGTTGTGCCGACCCCACTTAGAGTGGGATAAGGGCAGGAGGATGATGAAGAGTTCATTATATACAGCCATGCACGCGAAATATCTGCAATTCAGTTACCTTTTTTACTACAATCCCCTGATCAGTATCAATTTCTAGGTATACAATAGGTATAGGTTACTTTGCTAGATATACTGTGTCTGGAACAATAAATTTAATATGGATCATGAGTTATGAGACCCGGTTAAGAGATTTTTATTTTCCATTTCCAGTCACCATATTTATCGAAATAAAAAGAAAATATGTATTGTGTAGGCAGCTACGTGATTTCTAACTGTTTATAAATTTATAATAAAAAAATGCACTATAGACAGACATTAGACACTAACAGAAATAGATAATAGATAGTCTGCTAGTTAGATTTTTTTTAAAGGTCTATATACTATCCTACCAATATTATAAATGCGAAAGTTTGTGAGTATGGATGTATGTTTATTACTCTTTCTCGGCGAATCCGCTGAACCAATGTCGATGAAATATGGCACAATTATTCCTTATACACCGAAATAACATAGAGCCTATAGAAATCCTGTTAACTCTATAGGAATAGGATGACATTAAAAAATGCGATCTATTATCGCCCTATCATATGACAAGAGTCCACGCGAACGAAGTCGCGGGTAAAAGCTAGTATTAGGATAATATAAAGCATTATTGTTGTGTTTGGAGTCAGTCCCAGCTAAGTTTACATTGTGGTAAAAGTACAATTAGGTACTAAACAACAAAGCCGACATTTTGTATTCATATACAAGAAAACGAGAATGAAGTTTACTTTGATATGTATATGTTTATGTCGTTATCAAATACTTTGATAAATGTATTTGATTTTTAATTCGTATGCGTTGTGTTTGATGGGATGTTAAAAATATGTGGTAGATGGGTAGTTAGTCAGGATGTCAGATTGAGTGAAAAAAACAGATAAATTTTAAGTAACTAATTTAATTTGAAACTAAAATATAACTTGTAAGTGCATTCTTTCTAACGAAATATTTATTAAACTGTTTTTGCTAAAACTCTATTTAATTTCATTATTAAGTGAATATTCGGGTAACTGATGTATCGAAAGCGAATATTATTAGACCCACTAAAGGCACTACAGGTTTTAAAATTTATTGAATGTGTTATAATAATTTAAAAATGAAGGCTAATGCACGCTAAAATTAAAATTAACATAAAATTGTACGCTAAAACTATAATGAAAAGTAATGCAAGCGAAAAAAGCCCGGGTTTCTCTCAATACCTTGCGATATACGAGCAAACATGATCAATATCCTTACGCAGTTGGATAGGTCGCTAGTGTTAAGTAACAATTTAAACTATGAAAAATGGATTGTACAGTTTAATAGGTTATTTATAAATAGTGTTTAACGTAATAAAGTAAAGTAGATATATTATTCCAAAACCATCATAAAACATTTAAGTCTTGTTACTTATAAATTTAATAATTACAAATTCCATGTATTTTTTATGAGTTCAGCTGCTTTTAAGCCTATAACTATTGCAGGTGCATTCGTGTGTGCTGAAATAGTACGAGGAATAACGCTCGAATCTGCTACTCTTAATCTCTCGATACCAAAGACTCGTAGTTCGGGGTCCACAACAGCTAGACTATCTCCTTCAGGTCCCATACGGCAAGTTGCTATTTGGTGATGTAGTGTTACAGTAAGAGTACGTAAAGCGCATTCCCAATACGCATCCGAATCAAATGTATGCATTTGACATATTTTATATTTGGCTGGGTGTATTCGAGCGCCGTATTGTTGAAAAGGGGTTGTAGATGCTAATTCTTGTACGTGTCGAATTGCTGCAATAAAAGTTGCAACATCGCTTGGATCAGTTAAATAATTTCCGTACATCCGGGGATGATTAAAAGGATTGTTATCTTTTAACTCCAAATAACCTACGGATTTTGGATGTAACAACATTTGCAAAGTACTCCATGTATCTGTATTGTCGATAGATCCAAAGGCCTCATTAAAAATGTTTTCAGTTATCCTCATGCCCCTGCGAACCGCTTTACTCGCGCCTTGACCACCATCAGAGACAAGGGATCCACCGATGTTAATAAGTTCAATATCTGGGACTGAAGGATCAGGGTCACTACTGTTCGGTACTTTTATATAACCAATACCTTCAACTGCGCCGGGTGATCCTATTATAGTGTCTCCCTTCTGAAGCCAGCTTATTACACTTTGTAAATTAATATCTCTGCTTTCAAGAAAAGCTATACGTGTAGCGTTTAACGTATATATCAATCCTGGAAAGCATATGTGATCATACAAAGTTCTACCGACTGGTAGATTTTGTATTACCGGTATCCCCACAGAGTTTAAATGCTTTTGTGGCCCGATTCCCGACAACATCAAAAGTTGCGGTGAAGCAATAGGTCCGGCGGTTACAACTACCTCCTTACGTACTGAAGAAGTATAAATGTGATTATTGCGTACATACTCTACACCATATGCTGTTTTCGTTTGAGGATTGATTAATATTTTGGTAGCCGTAGTGTCTTGTAAAATATGTAGGTTACGTCTTTTTTTATGTTTATGTAAGAATGCTTTTGCGGCGCTAAATCTTCTACCGTTGTTCATAGTTACTTGTACGTGACCAAAACCTAATTGTTGAGGTGCGTTGTAGTCAACAGTTGGGTGTCCTAGTATCTTACCAGCATCCAGAAATGCTTCTTGCAATCTTGTTCTAGAAATAAAAAATATTTTTTTAATGACAATACCTATCAATTAAATTTTATTTTTATATGTAAAATTTCTATGTTATTACAACAATGTCATTAGCAAAATATTATGTATATAAAAAAGTAGTGTTTTAGACCGGTAGGAATTGTGTAAACTCTGAAGGGTGTTATAAAAAATGGTGCTCGTTTGCCCGCTTAAAGGAAAAGAACTTATGGACGTATAAGATAACGTATAAAAATGAAAAAGTTTAAGAGTTTATTTATCGCTTGACGCATCTCTCACATAACATTTTGTGCCATAATCTTTAAAATCTAAGAAAAAAAACTATTAAATTTATCCATGCTTTATTTATATAAAGAAACTTGCAATTGCCAGCGGCTTCACCCGCTTGGAAAGATTGGAATCCGTAATATACGAGTAGTATTTTGATAACCACAAAAACGGTTAAAGTTGGCTAACCTTAAAAGCTAGACATATGCTGTCCCGGACTTTTATTTAGAACTTTTAGAGGGGAACACTTTTGTAATACATGATTTTAGAATAACTTTCACTGTTTATTTAGTGCACGCTTTAAATTTTGCCGTTTCCGTAATAATTTTTATTGCTGCTTCGCTCCTATTCATCTTAGCGTGATATTAGCTTATAGCCTTCCTCAAATCGGTCCAGTAGTTCCCGAGATTAGCGCGTTCAAACAATCCAACAAACAAACTCTTCCGCTTTATATATTAGTATAGATAAATTTAAATAACACATTGGAATAATCATAATCTGATCTCTACTACTAACTAGGATAATGGATTATCTTTTAAATTTAAGTACCTGGGTGACCGAGCCTTGCTCGGTTATTTGCTAGAAGATAAAATATATTTAAAAAAAAGAAATAAAAAGAAAGAAGGCGTCGATGACATGTGAGATTCGAACCCGGGTTTCGAACATATTCGGTCTGCCCGTTACCCATCGGCTATCGCAACATTACGTTTGACAAATAAAAAATTCCTTTGCTCCTTCTTAAAAAATCCTTTTCTTTTCAATTCTACACTTACAACTTACTTACTTTTTTAATGCCCAAAAGCAGGGATAGCCGTTTCCAAGATTCAGAAAATATATTTATATATATTCATACGTTTACACACACACACACACATATATATATAAAATTAACTCATATAAATATTAAATTAAAGATACATCAATAATATATCAAAACCGGTGAAACTTTGAAATTAAATATATAACAATGCCTTTTAAGGTACCCGTGTCAAACTACACTTGGTGGCAAATAAATGGAGCCGACTCAAAAGTAGTAATAAAATTATTTTGCTATAATCCGCGATGAAGTAAAATAGAAAATAAATATAATGTTAAATGTAGAGTGGACAATCCGTTTTCATATCTGATACATTCAAGATTAGTAAAACACATGCATTAATTTATATTAAATTTATTTAATAACCTTTACATTAAGTATAAATTATTGAAAGCTAACTCTTTCATAAATTGATCAAAGAGTCTGAAAAAAATGATATTTTCTTTAAAAAAATAAGGGTAAATTTTTTTTTGGGTTGAATATTTTCCCATTCTTCAAGAATTAAGTGCTCAATAACGCCTCTCGCACTGTGAGGTCTTGCGTTGCCTTGCGTAAACATAATTTAAATAAAACCAGCATACGTTAGATCCAATTATTTGCTCCGAAGTATGTATTACTTACTCATTATCTTTAAAAAAGTAACTTACCTAATTGGCACAAACTCCACAGCCATCTCACCATCCCGACCTCTGTGCTGTTGTTTTTCATAACCTCGCAAATCAGCTTTTTCTAGTTCAACAAAGTGTTTTAGTACATCATTATAGGACCTAAAATAAAAATCATGTATCAAATGATGAAATAAATATTATTATCAATATTACACAAAATCATCACAAAAATTAGCTATCGCAATTATAATTTTCACAGCTCAACGGATGTAATCTTTATAGCAGTAGAAGTTTTAACGAATTGGCCAGGAACGGCTCAAAATATCACGGTTGAGGAACCTGAACCGATCATTCCACTTATTTAAAGCCAAATAAGATTATGGCTTAGGGAAATTACCATGGAAAATATAGATAGAATAGAAATAGAGACTAAAATCATAATAGATACTGGGCAAACCGGGCTGACTGTAGGCAATCCAGGAAGGCCATACTTTCCTTGAATCCTCGCTTGACCAACAGTCTCCTTCGCTTGAATAGACCCAACTTGCGAAGAATGATAAGTATCATTCTTTCTTAATTCAGCTATCCTATATAGTGTATTATCTATGGTTTTCAGAACTGAATTTTTAGCATACAAAATCGCGGGCAGAAGTAAGTAGGTATGTTAGAAGTAAGTTTATATTGCAAAATACGTATATTTGATGTGTCCTTGCCAAGGATTTACATAAGTAAATTTAATTAATATTAAGACAATAAAAACAGTTTTGTAATAAAAAATGCGCGCAAAGTTAACTTCTCAGGATCTGATTCAAATCAGAATTATGATTATATATTCATTTAGAATATTATAAATAATGCAATTCGTAATTTTTAATATGTATGCATTTATCAAATTTAAATCGCAAGTGTTATGCACTTGTATTTTTATTTATTTCACACATTAATTAATATCCGCGTTATTATATTATATATTAAGTAAATAATGGAAATTTTATTACAATTAAGAACAAAAGCAAAGATGTGTCATTATCGAGAAGTTAACTTAATATCGCAGATGTTAAGTACAAGTTAAGTATGATATCCGTTCGTTCCACGTTAGTTTTTTTAAAACCATGTGACTATGGTGTGTATCTAACTGTTTGTTACAACATGTGAGCGTGTCTTGAATAATGAAATTATTGGGTACTCGAGCTATAAAATTATTTAAATCCGTTTGGCTTTATATTGGTTGGCAAAGTTTGAGATGCAGCTTACTTGCATTCTGAAACGTAACTATATCGATAATGATGCTCATAACTAGATTTGTTTACGTTTTAAGATATGTACGATCAAAGAAGCAAACAAAAAAGACTATTTTATTAAGTCGTAAATTTTATTTATTTTTCAATGTTCATTATTATTATGAGTGTTTGTTATTATAATAATAAGCACCTGGGTGACCGATCCTTGCTAGGTAAAAGATACAAAAGAAGCAATAAAAAAAACAAAAACGCGCCAGGTCACATGTGGGAATAGAACGTAGGTTTCGAACATTATTTGGTCCGCGCTTTACCATTAGGCTATCACAGATTTTCGTTTGATAGCTCAAATTATGAGTTGCTACGGGATAAAACGAGTTTTTTTTTAAATAAAATCTAGCTTGATCTATTTTTCTCTCTCAAAACACCTACTCGCTGAATTTCAGGATAATCCTTACAGCCGTTTCGAAGATTCAGAAAATATATTTATATATATACATACAAGGTTAACTCATTTACATATTAAATATAAAAGATAAAATGTAATTACTACATACTTGGTGCACAAATAATAATTAAATTACTCTCAGTATGTACAGCATAATTGATTATTTCATAAATGTTATTCTTAGTCATTGCAGGTTTTTGTTTAAAATGTGTTAGGTACATTTTAGCTATTTCGTCGTTCCGATTAACATCGCGCATTCTGAGAACTTAGTATGTCCTAAGTACCAGAATTGCCTGAGACTAATCTCAGGCAAATCCGGCTGTAGAAAAGTTGTTCTTGTTTTCTTGCTTGGACTTTGATTTCTTGACCTTGCATCATTATTCATAAGCATGTACTAATACATATAAATATGTAGGTATGTGTATTGAAATAACGAATCATAATCAGAAAATAAATATGTATTATACACATATAACATACCAGCCGTAGTTACCATCTTCGGCAATACGGTCCCAATCTCTTGGTCTACCTCTTGTATATATCATATAATTGATGACGCTCGTTCCACCGATAGCTTTGCCCCGCGGCCAAAAACATCGCTGGTTGTTCATTCCTAGAAATATTTACATCATAGAGTTAGTCCATATAGAAAACAAATACGTCGTGGTTTTATCTAGCATTAATACTTAAAATTATCTTATAAATAGTTGGTATTAGTTTCGGTGTTAAGAGTGCATAATTGGATGAGATAAAACCTCAAGTAAGGAATAAATGTAAAATATTAAAAATACATATTTACTTAGGTATAGACCAATAGATATTAGGTATAGGTATTTTTAGGGACATTTTCCTATTAGCATAGAGTTTTTAGTTAAGAGTAGAAAACTATAGATATTTTTTGTGAAACGACCGATAACTCGATTTGTAAGATAGAAATCAAGTTGTTGGTGTATTGAAGTATTTTGTTACAGTGATCTGTTTAGTATAACCAGTTAACAAAAATTAAATAAACTTTTAAATTTTACTGACCCATACATACTCCAGATTGGGGTTCCATATAATAATGCCATACGTAATCCGTCGATTGGAAAATAGGTGCAGCAAATGGTACATCTGTAAAGAACATTTCGGGTTTCCCGCTTTCAAGTAACAAAACTGTTACATTTCTATTTCTTGTTAGTCGTGAGGCTAGAGCGCATCCTGCCGATCCAGCGCCAATAATTATAAAATCATATTCAGGGTATGGTTCTTTCAAACCTGAAATAATGATAATTTATTGCGTCTTAAGATTCATTATAATACGGCGGTATAATACGTTTGCTGAGCTTGGCGTACACAAACATTATTACAACCAAGACACAGAAGTATTTTAATACAAATAATTACATTTCTGCATATTTTATCTGGCATTTAAATAGTATTCATAACCTCTCTACAAAAAATAATTAATGGAATTAAGCGTTACTTTGCGGAGATCCATAATGCAAAAGAAAAAATGAATTTATTTTTAAAATTATCGTACCTTTATTTTATTCACTTAATAACTAAATTTTTAAATTCTCTTGAGTGAGAAATATTTTTATAACGCTAGTTGATTCAGAATTTTTTTTTTTCTCAGCCACATGACCAACCAACATTTGATCACTTTTGGTTTTGTAACGTTTTTGGTTCAATTATTGGTTTAATATTATGTTATGCTATAAAACCCAATTTTAACCTCGCTCCTTTACACTTACACAACATTATTTTTTTGGAGTTAATCAACAGTAGAAATACTGCCACTGGTAATTGTAAGAAATCGAATATAGAAATTAAGCCTCTAAATATTTGTGACAAATATTAACAACAAATGTGATAATTTAAATGATTTGATGCAGCTTTGCAATTCTATGTAAGAGTGTTTTTATGTACTTTTAGGTTTTATTTTTATTAAATTAAAAATTTCGGATTGAGCTACAGTAAGAGTCGCCCAGTATTGATTTTGTTATTAAAATCTGTGACTGTTGACTACATAGAAATAAATATCTAATTAAACCAGTTAACAAAAATTAAATAAACTTTTAAATTTTAATGACCCATACATACTCCAGATTGGGGTTCCATATAATAATGCCATACGTGTTAAGTGTTAAGGTATAAAAAAATTTACAAATCGAAGTGCATAAAATTTTATATTTGCACAAATTTTTGTGTATTATTATGTATGTAAATAATATGATAAATGATAAACTTTAAAGTACCTGAAGACAAAAATTATGATAGAATTATGTAATTTATTAATTAGGTATTAATTTTGCTAGAAGCCGTGTAAACGCGGATTATAGCAAAATAATTCTATCATGACTTTTGTGCAATGGAATTTCGCAAAGTAACGTCTATTTCTATAAATTAGTACATGACGGTATATATTTTTGATTAAAATTTTAAATCTAATTTCTAATTTTAATAAAAATAAATATTCTTTTAAGAAACAATACAAACAAATCAAGATGATAAATATGTCAAGATAAATAATATCAAAGATAATATTATTTATCATCTTACCTCCAGGCAAGGGGTACGAGTCTCTGAGAATATTGAAAAAATCCTCGTTACTTCTCTGACCGTAGGTGCTCCCTAACACTTCTCTGAATTTGTCAACAACGGGACTCCTGAAATCTGACCATAAAATCCTTCCGCTTCTTGGTGACGAGTCAAAAACATCATTCAGATCTTCCACTGTAGCCTCATCATCAGTGCTTCTTGAATTTTGCAATAAACTTGATAAAACCATTACAACAATAACAGTGTTCATGTTGTTAAAAATATAAAATTGATTAAAGATGGAGTCGCCTGCCGCGGCGGCGTGGCTTGTGCGATTGCGATGAATTCGCCCAAACGTTATTTGGCAAGGTACATTTGAATTAAGTTGAAAGACCTACACATTGGAATCACGCGTTTATAGCGGGGCTATAACTAACATATCACCTTATCCGAAGAATAAAGTTACATCAACAATGTATAAGCATAGGGAATGTGACTTTATTCTTCGGATAGGGCGATATGTCAGAATTCCGACCGCAACGTTATTATTTACAATATTTATCCCTTAAGTTTCAGTTTTAGTTTCAGTTTTTTTTGATGTTATAGATATAGGTTGTTGGATATATAATAGAAATTGAAGAGATAATATATATAATAGATAATATAGATAATAGAAGAAAGTGAAATAAAAGCAAATGTATCAAACATATCTAACACTGACAATTTCTATCAGTATCAGAATCCTTTAATACATATAAATTCACGCCTAAAGATCTCCAGCTAACGTACGAAAAGCTATATGTGTTTTTTTAAAGATACTTACACGGTCGTCCATCCCCAAAATAAGTAACTTAATACTTGTGTTGTTATGGTTGAGAGACGACCGGTGAATATATACATATATAATTTTTAAATACATACTTAAATACAAATATACATCCAGGCACGAACCAACATGATAATGAAAATAAAATAAATGTTTTTAAGACTGCACTTACATGTAATGGGGTTCGCTGCACTATGAACGTGTTACTGAGACAGTTTAGTAACATTATAAATTGTAATAAAATTTTTAGTTGTTTAAGTATCTATATGCATGTAAATATAAAGAATTATAAAACGATAGGTAATGTATATAATAGACAAAGTAAAAACTGAAATAAGCTTGTGGCTCCTGCTTTGCGTCTTGCGAAAGTACGTAAGTCGTTTGTGGGTTTGCATATTCTAATTCTATAATAAAAATAAATAATAAAATAAGTTAAGAAGCTAGTTTTAAGGATCATATTATTAATAGAGCAACCTAGCCGTGTGGTATCCGGCTGAGTAGAATAGTACCACCCTCTTTTCTTACCGAGGTGTCGTAAAAGGCGACTAAGGTAAGTCGACCCGCCGTGTGGTATCCGGCTGAGTAGAATAGACCAACCTCATTTCTTACCGAGGTGTCGTAAAAGGCGACTAAGGTGAGATGACCCACCGTGTGGTATCCGGTTTAGTAGAATAGACCACCCTCTTTCTTACCGAGGTGTCGTGAAATACGACAGAGGTAAGTTGACGTCAGGCAGGCGGCCGGTCGTAAAAACGCAGCCAAATCATGTTACAGCATGTTTATAACATGTTGTGCCGACCCCACTTAGAGTGGGATAAGGGCAGGAAGATGATGATTATTAATAGAGCAACCGCCTAATTTCTTGCTGGCTCTTCTCGGTAGGAACAGATTTCCAAACCAGCAGTAGAGTTGACGACTTAAAAGCACTTGTTTACAAGTTTATTTGAATAAATAATGTTTTAAATTTGAATATAAATCAGCTCTTCCGAAGTATAAAGTGTATAACATAGAGCATAGAATTTTTTTCTTCGTATGGGGCGAAATATCTATTATTTAGTCGTTTTTCTACATGTGGTCGTTACGAAAAGTAAGCCAACAATTCCAAATTTCGCGACTCATGTTACCACTACGAAATCTAGACTTGTTATCCTTGAGTTTTGTTCTAGATTATAAATTATAGTTTATAATTGTTTCTGCTTCTTATAAAAATATTTCATTATTTTACTCGTTTCTACCCGTAACTTCGTTTGCGTGAACTTAAAGATTGAGAGTAAGACTGTTTTTACTATGTTTATTTAGGTAATTAGATACTTCTAAACTTCATCCGTTGAACCGTTGAGCCGTTTCTACGTGATTGTAAAAATTATCGAAACACAAACTTTCACATTAGTGATGTTACATAGTAGGATAATACGCAACCTAAACTGTTGAAACTATAACAATTGAACGCTAAATTGGTTCATCAACTAAACCTTTTTATATTAAACTACTAATATCCCGCGGAATATTACTATGACGGGATATTACGATCTTATGGCAGATATATCTATAGATTTATATTTGTTAAATATATCATCAATAGTTTCCGCAGCGCATGCGATTACAGATTGTTATGACAAATTTTTTACACCTTATTATATTTTTAGTACGGATCCCTATTTTTTTTATAATGTAATATAGCTTATGTTGCTCAGTAAAGATGCAGCTTTCCAATGGTGAAAGAATTTTTAAATCGGTCCAGTAGTTTTTGTGTGAAAACATCACAAACATACATAATTTTTTTTCCTCTTTATAATCACTACATTATACAGAGAGAGATATATTATTCTTATTATTATTATATGAGAACTCACTCGCGCCCAAGTTATATATATTTTATACATATATATACTAATCTAAATATATAAAATGGGGTAAATATACTTGATATATACATATATAATAGAAGATATATAAAGAAATAAATAAATAAGGATGGGCGGAGGATAATACCCCGGCAGGGGAGACCAAACGGCCGGGGGTCAGGGCGATAGGTTGAGAAACCGTCGAACTATTCTGGCCGAGTCCAGCAATACTGCCTTCTGCATCTTTGCTGCGAGTGAACTGCCACGGAAACCAAGCTGCCTCAGATGGTAAGCGAGGCTAGCTGGGATTAGTCCGTTCGCAGATAGGACTATCGGTATGATTTGAGTGGACGCCACGCCCCAAATTGCGGTAACCTCGTGTGCCAGGTCTAGATATTTACGTTTCTTCTCAGTTTCGGCTTTCACGAGGTTTTCGTCAAACGGGATCGTTATGTCCACTAAATACGCCCGCGATTGTGCTCGGTCCGCTACCACTATATCAGGCTTGTTCGCCAAAATAGTTTTGTCCGTAATGACCGACCGGTCCCAGTATAATCGGATACCGTCGCGTTCGAGTACCGGCACCGGTTTGTACTTATAGTAAGGTAGCCTCTCCTCCAAAAGACCATATTTTAGAGCAAGTTCTTGGTGGAGAATTTTAGCTGCTTGGTTATGCCTATGCAGATACTCAGTATTAGCAAGCGCTGAACAACCCGACAGCACATGTCTAAGCGATTCACCAGGTAGGCGACAAGCTCGACAAATGTCATGAGTGCCATCCTTTAGAATGTACTTTCGGTAGTTTCGCGTCTTAATCACCTGATCCTGTATCGCACAGACAAAACCCTCGGTTTTTCCGAAAAGGTCACCGAAGCGCAGCCACTGCACGGACGCTTTTGTATCCACATGTGATTCGTGGAGAGCTCTAAAAAAGCGACCATGCAACTCCTTCTCTTTCCATATGGCCTCACGGTCAGAAGTGCTCAGTACCACCGGTCTGTGCCACTCGTCCTTTGCCAGAGATAAGGGAGTAAGCCCTTTATCACATTTAATGACGTCACTGTGCACCAATGAGTCCTTTTTGGTTTCAAAGTAGACTCTGAGTCTGCATATCTCACGGTTGTGCATGGTCTTAGCACTTAATAGCCCCCGGCCGCCACATTTCCGGGGTATATACAGCCTCATAACTGACGATTTCGGGTGGTGCATACGATGAAGAGTCATAGTCGTGCGGACTTTTCTATCCAGAGATTCCAGCTCTGTCTGAGTCCATCTGAGTACACCAAAAGAGTACAATAGAATAGGCATAACCCAGCCGTTATATGCACGGATCTTATTGGAGCCCGACAAATAGCTCTTAAAAATTTTTGTGAGACGTCCAAAAAAGGCATCGCTAACTGACTTTTTCATGTCTGCCTCATTTATTCCTAAACCCTGTGACATACCCAGATAACGATAAGTTTCAGCCTCAGAGAGGATTCTTAAGTCAGATGGCTCTAGGTTAATTTCAGCAGTGTCAGTGACCTTCCCTCTATGCACCCGAATGACTGCACACTTATCTACTCCAAGCTCCATACTGATGGAATTGCTAAAGTCAGTGGTGATCTTTAGCAATTCCTGCAGCTGTGTTGTATTAGGTGCCAATAGTTTAAGGTCATCCATGAAAAGGAGGTGTGAGACTTTTGGACTTCCTCTCTGAAACTGGAATCCCCTCCCAGATTTTTCCAACAACAGGCTAAGAGGGTTTAGACAAAGACAGAACCACAGCGGGCTAAGACAGTCACCCTGGAATATACCTCTCCGTATTCTTATTCGGTCACCAGCCACCGTCAACCGCTCACCTCGGAGCCAAAGTATCGTACTCCATTGCCTCATACATTTTTCAAGAAATCCCCTAAGAGAATCATCGATCTTGTAGAGTTCGAGCACTTTCAAAAGCCATGAATGAGGCACCGAGTCAAAAGCCTTTTTGTAATCGATCCAGGCGGCGGTAAAATTTCGGCGGTTGCGCTTGACCAGTTGGTTTGCGACGGTATCGATAAGAAGCAGTTCCTTTGCGCCTCTGCTTCCGCTTCGACATCCATTTTGAGCCATAGACAAGATGCAATTCTCGTCTATGTGGCGTGAGATCTTGTGGCTCAAAACCGATGTTAGTGCCTTATAGATAGAAGAGAGACACGTTATAGGGCGGTACATTGAAGGGTCAGCGGCATTATTGGTTTTAGGAACCAAGTGAGTGATGCCAGTCGTGAAAAGATCTGGAATGGTCCCTCGTTCGATTGATTCCTGGAATTGTTGTGCCAAGGTTGCATGGCTTTTCGAAAACCCCTTTAACCAGTAGTGATGCAGTCCGTCTAGCCCTGGGCTTTTCCAATTCCCAGCCCGTCGTACTGCATTAGCTACGTCTTCTACGGAAACCGTAATGGGAGCCATCGGGCCTATTGCGGCGCATGCTTCCTCCACTATCGCAATCCAGGAACCCTCCTCATGAACTGTGTCACGCGACCAGATGTTCTTCCAATAATCATTAAATTCTGTCAAATTTGGCCGCGGAGATTCAGAACACGAGGATGGACGCTCCAATTTGCTGTAAAACTTTTTTTGGTCACTCACGAATGTTCGATTTTGTTGGAAGCGCTTAACCCTTTCTGAGTACCGGCGGATACGATTTCCCCACGCGGAAATTTTTTGCTTAAGGTAATCGATGCGTTCCGTTAGCTTTTGGACTATGTCTGATTGATCCAATTTAACATTTAGCCCATTGAAGGCTATTGTAACAGAACGAACGATTCTTGGTCTTCTGTTACCCGCTTTAAAGCTCTGCAGTCTACCAATCAGGACTCTTGTAAGGGTGATACGGTTTTCTATACGCTTTTTCCAGGCCGGTACGTCCCCATGTTTGGAAGTGGTGCGTCCAGAATTTTGTGGTTTTACGCCTAGATAGCGATGTACCGCTAGAGCAGCACCAAAGAGGATAGAAACCGTATCTTTCAGATCAGTGGTATCCTGCAGATATTGAGGCAGCATTTGGTTTGCAGCTTCAATGGCATCCCTTGTCATCGCATTTAACACCAACCGTGAGAGCCGTGGCCTGTCCTCAACATTAGTACTCCGGATTTCAATGATGGTCTCTTCTACAAGCCTACTCAGTCTCTCTATGTTACAGGAAACCGTTCCTTGAGTCTCCACAGCCACAGGCGGCTCAATAAATGTTTCCTGAAAGACAGGTAAATCGTTCGGTTCCGTGGTTGTAGCCTCGACTACAGGGGCAACTTCACTCCGTAATCTTTCGAGCTCAGTAGCGTTAAAGATGTTCGCACGCTGTATATACCGAGCCCTATCTGCCAGGTTTTGTTCTGTGACTGTTAAATCAGGTTCCAGCAGCCTGAATTCGCGGTACATTGCCTCTCGGTAGCCAGTTCGTCCAGTTTCCCTTTCCGTAGCCCTGTAGTATGCACGCATGACATTCTCGTTCATTTGAGAAGTCCATCTCATGCGGCGTACTCCACCAGCGGCGGGCTCCGAAATTTGGGTCCCTACGGGTCCCATCGTAGCCAAGCCCTCTGATGGGGATGGTGGATTTGTCAACCGGCTCGATGGTAGTGCCGGTCGACTGGCGTGGCTGGCGGCCCGCATGCTGCTAGGTCCAGCGCCAGCTCCAGACGCGCCCTGGCGACCTCCAGGTAGCGGCCTTATACGTTTTCTTTTATTTTCCAAATCCATCATCATTTTAAGCGGGTGGGGGGGTTAAGCTTAGAAAACCTCACCTCAAAGGTAGCTCATCTCCTTCAAGGGAGCTGCTTTATTGGTAAGCAGCAGTGACCCTTAGTCGCCTCTTACGACATCCATGGGTTAGAAAGTAGTGGCAATATTCTTTTCTACCGGTGCCACACGGCGCATTATTATTATAATTATTATCACTACATATTATAAAACAAAGTCCATATTTCCGTATGTACGCGTAAAACTTTAAAACTACGCAACCGATTTTGATGCGGTTTTTTTTAATAGATAGAGTGAGTCCAGAGGAAGGTTTGTACGTATAATAACATTCAATACGAAGTAGAGAAATAATGTAATTTATACGAAAAAGAATGCCATATTTTTGAAGCAATTTTTATACAATACAGCATTCATCCTTATCCAATTAAGTACCTTAAATAAATAGTTGATTTAATATAGATCAATATGGCCGTTTACAGCATGTAATTTAACTGAACATTTTCGGAGATATTACAGATTTAAAATGCCGTGAGGACGCCGCGCTTCGCCCTATAGCACTTTGAATCTTTTAAGAGTTTGTTTAAAGACATTCTGTAATTAATTGTAAAAATAAAATACATAGGTAAAATATAAAAATAAATAAGTAAAAATGTACTATATGAGTTTAGATATTCCAAAGATCGTCTTGGTATACTGAGAGGAAATTGTTTTTCTCCAAATTTAACGCTTGCGGGCCACGGGCAGTAATGAATAAATCAAAACTACTGGATCGATTTTAATCATTTTTTTTACACTGACTGACATGGGATATATATTTTAAACTCGTGCGAAGCAGGGGCAGGCCGCTAGTATTAGAAGAAATTATAGAAAAGGATGCAAAAATTGTATATCTTAGTTTATTTTGTTACTAATTTTTTTTTTTTAATTATACAATATTCAATATGTGTTTTTGTTTCTGAAACGAAGTGAAAAGACGTGCATTGCGTCAAAAAAACATCCTCTTCATTTGAAATGAAAAACATGCATTACACCAGAGAAAAAAATAAGTATATTCTTGAGTAGTCGTCAAGAATCCATCATGATATTAGAATTTAAGTAATTTTATATTTTTTGTAGATGCATAACTCCTTCGAGGTAAAATCGAAATAAAAGTGTCGTACATATACGCCTTTGCTCTTAAGGTTTATAAGGAGTTTGAGGTTTTTTGAGCTTTATTTATTTATTTATGCTTCTATCGTACGCCACACGTAAATACAGGTAAGAATAGCGAAGGGTATAAGATAAAGGATAGTATTTTGCTTAAGGTATTTATTTTATTATAGAAAATTTACTATCTAATATTATTAATATTTATTAATTCAGCTTCACAAAATTACTGCAAGCTATGATGTTATTTAATCTCTGAAAATTATTAATTATTTTTATTTTACTATGTAGACTTCCATCGATGTTAGTTCAGCTTCTACTTTCCACTTTTATCATTTCGTATCATGTTCACCAGCGATGTTACGAGTATAGTGCTAGTCTTGACAAGCAAAACTTCATAAACGCGGTTGTAATTCTACCAATAAGAGGTTAATAAGCACGCCTACAAAGGTATAAATATGTGGTTTTAATTTAAAACATGATTCTCGATTGCCTACTAGGCCTTGTTATTTTCTTTCTGAACCTCTTTTCTTCTAATCTTATGGTCATCATCCTCCTGCTCTTTTCCCATTCTAAGCGGGGTCAGCATAACATGTTATAAACATGTTGTGACATTATTCGGCTACATATTTTACGACTGGCCGCCTGCCTGACGTCAACCTACCTTAGTCGTATTTTACAACACCTCGATAAGTAAGATGGTGGTCTGTTCTACTCAACGGATACTACTTTTTTATTTTATGGTATTATTAAAAAATTGTTCGCCGGATCTTTCTTAAAAATATTTTAGTCTAGAACAGTGAACACAAACAGTGGCGGCATGGAGGATATTTGTGCCATATCTATTTTTATTTTGTTAATTTTTTTTCATAAAAAAATGTCTACATAGTCTAGCACTATGGACAGAGTGGTGATAGTTCTGAATTTGTCTCTAAGTGACCGTGTATGCTACTCTGACGATTTTCTTAATTTATTTTTATCTTCTCTATTTTATGACTACTCATTAGCCAGACAGCAAGTAATAAATAGTCTACGCAAAATCCGTCCATCTTGTTGGCAACTAGCAAATATGGAATTAAATATATGGAACAAAAAATGATTGTTATAGTCCATAGGATTTTTTCAAGCTTATAGGCTTATAGACGAAATATCTATCTAAAGACCGCGTGATTCCCTGCGAGAGAAGTTTAAGGAAACAGGTATTCTTACATTTGCTTCACAGTACATTTTAAGCAATTTAATTTATGTACATAAAAATATAAGGAATTATAAAACGATAGGTGACGTATACCATAGACAAAGCAGGAACCGACATAAGCTTGCGGTTCCTGCTTTGCGCCTTGCAAAAGTACGTAAGTCGTTTGTGGGTTTTGGTATAAGATTCTATAGTAAAATTCGGCAATTAATTTCAGCTTTGCCATTACAGCAGTTTAAAAACACTGTTAAAAATAGGCTGATACAGAAAGCTTACTATACTATTGAAGATTATTTAGAAGATAAGAATGTGGATATAGCTCTCTTTGAACCTGTACAAGCGAGTAACGACTGAATGTAAATAGTATTAAGAATTATATTTCAAAAAGACCAACCGCCGAGTTTCTTGCTGGCTCTTCTCGGTAGGAACAGCTTTCCGAACCAGCAGTAGAGTTGACGATTCAAAAGCACTTGTTTACAAGTTTATTTGAATAAAGAATATTTTGAATTTGAATTTGAATTAAATAAAACTACTTTTATTTTTTAATATTTGATTTTTATACAATTACATAGTTGTTATTATAGAAACACAAGAAGACAATAAATTAAAAAAAACGATGATAAATAACAACATAAAAAACACAGATAAACAAAAACTAACAAATATATTACCTACGTATGTATTAGCGTATTAATATAAAAATATTTATGTTTATTGTATAGAGCAGAGCTCATTTTGAGCACTGCAAAATATGATCATTACAAGGATAGCATTTTTAATAACTACAAACGGAGTAGAATTTCTGAGGTGATAGATATCCGGTATAGATGATAAATGTTGGAGAGATCTCTAATTATACTCAATCATAATTTAAAACACCCATCCACTAAAAACTCCACCACCACTACCACAATACACAAGCACTGCACACATTCAACATCATAAACTCAACAGTCATTTCGCCCCGCAACCAAAGCATCATCAGGAGATAAAGGACAAAATCTTGAAGATATTCACGCGATGCCGCAACTCATATTGATAAAATAGTATTTTTAATCTTGTCGTACTAATATTTTTTTCTTAAATCGTTTTCTTTGGCAATTAAAATTATATAACAAAAAAATTGAATATAAAAATATAGGTTAAGTATGCGCCCATTATAGAAAAAACGGCAAATAATTGTGCAAAGTGCAAGATTAGGTATGGAAATGTAGTGAGGAGGTATGAAAATCATGTGACCAAATTGTTATGAGTGTAAAATTTGAATGTGGATGGATAAGTGCCTAGAGGGAGGTCCTAAAAAGAAATGGTTGGATTGTGTGAAGTATGACATGCATATAAAAGGAGTAGCGCCAGAGTTGACGAATGATCTAGGACATAATGGAAGAGATAAACATGTATGCCGAACCCATTTAGAGTGGGATAAGGACAGGAAAATATATATAAAAATAAGGGTTAATAAGTAAGCAAACTTTAATTCAGCAAAACCTTTTTCTATATTGTATTTGTATTTAGTTAATCAGCCACTATTGGGTACTTTCCGTGTTACTTCAAAATAAAAATAATATGGTATTGCACAACAGACATCCGAACTTGACACTGAGGCTTCGTACTGGAAGTCTTTATATACATTTAAAAACGATAGAAGCACTTGGGTGTAATTTTAAGTACTCAAGACTATTTTTCTGTAAAAATATAAAAAATATTCAAAAAAGTAAAAAGTTTACAGTGTAAAACATATCAAACGAAGAAAATATTCTCGTTAAAGTAAATCATTAGTTGAGTTGAATTATTAAGGTTGTATATTCATTTTTGATCGTAACCATTTATTAATCCATGTTCCCGTAAATGTTGGTTTATTAGTAGAAGGATAATAACAGTAGTGTCATTATTTGCCGTACCATAGATCCTAATCATACGTACAGATTAGATTCCTATAGGAGTAATTAAAATTAATTGTGTAAAATATTTGTTAATAACTGTTTTCAGCGGGGGCCCAAACATTGTTTTGTTACAGGTACTTCACTACATATTATAAAACAAAGTCCATATTTCCGTATGTACGCATAAAACTTTAAAACCACGCAACCGATTTTGATGCGGTTTTTTTTAATAGATAGAGTGATTCCAGAGGAAAGTTTGTACGTATAATAACATTTAATACGAAGTAGAGAAATAATGTAATTTTTGAGGTTTCTGTAAATAATTACATTTTTTTCCGCTTACATTGCAAACGCAGGCTAAACCCTACGAGATTTATCAAAATGATGTAGTAAGTATTTGTACACCTTAAAAAGGTCTACAGAAAAGTCCGGGATGGTATATATCTATCTCTTATGGATAACCCACTATAGCAGTTTTTTTCATTTACTTTTTAAGAAAAATGACGCCTTATGTTCAAAGCAATATTTATACAATACAGCATTAATCCTTATCCAACTGAGTATCTTAAATAAATTGTTGATTTAATATAGATCAATATTGCCGTTTACAGCATGTAATTTAAGTGAACATTTTCGGAGATATTACAGATTTAAAATCCCGCGAGGAGGCCGCGCTTAGACCTATAAGCACTTCGAATTTAGCAGCGACCGGAGGCGCAACTAAATGTCCTTCTTTCAAGTTTATATTGTCTAATGATAAGAAAGCTATGAATGTTGTATGTAAAGACATTGTCTAATCAATTGTAAAAATAAATAATATCACTACATAGTATAAAACAAAGTCGCATTCTCTGTCTGTCCCTATGTCCGTATATCCCTATGTATGCTTCAATCTTTAAAACTATACAACAGATTTTGATGCGGTTTTTCTTTTAATAGATAGAGTGATTTTAGAGGAAGGTTTACATGTCTAATAACATTCAATATGGAGTAGAGATATACTGTATTTTTTGAGGTTTCTAATGTGATGTCGTAAATAATTACATTTTTTCGCACAAAGTCCGCGATGGTATATGTCTATCGCTTATGGATAACCCACTAAAGCATTTTTTGTCGTTTACTTTTTACGAAAAATAATGCCTTATTTTTGAAGCAATTATACAATACAGCATTAATCCTTATCCAATTAAGTACCTTAAATAAATAGTTGATTTAATATAGATCAATATGGCCGCTTACAGCATGTAATTTAAGTGAACATTTTCGGAGATATTACAGATTTAAAATGGCGTGAGGAGGCCGCGCTTCGCCTTATAACACTTCGACTTTAGCAGCGATGTCGCTCTTTCAAGAGTTTGTTTAAAGACATTCTGTAATTAATTGTAAAAATAAAACACATAGGGAAAATATGAAAGTAAATAAGTAATAATGTACAATATGAATTTAGATATTCCAAAAATAGCAGGAAATCTTCTTGGTATAGGGAAAGGAAATTGTTTTTCATGGACATGGGATATATATTTTATACCCGTGCGAAGCAGGGGCAGGCCGCTAGTTTATAATAAAATGGTAGGCCTTAGTACTTCTATCTTATATAATACAATGCGATTGAAAATCACTATACAATTGAATATTATTAGAGTAAACATAATTCATTTTAACTGCACAAATCTACGCGCCAGACTGCAACGATTATCATATAATCATACCAAATTATGTTATTGTTTTTATTGATCTCTTCAATGAAAGCTTTTACCAATAATATTTGAAAATTCAAAACTACACATTTTTTACTATAGGGTACATATTGTGAGATCATCTATTTTGATCAACGCTATTAAAATGGCACATACTTGTATAATACACAATATATTCATTAAATTTATTTCCTCAGTTAACAGTTAATACATTTTTATCATAAAACCACATTTCCGCGATGATTTAAATAATACCCTGATATGGAAGGTCATAGTATTTTACTCAATGTCGATCTGTAAGCTAATTGTCTAATTTATAGTTTACAATTTGAGGTCTTTATTATTGGTGATCTGGTAAAGTAATCTATCTTCATTTGGTATGGACGTCTCCATTTTGAAAAATTTATTACATGCCGTCTATGAGGTGTTGTGATGCCGTCACTTGCTGCCAACGATGCTTCGGTCTGTTCCGTTTGCTGTCACATTGTAATAAATGCTATATACGAAGCGGCTATCAATAATATCACCACATAATTCAGAAGTCATGCCAAATAAATCACTGATATAAAAAACTCAGTCAGCACAGTTTAGAAAACTTAGCCAGTTTTTTATATCTGAAATTTATTGCGCGCCCAAGGTCTTAAGGCAATTCTTACGAAAACAATATTGCCAGTCTTTGGATCTTTGGCTAAAAAACCATGTCATATACTTTAATTTCTAAAAAAAGAGCACTAGAGAGTATGATTAACAAACGCCGTAAAAAAATTGAGTTACTGTCTAAGTAATGTAATGTATAAGAGACCAGCCTATACTCACGTCGTCATACCGACTTACCGAAGCCGTCCTCAATGGCTTCGCCAAAAAACGGTACACCGGTACTGTCTTCTTCGATGTCGCCAATTCTTCGATAAGGTGTGGCATGCGGGTTTAATATACAAACTCGCGAACCTAGGAATCCCCGATAGACTCGTTCTTATCATTCGCGATTATCTTACTAATCGCTCATTTAGATACCGTATTGATGGTGCGCTCTCCTCAAGACGCACCTTACGCGCTGGAGTCCCCCAAGGTTCGGTACTCGCACCGTTCCTCTACTCGCTCTATACGAGCGACATCCCACGATTCTCCACTAAAACTAGTGTAGTCACCCACATAGCCATGTTCGCGGACGATACCGCAATCTATACCACCTGTAGAGATCCCATAACTATTAATGATAGGCTCCAAAGAGCAACCAACCAGCTCGGAAGCTGGTTCCGCCGGTGGAGAATCGAAATTAATCCCGAAAAAAGCGCAGCAATGTTCTTTGCGAGATCTAGGAGAGCCATGGACTTCATCCGGACGCCTCCTAGAGTCTCTATTTACAACAAATACATAGATTGGTAAAAGGAAGTCAAATACTTAGGTGTCATCCTCCAACCGACCCTATCCTTTATCCGACACATCCGCGTTGTCCGTAACCGGGCAGCGTTCGCCATGGGACGCCTCTATCCGATACTGTGCAAGACAAGTAAACTGTCACTTCGCAACAAAGTGACACTTTACAAAACTTCCATCAGACCCATTATGACCTATGCGAGCGTCGCGTTCGCGCACGTTCCGAAATCACGACTGTGTCCGTTGCAGACACTTCAAAATCGATTCGCCGCCTTAAGCCGAGGTTCGGTCTCGCAGGAGACACCCTTAAGGCGACGCTCCCTGTAGGGCGGGTGCTTGTAATGCACCCGCTTGTATTATCCATTTCTTCTCGGCGATGCTTCTGAGCTCGCCCGTCTTATCGGTGACGCTGTCAAAGCCATTAGGGCTAACAGAATTAGTCATATTCGAAAAAAAAAATCACGTCGTCATATATCGGGTGAGCCCGACTAATTTGAAGCCCATCCGGGGCCTCTGTTCATGAGCTCTTTGTGCAGCATAACCAAGCCGGAAACAATAGTTTAAATTCAAAAAAGAGTTATTGACATAGTTAAATGAGCCCCGACGACAAAAGTGGCAATGGATTAGGCAAATAGTTCGAAGACACCATGTATCTCGAGGTTCAAAGGTATTGGGTTGGTGGCCCTACAAACGAAGTTCATTATAGATCATCTACGAAAGGAAGGACGATGACGAGGAATGCGCAGAGAATATTAAAAAAAGGTATTATCGAATATATTAGCTTGCATCAACTTTGTGATACTCCTAGTGATATAAAGATTGTTATCAAGTTTGACTGGCCCGTTGGCGCAGTGGGTGACCCTGTCTTCAGCTCCGCGGGCCGCAGGTTCGAATCCCGCCGAGGGCCAACATTTTCTATAAATGAGTTTGGTGGTCTTTGAGCCTGGGTGTATATATGTATTTAAGTATGTATTTAGGAAATATATAAGTATATATTCACCAGTTGTCAGATACCCATAACACAAGTATTAAGTTACTTGCTTTGGAGACGGTCCCATATATTTATTATTATTTATTATTATTAAGTTCCTTCTTCATTATTAAATGAATACATTGAAAAATATTGAACAGTCTTTGAGTTACACTTTATAATAACGTTGTTAGTATTGCTTATATTAATGCTTAAAATTCTAATTTCCTTGGTGCTGAAACGATTTGCTAATTTTAAATTACCCGTATTGCTGTTGTAAGTCATCCTGTACACATTAAAAAGTATACCTCATGATTATTAATTAGTTCATGCTAAAACGCTTTATTGTTTAGTGTTCAATAAAATGTTAGTATATATAAAAATGGGAAATATACATTTTTACATTATTAGGAAATAAATCTAACATATTCTATTATGTATGTATTATTATACATACATATATCATAACATCTGGGTGACCGAGCCTTGATCGGCAATTCTATTAAAATATAATATCTGGGTGACCGAGCTTCGCTCGGTAATTTTTTACAAAAAAAGAAAAAATTAAAAAAAAATAAAAAAACAATTAATTAGTTCGGGATCGATCCTTGGCATTCACATTTCTCGAGGCTGCCCGTTAACTGAATAAGCTACGCCGACTTGACAGTTAATGGCGAAAATTCAATTCAATATAAATGTTAGTGTTTTTTAATGCTCAAAAACAGGGATAAAACAATATTTTTTTTACATAAAACCTAGCTTGATCAATTTTTCTCCCCCCAAACCTCCTACATGCTGAATTTGATTGCTGAAATCGTTGGAGCCGTTTCCGAGATTCGGAAAAAAATAAAAAAAATAAATATATATATATATATATATATATATATATATATATATATATATATACATGATTAACTCATTTAAATATTAAGATAAAAAAATGCAGTACAACTTGTACATTTTTGTTGTAAATAACAAAGAAAACAATTTAATATATATTTAAAAAATAAAAATGAAAGAAAAGGCAGTTGATATCTGGAACTTGATCCAGAGTATTTTCGTGAGTTCACTGTAAATTTTTTACTGGCTAGTTTCTTTTATTTAAACTAATTTCTGTATTTTCATTTAGACTCTTGCGCATCACTACATATTATAAAACAAAGTCCATATTTCCGTATGTACGCATAAAACTTTAAAACTACGCAACCGATTTTGATACGGTTTTTTTTAATAGATAGAGTGATTCCAGAGGAAGGTTTGTACGTATCATAACATTCAATACGAAGTAGAGAAATACTGTAATTTTTGAAGTTTCTGTAAATAATTACATTTTTTTCCGCTTACATTGCAAACGCAGGCTAAACCCAACGAGATTTATCAAAATGATGTACTAAGTATTTGTACACCTTAAAAAGGTCTACAGAAAAGTCCGCGATGGTATATATCTATCTCTTATGGATAACCCACAATAGCAGTTTTTTTCATTTACTTTTTACGAAAAATGATGCCTTATGTTAAAAGTAATTTTTATACAATACTGCATTAATCCTTATCCAATTGAGTACCTTAAATAAATTGTTGATTTAATATAGATCAAGATGGCCGTTTACAGCATGCAATTTAAGTGAACATTTTCGGAGATATTACAGATTTAAAATGCTGTGAGGACGCCGCGCTTCACCCTATAGCACTTCGAATCTTTTAGAGTTTGTTTAAAGACATTCTGTAATTAATTGTAAAAATAAAATACATAGGTAAAATGTAAAAATAAATAAGTAAAAATGTACTATATGAGTTTAGATATTCCAAAGATAGCAGGAAATCGTCTTGGTATAGGGAGAGGAAATTGTTTTTCTCCAAATTTAACGCTTGCGGGCCACGGGCAGTAATGAATAAATCAAAACTACTGGATCGATTTTAATCATTTTTTTTACACTGCCTGACATGGGATATATATTTTATACCCGTGCGAAGCAAGGGCAGGCCGCTAGTAGTATTATATTAAGCTGATTTTTGTTTATGAAATTCGTCGGACCGTCCAAAACGTATAGATTTACAATAGAACTTAGATAAGAAATATTTAACATATAAGTTTTCAGATTATTGTCTTAGTAACTGATAATTACCATGAATTGATAACACTTAAATAAATAAATAAATATAAATAATACCAACATCGCTACTAAAATCATCTAAATTTAATCACCAGTCCGATTACCAATTTAAGTAAACGTAATCAACGCATTTAATATTCATCATGGAATATAATAGAACTAAGCTCTATTTATTTAAACAAAAATCGGGTTATGTTTTAAATGAGCCCAATAAATTCAAATGATGCTCGTGGAAAGTATTTACATTATAAAGAGTTGATTATTGTTTACTTAGATTTCTCTATAAATTTTCATACATATATAGTTGGTGGTTTTAGGGAAGTTTAACTAGAAAAATGAGACGTATAAATTATTATTATATCTATAAAAATTCCGTTTGGTAGCGGCCCACTTATGTGAATTATCTTGAAACATTTACGTTAACGTTTACATGGTTCAACATTTCATTATTATATTATAATATAATATTACTATAAGTTAGGTAAATAACTATATTTTTTTGTTGAAAATATTGTAATGTACATTAAAAAACAGTAGCATAACAATATTGCAGTGACATTTTTATCTAACGATTTAGAACATATGCACAAATTATAAATTAACACCATATTATCATTCTTGTAATAATCTTAGTTTTAATCATAAATTAAATCACAGTCATGCTTATAATTGATTAGTATAGGTACTTAAAAATATTTTGTTACCGTTTCACCCCCCAATCCTCTTTTATCATATCAGCGCCCTTTTCGGCTATCATGAATGTTGGAGCATTAGAGTGACCCGATGTTATTTCAGGCATTATACTAGCGTCAATTACTCTCAACTTTGAAATTCCATGTACTCTTAACCTGGGATCTACAACTGCGGAAGGATCACTCACTGCTCCCATCTTGCAAGTCCCACTTTGGTGATAAATTGTAAATGTAAACATTTGCGCTTGACATGCAAAATACGCGTCACTACCAAAAGGTCCATATTTTAAGCAATCTGTTATTGGTACGTCGTACATTTTCGTTCCTATTTTCTTCATGGATGGTTGTCGTGAAATTTCAATTGCAATTTTAATGCCTTCAACAATTTTTTGCAAGTCTTCTGGATACTCGAAGTAGTTTGGTACTAAAGTTGGGTGTATTCTAGGATTTCTGCTTTGTAGCATTACTCTTCCTTTAGATTTAGGTCGCATAAGCATAGGAAATATCATAAAAGTGTCTTTATCACCCAATTGAGTGTACGTCTTAGAGAAAATTTGTTCATCAAAACCAAAATTTCTCGGCAATAAAGGGTCAGCATTTAAACCTCCGCTTATAAAAAGTAATTCTAAATCAGGCCATCCTGTTACATTAAATTTATCTTTTAAATCTAAAAATATCAGTGCCTCGCAACCACCGGGAATAGATAGGGGCCCCTTGTGGCTATGCATCCATTTAAATACGAGTTCTAAGTGGTTCAATATGTAGTTGGTAGAAATGCTCAAGTTTTGTTTTTGTACCATAAATTGAACTCCACCAGCTGCAATGTGATCCATAAGATTATATCCTACGGGCAAATCTTTTATAACTGGAATATTCAGAGATTCTAAATGTTTTCTCGGACCAATCCCTGATAGCATCAAAAGTTGAGGAGAGTTAATAGCTCCAGCTGATAAAATGACTTCTTTTTTGGCTAAAATTTTATATCGCTTGCCAAGTTTTTCAAATTCAACTCCAATGACCTTGGTTTTTGTATTATCAAATATTAGTTTTGTGACCATACTGACTTTTGACAAATGAAGATTATTTCTTTTATTTATTGGATGTAGATAAGCTCGACTGGAACTGTGTCTGGTTCCGTTCTTCATTGAAAGTTGCAAGAAAGATACTCCACCCGGATTTTTTCCATTGTGGTCATTATATTCAAAACCTAACTCTTGAGCAGCCCTTACCCACGCTTTACCTTTTGAAGTGCGGAAAGGAGAATGCTCTATATTTAAATACCCACTATATCCGTGCAAATAAAGATCGTCATGTTTTGGAATATTGAAGTTTTCGACTTTTTTGTAGTACGGAAGTACGTCTTCCCATCCCCAACCGTCGTTACCCATTGCTTTCCAATTATTAAAATCACGAGGGGAACCTCTCGTGTAAATCATATAGTTCAAAACGCTGGAACCTCCGACAACTTTGCCACGGGGCCAGTTACATTGTTTATTTTCAAATCCTGCACAGTACTTGTCAGAAGATTTGGTTTTGTATTTCCAATTTGCAGCAGTAAACTGAAGATAATTTGCAAGAAGAGGAATATCCATTACAAAATTCTCGTTAACACCAGCTTCTATAAGTAATACTTTCCATTCAGGTATTTCTGTTAATCGGTTGGCTATTACGCACCCTGCAGTGCCAGCACCAACTACTATGAAATCGTATTCTGATAGAAGGTTTGTTTCGTCTTGTGGTTCATTGTCCAGTTGATTTGTGCCTTCTTGTAGGAATTGCATCAAAGAGGAAATGGGATTAGACAGTTGTGCGCTTGTTAGATTCAAAGCTGCCAAGAAGATATATAGCGTCGCCGACAACGTCGACGCTCGTCGCTGGAACCTCATCTGAAATAAATGAAATAAAAAGATTGCAATAAAACCTTTTTGATCATCAAATAAAATGCTGGATGATTAAATTAGGCGTTTGAGCTATGATTGTTTATTGATATAAATAGTTTTAATTCAAATTAATATTGAACAAACATATTACAGATTTTCAAACTTTTTGGAATCTTTAAAATGCTCAACACTGATCATAACCATTAAGAAATGGTGTTTATTTGTTTAAAAATTTTGTTTATAGTATTGATCGATCCTTATTTCCTAGAGAAAAACGGGGTTTTTCTTTATCCTATATGTTACCCGTAAAAGCTTTAATTGTGTCAAATTTCATCAATATTGCTTAAGTGGATTAGCCGTGAAAGTGTATCAGATAGACAAACTTTTGCATTTATAATATGAGTATGCAAGTAGTATGGATATAATTTATTATCATTCATAGTTATGTTTGAAAATTACGATCAGGTAAATTTACCGAGTAAAATCTTAGATAACCGAAGTTGTGCCGTGTACTTATGAATATTCTATTGAATTAATGACAATGTAATGCATTTAAATATAATTCAACTGCTTTATTAGGTTCTAATTACTCACAATGAAAAAAGTGTGCCAAGGCACTAACTATGTCTAATCCTATCCAGACCGTTTAATGAATACAATTTAGTATATCTGTTGAAATAAAAGATTCAAAAGGTTTTTATAAATGAAAAAGTACACAACATTTCGTTGAATTAATTTTAAGTTATAAAATGTAATAGGAGTTAGGATTATTTCCTGTTTTTCAGCCCTTCAGTCTAGCTGTCTTTCCTAAAAATAACTATTATTGATTGAAAGACAAAATATGAATTTTATTTTTAAAATTCCGATTTAAGAATTAAATTTCTAATTTTTCCGTCAAACAGACTTCTCTAATAATATATCATGTAAACAATTTGAAAACCTAATCCAAATAAACTGTAATATCTGGGTTTATAAATTAGCTATGTCAACGACTTTGTTCATGTCTATTAAATATGATATAAGAAAATCAACATTACTCTTGTATTATGTATTTCCGCAGAGGAACCCGTAATTGATACATATTTTTCACCCTCCCTCGTTCGTGTCAGTAAGTGCAGAGTGCAGAAATGAATAAAAATGCACGTATGTGTGAAATGTTACAAAAACACGTTTTTAAAGACAAAAAGGAGTGTAATATCTAGTAATATTTTTGCTACTTACAAGACTACCTATATCTCTTGGGCATTTTTTACGGTTAATTGCGACAATTATCGGCTTTTGTCGATTATGTACGTAGTTATAATTACCATAGTCCATTCTATATAGTCACGTATGTATAAATAATAAAAGTGTTTACAGGTGGTGTTTCGGTTGTTTTAATATTTCTTTTACTTTAGAACATGCCAAAAAGGTTAAGAAAAATTTCGTTTCTAATTAACTAAGTACTTGAAAATATAATAACTTAACCATAATAAAATATCCGAAGATGACTTATGTTTGGATATTTTAATTTATTTTCCATTAAGTAATGATGGCAAGTAATCTCAGGGTTTGACGCTGTTTCCTTGGGAAAGAGGACGGGTTCTAATCTATGAACGAACGCTATATTCGGTCATACATTGGAATCGCCTGGAGCTAGTGCGGAAATAGCTAACCATGCATGCATAAGCATGTTTGTTCCGTTTGCGGTTGAGACCTTAGGTTCATAGAGTCAAAGCGCAAAAACTCCGATCCGCGTAACACCACGGTTAATTGCCTCTTCATGACAAGAAGGATGCCGCCATTTTCGCACGACGAACTAACTAGCTTAGCGAATCAACGCGGAAACACTTCCAGCATTCTTAAAATAGCGTGTACTTACACGCTATTTCAATAATAAATTACTTATTATATTATTCAGAAAGACTTAATTTAGGTAAGGTATAATTAGTATAATTTTGGTGTAAATAAATAATGAACACTTAAAAATAAATAAATTTTTAAGTGTTCTTAAAAACTGATTTTGGTCAGGTTATATTTGTTTATGTTATGCCGATTATCACCAATCTCTTTGGCCTCAATTGGATGATCTGAAGATTAGCGACATATGGTTTCAACAGCATGGCGCTATGTGTGACACAGGTCATGCTTTCACATTCGATATTCTGCATGAGGGATTTGAGGGCTGAACTGGGTACTAAATTTGTGCGATTCGACCAAATTAGTTTTTTTTTGTAGGGGTGTTAAATCGCAGGTGCATTCGAATAAGCCACAAGCCATAGCTTTGCTCAAAGCTAACATACTCCCTGCCATTGGACGCCTAATTGACAAACTGATTTATACGCCACAGTCATAGAAAATTTAACCACCCAGAGAAGCCGTGGCGGAAATTAGAATGATATATTTCACACATATTAGCAGCAATGGATCTTTAAAATGAAAAAAAATTGATGATTTTATTACACACATACACACGTTGTTTGATTTAAATTTTAAAAATAGGAAACGCTTGACGATAATCCCCTCCTTATAATATACAAAATAATATAAAGAACACTTACGCGCGGTGAGCAAAACTGACATGTCATTTGACTAAAGATTATTAAATATTATATTGCACTTGAATTGCATCACAATGTGTAATCTGTAATTATGGTACTGATAAGAAACCTGAGCAGCAATGAATGATGTAATATTGATTGATTAAATTTTATGTAACAATGTTGTCTGTCATTCACGTTTATTTTGAGTACAAAACAATAAAAATATAAAAAAATATATTTATACTGCTCTTCTTGCACATTTATTTTCACGTGCCATTGTACAAGCCTTTCACTATTACAATAAATGAGGAAAACAAAATTGGAAGTCCACCTTAACCTAGTCCGCGGTGCCCTAGACCATATGAAAAGATATTAGGCAGTAGAAGCTGACATTAACTATTTTTAAAAAGATATTGACCTTGAAGGTGTACTTGTCGCTTTATACTATGTTGTATGTACTATGTTGATGTTATAATGAATGATTGGTTATATAATTTCCATTCATTGTAAAAAATGAATGTGGTGTAGTTTAAATTGTGTTAAGCATTGATTTTTACTTACTTTGGGGACGGACGACCGTGTGTGTAAGTGTGTGTGTAAGTAACAAAATTTCTTATAGAATATATTAAATAATTTGTAACAGAATGTAAAAAAATGCAGAAATCCATAATACCAAAGTAATGTTAGAATTTAACAAAGAAAAAAAAAATTGTTTAAATTGTATAAATTAAAATCTTAAAGTCTTAAGCATGTTGATATAATCAGGCGTTACTTTGCGGAGATCCGTAATACAAAAGTAATAATAAAGGAGCGGATTGTAACAAAATTAATTTTATTATTAATTTTGTTTAGCATTTCTGTTCTCTTAATTAATCGATATTTACTATTCTTAATAAGGACCGCTGTCAAACAACTTTTTAATTATGATATATAATTCAGGTGAATTAAATACAAGAGGTTCATACAACATAATTAGATACACCACGAATTTAAGTAAGAATAATTTTCAAAGTAGTTGTACTACATTTGGCTTAAAAAAGATCCACTTTTAAAATAAATTTGGATAAAGCAATTTTGATTTATGGATTGTCATTTTTTAAATGGTTGTCAAATATTTATCGGTATCACGATATTGCTAGCCCTTAATATTGATGTTTAAGATGAGAGCAATTCTTATCGGTTTGCACTCCGGCTTTGACTTATAGGCTATATTTAATATTTAAATGAGTTAATCTTGTATAAATGGATGTATATAAATAAATTTTCTGAATTTCGGAAACCGCTCCAACGTTTTTCTTGAAATTCTTCATGTAGGTAGGGAGTTTTGGGGGAGAAAAATCGATCTAGCTACATTTTATTAAAAAAAAAAATCATTTTATCCGTTTATGGGCATTAAAAAAATGTAGAATTGAAATCAAAGGATTTTTTAGTTGACAGATGTAATGCCGGGACAGCCGATGGGTAACGAGCGGACCGAAAATGTTTGAAACCCGGGTTCGAATCCCACGTCATCAGCACCAGCTGTATTTTTTTTTATTTTTGTTAAATAACTTTTTTATATTAAAAAAAAATTACAGAGTTAGGCTCTGTCACCCAGGTTCTTTGATTAATCTGTTATAGGTTTCTATCAGGCTTCAATTGAAATTCAGCTTTCAGGAGTCATATATGACATTATTCACTTTGCTAATACCATATAGTATGGAAGAATCACGAATCAATTATAGAAGTCTGTTAATATTAATCAGACTTAATGCGCTTAAATATTTGTTTGTTAAATGAATAATTAAATGCAATCTAAGTGTCAAGGATGTCAACTTAAATTATACATTCAATATAATCTGACTAGAAATAACCTAGAAAGAATTGGTTTTATTAGAAACTAGCAAATGCCAGCGGCTCCGCCCGCGTGGAAACGTTAAAACCGTAATATGGTATTTTGATAACTGTAAAAATGATTAAAGTGGGTTAGCCTTAAATGCTAGACATATGCTATCGCGGACTTTTATTTAGAACTTTTTGAGGGGAACAATTTTGTAATACATGATTTTTTGAATAATTTTCACCGTTTACTCAGCACACGCAAGAAAAGGTTTACACTTTGAAATTTTCGTAATATTTTTATTGCTGCTCTCCTCTTCTCCATATGAGCTGAATAAGCCATATAGCTGATAAGATGAATATCTTAGCGTGATCTTATATAGCTTATAGCCTTCCTCCATAAATGGACTATCTTACACTGAAAGAATTTTTCAAATCGGTCCAGTAGTTCCTAAGATTAGCTCGTTCAAACAATCAAAGAGACAAACTCTTCAGCTTTATATATTAGTATAGATTTAAATTCTTCGCACGTTAATGTATTTTTTTATATGATGACGTTAAGTATTAAATGACCTATCTGTTTATATCCGCGTAGAATTAAATGCAAATAGTAAAATATACGGCCCGGAACCGGCTTAGTAAAACCTAAATACATATGTTGTTTCAAATAACTTACCTTAGTTTTATCATACACTAGGTTTTAAATTTTGCACATTTTAAGTTTTTGATGTAATAATTCCAAGCTATCCCTTATAATTACATAATAAAATAAAACTATTATAATGCTAATAAAATTCTGTAATCTAATCGCATGCTCTGCGGAAACCATTGATGATATATTTAACAAAAATAAATGTATAGTCTGTCTTAGTAGACTTTCCACTACCATGAGATCAGTACGAAACGCGGGTCAAACCGCGGGATATTACTACCAGGAGTAGAGTTGACGATTCAAAAGCACTTGTTTACAAGTTTATTTGAATAAAGAATATTTTGAATTTGAATTTGAATTTGACGTAAACCGAAAAACTCGGAATCTAGTAAATACATATTTGACTTAACTTTGACACATCTTGAATAAAATAACTGTATAATATGTTATGTATAATGTAATCCTATTCCTATTGAATTAACAAGATTTCTATATGTTATCCTGGTGTATAAGGTATAATTGTGCCAAATTTCATCGACGTTGGTTCAGCGGAAAAACTTCTAAACCAGGGTTCGACTCTCACATGTCACCGGCGCTTTTTTTCTTTTTTAGTTGCATTTTTTTTAATATCTTTTTAAAAATTACCGACCAAGGCTCGGTCACCCAGGTACTATTCAATTATACATTGTTCTGTATTATCATATTCCAGAGGCATAAAGTAGCTTTTGCGACCTACGCCCCAGTTGGCTTGACTTTCTTACATTTTTTTATTGCTATATTTCAAAAAATTTACATACTACCTTAATAAGTCTGAACCTGTATGAGTCTTTCTGTCAAAAAACTGCTTGAAAATCCGTTTAATAGTTTTTCAGTTAATCGCTAATAGATAGACAGCCATACGCGACATGGCACTTAATTTTTAAAATGTGTAGTAAATTGATGTTGCAGTAATTATCATAATAATCGATTTAATAAAAACGTTCCTTTCAAGAACGAGAATTTCGCGTATCAAATATGTAGGTATACGAGTTTATTCATTATCCAGGTCAAGACCGTTCTATGCGTGTTTTTGTTCAAAGTTAAGAATCAAAATTCTAGATCTGCTCCTTACCAGGTAAGTTTGTGCGTACTTTTTTCATCCGACTGGTCTTATTATTTTTGAATGGTCTGCGAATAATAAATATTGTGAGTAAATATTTAGTGTGACATCGTAAACCTAACGTTCTCTTATTTAGACTTCACCGTGAATTTTGTGATCTTAAATAATGTTTCGTAGTAGCTTATACAATCTTTTTTTATTCTAGTAATTGTTTTTTTGTACTTGCTGTGGTGTATTAACGATTTATTAAAGCACACATTTTGTTCTGCTTAATAGATTTTGTTTATAAAATTTTCTAGTGATACTGAAACTCAAACTAAATATTAGAACATATAAGGCGCACTATGCTGCAAAATAACATTACACATTTTTTTCCCTTACACCAGAAGGTATTTTCAAATGAGCTCAAACTTAACAGATTTAGTTTTTATATCGAATGCGAGGGTACAGAGGCGTTGCCCATTCGTACCAGTCATGAAATCTTATTTAATTTAAATTATTGTGTATCTATTTACCTAAATTATTAAAAAATAAAATATAATTAATTTGGTGTATCATAAAGTTAATGTATTTTACTAGAAATTTGAAATATTTGAGAGTTTCAACAGTTATTGTCATATTTCACCAATTTATAATATAATCTATTGATGTAGGCGTTATTGTGTACTTCCAAAGTAATGCTAAAAGTAGAGTGTATCTCTTGCATGCAGGATTCGTAAACCGCATGCTTTATAAACCAGCAACTACACTGCTAGTACTGCACACATTCACTACCAGAATCCCAATAGTTCCGCCCCGTCACCGAACCATCATGGGCAGATAGAGTCGCAAATTTGCTCTATACAAAAATTATATTACTTTTGTTTTATAATTATAAAAGGTGATTTAACTTAACGAAGGACCGAACGAATGAATGTTAAACGATAACGAATAACGAAGTAATTTAAGTAAAAATTAAAAATACTAGATTTAATCTTAAAAATTCATTAATACCTATTACAATACAAATTATTCTTGCAGGACCGACATCAGAGCAAGCACAAGTATTGTTTAGAAGTCTCGATGCGATAATGTAAAAATATATATTATTAGGGTACGATGGGTCTGACATAACCTCTAAGAGGTTTAAAGACCCGATTAAAATAAGATAATAAATAAATAAATTTATTTGAGAAGCCAAGGAGTGCACAGTTAAAAATATAACGAATGAATTCCATCTGAAGGTCTATGACATAGAGGTCGATACTGCCATGTCAATGTCAACGGTTGTTTTTAATTAGAAAACGGAGTTACTTTAAATAATTTGTAAAAGTAGGCGCAATATCTAATACTATTTATACTGTTCATATAGATTTCAGAATTCTATAATACATCATCATCCTGCTCTTATCCAATTCTAAGTGGGGTCGCCACAATATGTTATAGACATGTTGTCACATGATTTGACTATTTATTTTACGACTGGCCGCCTGCTTGATGTCAACTTACCTTAGTCGTATTTTACGACACTTTGGTAAGAAAGAGGGTGGTATATTCTACACAACCGGAAACCATCTGGAGGGCCAACTTACCTTAGTCGCCTTTTATAACACCTCGGTAACAAATGAGGGGGGTCTATTCTACTTAGCCGGATACCACACGGCGGTTCGACCTTACCTTAGTCGCATTTTACGACACTTCGGTATGAAATGAGGGTGGTCTATTCTATTTAGCTGGATACCACACGGCAAAGAATTCAATAAAACAAAAGTCTAATAAAGTTATTTTGCTACAGTCTACGAGAAAAATCTATGTATTTCTATGTGTTGCTTGAATCTATGTATTGTGGAGCGTAATATTTGCTTTCTTGCCTTATACGTGGAGTATTGCTTAATGTGCGTACCATAACCAGCACTGCCGCCATATAACCCTAACTCAACACAATGCGCTGAACACGTTTTTCCCTTTGCAAGCAATCGTCACTTCCATGTAATTCCAAAGTCAGAGCAATTAAGCGAATTTTTACAACAGTATTAAGTCATACTATTAACATAGACTACTTGTTTAATACGACTACTATAACACTTATGGTTATAAATTTTTCTATTTTGTATAAAAGTTACATTTTCCCTGTGTATATAAAGACAAACTGAACCCTAACGCGGCTTACCATAGGTTAAGTGTGGACTTTCTTATTACCGTTTTAATTTTTTAAATATTATAAAACAAACAAAAGTTTTATTAAATAGGTATTTAAAATCTATCATCTATAAACTGGTGCTTTTGATCGACAAGTTCTAATGTCAGTCAACTAAACAAATAGTTAAAAATATACACAACTTTAGATTCAGATTTGTAATCATATTTGTGATTTTATTTAAACAATTATATAATAATTTAATTTATAGAATTAGGCGTTACTTTGCGGAGATCATAATACAAAAGCTATATTAAAATTATGTTGCTATAATCCGCGATAAATCCGCGAATATCGCGCATTATAGCAAATTAATTTTATTATTACTTTTGCTCTATATAATGATAATTAAGCTTTAATAGATAAACACATTTACAATTTTGATTTTGATTTAATTTTATTTTGGTGAGCAACTCCATTATAAATATAAACTATATGTATACTATATTTTAAGTCAATAATCGTGTTGTGAACTGTTTTGTGTGTCTAATAAAATAAAATAAAAATAAAACAGTAATATAACTTAATTCTTAGTTGAAGAACTTAAATTATAAAATGACAAGAATTAATTACAAGGTAATCTTCTCTCTACAGCATGTGTCTTTTACGTTTACTACTAAGCAACATTTTTAAGTTCAATAAAAATAACTTTCTTAATATAAAAATTAATTTAAAAAATACAGCCTGTTTTTGTTCATCATAATAGGAAAACTCTGTTTCTGTCTCGTCTAAATGTAATGGATTCTGTCGTAGGTGAATCGCAAACCAGTTTAAGATAAACTTTGTTTGTTTAAAATATATGTATGTATATATGTAAAAGATGTACCAATTTCTTTTTTTTTCTTTTTTTATTCTGTGATTAAAGGGCCTTTACACTACATGTGTATGTCAGCCCTACCAATTTCTTGGAGTATTCTACATCCTGTTTGTTCGCAAGAAAGAGTAATCTATATCTATCTATACTTATTATAAAACAAACTCCCCAAAAGCTCTCTGTCTGCATGTGATCGATTTTCTCAAAATGTACTGAACGATTTTTGTACAGTTTTTACTAAAAACTAGTGCAATTCTTCCGGAAGGTTAAGGTTAATAGTACACTACTGTTTTACGTTAATTGTGTTAAAGACTTCGTGTGGTTGTAAAAAAACTCGCCTAGTTGGAGATTAAGTCAAGTGCGCTGCGTAAACCACCAAAGATACATTGAAGTAATGTACTAGAGAATTTTAATTCTAATACCGAGAGCATTTAAAATATGCACCATTCTTTAGGAATTTAATTTAGATGTAAAAATTAATTTTTATTTATTGTTGAAAAAGTTTTATACATTATATAAAGATTTTAAATAGAATTAGGCGTTACTTTGAGGAGGTCCATGTCATAAAAGTAATATTAATTAATAGTTAAAATCGTCGATTAGCTGTAATCGCTTATAATATTATAGCAAAATAATATTATTTTTACTTTTGTAAAAAGTAAAATATTATTTTAGTTATTTCATCAGTATCACTTGTTTATACCTATTTAAATAAAGAATGCGCCCGCATTAGCATTCTTGACTTGAGCGTGTATACGACATTTTTAATAAGTTTAAACAAAGGGTTTGAATTGAAAACTATTTTAATATATTGGTTAATTGTAATAATATTATATTTACATAAATTAAGCTATTCACATCAACTGAGCGGATCCTTAGTTAAAAAATACTGGATTTTCGTATTTTAGTAATTCGGATTTTCATGTATAATCTAAATATTCATTTTACTATTAATACCTGTTAACTATTCGCCACGGGCAATACCGCGGGGTGCAGCTAGTGTATTATATAGTATATGGCGTACGTGATACACAAAACTTTTTATTAACTATATTATATTTTATTAACTATCTAGCTGATCCGCTCCAGTTTCGCACGGTTGGTAGAATATAATATTATGCCCTGACTGAAACTCGCCATTGAATACACATAAGATATTTCTATACATTAAATGGTGCAAGGGATTATAATGCTAAGTATGAAAGTGACTGAAGTATGAAGGTAAGGATTTGATACTGCATCCGTCTTTATAGATTTCCAAATACCGTATTTTAGGTGACCATTTTCCGAGATCAGAATGTAAAGTAACGTATTCTTGA
Organism: Morpho achilles; assembly: GCA_947086495.1. Taxonomy (NCBI): domain Eukaryota; kingdom Metazoa; phylum Arthropoda; class Insecta; order Lepidoptera; family Nymphalidae; genus Morpho; species Morpho achilles. The sequence continues at coordinate 10,282,955 of CAMTZB010000024.1, forward strand.
CAGGCATGTATGTGCCTTTGCAGATTTTTCTGCTTTGCATGCTCTGTTTTGTTAAATCTCGACTATATTAGGCAGCGTTTTCGTTAAAGCTTTCAGGCGCCTTGTCTTTAATCGAACCACAATTATGGCTATGTTTCAACCAATTTATTAAAAAGCTAAACAGGTTATAAACCTTATTTATAAATCTCTTCGTCTGTAAGAGATAATAGCATGAAAATTCATTCAGTATACATCCGAAAGGGGTTTAAAAAAAATCTTACTAATATTATAAATGCGAAAGTTTGTGAGTATGGATTTATGTTTGTTACTCTTTCATGGCAAATCCGCCGAACCAATATCGATGATATTATAATATATAGGCTATGGGCATTCTGTTAATTCTACAGGAATAGGATGACATTCGAAAGCGCTGTCTATTATCGACCTATCACACGACAACGGTCCACGCCAACATAGTCGCGGGTTAAAGTGTTAAAGGAGTAATTTGGATTGATTTTGATGTTTGTATTACAAACATCGTTGTGCCTTATGCACAGATTTCTATGTGGAAAGGATGTAGATAGTTTTGGTATAGACGCATTCTTATATCAAAGAAGTATTAATAGCTTTTTTGTTCTAATTCTCATGCTACGGTTATTATTCGTGCTTTCTTTAGCAATTAGGGGTAATTCGTGACGATGGTAAGATACCCGATCAGTCGAAGCTTCATCGTTGGTTTATTTGGAGCGGTGGATGCTACTATTGTAGGAATCAACGTGCGTCGATACATTGGAACATTATCGGGTACACGCATCAAAACCTTGTGCTACTTTACATGCGGCTGAAACAATAAAGGGTCGCAAGTATGCGTCTTTTTAGGACTCACATATTTGTACCATTTGTAATTCATAAACAAAGGCGATTCTAAAAGGAATGTAAATGGAACCTATGGTTTATTTTTCGCCAAAAATAAATTTGATTGAATATCAAATCGCAACCCATCATTCTTGGGACGGTACTTGGTTGGATGTAACTTGTATGTTAATAAGAATAGATATCAATTGTTTATTTTGTATTGTAAATTTATAATGCTAGTGGTACCTGAGGAACTTAAGCATTTAGTATCCTCTATAGTTAATCTTTTTTCCCGTTCTCGAATGAAAAATAAGAATTTTTTATCCTATGTGGTATGCGAAATTTTGTATCAAATTTTATCAATTTTGGTCTAGCGCGTTAGTCTTAAAGCGTAACAGACAGAAGGCTTCCGCTATTATTATGTTAGTATGGGTTCATTTATTTTGTATTATTAATAAAAAATTAATAAAAAATAATTTATTTAAAGCATATAAATAAAATAATCTTGTAACAATTAATATGATATAAATAAACCTAATTTCATTATATTTTTTATATATTGTTGATATATGGCAAACGCCTTTTTAAATAATTTTATAAGCATTTTTCTTATTTCGCTGCGTAAGATAAAATCGTACATAATTTAACTATCACGAAAAAATAATTCTTTTATTCTAAACTTCAGACTTTAAAATCTATTCATCTAAATTTTAAATACCCTAATGAGTTTGAAATAACAACATAATTTGTTCTTGAACTGCAGTAAATAATAATACTACAATGACTATATCAGACCATTATCGATTTCACTATTATTATTTTTATAATATTTGTTATTTTCACACACTTTATAATAATCGTAAGTCAAGTAGGAAAATAATAGTAAGTGATCTAATGAACTGAGAATTTAATTATTTAATCAAAACTCCAAATTTGTTACATTTTAATATTTTTTTCTAAATTTTATTTAAAATAATGTTATAATTATTATGTTTAATTATTAAATCTGTTAAATAAAAATTATATTAAAACATAAGAATAAGTTAGAAAAGTAGTCAAATTGAGTATTAATAACACTTCTTTCTACTCACTTTAAAAAAAATTTACACCCAGAATAAGAAAGCACGTACGATCCGTGACGATCTAAACAAAACACGCTCACTGCACTGCACTAAAAGAAACTATTAAAAATAATCTCAACAAATGCGCACAGGATCACGGCTCCTTACAGTACTGGTGCTGCTAGCGCGATTGCTTCTAGTTATATTTGTTGAAGGAATCGCAGTAGCATTTTACCGTGACCTTTCTTTCATGATCAAGTTCAGTGCGGACCATAATAATATAAACCGAATCAGACTCATTGGCGTACTGACGTCAGTACACGAACGTGTCGCGCGAACGCACTGGTTACGGAATTATTTACGAATAATGTCTAGTAGGGTTATCTTTATAATTCGATTAACATAATATATTCAATTTTAAAATGTTAGCTCAACTATATAAATAAACGTTTATTAATATATTTCCGTTGAATAATAGTTTTTGATGTATTTCTATCTAAAATTATATCGTATTTAGTTACGTAATTTTTTTTTCATTACTTTCTTAATTAATGTAAACCTCATCATTGTAGATAGTTACATAAAGGGTAGACAATATAAGGTTATGCTGTAATTTTTTTTATTATCGTTCTTTTAACGGACTTTTGTCTGTTCAGACATGTCAGTCCCATCGTACCATAAACTAAATAGTAACTGCCTTAAGGGATAAGCAGAAAGGGAGTGTTTGAGAGTTTGATGCGCAGCAGTAACTAGTATAAAGCGATGGCAGTGATGGAATTTGGGATATTTAACGCACACTGCATCTACCAACATTGGCATAGCTCAAATTGTAGTTTCGCATTAATAATTGTCTTTCCTATTGGTTGCACTTACATTTACATTAGTAAATAGTAACTACACATCATCTTATTTGTTACATATAATCCAATTTGGGGAATCAATTTTTCTCATTAGATGTGCAAACTTTCTACTACGGTAATGTCGTGAGGGGATCCCAAATGTTAGTTTTACATGATGACGTTAAAGTTGTTCAGAACAGGGATTATGAAGGGACTGACACTGTAATTTTTTGTACCATATTTCTTTGAATTTAGATGTTTCATACGCTAGGCTTTTGGATATTTTTTTAATTTAAATAAAGTTTAAGAAAAGTCAGGTTGTATATTAATTTCTTTTCCAAACTTCTTTTGATTTCTTTCTTCTTTCTTTTGACAGATTTCTTTGACAGAAGTGCAAAACTAGCCTGTATAAGGCTAGTTTTGCACTTCTGTCAGATTCTTCATGTCCCAGCCAATAAGCGCTGGCACCCATGTAACTGTTCTTTATCATACCGAGAAAAAAAAATTTGATGCTGTAGGCTATCGATACACCTCTGCGATCAGAGGTTTACTATTAGAAAAAGAAATACAGTAGACAACGAATCAATCTCATCAGCGTGTGTCAATACCTCTAAAATTGCAATGAGTTCCAATCTCATGATTTAAACACAATTTATAGCTTATTAAGAATTCCATTTGCTAACATCTTACGGCTGAAATTCCACGATGACCTTGTTCACGCTGGCTCCGATCAGTTCAGTGATGAATTAATGATGATTCTCGTGGCTAGAGAGAATAATATTGCAAATATCGCGTAAAAATTGTTGTCGTTTGTTGCGTGCCAAATAATAGATGACATTATTACATACATACAATACTTGTTATTACATTGTTAATACATAAAAAGGATATTTCATATTATTTTTTTTGGTGGAAAATATATCCCTCGTGTTATAACTGTAAATTCCAAGTTACTTGGTATTTGCATAAATAATATTAATAACTCAATTGTTAATACATTCAATCAATATATACTCTTTTGAGTTCTAATTTTTTTTCAGGTAGGTATAACTGGAAGAATATTTGCAACTCTTGTTAAAAATCTTAATGACAATAAAATATACATTTAAGTTCCAAGCTGTTTCAGACAAAAAACTTTTGACAGCTACATGCGAATTATGTATATTCATGATTTTATATTATTATGATGATATTATATTCATGATTTTTTTCTTCATATTGTCATTTGTTTTTTATATTTGCATTACGCCAATTAAGATTTTTGACAGAGTTTCATGATAGGATGCTTTTAGTTCGACCTGGAATATATGCAAAATCAAAATATTCTTAATTCAACTGGATCGTTAACAGTACTTTTGAATCGTCAAATGTTTTTAAAGAAGCTACTAGATACTTTTCAACAACAAAAAAACTTATAATTATATAGATGGGTACACGATAATTGTTGCAGCTGCATGCGTAGCTGACTGCAGTTAAGATATGCTACAGCTATAGCTATAGCAATGGAATAAAATGGTAGCCTCTAATATAAACGACTTTCGACTTACTTTATCTTTTAGCGCTTAATGAGATGAGCTATAATCTCGGAGTTCGATGTTCAGCATAATCCAGGAACAAGTAGTGTCTGTCCGCATGAATCAGTTTTTTATCGTTGGAACTTGAGCAATCTGAGGTTTAAAACATGCGCCAATGACGTACTGGCATGAGATAACATTTGTATCATGTTATGTTAGCTGGATATATAAGCATTAACTTTACCACACTACTTCACTATTGGTACACTAGTGAAGGCGTCAAAAGCGTGTCAGATATACAGATAGACAGACATTCACATTATAATATTGGTATGGATAACCATGTTAATATACTGAATGAGCGGCCTGTTAAATTCTGGTTTATATCTATTTATCATTAGACCCCGATATGCTTAAAATTTATTAGACACATCTCTGAGTCGGGCTTAAAGATACGTGTCATTACCACGATGTTTTCCTTCATCATCGAAAAACACTTGACTGAATTTACATATTATAAAATATTGATATAAATATTTACTTATCAATTTGTTATTATGCCGGGTTAATATTAGTACTAAAAACGTTAAACCCAAAAGTTCACGTCATCGAATACAGCAAACTTAGGAAAAATGATTCTTGTCGGACTGAAGTTGACTTTCTATAAAGTTTGATTCCTTAAACGAACTAAAATGGAGGCAATTTCATATAAGAACTTTAGTACTTTGATGTCTAGTTCATTCAACATTTGAAGACCATAATACAGCCTAACCTTTAGTAACCTTATATTATGACTGTAGTAGGATGTATCTTTCATTTATGAATTCTAGAAAGGTCTTATTGTAAATTAAAGTAAATAAATAATATTTGCAATAATAGTTTCTTAAAAGAAAAATAATACCTACATTATAGTACACACCTACGAAATTATAAAAGCTGCTTTTTATTTTTACTTAAGAAATAAACGTGTTACAATCAATGACTACAACAGGACTTAGATAGTACACTTATACTAATGAAATAATATACAATCAGAATGTCATAATTTTAGCCCCCAGTCCTCTTTTATTATGTCAGCGCCTTTTTCTGCTATCATGTACACAGGTGCATTAATATGACCCGCTGTTATTTCAGGCATAATACTAGCGTCTATTACTCGTAGATTGGAAATTCCATGTACTTTTAGCCTGGGATCTACAACGGTAGTAGGATCGCTCAGTTGTCCCATCTTGCAGGTTCCACTCTGGTGATAAATTGTCATAGTAAACATCCTCGCTTGGCAAGCAAAGTAAGCGTCGCTACCAAAAGGTCCATGTTTTAAACATTCTGCTATCGGCACATCGTATAACTTCGTTTCAATTTCCTTCATTGAAGGTTGTTTTGAAATTTCTATTGCAACTTTAATACCGTCGACAATGATCTGCAAGTCTTCTCCATATTCAAAATAATTTGGAATTAAAATGGGGTGAGTTTTCGGGTTTCTATTTCGTAGTAACAATCGTCCTTTAGATTTAGGACGCAGTAGCATTGGTACTACCATAAAAACGTCCTGATCTTCTAATGGACCATATGTGTTAGAGAAAATTGGTTCCGCAATGCCTACATTTTTATGAAACAGAGGGTCTGATTTAAAGCCTCCTGTTGTAAAAAGTAATTCCATATCTGGCCAACCTGTTACGTTTAATTTGTCTTTCAATTCCAAAAATACGAGTGCCTCGCTTCCACCAGGTAGTGTTAACGGACCATCATGATTTCTCATCCATTCGAATATCACTTCTAAGTGGTTAAATATATAAGGAGTAGTAACACTTGAATTTTGTTTTTTCACTGTGAATTGTACTCCACCGGCTGCTATATGATCCATTAGGTTAAATCCCACAGGCAAGTCTTTTATAACAGGTATATTCAAAGACTCCAGGTGGGTTCTAGGTCCAATTCCAGAAAGCATTAATAGCTGGGGTGAGTTGATCGCACCTGCTGAAATTATAACTTCTTTTTTGGCCAAAATCTTATATTTTTTGCCATGTTTTTCAAATTCTATACCTATGACTCTTGTATTTGTATTATCAAACATGAGTTTTGTGACCATACTGACTTTGGATAAGTGAAGGTTCTTCCGTTCCTTAATCGGGTGAAGATATGCTCGATTGGAGCTGTGTCTAGATCCATTCTTGATCGTAGCCTGTAGAAAAGATACGCCAGCTGGGTTTGCTCCGTTGTAGTCATTATAGTTAAAGCCTAATTCTTGTGCACCTTGTACCCATGCTTTACTTTTGGAGGTACGGAAAGAAGCATGTTCTATATTTAAATAACCGTTGTGTCCATGGTACTGAATATTATCGTGAATCGGAATATTAAAATTTTCAATTTTTTTGAAGTAAGGAAGTACATCGTTCCATCCCCAGCCTTCGTTGCCTAAAGATTCCCAGTTATTATAATCGTGGGGCGAACCTCGTGTATAAATCATGTAATTAAGAATACTTGATCCTCCAACTACTTTACCACGTGGCCAGTTACATTGTTTGTTTTCTAAACCTATACAGTATTTATTAGAGGGTTCGGTTTTATATTTCCAATTGACAGCTGTAAATTGAAGATAGTTTGCAAATATTGGTATATCCATCACATAATTTTCACTAATACCCGCTTCTAGAAGTAAGACATTCCACTCAGATATTTCCGTTAATCGATTAGCTATCACACACCCAGATGTACCAGCACCGATTATTATGAAGTCATATTCTGTGAGAAGACTGTCTTGGTCGGGTAACTCGTTATTGAATTGATTAGTCCCGTCTTTAAGGAATTGCCACAGGGAAGAAATTGGATTCATCAACTGCATAGAAGTTATAGAAGAAATAGAAGTTGTTAAACATATCCACTGCACTGATATCAGTATTAATTTGTGCTGCAGGTTCTTCATCTGAAATTAAACCAATAAAAGTGTTACCAATTTTAAAAAATATTTATAAAAGGTTAATAGTATAGTCCCAAATTAGTACTCTACGTGATTATACAAAAAAAAAAGTTTCTCTGTGCGTCTCCTTAAATATACAACAGAAACAACCTTCTAATCTAGTTAATGCGATAGTCGGTATGTATGTCCGTCAGTCGTTAACTCTCTCACGGCTAAGCTTTAGCGATATGATATGAAATTTGGTACAATTGATGTTTAAGTACCGGGCTACATATAGGATAAAAAAAATCTTGATTTCCCTTCGGGAATAGGAAACATACAATATACTACATAAAAGTGAATATTTTTATATTAATACATATTATGAAATAAAGTCCCCAAAAGCTGTCTGTCTGTAGTAATCAATTTTCTCTAAATTTTGGGAACAGATTTTTATACGGTTTTCACTAAAAGGTAGAGCATTTCTTCCGGAAGGTTTAGGTTAATAGTACATTACGGTTTTATGTAAATTGTTTTGAAGAGGTCGCGCAGTTTAAAAAAAACTCTTAACTAGAAGCTTAAAGTTGTCGAAACCTGTGTTGGTGATGGATGTAAGAAATAAAAATCGGTTTAAGGTTACCAAGTTCAAAGTACTTTTATAATATAGCTATGATTTTTATAAGAATTTTTTACGTTTTTTATTTGATCTGTAGTGCTATTACATTATGATATTTTTTTGCTATCCGTTACTGTGTTATAAAAAAGTATTTTAGTACATCTTTCTCTAAATAAAGAAAAAATCATTTTTTTTAATCAGTCAGTACTGAAAATTTAGGGAGTGACGGCTTAAAGGAGTAACTTTAAGAACCAGTACCAACTATACCGAGGGCTGTGAGTTCAACCACGTGTAAAGAACCTGTTTTCTATAAAAATCTTAATATATATGTTTCATCTTTACAGATGTATTTGATGTACATTAAGTGTATATTTTAATTTTTACTATTTATTATTGCTTTATTGAAAAGACAAATATTGCTATGAAAGTAAAATATGTAAAACCTACGTGTACGTGCATTCATTTTCTTTTTTAAAATCTGGTAACCAGAAAACAAAACAATAATTGTGGGTACTTAGATTATTTATCAGCGAAAATTTAGATGCTTTATTAAATCAATCTAGTAGAATCAATCTAATGGATTCGAAATATGTTTCTGTGTAAAATATGAAGAATGGTGAGTAGTGATTAAAAACGGGCGGAGTACCGCAATTGATTCTATTTGCCTTTTTAATCATCATCGACTGTTCCTTGCGTTACAACTTTGCAATTACTGATAGGCAATATCGGCTCAGGTCCGCCATACTCATACACATGCAGCTTCTTTTGACTCCTACTGTGTATATTGCTTGGGTGTCTCATTCGTGCCTTGTGGTAGGGTGTTTTAATTTGTCACATCTTGTGATTGTGGCACTGTATTTGCATTTAATCATAGCCAATAATTTTATTAAAAAATACCCTAAGCCAAATTAAACTACATGTGACAAATGACTATCCAATAATATTTTTGTAACCAATATCTTCGAATCTACGGTTGACCGCAGAGAGAATTTTTAAGGTCTCAGATCAAACAGAGATAAGAAATATGAAGTGCTTGGATCAAAAAATAAAACATTTTTCGTTGAGTATTTGGCAATTACTAAACCAGTATTCTCTGTATATATACAAAAAAAGCCGACCACAATCACAAGCGAAGCGGAATTTATTAAAAATTTATAAAACTCTTCATCTTTAAAACTTTAATACACGCACGCATGTTAAAGTTTTTTTATATTCCTCACTTGATTATTCGGAAAAATATGTTCATCTTTATATTTTTGTTTATGTAAGATTGAGATCTATATTACCAAAACAGAAGATAATGAACCCAAAAACGCACCTTGCGTTCACTTTTGATACCTACTCCATAAATGGTTAATATTATATGCAGTCTATGCTGTGTTGATGTTCCATGCAATTACTCTTGTCGCAGAAATAGCAAACTTACGAGAAATGCAACGGTGGAAAAATACAGAATCTACTATTATTTATTGGCTGTATTGTAAACTTAAACTGAATGTTTATTAGATAAAGATCTATCGCTCTTTATACTAGCCAGCGTTAAAAATCCATTTCATGCAACCTAATTGATTATATGTATAATTCTTATTTTGTATCAACAAATTTTTTATTTAAAATCAAAATAATATTTCAGTGAACAATCTTGTATCAAATATAACGAAAGTCAAGTGAAATATTTGTCTTCTTTTTAACCGATGGATATATGAATGTCTTTTCATTAGATTTAAGCGCCAGATGGTTGGAGCTTGGATGCCCATAAACTGGGGTGATTATACGCCTGACTTTACCGATACATTTGTACAGAACTCCTCTTTTCTTATTTAATCTCGTGCATAATTTCCTAAACAGTCCTCATCCAAGTTGAAATCGGCAACTGACATCTTTTTCAAATTCAAACCTACGTAGTAGACTATTTGCTCTAGGGTCATAAAACGCATCTTCAATTTCGATAGCTGTTTTACGATCCATTGGTAGAACTAATTAGTTTTAAACAAAAGTATTTTTTGCATGCAAACATAATATGCCAATATTTGTTTAAATCATGTTTCACATTTATTATGTCAAGATTTTAAAAAGTAACATTTCTGTTTTTTGATCACGCCAAATATGATAAAGTTTAATTTTCTACTTTTTGAAATACTTACTTTTAATTAGTACCAACAGTTATTTAAGTATGCAATATCTGCGAAAAAGTAAAGGGATCACGAAATTGCACTGCACAAATAAAATATCTAACAATGCGCCCAGTTAGTCGGCTTTTTACTGAGCTACTGGTGTAGTAGACTAGGTACTTAAAGTTTTATTCGTTGAAGGAATCATAATGTCCAATTTTTCATGATATAAGTAATTTTTGACCAAAATAATGTTGCGTAATAAACTTAAGTAATATTGATTACATAAACGATTATAGTAATTGGTGAATTAAGCAATCATTATTTTTCATATTTATTCCCTCGCCTTTGAACTAACTAAAAAAAAACACACTAAGATGGCAGATGGGGCACTAATGCGGTATTAATTTAGAGTAATCGTTTAGAGTCAAGTTAAAAAAGCATTTATAAAAGCTTTTACAAAATTTCATGTCCCTACAGTTAAATGAAGTTGAGGAGTTCCCTCGTCTGGAGCCAATCTTGGCAGCAGCATTAGAAAATGAGGAAATCTTTGCTGTATCATTAATCGAAACCAACTTATGGAGTTTGTAATGGAGTGTTATAGTAGGACCAAAAAAAAATTGATTTAGCTGTGTTTAATGTCCAGGTATACCGGTAAAAAGTTGTTATTAAGAATATCCAAATAAAAAAACTAATTCACTAAAGTCAATTCTTTATTAAAATATGTGCACTTGCTGATAGCAACAAGTTTTTAAATAACAGGTTAGAACAGGTTTTTATAAATAACTTATTATGCTTATTATCCTATAAATAACAATTTAAATAACATAATGAAACATACATATCTTAAATATTAAACATTAAATATTATACAAAGTCGATATAAATTACGAACTAGAGTCTCCATTCATACAAAAGGTACGCTAGTTCAAACCGGGAAGGTATCTTTGAGGTTCCTATTGCTGTGTTTACTTAATATGAAATATTTACCTCGAAGGAAAACATGGTGATGAAACCTGCATATACCTAAACAATGTTTTGGAAAATCTGTAATCTGCTAATCTGCATTGGAATATTGTAGTGGAAATAAGTTCAATATTATTCTCTCGAAGAATTGTGGACAACAACACATTAATTTTTGACGAAGCTCTAAATATTACAAAGCAGTCGTTATTTACTGCTAATTTAGGCAAATACCAATCTTCTCTTGGAAATTGTATAGAACTTCAATTTAGAATTCCAGCAAGTTCGATTATTGCTACTTCTTATTACACTTATTATACTACTTACTACTACTTACAGATGTGATAGCCCAGCGGTGAGATTGCATGGGTGAAAACACCGGGCAGGCACCAAAAAACTTTTCTATAATTTATCACACGCTTTTCGGTGAAGGAAAAAATGTGAGGAAACCTGCATATATCTAGAAAAATCTAGGTATATATGTAACCTACCAACCCGTAATGGAGCAGCGTGGTAGGTCTTAGCTACAATCCTGTCTTCCAAAAACGGCGAGAGAAGGCCTATAACCAGCAGTGGAATAGTAGCAGGCGGTTACTTTACTTTTATTACATTTACACTGTATATATACGAACTATCTTGTATTTGTTAATAAATAATTGGGTATAATTACTTGATTATGATTCACGTTGTTTTACTATCAATCCTTTTAGTTGTATTTAATTGGTCGATTTAGAAAAAAAACTTACACAATTATATTATTTTTTTGTTTAACTGGTGATTCATTCCGTAAATATCTGATCTTAGTTTTTTCTTTACTAACGAATAGAGATTCCCCAATCTTCCTTAATCATATCAGCTGCTTTTTCAGCGATCATCATCGTGGGTGCATTAGTGTGGCCAGCAGGTATATTAGGCATAATACTGGCGTCTACTACTCTTAGTCCTTTTAGTCCATGCACCCTTAAACGAGGGTCTACGACAGCACTTGGGTCGTTTCTTGGTCCCATTTTAGCAGTACAACAATGATGGTATATAGTATTCGTAATTGTTTTCATTGCACACAACCAATATTGATCCGAATCAAATTTATAATGAGCGCATTTTGGTATTGGTATATCATGTAATACACTCCCATAACTTTGGAATGCTTTCGTTTTTGATAATTGTATAATTTTTCTGATACCGTATAACATTACTTTCTCATCATGCCCGCCGTCTGTAAAATAATTCGGATATATCAATGGCTTTTCAAAAGGATCATTATTCTTTAGAATAATTCGCCCGCGAGATTTGGGACGTAATATCATTGGAAATACCATCCATGTGTGTCTTTTAGATATTGGTTTATATACCTCATCATACAGCGATTCGTCAATAGCAAAAGCATATTTGTACGATGGGTGGGAAACTATCGAACCAGCTACAAACAGTAGTTCTAAGTCTGGGTGCCCTTCTGGATTATATGGGTCTTTAGTATCAACGAACGCTATAGCTTCTGTGCCAGTTGGCGCACTTAAAGGTCCAGTTCGGTGACAATAATATTCAATTACATTATTTAATGTAGCAATACTTTCAGTTCTTAAAGAATCTGTTGTATTTATTAGGAATGTCAACCCTCCAAGAGCCCAATGATCCTGAAGGTTACAACCGACTGGTAAATTGATAAAGGTCGATATATTTTTTTCGGATAAATGTGCCTTGGGTCCAATTCCACTTAGCATTAGTACCTGCGGCGAATTAATAGCCCCTGCTGATAGAATCACTTCACGATTTGCTCGTACGATAAACGTTTTTCCTCCTTTTATAAATTGTACACCGTATGCGCGTTTCTTCCATGGATCAATGAGAATTCTTGTCACAAATGAATTTTTGGTGATGTGAAAATTATTCCGGTGTTTTATTGGATGTAGAAATGCGCGACTTGCGCTCATTCTGGAGCCATTATTCATTGTAAACTGGATGTAAGAGTATCCTATTTGGTTTTTTCCATTATAGTCGACAATTTTACCACCATTTTCTATACCTGCTTTCAAAAATACTTGAGATAATCGTGATCTCCAGTTTGGTTCCTGAATAGTCATTGGTCCTTTTGTTGAATGGTGTATTGTATCTTTAGCCAAATCTAGAATTTGCATATTCTCTGATTTTTTAAAGTACTTTAAAATATTATTATAGTCCCAACCTGAAAAAAAATTACATGAAAGTTACCAAATCTTAACAATGTACTTGAGACGCACAAGTGCCAAAGTGAAATTAAAATACAGTGTAAACTCCATATAACGTCACTCGATTTAACGACAAATTCCCTAAAGCGTCGATATCATTTTGCTTTGGTTGGTTTAACTTGTTTCCCATACAATGATACACTCTATATAGCATTGCACCCACTCTCAATAACATCAGCAATTTAATAATATACTCATAAAGTACTTTTTAATAAAAACTATTTTTTAGTAAAAACTGCGCAGCTGTGTACGTTCTTTTGTCTCTTTATTATCCTAGCCACTAATAAACTCGACTGTAGGCATACCGAACTCTCTAAGAAATCTGTGCTTTTGTTTACACATCGGAATTGCATTTAAATGCAGCTGCATATAATTAAAATTTTTAAAATTATTTGAAAAGTACTTTCTTTGTCACAAAGTTGCCTCAATATCGCAAGGTATGAATAAAATATAAAAAAAATACAACTTAATTACTGTTGCAGCAAAATAATAGACTATACGCAATAGCGATCGAATAAGAATTGTTTTTATGTAATTACTAACACTAGTCTGAAATTAACTTTTTTTTCTAATACAGATTCTTCTTCTCTCCATTTAACGACAACTCCCGTCAACATATGCACAGTCCCTGAGGTTTGTTACATAGAGTTTGCACTATTGGTTTAATTTTGATTGTTTTATGATTTGTTTTCTAGTTAACATTTAAACTTAAAAATTTGGTGTAGTGTTTGAAAGATATAATTATACATAAGGGGCAAACGACGTAATTTCATTTAATTCTTAATTTTTTTTAATTTCCGAAATAGTTACAAAATCAACTTTGGCTCGTATGCCTTTTGGGTAACAGATATACTTCTACCACTTTTAATAAGGCGCAACATAACATGATTATAACATATAGTTATTTGCGTCTACATGTCACGAATATTTAAATTTTCTTTGAACAATTAAAAATTTGAAAAATATACTTATAATGATTTAATAAATATTATAATATTGCGGAATCTCTGTGTTACTATTGAACTAAAAGTTAAAATCGGTATCATTTTTAATGCTCATTTGCTTGATTAATATAGCTTGTCGAACAATTCGAAATTTATGAATCACATCTAGTAACGCTGTAAAAGTTAATTAATAATTCACAAAAATTTTACTCAAAATCAAACATTGTCAATTCATTGAAAGAATTTTGTTTTTGATTTAAATAAAACTACAACTAAAAATTGTCTTTAACTAATGTATTTTGGTCATAGTATATTGATACTTAGGTTATTTATAGGAGTAACAAAAAAAATATTAAAATGTAAGGAAGTACTTTTTAGATTTTATGGTGAATGTAAATGTAAATTTATCGATTGTAAAATTGACCCTAACTTAAGTGATGTGTGATATATCTTTGCATTTGTGTCTCTATACTTGGGCGAATTAAATATAAATAAAAAACAAAGCGCTTCTGCACAAAGTTTTGTTAAATAAATGAAACAGCACAGCTGTTATTCAAATTATTTAACGTATAGTTGTAATTTTGGTATTTAAAAATGCCGACCTGGGTTTCCGTCAGCAGCCCATTGATTATAGTCTCTTCGGTTGCCACGGGTGTGCATCATAGAATGTAGTACAGATGATCCACCGACGACTTTTCCTCTCGGCCACGAGCACCGACCGTCACGCATACCTTTACAACCGGCCTTCTGAAAATGGTAAGGTCGGTGTTTAGATAATTCGTCGCCTTGAATTATTTATTGAGTAACTTTGATCATACATATTAGAACACATTATGTTTGAACGCCACAATAAATATCAAGGTTTATTTTCAAGGAAATGTGATTATGATAACAATATTGTAACGCAAAAAAAACGCTAAACTTCAACAAATATTTCTGTTTCATATTTCTGTGATATCTTATTCGGTTTATTTATATAGCATAAGATGCTGCATAGTAATACCTAGATAATTCACTTCCTTCATTGTTAATGAGATTAGATTTCGTCGATTTGTGTTTCCATTCACAGACTTTAATCTTTTGCTGTTTTTTGTAGAAAAGATTAGCGTATTCAAAAAGAGTTTTCAGTAAGCCAAACGCTTGTTTGCTGTTTATTAACCCTGCACGTGGAAATGTCTTGCGTCTAGAGATTTAGTCTTAGACTTATATGAAACAGTTCATTACTTTAGAGATATTTATGATTATCTATAAATTTTAACAAAACTCAACTTATGTTGAAAGGATATTTATTATTAAAAAATAACAGTTTTTATGAAAATGCCGTGTAATAATGGTTCAGTCTTGCTTGAAAACGTTTTTTGTGACTTTGCACTTTACATACAATAAAGATCTTAATGAATACGATTGACTAGTTTTTATGATAAACATCAAGTAAATAAACAATAGTAAAAATAATAGTTTTGTTCCGAAGTTGCTAAATACTGTAGTAAGATATAGTAGTTTTTAGATTTTTTTTTTAATTTTAGTTTTTACGTTTTCTATTTATTTAGAAAATATATAAAAAAATAATGGCTGCTAAATGAAAGACGTGTTCTAATAGAAAAGAAGCTTTTTGTTTCATATATTAATTCTAATATTCTCTTAACGTGACTATCAATATTACAATTTATATTTGGGCAACGGCGATAGTACTCCTACTTACTACCTTAGCAACTAAAATCTCTTCAAGCCGTCATCCAAAATCTCTTCTAACCTTTTACGTTATGAAACTCGAATATCATTAACTGACCTGAACGTTAACGATATTGAAATGTGATTGACACATGAAATGATATTGTGTGAATAACAAAAGCTAAATAAAAAATATCTTTATTATAAAAATATCAGGGGGAATTTGCATTGGCTCCTTGTAACTTGCGTGAATTATCTTAGCCTGGGGCAAAATTCCCCAATTTTATAAATTCGATTATGTGAATTTTTTTCAAATATAATTAAAATATAATGATTCTAAATTGAAATTTCATAGCGTTGCCTCCGTTTATTGAGTCAATACGACCTTACAGATTGCTTACCGTAACGTAGGTATAACAGATCTATTATA
Organism: Morpho achilles; assembly: GCA_947086495.1. NCBI lineage: Eukaryota > Metazoa > Arthropoda > Insecta > Lepidoptera > Nymphalidae > Morpho > Morpho achilles. The sequence continues at coordinate 10,299,059 of CAMTZB010000024.1, forward strand.
TATATCAGAAATCTATTAGAATATTTTCCAGTAGATTATGTTTTAAACATTAATTTGATGCAGTCATTGAGTACTAAATAGCGTGAACTCGTGATAAATGCTGCATCCACATATACTAATGTTATAAATAGTATGTCTGTTTGTTATGCTTATTTATAGCAATATTGATAATATTTTGTATAATTGAACAATTGAAGTTTATATACCGGGAAAAAATATAGAATTAAAAAATTCCCGCTTTTTTCTCAGTTAACAGAAAAAACACATTTAAGGGTATTTGAACATTTGAGTTGACGTTGAGAGTACATATTGTATTATATGATATTTTAATTCATGTCGACTATTTTTTTCCTCCAATGGGGTCTTGAGGATTAGAATTTATCCTTCCTTGCCACTAAATCTTATAATCTTAGAAGTTATTAACATCAAGGCAAATCTAGAAATGTAATAATTTTCTACATCAGTTAAGAACAAAGGAACTGAGCTTCTTATAGCGGAAACCACAAATAAATGTCATGCAACAAAAGAACACGAATGAACAGATGCGTGAGGAAAAGGAAGCTTGGTTATAATCATATAGGTAATAACTTCTTGGTATTTGATATAAATGCCATGGGTAAGATGGTCAAATTAAAGTCCGGTTGTCATTACTGTGTGTTCACTGTTACCCTTATGACGGGGCTTTTAAGAAGCGAATATCAATACAATAGTTATCTTTTAAGAATTTATAACCTATAAATCTTATATGAAAAAAAAATATTTATTTGCAATTAGCCATGTTGCCGGGACCAGTTTTATAAGCCCGTCTTCGATAGTAATCTTGTTTCAACGAATGCGTAAATTTTTACTATAGGATGTATATTTTAAAAATTATCAGTGACGCTTTCTTTAAAATAAGCACTTAAATTTATTTCATTATATTATCTTTTCCGTAAATATTTTCATCGAACTTAGTTGATATCTAACATGATTTCAGTGTACAATATGTATTATTTGTCAATTTAGTGATGCTGCCTTCCTAGACGGTAATCGCAGATGAAAATGTAGAGAAAACCCCAACGACATCGACTTATGAATCATGTTGAACGTTACATCCCTAAAAATTTACGAGAACTTACACGTGGTTCCAAAAGTCAACATGACAAGGTTACGTATATGCGGTTCAACTAATCATAGAAAACAAATATTAATCACAAGTTTTACCCAAAATCTATAGAATTTAAATGACGGAATCGCGATATTAAGCAGTAACCTCGAAAAATACTCTTATACATATATTTATGCGTTTGTCTAACGCCAATAAATCAGCAAAGTTGTTTATTTATTAAACTCTAATGTTATATATTTATAGAGGCCCCAGAGTCGCTCAGTGGGCGGTGGAGCGAGCTAATATTTGTAATCATGTAGCTATCATCATCATTTTCCTGCCCTTATCCTATTCCAAGTGGGGTCGGCAAAACATGTTTTAAACATGTTTAATGCGCCAACTAACCTTAGTCGCTTTTTAGAATAGACTACTCTCATTTCTTACAGAGAAGTCGGTAAGAAATGAGGTCTACCCAGCCGGATACCACACGACATTTATAATCATATAGCTATATGAATTATTAATATTACAATTGTATTATAATATTGATACATTTTTTAATTTATAGACATGAAGATTTACGAATAGTAATTATAAATTCAACTTATTATAATGTTATGAAAACACCAATTTCCTTCATTGCATTAATACTTTTAATTAGAGGAATCTAATAGCTACGACAGAAGGTTGCATAGTTACACAATTTCTTTTAACGACGCTGGGATCAAGGAAAAGAAATATGAAGTGCACGAATCTAAAAATTATAGTTTTTTCATATTACAGATTAGTATAAGACACGTGCTAAAATTTTCCGTGTATTGGTAGAGAAAGCCAGCAGCTATCATAAAGCATATTCGGCTATTTCATTCATAAGAAATGATTAGAAAGTTGTTGAGGCGAGATGGTCTGCTTTTTGTCTGCCAATTATTTTACAAGCGTTCTATACAGATGTGGATAACGCATATGTTGGTTAAGTGAGAAAATTTATACTAGTGGCTATCATCACCTTCAACTTCATTAATCTAGTGTTATATTTTACAACTTAAATGATCACAAGTTAGAATACCAAAAAAAAATGCGATGTACTTCCTTAATATCTATAAAAATTATGTAGTACATACTACTTTTTTGCTTTTAAGTTTCTACATTCATATGCCTACGTCTATTTACTGCACACTTTTTACCTTTAATTAATTAAAGATTTTATTATTTACTACAATAATATGTCTGTAATTTTAATATCTCTTTTGTCGCCTTTTAAGTGATTGACACGATGAAACACGGGTGTGTTTAACAGTGGATGTCTTTTTCTTCATGGAATGTCACACACCACATGATTTGTTACCTGAATTCTTGTTTGAGGTCATATGTCCATCTAGTGGGTGTGTAGATATTGCATTTTCTGAAGTGGGGTTGTTATCCCCCATCGTTCATAATTCAATAGTGGCTTTTTAAATGATGAACATGAATGTTACCTGAAACTTCATAATTTTGGAAATACATAACAAACACATAGTTTCTAACTATGCCCCCACGCTTTGCAATATCAGCTTCGCGACCCGTTTGTAAAAGTAATTATATAGCATAATTGCTTTTGTTTCTCTAAAGATACTGCCTTCTATTGATATTCCCTTCATAAACTTTTTCCATTGCCTGCCGTGTAACTCTGAGCTTTCCTACAAAACCCATAGATATTTACGAAAAGCCACCGTTCCTAGAAATTGGAAAACATATTTTTAATTAATATAATGGTTTTTGAACACCACACATATCGATATAAGTAGTATGTTAATCCCATAAAGCGAGTTCTTAGTTACATAAATTGTAAAAACATCCCATTAAATCAACTCAACCGTACAAAAAACGAAAAAATAAAATCGGTAAATTAGCCATTAGGTAATGCTAAATAACTTAACAGTTTTTATATAAGTAACAAGGCCAGTCTGTCAATTATGTTTACCATTGGTTGCTGTCAAAGTTTTTCTACTATAGTTTTTGCTTTACAGACGTCAGATACTAAATATAATTTAGTATCTGACGTCTAATTTATAAAAAAAAACACCAGCTGATGTCAGGTCTCTTTTATTATATCCTACATATAATTTTACTTATCATCGTTCACAATTCTGTATGTTCAATTTACAGGTTTTTTTGTAAACAATGTCTTCTACCTCTATTCCCTTTTAGCTCTTGAATGCTTATGTACTATTTAATTATTTATTACTAATTAATATTAAAATTGGTAAAACTTATTTGATAATTTTCAATAGCATCGTGTTTGTTTTTATCACAAAACAGCATATTTTTTTAAAGTTAGCAATGATATAATAAAAACGTAAAAACGGTAACGTAAAAAGGAGGAAGTCCAAACAGGGACTCTTTTATTTGGCCGGCTATGAGAACCGGATCTGCCATGTGTACCGTCTATACTCTAGTACTAAGCAGAGCGCTAAAAGGTACTTTTCGAAATTTCCAGGTCGCAAGATACTCGTAGGTGTACTTATTAATACTCTGAATGGACAACTCTTCTCTCATCGTTAAAGTAATTTGCATTTTCTTGAAGGTGTTTCAAACAAGGACATTAGTACGTATACATTTTCCTAATACTTATACTCTTGACTCACATATTTAATCCTTTAAGAGGTTTTCATTAATTTTACTAGGTAACCTAACTTAACAAAAACGTTGGGCGTTGGTCACGTTTTGCCAGTGCAAAACGTTAACCAGGTATAATATTACGCAAAAATTCGCAGAAGTTGATAAAACTGTTCTTTAATATAAAAAGCACAGTTTAGAATATTAGTATTAAACTGTAGTATTTGTAGATTGTATTAATACAAGCTGTACTCTCCATTTCGTTTGTGTCGATTTGATTGTAAAAATATCCCAAAATAAAAATTATTAATTAATTTTTTAATTGTATATGTTAGCCTGTTAGGTATCCGGCTGAGTAGAGTTGCCAACCTCATTTCTTAACGAGGTGTCGTAGAAGGCGTCCAAGGTAAGTTGACGTCAGGCAGGCGGCCGGTCTTAAAATACCTAGCTAAACCATGTAACAACATTGTTAATATATGTCGCGCTGACCCTATTTAGAGCGGGATAAGGGCAGGAGAATGATAAATGAATATGATTTGTTAGTCTGGTATATAAGCCTCAGATATATCTAATTTTATCAATATCGTTTCAGCGAATTAACCGTGAGAGACAGACTTAAACATTTATAATATTAATATAGACTTAGAATCCTCGTAATAAATATGTAAAGTTCTAAATAGTTAAGTTTCTAATAATAAGTTCCTTTAAAGCACTTTAATAATTTAACGTTAATAAATTATTGGTTGACTACTATTAAATTATACTGAAACAATTAATTCACGCGACGTTTAAATAGAAATTATTATTGCCTTACTTAAGTCTACTTGTCTACTATAGTCTTTCTTTGTAAACGAACATCAGAAATATATTCATTTTAATGCAACTTCAATTTATTTGTACGTATTTTCCTTGTATTAAGACTAGACCGAACTACGCGTAAAGAATGTTAACGAATGTATACATAAAATGACCCTTAAGTTCTCCTTCAAGTTGGCACAATGCACGACCTGAATTATAATTAGTCAAGCCTGATGTAGGCTATCAAAGATCAAAATACTTGTATATTTTTATATACAAGTATTTTGTTCGAATTATTTTCCGATAATATATATTAATTTCTTTAAAACTATTTCATTATATTCCGTTGTATTTGAAAAGTTGAATTAGCTAAATAAATTATAAAGATTTGAATAAAGATGATTATGTGTTTTATTCTGGCGTTGTATAAAATGTTTTGTTTGAATTAACTGACATTAGTAATATGCTTTTTGTTTTGTAAAGCTACGACGTGCTTGTGTCGTTAGCCATATTTCCGTGATGGTCAAACGATCAAAGGTGCGTGATCCGCGCGGCAGTTAATTCAAATCCCGGGCAGGCACTTGCAGTTGTCCATGGCAACTTTGTGTGCTCAATTTATTTATTATGCGTTTTACGGTGAAGGAAAATATCCTGAGAAATCCTTGCATAATCTTAAAATACTTTTAGACACATTACGTATGTATCTAAAAGCGAAAAGGGAACCGTTTGTTCAACTTTATAAAAATATATATAAGAAAATTTATATTATTATTATATAATATATTTAGCCGTGTGGTATCCGGATCTGAGTCTGGGTGGTCTATTGACCATCCTCATTTCTCACCGAGGTGTCGTACAGGCGGCCGATCGTAAAATCACGTAGCCAAAACATGTGATAATATATTCTGCCGACCCCACTTAGAGTGGAATAAGGGCAGGAGGATGAAGATTTTCAACAATATATTTGCACTTTACAAAATCATACTGAAAAATTATTAAAATTATTTTTTAAGCAGCTATGATAATTTTAGGCTTTATGGTTTTCAAAAAAAAAATTAGTTGTACTCAATTTATCTAATAATTTATTAATAAGTTATCTTAAAAATAAAATAAACGCGATTGTGCATCACGAGTACAAATAATTAATATTCACCGATTACGATAATATTATGATATTAATATGATAGACGAGAAATTTCAATGATTTTATCATGAACAGGATAATAACTATGAGCACTTCGTCTTTAACGACGACTCGTTAAAGACTCGTATTACGATCATGTAAATAGATATATACTATCGCACGCTCATTATTAAGGTGACCTAACTCAAAAAAGTTGTTTGTGGCAAATTGCAATAAAGCGTAGCGTAGCGCCTACAGAACTCACCCATACCATAACCCTTAACATTGAAGAGCAAGTAAACATTAGTTTTTTTAAAGGGTTCGTAGCGTGATGTCATAGATGGCATTGAAATAAAGATTATAATGTATCTAAACTAATGAAGCCATTTTGGATTAGGTCACGTCAATACTAAGCGTATGCTGTGTCCGGTTGCTTAACCGGATCTTAGAAAACGACGACGAACAAACACGAGAGTACACTTTAACAAAAAATTGCTTGTGTCGACAATGACGCTTGGGATAGTAAGCTCCTTGAGATCACGCCAAGACACCACTATTGAAGCTTGTTGAAATCTAGATACGCAGCTACTAAATCACTAAGCCATAATCTTTCCGCGTTCCATGACGCTGAATAGGCAAAATGCTTGATAGACAGTTTAGATGCAATGTTTTACTAACCCAAGTAGACCGAAACTCATCCAATTCCAAACTCCATAGCAGAAGAGCCGACAGTGACTCAGTCTACACTGATGCTTTTTAGCGAGGCCAACCTACGTGTTTAAAAACACTACTCAAATGAAGTCACAGGTCACTATTTAATGCGATTAAAAATAGCAATTAAATGCACAAGCATTTAAGTGCTATTTTAGCATTAGCGTAGTTTAGATCTCATAAATAAACATTATGCTTTTAATAGTTAGTGTACATCATTAGCCACTGACCGTGTGCAGATATATTATGTATACATATTAATTTTTTGCTTCTTATTATTGTCTAATTAAATTCATATTATTTTCTTGATAATTCGGAGTATTTATTTCTATAAGAAAAAAGTGGAAGAATTCCAGAAATAAATATGTAATATTACTATTAAAGTAGCGAGTGATTATTTTAAATATGCCTATTAGTTTCAGCAAATGTTCATTATAGTTTTATAACAGTCATATAAAAATATTTCGTAGATAATATTAAAGATTATCATTTAATTATTGGATTAATTGCTATAGTTTTAACCGTTTGCACTGACCACAAAATAATTGTATTTAATTTGTGGTTAAGCTAGACAGTTAAGGCGATCATACCTTAACTGTGACGTTCGTTGGAAAAATTATATCTACTTTACATCCTGTATTCGTTATAAGTTTCTTATTTTTACTATATATGTAGAGACATGATTTAAAAGTCGGGTATTTCCAACGAGGAACAGCGTGGAAAAATTTCCAGTTGTCCACGTTCGCAGAGGAAAATTTTTAACAAAATCTGTATATATATAGAGCTAAAAACTAAGAACTCACAGATGTAAGTTACAGGTCTTTGTCATTTGAGCCAGCTAACCCAAGCGGCAGGTAAGATGAATAGTCAACTTGTCAGAGATGAAATTCCAATCGGAACGTTTTCTATTATATTTTGTTCGCGTGTTGGTTTGGTAAAGTGAGGTTAAAGGTTTCTTACTTGAGGTTCAGTGTAGTAGTTCCAGTTAGCATCAGTGAACTGCAACAATGTGGCTAAAACTGGAATATCCATAAAGATTTGTTCTGCATCTCCAGCCTCTATTAGTAAAACCTGTGGACAAGTATCATTGTATCAAAGAAGTAAAACGAGCCGACCGGTTTTCGTTAGTACTGTTAGAGACATCTGCTTGTAGATATTTGATGCTTATGCTCGCAAGAAGCTGTCGAAGTAACATGGATTATGACAGTTCTCTAACGTTTATTGCTTATGCTTGATGTGTGTACATAGTCTGAGTTATAAATTGAAATACTATAGTGTTTCGCATCACAACTGCCTTAGCTTGGTGCGGTAAAAGACATCTTAAAGAAAGGGTCGTGTGAGTGCTATAGATATATTTTATTAAAACTTTTCTTCATAATTATAATGGATATGTGATTTAAAATTTTTAGCACTTTATTTTTGTTTTTGTCCTTCAAGATTTATTTAGAATAAGTATAGGTAAATCGTTAGTAATAGTAATTTAAAACAAACTTGTACATTGAATCATATTAATGAGGTCATATCGTAGTCGATTATAGAAAATTATAATGGATAAAAATTGGCTTATGTGAATAAAGTTTTATATTTATTTACGCGTGATATTTAAGTCGGTAAAACTGAGAATTAATTTCAAAGATAATTAAAGTTTTTTTAGTTTAGTTAAGATTTTTAAAATTGTCAACACATACATATAGCCTACAAGTATCTATATGTATCACCCGAGGATTATACTATTTTAACTTGAGTCATATTAAATTTATCAATATCTTTTTATTACACTTAAGAATGTTACAAATTATGTTGTTACGCAAAGCGAGGAGAGTAATAAAAAAGAAGTAGGAGTATGTCAGTTTGTATGATATTATTTATATCAAGAATGTAATTTATAGAATTAGGCGTTACTTTGCGGAGATCCATAATACAAAAGTAATAATAAAATTATTTTGCTATAATCCGCGAAGAAGTAAAATAGAAAATATATATAATGCTAAATGTAAGTGGACAATCGGACGACCAAAATCGCAAAGCTGCTTTGCGATTTTGGTCGTGGAGTCTATCTCCTGACGATGCTTCGGTTGCGGGGCGAAACGATTGTTGAGTTTGTGATAGTGAACGTATATAGTGCTTGGGTATAGTGGTGGCGGTGGTGGAGGTTTGTGCATGTGTTTTTACGAATCCTGCATGTATCAGGTATGATAACCGATTGTCCACTTACATTTAGCATTATATATATTTTCTATTTTACTTCTTCGCGGATTATAGCAAAATAATTTTATTATTACTTTTGTATCAAGAATGTACTAAACTATTTTTGAATAATTTTTTAATAGTCATAGCTATTATAAAATGAATAGTACCAAATAATATTTTTGAGTATTAGAAAGTTAACAAAGAAAGTTCATTTTTCTCTTTTTACTTAATTTAAATTATCTCGTTGTAATCTACTTATTTTGCGAACCGGTAGAGTCGCAAGAGTTTCTTAAGGTATTTATAATAGTTAAGGACTTACGTTGTTTGGGTATTCCCCTTGCTTTAGGCAATCCTTAGTAATCTCACTTGAATGGTACCTACAGGTTATTTAAATTTGGTGTATAGTAGCTTTATATTGTTATTAATGTATTAAACCGCCGTCTTTCATATACTTATATTACACCACAAGAATAAAAGACACGGATGTATGGAGAATCAACAAAAACAAAACAGATATTTGCTTGAGTCGTTTGAATTGTAAGGTTTTGTTGCGATGTTTTTATTAACACCTTGCATATTTTTTGTATATGTTTTGAAGATTTATATTCTAATTCTGACTATCGTGTAGTACTTATGTAATAATGTACAAATATTAAACCATACTAAATTTTACTTTATCCATTTGCAATAAGTTGAAAAACTAAAACTTGGTAAAAACCGTACATAAATTTGTTCAATAGATTTTAGAAAATCAATTTCATAAAGACGGCTTTTAGGGACTTTGTTTTATACATAACATGTATAGATATATTGTAATTGTCTCTCGTAAAATTTGCCGCTAGTGCTGCTGACTGTTTCAAGTGGCGGTAGTTACTATTAGAAAATTTTCATCACATATCAAACAATTTTTCATGCAATTTACCAGGAAGCCAAGTTTGAACTTTTAATATTCATATTAACTATTTATAATAAGTCTACTAACCAACGCTCGTCAAGGTCTAATTAATTAATTTTTATGATCATGAATAACGTATTTCAACTTATAATCCTCTAACCGCCTTATATAGTAAAAGATAACGTATAAAAATATTATTACCAAAAATAATAAATAAGCAACATAATTTAAAAATCGTTTGAATTAAAAATGATAGTTTAATAATTAATTACAGCACTATAATTACTCGTCCTAATGAAGTATCGGATATATGTAGAATTGGCATAACAAAAAATTGCAGAAGAAACTAACAGCTCGCAATTCTAAATTCAAATTCAAATTTTTAGTCAAATAAACTTGTAAACAAGTGCTTTTGAATCGTCAATTCTACTGCTTTTTTTAGGAAGCTGTTCCTACCGAGAAGAGCCAGCAAGAAACTCGGTGGTTGCTCTTTTCAAAATAATACTTACAACTAGTTACATTAAGTCATTACTATCTTGAACAGGGTAGGACAGTAGCTATATCCACGCATTCTTATCATCTAAATAATCCTCAGTAGTATAGTAGGCTTTTTGTATCAGCCTCCCTTTTTTTAAACTGCTAAAGGGAGGCAAAGCTAAAATTGATTGCGGAATTTTATCTTGTAGAATCTTATACCCAAATCTTATACCTTTTTTTGTATTTTTAGAATCTTATACCCAAACCCTCAAACGACTTACGTACCTTTTCAAGGCGCAGGTGCCCAAAGCTTATGTTGAAAATGAAATGAAAATGAAAATAATTTATTGATACAAAATTTCATTATACACTAATAGCAAGGGCCCCTACACTAGGTGGTAACCCGTATTGCTGGGTGCCCCGCTCATCCACCAAGACAAGTAATTCATCAATAAACATAACAAATGATCAATTAAACTTAACATTAAATTACATTGTTTTCATTTTTATATTTTAACTATATTCTATACACTTATATTAATATTCGTGCATGTGTGTTTGTTTGTGTGAATGTATGTTGGTTCCTACTTTGTCATTACTTACATATAATTTTGTCTATTACACATATAATTTTGTCTTTGCCTATTATGTACATAAAATATATAATACATGAAATTATTCGAATTTGGATGACATAATATGAGAATTCCTTGTATTTTTGTTGCGGTATCTCGTTACTGTTTAATTAAAGTATGCACAACGACGATGCATGTAATTACAGCGATTAATTCTATTATAGTGCGACTATAATTTTCTTTAGACAATGTAAGAACATACAAACTTTTAACAAAAGAATCACTAGTTTTTTGTCGTTTCACACGCTGTTCTTTCGCTAACAATAACAATGTCAACGCATATTCAACTACTTAGAATTTTGTCCAAGGTTAATGAGAAAACCTATTTAAATAATATATAGAAATATTTTAAGAAAAAAATAACTAACTACGATACGCTATAAATATTTCCGTACTTTTGAATAGGTCGATATTTTTTTTAAATATAAGATCAATTTCATGATAACGAATAAGTGTGAGTTTGCTTTATAAAGAACACTTCAACTATTTTGCTCTAGCCGTGTGGTATCCAGCTGTGAAAAGGGACTAAGGTGTTGATCCGCCATGTGGTATCCGGTTAAGTAGAATAGACCACCCTCGTTTCTTACCGAGGTGCCGTAATAAACGACTAAGGTAAGTTGACGTCAGGCAGGCGGCCGGTCGTAAAAACCCAGCCAAATCATGTTACAACATGTAACATGTGCCGATCCCATTTAGATCGGGATAAGGGCAGGAGAATGATGATTTAAGTATTTGCTCGAAAAAGTATCATGAAAAGTCTTACATATTGTGTAATATTTAAGGAACAGGTTCTCAAACTTTCCAGATTTTATTCCGTTTCTGTGTTTCGCTTGTTCGTTGTTTCGAGGTTCATCAACACCATAAGTGGACTTGAATATATTTACATTTTAATATCAGTTTTTGTTACATTTCACCACTATGTTCAATGATGTAAAAATGTATTCTGATTTTATATTGCTTGGTATTTGCGCTTTACCTATATTGACTGGCAAACTTGGTAGGAGTCTACCGAAATATTAATATTTATTAATTAATATTTTGGTTACTCTGTACTCAAAATATAGATGGAATAAAGATGAATTTAATTAGCAGTTTGTCTTGATTCTCCTTAATTGCATAACTAATTATAAGACAAACATTATGCTTTGAACCGATTTAAGTTACTGTAACCATTCGTGTTAGCTGTCTTCGATATCATAAAAAATCAAAATAAGATGCAAGTGGTGTCAGTGCGGTAGAGCCAGCACTGTGGTCCTCGTCTGTCCATTTAAGCCATTCTAGTCCATTTAATTATTAACGAAAACAGATAATCAACGTCCATATAAACGACGGATTTCTAAAGGTGAGTCTAGTTATTGCATAACTCCCGATACAAATAGTACGAAGCGAAAAATAAACACGTATATATCACATTTTTTTATTTGTTAGGATCCGTGTCACGTTACAACGTAAGCAATCATTATAATCTTAAAAGCCGTGAAACGTTCATGAGATAAAAAGAGTCAAAAGGGCAGTATGAGATAATGTTCATTTAATTATATGCATGACGTATTTTATTCTATTAAAATCTGAATGTGGTTATTGTACGACATCGTTGTATTAAATTTATAAACATTATTAGTTTTGCATTGAAATCACAATAACATTACATGTCCATTTTTAAACATTAACTTTCTTCCTTTTAATAAAAATAACGTTAAAACTCATTCTTCTTAAAAGAACCATGTGTTTTATAATTATAATGGTATAGAAATAAAAACAAACCATACTTTTGTTAAAAAAAATTCAATACGGGCTAGAGGTTGGTCTGTGTGCCGTGTTACGTTTTGACTGCAATAACCCTTATTCGTTTAAAACTTGTATGTAGGAACATAAATGAAGGAGGCAAATTAATATAAGTCTACATTATTAATCTAACGGTTGAGTTACAGACTTTCCAAAATCCAACATTAAATATCAAATTGATTGCCACTGCAACACACGATACTGATATTATGTTTTATTTTTCATGCTTATAGTTTTGGGATAGTCACGTTATACCCAAATTATATCACACAATAATCATAGCTCAGAATTCTGTGTGACCATAGTGACTGATGTGACAATCGGCTAATATGTACATTAATTCGTGGGACGAACGGAATTAAAATGATCTTTCTTATCCGATGTTTTGACATATTTACATATAAGGAGTATCAAGTTTAGATGACTAAAAATAGACTGCTTGATTAACTATGATTTTTAAATATGATTTTTAAATATGTATTTTGTTGAAATATTGCAACTTTAATCATTATTTATTTACATGTATGTAAGACAAAAGTCATCGGACAGTGTAGCTTACATATGAAATGCGGCATACCAAAGACTTTTTTACTGTAAGCAGACTAAGCCCAAGACCAATCTTTAAAAACTTGGGATAATTACATAAATAATATATTTATTTTGACAAGCTTTTAGTTTCGCAGCAGTATTTTTATTAATATTTTTCGATAATTGCTAGCTTTGAAAAATGTAATTAAAAATGGTTTCTTACTATATAAGGGCCTCTTCACTTCTTTTGGAGAAAAGGGTGTATATTTATATGTTACACGCATAAATATACGCAAGAGATAAGTGACACGAAGATAGGATTATTTTAAGCAAAATAAATTTTTAACGTCACATTAAAACGAATATATACAAAGTGTTCTTTATTCTTTCGTCAAACGATGAAATAAAATAGGTACTTTACACTTATTTTTAAATATTGGAAAAAAAAGTAATTTTACAATTTATTACTCATTAAACAACTTCAAAGATTAATGTTTAAGCAGTAGGTATCTAAAATGTTTTTATACTATACTTCGTGGGGGAGTTCAGAGTTGGTATTTAAATCACTATCAAATTATTAATGTTTATATAAAATCACTTTAAACGATAATTTTTTTCCACACATTTTATATTCGCAGCGATTATATAAAAGTTGGGCAGACCGTGTTTTACTAGTTTATAATGAATAATATGTTATTTACGCAAAATTTGTGAAGGATCTCTGTATAAGATAAAATTAATGTCGATGAACTTTAAAATATTTAAATTCAGTCTCCGCACAATTTTTGGATTTAAAGTTTTCGGTATTTATTTTTAGGTTATATCACTTAAACATTGTCGTTAAATGTATATATTTTTTGTTGTATTAACTGATAAGAGTTCTGACCCTTAAACTCAATTTCGCATGGGCACCATATCTCTGTTCCAGAATTCCTTTTTTAAGACAAAACGTGCTTTTCAGTGTATCATTTTTCTGTTCGTAGTTTGATTTGTTTTAAGGTAAGATAAAGTTCTTTCATTTATTGCTTTAAATGTTCCACATTTAAAGCAATAAATGATATTCTATTCTATCCTAAGGTTCATTTTTAAATCGCACTTATAGTAATTATAAGTACACAAGTTTAGATAAAATAAAAACATAATTAATGGATCAAATTCTTCTATTAAGATCTTGGATAAACAAAAGTAATAATAAAATTATTTTGCTATAATCCGCGAAGAAGTAAAATAGAAAATATATATAATGCTAAATGTAAGTGGACAATCGGTTATCATACCTGATACATGCAGGATTCGTAAAAACACATGCACAAGCCTCCACCACCGCCACCACAATACACAAGCACTATAAACGTTCACTATCACAAACTCAACAATCGTTTCGCCCCGCAACCGAAGCATCATCAGGAGATAGACTCTACGACCAAAATCGCATATTATCGCAATATTATGGATCTCCGCAAAGTAACGCCTAATTCTATAAATCTTGGTTAAAATTTAGAGTTAAGTCTATTTAGTATTAAGGAACTTATTTTCAAAAATCGTAATTTAAGGTGAGGTAAGTTCAGAAAAAGAACTTAATAGAATAGGTATCATTTGTTGTTGATAATTGTTGATTATCTTTTGTTTCTAAATGGTAGGTAGTTAGATATTTTTTACTGCGGCACATACTAACTGAGTAAATTTTGTACAGAAATTATAAAGTCATGCCTGGAAGACGTCTTCGTTCGATCACGGGTCGTAGTATAGTGAATGCCAGAAGAGTACGTTCATTAAGAGATGAAAAATCGTCAACGGAACGTGAGGCTCGCCTCAGTCAGCTTCGGGATAGATATAGAGGTGAGAGAGAGAAACTTCAGTTGAGCGTGAGGCTCGCCTTAGCCAGGATAGGGATAGACATCGAATACAGAGAGCCAGAGAATCATTAGCACGACTAACTAATTCATGGGTAAATAAAGAAAATTCTGCCATGAATTAAGATCCTTTGATTTCTTACAAGGACGATCGTATAGTATCAATAGGTGCTGTGTCAGTAGTGTATGAACATTTCTTGACATTGAAGTTTAAAGACGAATCGAAAGCCATGTGTTGCTTACAAGGAAAAGTCAAAATTAGAAGAAATTCTCCCTCCACCTGAACCACTTCACTCTCTTCTTAAGGGTGATCATCAGAAATCCGAACAATTCATGAGCAATATACGCCGTTATAATAAAGCATTTCATACTGTTTTCTTTTAAGAGTAAGCAAGTCGTTGAGCGTTGGTTCATGCCTACACTTAAAATTCAAGGTCATGTGTACCACTTAGCTGGGAGCTTGCTACCACTTTGACCAGTTGATCACAAATTTCTGCAAATATATTTTATTGGAGATCCAGATACACAAGCATCTATTCGGTGTTTAGTTGTAGCACAGCCAATTGATAGAGATTTGATTAGATCTCTCCACGATATGTCTGATATTCTCATAATTGCTACATTTAGTCTTTTAAAACTCGGTTGTGAGTGTTCTAGCAGATACTGTCTGACTTTAATGCCGTAATCCATGCTAATAAGTCCCTGTAGGTTCCAGACAGAGGACGATACAATGCGCCTTCCACCAGTGGTGATAGCTTAATAGCAATTTGACAGAAGAGATATTATATCGCATAGTCGTGATGATAATTTGCAAAAAAAAATCATAGGTACAGATCTTATGACAGCTTACAATATCCTTTGATGCTATGTTGTAGAGAAAATGGTTATACCATTAATGTTTCTCAAGTTGACCCGATCAGTGTACATCTCTGCGTAAAACAGTGTCATGTACGAACTACTATTGCTACCGTATAATGAACACGTATTACACGAAAAATCACAAGACACCATGACTTACGTCAGACATTACGGCAAACCTGATTTATTTATAACTGTAACATGTAAGACAGACACGATATTAATGATCCCCACATTAACATAGAGTTGTGCAATTCAATAAAGTCAATCTAATATGTTACTAAGTACATCAATAAAGGCAGTGATCAAGCCACTTTCAGCACACAGAGCAACGCAGCTCTGAAGCAGTATGGAGGATTTTATAATTCGAAGTGCATGACCGTGCTCCCATAATTGTCCACCGTTTAGAAAATGGACAAAGAATTTATTTCACTCAAAACAATATACAAGAAGTTGTTAATAACCCACATCATACAACATTGACAGCATTCTTCAAGTTATATGCTTAACATGATTTCGCGAAATCACTGATATATGACAGAGTTCCAAGTTACTATACATGAATCCGGAGTTCTAAAACTTATTAACGGCAAAAACAGGGCACTACACTTGATGGTTTCCCCGGAGTAAAAAAAAAACGGATGCTCTTGGCAGAGTCTACGTGATTCATCCCAACACCAGCGAATGTTTTTGTCTGAGAATGTTACTGCATATTGTAAAAGGCCTGACATCCTTTGCAAACTTAAGAACTATACAAGGTGTTGTTTACAATACTTATGAAGTAGCATCCAAAACTATGGGCTCTTGGAAGACGATTCTCACTGGGAAAACTCATTATCAGAAGCAGCTATTTGTAGTTCAGCTACATCATTGAGATCATCATTATTTATTTGCCATCATAGTTACGTTTTGTCAAGGAACTGACTCTGTTAATCTATGGAATAAATTTCAAGAAAATATGGCCAGTCATATTCTGATTCGGTGAGGGCGAGAGTTAAATTCAGATGATGTACATTCATATAATTAAAACATATTTGACGAAGCATTATTTGAATTGAACAAAGTAGTGCAATTACTTTCGAGTAAATCGGTCAAGGATTTTGGACTGCCGATGCTAATACTACTAAGTCAGATTTAACCAATAGTGCCGAACACAAAAGAGAAACATCATACGAACAAACGAGATTTTTACAAAATATAGCTCAAGATGAGCCACAATTAAACATCGATCGGAAAAATGTATTCACTGCATTACTATCAACAATTTATAACAATTAAGGGAAAATGTTTTTCCTTAATGCTCAGGAGGTACAGGAAAAACATGTTTAATTAATCTGCTTTTAAAAAAAGTTAGATCTATCGGAAAAATGGCGTTAGCTGTTGCGTCATCCGGCATTGCCTCCACGCTTTTAAATGGAGGCCGAAACACACACTCTACATTCAAGCACCCGCTTAAAATCGCCACCGATGATAATAACAGCATCTGTGGTGTTTCTCCGGAGATTTTTCCCAAATCCTACCAGTTGTGACTCGAGGAACACGTGCTGACGAAATAAATGCGTCCCTAAAAAGATACCACTTTTGGCCACTTATCAATAAATTAGAGCTTAAAACTAATATGAAGGATTCGTCATCTTCACGTGAGAACAGACTATATCCAGAAAAGCTGCTAAAAGTTGGCAATGGAGAGTTAACACAAAGTGAGGGAAGAATTAACCTAGAAAACCTTTGTGTTTGATAGACAATATCCAAGAGTTAGTCAATTCTGTAATGTCTATCCTGACATTGATAACGGAAGTTGTGAGACAATATCTTGGTTTAAAGAAAGAGCGATTCTGTCATCAACTAACGATCAAGTAGATAATATAAATAACTTTATTCTTTTAAAGATTGAGGCGCCGACGAAAATATACTACCCGATCGATACTGTTCTCGATTTGGAAGAAGCTGTTCATTTTCCTACAGAATTTCTAAATTCTTTGAACTTGAAATCACTGAAAACTTTCATAATAGAGTGCACAATACTCACAGGCACATTCTGTGCACCGGAGAAGAAGTATTGATTCTCCCAATCCCTCTTATACCATCGGATTTACCGTTCCAATTTAAACGGTTACAGCTTTTGGTAGACATCTTTTGCAATGACTATTAATAAATCGCAGGGTCAAACCTTCACCGTTGCAGGCTTAGATTTCAACGTTGACTGTTTTCACATGGCCAACTATATGTCACTCTTTCAAGAGTAACCTCTAAAGGAAACCTGTTTGAATTGTCTAATGACAAGAAAGCTGTGTACGTTGTATATAAAGACATTCTGTAATATGTTAATCGTAAAAATAAAATACATAGGGACAAATGTAAGAAGTAAATAATTAAAAATGTAGTATGTGACTTTAGATATTCATCATCGACATCACAATAGAAACCCCAAAAATTACAGCAATTCTCTACTCCGTATTGAATGTTATTATACATATTCCTTCCTCTTCAATCACTCCATCTATTAAAAAAAACCCGCATCAAATCAAATTGTTCCGTAGTTTTAAAGATTTAAGCATAGAAAGGGATATAGGGATGTAGGGATGGTTTTATACTATGTAGTGATACCTGTGCGAAGCCGGGGCAGGCCGCTAGTATTATATTATTTAAATGTTCGTTTCCTTTTTAGGGTCTTCTTTAAAATTATATATATATATATATATATATATATATATATATATATATATATTTATTTATTTATTTATTTATTTATATATATAATCTATTTTACTTCATCGCGGATTATAGCAAAATAATTTCATTATTACTTTTGTATTACAAAATTGTTCCCTTCTAAATAAAAGTCCACGACAGCATATGTCTACTAGATTTAAGGTTAAGGTAAGGTTATCAAAATACTATATTACGGTTTTAATCACGCGGGCGGAGCTGCTGGCGATTGCTAGAAGGTATATCAACTTGTAGTTACATAGAAAAATATGATTATATTATTATTATTTTATCTCTTACATTATAAATATTTATAAGTTACTAAAGTTCATTTATTTTGATAAATATGTAAATATATTATGCAAGTTGCAAGTTATCAACAGATCACGGATAAATAACTTTTTTGATCGTCTGGAAATGAAAAGTATTTATACATTTTACATATATGTTTTTATATAAAACATATGACAGCTATTATTATCTAGAGTTTTAACTAACAATTTGAATAAAGTGTCATGTACAAGCTTGTTAGCAAAAAAGACACTAGATTGCAGTTACAAAATAAGATTATTTTATATATTGCTATCTTAGTTTCTAAAGCTAAAATTTTTAGTTTTTATGTTTCTCAAACTTATATCTCTATGTTGCTGCAATCAAAAAAAATATAACGTTAAAATTGAGACAGTACTGTGATTTGGTATAGGTAATATTTTTGTCACTATATTGTGTTTTTACAACACGACAATTCAACATAATTCGACAATTCGCGACAATTCAACATAATAATAAATCCTTTCTAATATTATAAATGCGAAATTCTGTGTGTTTCTGTTTGTTACGTTTTCACGGCCAATCAGTTGAAAAATATTTATGAAATTTCGAACCATTATTCCTTATACACTGGAGTAAGACATAGGCTATAGAAATCCTGTTAATTCCACAGAAATAGGATGAAATTAAAAAACGCCATCTATTATCATAATTCAAATTTTTCAATTGAGTCTGGATTTGTAGTAACTATTTTAGAAAGATTTGATGCAAATTGCTAGAGTACCTAATTAAAATTGCTAGAGAGAGTAGGATAGTAAATAGAAAACCAGCGTGCTAGCTTTATTATATTACTAGCAATCGCCAGCGGCTCCTCTCGCGTGGAAAGATTTAAAACGTATAGTACTTTGATAACCGTAAAAATAGTTAAAGTGGGTTAACCTTAAAAGCTTGACATATAATGTCGCGGACTTTTATTTAGATCTTTTGGAGGGGCACAATTTTGTATTACATGTTAACTTAACGCATGCAGAAAAGCTTTTAATTTTGCCGTTTTCGTAAAATTTTTATTGCTCCTCCTTTCCTATTCATGTTAGCGTTATGTTATATAGGTTCCTTCTACTCAATAAAATGACTATCTTACACTGAAAGAATTTTTCAAATGCTCCAGTAGTTCCTGAGATTAACGCGTTCACACAATCAATTAATCAATCAAACTATCAAACAAACAAACTCCTCTTTCGTCTTTATATATTAGTATAGATATAGATAGACAATGTCTGAATTGTACTAACCTTGAATTTATCTACTTCTGTCAGTCTGTTACTTAATACACATCCAGCAGTACCCGCACCGATAATGATAAAATCATATTCTTGAAAGATGGTCTCCGCTTCATCTGGTTCGCCATTATATAATTCAGCTGCGTCTTTGAGAAAACCAGCGATGGCATCCAAGATTGAATCTTCTGCTGATGCTATCGTTGATAGACAAACAATACTGTAAAACAATTGAGAATTAATTTTTATCCGTCACACGATATTTGCGGCTTGTATACTAATTACGTAACTAAACTTATTATCTTTTATCATCATTCTCCTGCCCTTATCGTACTCTAAGTGGGGATCAACAAATTTTTCTCTTCCGTTTTTTCCTGTCATTCGTCAACTCTGGCGCTACTCTTTTATATGCATGTCAAACTTCACACAATCTAACCATCGCTTTTTCAATCTCCTCCTAGTTACAAACTCAATCTGATTCATATTTAACACTCGTTTAGTCACATGATTTCATCCCGCATTACATGTCCATATTATTTTAATCTTCTTGTCTTTTCTATAATGGGGCAACTTTTAGCCTTCCTCTGTTACTAATAAATTATATATATTATACAATTATACAATAGATATGTATTGCTTACAACAAAATGATAGCCATATTTATATTTTCACCATAAGTTATAATAAAATAAATAAATAGACAAGATTTTTATAATTTCTTAAATTAATTTGTTAGTTCTGAAATTATCTTTCCTTTACCTGATATTAGAACAGAAAGAAAAAGAAGCAAAATATTGTAAATTGATATGGCTCGAAAGAATTCAAGCGTACAGAGATTACATATATGCAAATCATATGAACAAATGCATAAAAACATAGCTTTTATATGTAAAATAACGTAAATATCTTAATCTTTGTACACTTTTTTTATAAATAATAATGTTTTTCTCAACACTTTTTATGGTGGTAGATACATAATAATGAATAGATAAATTTTAAATATTTGAAGATCTTGATAAAATTTATTCTATGTAATCTCCAAACAATAAAACATTCTAGAATCATCATCCTCCTGCCCTTATCCCACTCTAAGTGGAGTCGGCACGGCATGTTTTTTTTTTCTCTCATGTCATTTGTCAACGACTTTTCCAAAAGAAAAAGTCTATGCATATAAAAATATGCATGTCATAATTCACACAATTCGACCATCTCTTTTAAGGCCTCGCTCTAGTCACATATTGATCCACATTCATATTAAAGACACGTTAGGTCTCACTATCTCATACATAGAGATAGCTAATCTCAATTAATGGCTCCATTTTTTAAGGTTGTTACGTCAACCATTTATAACCAGTTCGATAATTTCTTAATATAAAAACAGTTTCAAATTGTTATATTTGACGTTTTAGTTTGAGGAAGTGGTAACCATACTATACAATATGGCAACATCGCACATTCGGCGGTACATATAATGTTAGATCGGCCTAAGACCTAAGTACTCCTGTATTTTCGGTGAGTCGATCTAACAAGGATGTAGGTGGAAGCCACTGTTATAAGTGGGTTCTACTGTACTTCAGTTTTCTCAAAGTAAGACTTCGATAAACGTTTAATGATATTAGTAATGATGGGAAAATCAAGGTCATAATTTAGGTCAACGTTCCGCACTAATCACGGACAACCAGTGGCTGGCCGCATGCATCGGTTCTGACATATAAATAGTCGTGGCCGAATCCGGCTAATAAAACCTGAACTGGGTATTTTACTCATGTGAATAAAATGTTATCTTCCTGGAAATCGAATTCAGGACTAAAGAATTCCAACACAGAGTTTGTAATATTATACTATGAACCCTGTCCGTTAAGTTATTAAAATGTTAAGGTTGTAAAATAAAAGAAACTTTTTTAGAGCGGTAAGTTTTTTTTAGTCCATCATGTTACGGCCACGGTCATTGCAATTAAAAATAAGAGTGGCACTGCCTACTAGATCTGTTTTTTATTTAAAAAATCTATAATCTAACGTATTACACAGCGTTTAGGATGTGTAATACAAAATAGAACCCATTAGACAAAATAGGACACAAAATACGTAAATTATTTGTGTTATACGATTTCATAATAAAATTGCACAACCAATTTCAGCTTTACCATTACTAAGTTTAAAATAAGACATACAAAGAAAAATAAGAGAAAATAATAAAATAACTAATTATAGCATGTTAAAATGGATTAAATTGTAATCCTACCTCGCACAAGATACCAAAAACGAAATATTTTACGAACGAACGAACGAATTTCTGATTCATCTCGATTTAGTAATATTTCGAACGGGCAGTAAAATTGACGCTTCAAATGTATTTGCTAAAGTCTTCTTTAATAAATATTTATTCGAATTTGAATATAAAAAAATATACGCTATCTTCTAGTTTATGACGTAAATAAAGTAGAATATAGTGCTCTATTTAACGTTTTTTATTATTTTAAAACCGCATTTTTACATTTATTTGAACTGTCATCAGTATATCCATAATTTAAAGAAAATATTTGATTGGCCTGGGATATACAAAAACTAAAATGTCATTTCAATAATTAAATTTAATTCTGAAAATATTTTTTTATCTTATGTACCTTTGTATTTTGTATAATCCGTACTAATATTATAAATGTGAAAGTCTGTCTGTCTGTCTGTTACGTTTTCACAGCCATCCGCTGAACCAATATCGATTAAATTTGGCACAATAATTCCTTATACAGCGGGGTTAACATATAGGCTATAGAAATCCTGTTATTTCAATAGGAATTAAATTCAGAAGGATTTAAATATGATGACATTCAAAACGCCATCTATAATAAACTTATGGAACTAATTTTTATTCACGATGTGTCAAAATCAAATCAAATCTGTATTTACAGAAGTATTTAGATTCCAAGTTTTTCGGCTTACGTCAAAAGAGTTATCTTTAAAGAGTATTTATATTTTATTTTATTTTTATTCATTTACTGGAAAAATTTAGCTGAGCTATTACAATGGATAATTAATATAGGTAATACGGGATAATTCCTAAAATAAATAAACTGATAATATTATAAATGCAAAAGTCTGTCTGTTACCTTTTAATGGCCTATTCGCTGAACCACTATAGATGAAATTTGGCACAAATAATGTTTATATATCTAGATAACATATAAAAATCTTGAAAAATGTTATTTTTATTATTTTTTAAATATTTCGGTTTTTGTTGATTTAATAAAGCAGACTGCCAGAATTTCATACATCTTTTGGCCCAGAAATTACATTACATCAATAATTTTTGTGGTGTTAAATACAAAATATTTGGTATCTAAGTATCAATTATTATTTTATTTAATTTCTATGGGGGAAATATAAAAAAGAATTATAGTTTGAGGTTATGTACAAGTACAATTACTAGCTAAATACCATAATAACAATTTAAAAACAATAGGATTTGTGATGAAAATATAACAATAAGGTAATCATTGAATAAAATTCAATAATCATTAAAGTAAAAGTTGATCACTCATATTTTTTTTATCGTCAAAAGAACACGTTTTGAGAAAACACATTTATAAACGGAATAAGTTTTTAGGTAGTATATGGTAAGAAGTGCGAATAAAATGACTAATAATTGACATGTATTGGGACATTTTTTACTTTGTACACCATTTTTAAAATCTGAAAGTCGTTACATTTAATAAAGTGACGTTAATATATTTTCAGATACTTATTTTATAACATTATGTTCACAAAAATATATTTTTTTCGTATTTATACTAAAAACTTGGAATCTAGCGCTGAACCTCTAAAGGTGATTAAAAAAAAAACAATTTGACAATTCATACGTTACGTTTAAATGTTATTATTAAAGTTTTCTTGCACGATATTAGTTTATAATATTTATGGTGATATTATTAATACCAGATAAAATTAAGAATTTTTTTGATGTACATATATGGAGTTTATTGTAACAGATAAACCCAATTTTGGAAGTCGCCTTTTACTGAGCTATTTTTATTATGTTTCATGTAAGTACAGGTAATTTATTAAAATAATAAATTTATGCTATTGATAAAACTATAAATCCCTGTGATTATTCCTGGATGCATCATATTTTTGTGATGAGGATATATGCAGTTTTGAAGAGTGGCAGAAGCTGCGGGTAAAAAAGCTAGTAGAAAAGAAATTCTTAGTTTATTCTCTCTAAATAATCAAAAAGAATGACAGTTTTAATTGAATAAATTATATTTCGTGGTCTTTATTATTGGCAAGAGTAACATCGAAAAAAAAGGGGTTTGCGGTGTATTGAACAGAGAAAAATGCTTGCGTGCATATTAAACTTCATTCAAGTGGTCGTAATAAAGAACACTAATACCTCGCTGTGTTCATTTCGCTCATTTCGTTTTGCCTTTTTTCGAATTTCACGAAGTACGAAGCGATTCGTGTTCCCTTTCTAACTAAAAATCAACACACGAGTTTTAAAGTGTCCCAGGCGGTAGCTACTAGTATCAATTGCTTCAAGAAAATTTATTTTACGTTCAAAAAGAAAGCGCAGGCAGGAGGATGATCTGAAAAAAAAGCTGTTCAGCAAACATTGTACCATTTTTTTGTGAAAGATTGCTGACTTACGACAACAGCCACTATGAATTCATCAAATTGTGACTAATATTAATCGTTTTTCATAAATTTATTAAAAAGTTTCATTTTCCTCCTGCCCTTATCCCTTAAGTGGGGTAGGAACACATGTTATAAACATGCTGTCACATGATTTGGCTGCGTTTTAACGACCGGCCGCCTGCCTGACGTCAACTTACGTTAGTCGTATTTTACATACGACACCTCGGTAAGAAAGAGGGTGGTCTATTCTACTAAACCAGATATCACACGTTGGGTCAACTTACCTTAGTCGCTTTTTACGACACCGCGGTAAGAAAAGAGGTTGGTTTATTCTACTCAGCCGGATACCACACGACAGGTCGACTTATCTTTGTCGCCTTTTACGATACCTCGGTAAGGAAAGTGGGTGGTACTATTCCATTCAGCCGGATACCACACGGCTATAATTAAATAGTTTATTTTGTTTTAATTGAATACTTTTATTTTGTTTTTGTATATATGTAATAAAATTTTATATTATTTATGTTTGTAAAATGTTTACTTTGTTTAATTTTCTTTTAAAATATTAGTAATTTCGTAACCCTGGAACCTACTCGTATCTTCGGTCTTTATATAGATTGCTATTGAAAATTTTAATTCACTTTGCCTCGTTTCAATTTTCGTCGTATTTTTTGGGAATGTAACCAGGACGCAAAGCAAGGTATTGGAGTATAATGTAAAAACCATTTTGATAATATATAGAACAGTTTATTAATTCCTTAAATATTCATACTTGTATTTATTTAAGTGATTAATTTGAACGGATTTTTTATTTGATATGTTACGATTGATGTTAGTCATTTTATTTTTGACGACACTTGCAATTAATTTATTGTATGCACAAAAGGAGCCAGTGCTTGCAAAAAAATTCTTTATTATAACCGTATATGGACTAAGGAATGATGTCCAGTTTACATTGGTATAATTATGGTTGTACATCCTGATTTCTTAAACTTACCTTATTTGCTTACGGGTTTAACGTTGTAAGCCTTTTGTACTATTTCACCCGATTTTTTTGTTAATAGACTCATCAATATTTTTCAATAACGACACTTAAATATAATTAAGAAAAAATAAATATTTTATCGAAATATAAGCATGACATAATTAACCATTCGTACACTTTTATTGAATACTACCTGTAATTGCGTTCAGATCATTAAAGTGTTAAAATAACCTTAATCAGGTAGAAGCTGTACCCGAGACTTCATTTGCGTCAACTTAAACGTAAAATACCTTATAAAACAATAATTATTGGTAGCAGTGTTACTGAATCCATCTGTTGTACAAACTATCCAAAGAATCCAAATAGCAATTTAAATTAAACAGTATACACTATAAATTAAGTGAAAGGCAACGATAAAAAAGAGTGTAGATTCCCTAACATAAGGTTAATAGCCACACAATTATGAACGAAACTCCTGAAAGAAAAGACACAAATGGAGCATTGCAAACTGTTCGAAAAATCCAAAGTATTTTATTATGATACTGATACTGTCCCGTAAAGTTGCATTTATTACCAATCAAAAAGTGTTTTAGTACTAATAAATATTTAAACAGAAATAAAGCGTAGACAATCAGTACAAAAATGCAAATAATAAGTTATTTATAGAAATCCATACATAGTTCTTCCCTACATTCACCATTTTACACTTTCACAAAATACAAATACTTTCTGTGGAATCTATTGTAGAAATCTAAGGCTTATCTTTATTTTCAGTACTAATGAACTATTTCTCTGAAAAACGTCTATACATTCCATACAACGGAATTATATAATACTAGCTGTACCAGCAGCGTCGCCCGCATGGAAATCAGTGTCTGTCAATTTAAATTTTGAACATTAAAGCAGTTATAGTGATTTTTGTATAAGAGATTTTTGAATAACTTTCACCGTTTACTTAGCGCACGCAAGGAAAGTTTTAAGTTATGCCATTTTTGCAATATTTTTTTATTGCTGCTCCTATCCTATTCGTTCATCTGTAGCCTTCCTCATTAAATGGACTCAATCTCTCAGTTAAAGCATTTTTCAAATTGGTCCAATAGTTCCTGAGATTAGCGCGTTCAAACAAAATAGTCAAACAAACAAACTCGTCAGCTTTATATATTAAGTATAGAGTATAGATTTACCTTATTAGACCGTATATATTATGATACTTCATCTTTCCATACACTTTTACACTGCCACTGTTAATTTATTGAAAACTATTTAGTGACTGCCGTGTATTTAGATGACAAAAATTATTTACTAATAGGTAAACCTGATTATGATTATTTCTTTGCAAGTGCCTGTTGATTACAGATTATTATTACTAGTTCACATTTCTATACTAATTTTAATGATTACTAATGTAGACCTTATAGTTATATTAGTTAAGGTCAATTTCCGGCATGTCTGATCGTAATGTCAACCAGTTAACAAATGATGATTTCCTAATATCTCTAAATAGTCATGTATTACTCAACGGTACATATTTTATTAATATCATCAGTAATTACGTATTAAAAGTATGGTTCAAATTAGGTATTACTACTTTTCGGGACTTAAGTTTATAGGATACATATTTGTAGGCTGACTAGAAAATATAATCTAAAACTAAAGTTACCTGGTTAGCACCTTTCTTGTGGTTAGTATCTGGGTGACCGAGCCTTGCTCAGTATTTTAAAAAAATGCGAAGAGGGAAAGAAAAAAAGCGCCGCGTGACATGTGGGAATCGAACCTTTTTTGGTCCGCCCGTTACCATTAGGCTGTCACAGCTTTACATTTGCTAGCTCAAATTGTGACTAGCTATCTATTCCTATTTTCGTAGTCTTTTTAGTGCCCAAAAACAGGAATAAAACGATTTTTTTAAAATAAAACCTAGCTAGATCGGTTTCTCTCCCCCAAAACCCCTTACAAGCTGAATTTCAGGAAAATCCTTGGAGTAATTTCCGAGATTCAGAAAATATATTTATACATATACATACAAGATTAACTCATTTGAATAATCATAAAAGATAAAGTTGATTAATCGTAAAAAAGTAATAAGAAAATTATTTTGCTATAATCCGCAATGAAGTAAAATAGAAAATATATATAATGCAGGATACATGCAGGAGTCGTAAAAAACACATGCACAAACCACCACCGCCACCACGGTGGCAGGTCTGATAACCGATTGTCCGCTCTACATCTAGCATTATATATATTTTCTATTTTACTTCATCGCGGATTATAGCAAAATTATTTTATTATTACTTTTGTATTATGGATCTCCGCAAAGTAACGCCTAATTCTATAAATTATTTGATTAATCGTGTTTTACATGATAAGGAACAATTCGTTAAATTCCATAATATATATGTACATAATATAAAAGGACCTAGATTGAAAATATAATAAAGGTTTGATTGAAAATATATATTTTTCGAAAATTTTAAAATTTATCATCAGGTTTGTTTTAATACTATTTGCTGAGATGTTCAAATTATATGAATTAAAAAAAATCTTGAAAAATGCGTTGTTAAGTTGGTCAGATTGAAGTTCACGAACGTGCTATACAGCCTATATAAAAATAATAAAACGCATTATTATTTATACATATTTTTATCTTATTCTAATATCACTTTCTTCTGTAAATCATAAAATTGTGTCCTTATAGAAAGGTCCGTCATCCGTCAATATGGCAACTCCTTTTATATGCATAGTTCACACTATCGCACCGTCTCTTTTTACTCACATATCACCATTCATTCTTAACACTCGATGAAAATGATTGATTGATGATGTCGAATGATTTTCATCCCTCTTCATTATATGTCTTACTCATCTTTTCCATAGTGAGACCAATTTTCAGACTTCCCCTTATATACTCATTTCGTATTTTATCCAGTCGTGTCACACAACTCATCCACCTTTCATTTTCATTGCCCAACATTGTCATCCATACAAGACGATAGGTTATTACCGTTTGACCGTTAGTATGTTAGATCGTCGTATCTGCACATTTTTTTACTGGACATCCTAATTAAATTAATTAATGAAAAATTCATTAATTGTTATATTAATCCTCCTTAATTAAAATGTATATAAGCATCTTTACAAAATAAATAAGAAACCGTATAATTAGTAAGAGTAGGTATTTGTATGATTCTGGCTAAATTAACTAAAATAATGCGCAATTGCGGCGTACTCTACACTATGTTGTGATTACTTATCTAAAATGATTTTATTTTGCTATAATCCTCTATGAAGTAAAATAGAAAATACATATATCCCTACATAGTATAAAACAAAGTCACATTCTTTGTTTGTCCATATATCCCTATGTATGCTTAAATCTTTAAAACTACGCAACAGATTTTGATGCGGTTTTTTTAATACATAGGAAGAGGAAGAGGAAGGTTTGTATGTATACTAACATTCAATACCGAGTAGAGAAATACTGTAATTTTTAAGGTTTCTAATGTGATGTAAATAATTACATTTTTTTCCGCTTACATTGCAAACGCAGGCTAAACCCTACGAGATTTATCAAAATGATGTACTAAGTATTTGTACACCTTGAAAAGGTCTACAGAAAAATCCGCGATGGTATATGTCTATCTCTTATCGATAACCCACAATAGCATTTTTTGTCATTTACTTTTTACGAAAAATAATGTCTTATGTTCAAAGCAATTATCATACAATACAGCATTAATCGTTATCCAATTAATTACCTTCAATAGATTGTTGATTTAATATAGATCAATATGGCCGTTTACAGCATCTAATTTAAGTGAACATTTTCGGAGATATTACAGATTTAAAATGCCGTGAGAAGGCCGCGCGTCGCCCTATAGCACTTCGCCGTTAACAGCTATATGTCGTTCTTTCAAGAGTTTGTTAAATGACAAGAAAGCTGTGTATGTTGTATATAAAGACATTCTGTAATAATACATAGGGAAAGATGTAAAAATAAATAAGCAAATATGTACTATATGAATTTAGATATTCCGAAGATAGCAGGAAATCTTCTTGGTATAGGGAGAGGAAATTGTTTTTCTCCAAATTTAACGCTTGCGGGCCACGGGCAGTAATGAATAAATCAAAACTACTGGATCGATTTTAATCATTTTTTATCACTGAGTGACATGGGCTATATATTTTATACCCGTGCGAAGCAGGGGCAGGCCGCTAGTAACATATAAAATAGCATTATATATATTTTCTATTTAATTCATCGCGAATTATAGCAAAATAATTTTATTATTACTTTTGTATTATGGATATCCGCAAAGTAACGCCTAATTCTGTAAATTATTTGGGAATTAATGGGAAAAAATGCAGTATAGAAGAAAGATTACGCAATTCTCACCAAAAAACCAAACGAATCAATGCCAGTCAGAACTTCATATAAAAATCATTTTCCTATTTACTTAATCAAACATTGTCTCATCGTCACAAATTAACCAAGACAGGGTTTTATCAACATATTTGTCATGTTGATAAAACCTAATTGACTAGTCCTTTCTATTCAATTTAAAATTTGCCTCGCCGTCAAAATCAGTCGGCTAAGACTGATCAAGCTTCTCTGGAAATCAAGCTTATATTGTCATTCATACACCATCATATATATATATATATATATATATATATATATATATATATATATATATATATATATATATATATAATTTTGTCTCTACTATCTTTTTTCGGCAGAGCTTTTCACAGATGTATGCCTCTTTATACATGGTGCAACATCGATTAATATTATTATTTTATTATTTCTAATTATTATTACAAATGATTAAAAGGAAAGAAGATAGGTAATTATTAATTAGTATTATACAAAGGAATATTTTATTGAGTAGCGTAGTCTTATTCTACAATAAGACTCGTCGCTGAAATGCGTGTAATCAACACTATTGAGAAGTCCCTAAAGTAATAAAAAGATGTTAAAACATAGTAAGTAACGGCCTGTTACTATCCCACTGCTGGGCATAGGCCTCCTCTCTCCATTTTTGGAGAGCAGGGTTGGAGCTAAGATCTACCACGCTGCTCCAATGCGGATTGGTAGGTTACACATATCCCTAGGATTCTCTAGAGATATGCAGGTTTCCTCACGATGTTTTCCTTCACCGAAAAGCGTGTGATAAATTGCAATTATCAATTAGACACATAACTTTTATTAGAAAAACTCATTGGTGTCTGCCCGGGTTTGAGCCCATGATCGTCTCTAGAGATTCACACGGTCGCACCGCTAGGCCATCACAGCTTTAAAACATATTACTTTAAAAACCGGCTTTTAAAATATGATTAATGTAACCTTTCAGCAAAAATAGAACAATTGATACAAAAAATATAGCGGTGTTAATGAATTATTTTAAGTGTTTAAGGCTACTTGATTGTCCAAAGCGATTCGTTGTGACAAGTGTGATGAAATATTTAACTTGGATTAAGTTTAAAAAAAAAACAGGCAGCAAGTTATATCACTCAGAAATATATGTACGGGTTTGCTGACATTATGATATTCTCTCTACTTTTAATAAGAAACTTTTTAAAATACGGTTAATTAATTTGAAAGCGTGTGCGTTTGCTAATATGATATGAAAAGGTGCGGTGCATATTTTTGGAAAACTGCACATAGAATATACGTGAATAGTATATTAAGTAAAAGTAAAGTAACATAGAAAACAAATAGTTCAGCTAAGTTCCGTTTTAAAAAATTAATTGATACTTCTATCTAATAGCAAGAATTTTGCTGAAATTTTTATTTCTAAATAGTCAATTTCTTTTAGTGTGACTTTGCAAATGTCGTATGAAAGGTGCTAAGCAAATTTATGT
This sequence comes from Morpho achilles, assembly GCA_947086495.1. Lineage (NCBI taxonomy): Eukaryota > Metazoa > Arthropoda > Insecta > Lepidoptera > Nymphalidae > Morpho > Morpho achilles. The sequence goes on from CAMTZB010000024.1 coordinate 10,330,329, forward strand.
TAAACGCATATTGAATAAATATAATAAGTTTTCTAACTTTCTGGATAGAGATTTGGGTTTGAATATTATCTAACTTGATGGTAAGTTAAGATAATCGAAAATTTTGATTTCATTGAATAAAATTATTAAAATCGATCTAGTGCGAGCCATGAAAGTGTGAAAGACAGACAGACATACTTTCGCATTGTAATATTAGTATGGATTTGCTAGTGTCGGTAATCATTGGTAAAATGTCACGATCGATCGTTGCCATGGTCTCAGTGGTGAACAAGAGAATATGTTAGTTGGCTATAACTGCAAAAGTAAATTAAGATTTTTAGTAACATTCTCTCTCAAATGACTAAAGATAGAAATGCTACGAGTATAGCGATTCATGAGGCAAACATACTAGTACCTACATATTATAATGTCTGGTACAATAAAATAATATTTAAAATCAATAAGGTTTTTAAAAAATGTCAGAGGTTCAATTGTATGATCAATCAAATAAAAGCTTTTAAAAAGGTAATTTTGTCTAACATATTCGTCTAGTTTTGGTGCAACTAAGAGGCTAAATAACACCGAAAGAAGTCGTAAATAAAATAATAAGCAAATAACAACTTTTATTTCTTTTAACTTAGTTATAAAAATAAACAATTTTATGACAACAAATAACATAGGTATACCGTGGTAACGTTTTTTAACATGAAAACAGTCTTGTTACTTTTTGTAAGTTTCTGGAGGTATTGCACATATTTTTGACATTGAAATTTGGTTACCTTTTCAAGCCTTCCTTCCTTACTCCATTGAAGTAGCGTGAAAGTTTAAAGAACTTCACTTCACATACTTATAGACTCCACAACATTTAAAAAAATATTCGTTATAATAAATAACGTATCTATAAATTTACAATTACTTAAAATAAGATAAAATTACTTATGATGAGCCAGAGTCACAAAGTAAGCTTATAATAGAAAATATATTTATATATTTCAAATGAAATATATATTATAAATATATATTTCATTTACCGTTAACATGGGTAATTATTCATTTTATATATTATTAAAGTATTATCACACATTCATTTATTTACAAATTAAATTACTTTTAAATATTTTGTAAAACGAACAGAAAAAAATATTTATTAAAAATAAAGATTTTAAATATAAAAAAATTGTCATCGACGAAGAGCGGAGATAGGACCTAAGCTCCCGGAGGTTAGGAATACAGACTTAAGAACCTCCTCCTCAAAGTATTATGGTTATTACATTATATATAGTCTAATATTAATATCAGATTATCAGATTATAATATAATATCGAAATAACTTGAGTGAAATTATGGCAGACTACAAATAATTAAGTGATAGTAAATTAATATTTCAAAGGAAAAAACCATAATATTTGCTAATAACAAATGAGAATTCATTGAAACTCGTGAAAAAGCGGAACTACGTTATCACTTTTCTTAAAATAAATATTATCCATTTATGGCACTTATGATGTGTGAATTAAAAGCAAATACTCTACAACATTGTAGGTTGAAATATCGTACATAAAAATTAAATGAAAGCTATGTTGGATTAAATATTGGTAGCAATAATAAGATAAAAAAAAATATGTAAATCAAAACTAATAGACGCATACGCAGATACATACATACACACAGTAATGCATGTAAAATTTCCTCATCTAACTTGTGTATTCTTATTTCCAAAATATTTTGGTCTTCGGTAACTTTTATTTATTAACTACAACTACATTTTATAAACATTACATTTTTCGCCTTCGTCACCTTTTTCCTTGCAACCAATCATCTTTTATCAGGTCAGACCCTTTTTCTCCGATCATTATAACTGCTGCATTTGTATTACCACTAACAATAGTGGGCATTATACTGGCGTCTATAACTCTAAGTCCTTCAATACCATGTACACGTAGTTTTGGATCAACAACTGCTCCTGGGTCGGAAGAAGGTCCCATTTTGGCTGTACCACTTTGATGGTATATTGTCATACTTATTGTTCTTACTTGACATTCAATATATTCATCTGACATAAATTTGAGATGTTTGCAATTTGGCAGCGCCTTCATATACAATCTTGACCCAAACTGCTTAAAGGGTGAGGCGTTTGCTACCTTTAAAGCTATTTTAATGCCTTCAATGAGACGATTTACATCTAAGCGATCCTCATGATATCTTGGATTCATTATAGGATAGTCAAAAGGATTTGAACTTTTTAACTTAACGTAACCTCTGGTATTTGGACGCAATAAAAGCGGCATTATTGTCCATGCATCCTTATTGGCTATAGGTCGAAATACAGTGTCATAAACTTCATCAGTCAGACCCAAAATTTTTCTTATGATTTGACCATTATCTGATGACAATGACGCTGGCGCCATATGAAACTGAATATCAGGCCATAAGCCAGAACTATTTGCATATTTTGTGTTGACAAATGCTACACCTTCTAGCCCCCCTAAAGTAGTCATTGGACCTCTTTCATTTACAACGTAGTTCATTGTTACAGGAAATGCCTGTAGCCTGTTTTGGACAATAGCAACTGGTTTATCGACTAGAAATGTTAAGCCTCCAACTCCTACATGATCTTGCAAATTTTCTCCTACCGGTAAATCTTTTAAGACCCTTATTCCAACATGTTTCAAATGATCTTTAGGTCCTACTCCAGATAACATTAATAACTGCGGACTATTTATTGCACCAGCTGATAAGATAACTTCCTTCCTAGCGTACACGACTTTTTTAATACCATGTTTTATATATTCTACTCCATACGCTTTCATTGTTAGAGGATTAATAAGGACTTTGGTTGCTTGTGAGTTAAGTGTCACATCGAGATTTCGACGGGTCCTGACTGGCCTTAAGAATGCCTTTGCTGTACTACATCGTGAACCCCGTCTGATCGTTCCTTGTGCTATCATGAAACCCGTTTGAATTTCTCCATTGATATCTCTGTTGTCATATCCAATTTCAACACCTGACTCAACGAATGCTGCTACTAACGGTGTGTGCCATGGAGCCTCTTGTACAGTTAAAAATCCACCCCGCCCATGATATTTACTTTTAGCTAAATAGGGATTTCTGTTGTCTTCAGATTTTATGAAATACTTGAGAATATCTTTGTATCCCCAGCCTGGGTTACCAAAGGATTCCCATTGGTCAAAGTCGTATCGATTTCCTCTGACATAAATCATGTAGTTTAGCACACTGGACCCACCGAGAACCTGAAAAGTAAAATTCGATATTACATATGAGTATATAGTATAACTAGTGGTATTCGCTCCTGCAGATTATCCGTAAAAGCGTTACTGATATACAGAAATACAGACAGACAAGCAAACCAACCATCAAACTGTCGCGTTAAAAATATTATTATGGATACTTATTATGATACGATTTTTATAATAAGATTTTATTGTTGACTATCGCTGCTTGAGCGTTTTATGTTTAAAAATTATAACGTGATAAAAGCAAACACTAGAATAGAAAACACAATAAAGTTAGCTCTAAAAGTAGCAGTAATAGGTGCTTCAATTTTACAAAGCAATTACAAGATTGACAAGCGCAAGGACGCTAAATGAAGTACCATTAGAAGAAGCGTTCTTGTTTTTGCCAAAATTCAAAGGTCAAAGGTTTAATTAGACTAAATTACAATACAGTGTGAACTAATGCTAGTACCAATAGATCTGTTAAAAAAAAAGTTAACCAAAAAAATGGTTGCCAATGGAAAAAATGTTTTTCTTTGAAGAATTAGAGTCAATTTTTTTTTGAGTTAGTTATTAAATTACTATTACCTATAATATCCAAGGAACAACATTTCGGACGAAATGCAAGAATTTTTTTATTGCATTATTTTTAAAGTAACTTAACGCATAATATAATTCATCAGTTCATTGTTCATTTTGAATATTAAAATTTAAATAATTCAATATTTTTATAGTACCGTTGAATAAAATCTTTTTTCTTGATGGTCTTTTTTAGTTATATAATTAAGTTTAATGTGAAATCTACAATACCTTGCCTCTCGGCCAACTACACCTACGATTTTTAAAACCTAAACAGGCAAATGATGTGGGTTCTGTTTTGTATTGCCAATCGAGCTTCGTCAGTTGTAGGTAGCCCGCTAAAGAAGGAACGTCCGTTATTTCGTTTTCATCAGGACCTGCAATATGAAATATTGGATCTATTTAATCCTAATAAGATTCATTTAATACATGTGTAGGACACGCTTTGTGTAGATTAGTTCTCAATTTTGTGCTACAAATGATGTATTTGAAATGTAAAAATATTATTTAGAAGATACTATCGACGACTTAGATTAAACGATTAATGATCCAAGTTTTACATATATGATGTACACCTACTGTAACAAACTTATTACAATAATAGCTTTTACAATCTTACTGATAATTTAAGTTTTTAATTAATCATTTCTTTACATTTTTAAACTTACCACTTTCTATTAAAAGTAAATTCCAATTTTTTACTTCCGTTAAGCGGTTCGCGACTACCGCTCCAGCTGATCCTCCTCCGACTACTATGAAATCATATTCTTTCTTGGGTTCCTTATCCAAAACTTTCGCTTCTGGGTCATAGGAATTATAATTATGATATGTGAAAGCTCCTAACAAAAGCGGTATCAACCATAGGCCAGTCACGCTCACTGTTTTCAGGGCCGAGGACGCTAGTAAAACGGTAATACCCATTCTGTTTCTTTTCTTATTTTAGTTTCTTCTGTGATCAAATTATTGTGCTTATAGTTAATCTTGGCTTTTAATGTTTTAAAATTTTATAGATTTTTTGGTGATTGCTTGCCTTTAATTTCAATTAAATGAAGTCATAGTTAGTCCGCTTGTGTCTTTTTTTTGTGTTTACTTGACAATAGTAAAAAATTCAAATTTGAGATTTCACTGGGTTCTTCTCTTAAAATATGAATATGTTAGTTGCAAATAATTGTATTTTTGATAATAATTATGACTATAACAATATTTAATCTTTTTATTACGATTCACTACTATTTGTTTTACTGTTGTTAACAGTATAGAAATATTTCTCGAAGTCTTTTGTATATATCTGGTGGTTTACTCTTGTGCATAACTTGATTCGTTGATGGTAACGATACACTCTGCGACATGTTAACAGCCGCAGTTTCGTCTAAAGTTTTGATGTTGAAATTGCTGCATCTGAAATAAGAAAAAGTATATTATTGCAATGAATATCACTAAAGAATATTTATTATTTAGGAAATAGATAAATTTAAATTGTAGTCTAGACTTAGATGTAGTAGTTTGAATAGAATGTTTTCATGTTCTTTCTGCAAGTAATGTAAGTTTTCATCATAAAGCTGATGTTGTAGACTGCTTTATATTCTTTATACTAGAAATTGGATTGTAATATTTAATCAATCTTTTTATTTCCAGGTAAGGTAAAGAGTACCAAATCAGTATAAGGAGTAGAAACCATACAACAATAAAGTGATGGAAGAATATCTTCATTGGTGAAATAATATAATTATTAGAAAGTACACTTAAACCACAATGTTTTGCATAATTCCCAAGTCTTTGTATTATCAGGCCATTAATGAACGACAGAGATAGATTTATGTATACCATAAAGTCGTGAGGGGGATGGAACAAATTCCTACTTCCTATTAGTCAATACGGAAGGTATAATCTAATTCTAGACTCGTGAAAGCGATTGTTAACTATTACGTTTAGAATAGTTCTAAGCAGTCATCTACTGTTTAACTTACCGGTCTAAATAAATAGTAAAATTTATGATTGTTATTGAAAACGTCAATACTGTTACAATTATACTCATTGAATCTGTACAAAACAATAATGATGAAATGTAACTAGTGTTAAGAATTTTTTTTATAAAAGAACGACCGCCGAGTTTCTTGCTGTCTCTTTTCGGAACAGCTATCCGAACCAGTATGAGAGTTGACGATTCAAAATCGCTTGTTTACAAGTTGATTGGAATAAAGAATATTTTGAATTTCATTTTATGGGATTTTTTTAATATATGAGTAAACAGTTTTGTCAGTGTTATTAAAAACTGAAATAACTGCATACTGATTGATGAAACTTAATAGTTTAAATATTCTTAAATAATTGACGAAAACAGAGCAGAGTTTTGACGTTAAAAACTCATTATCAAAAACTTTATGATAATATAAGAAAGTAGAATGTATTTATGTATAATTATCTTTATATATTATAAATTAAATTAAATATATATTTAATTTTGGTATTTAAAATAATGGTAAACTATAGGTTAAATTTATTATTATTATAAAGTATAGTTCTTTGTAGTAATTAAATTGTTGCGCACCAACCCGTACTATCACCATGATCCTCACATCAAAGGTTGTCTGGGAGAGATCGCTCCAAGCGATAAGACCGCCTTTGCACGCTTCTGTGTATGCATATGTTTTGTAAATCTATATCTTCTTTGTGTGTAATAAAGAATAAATAAATAAATAAATAAAACTCATAACATAAGGACAGTGTTGTTATTGTGTGACTTAAACGTAATTAGAGCGTGATGCTGCTTTTGACAACACATTGTATTGGCTCATCTGTGTTTCGCGCCACGTAACTTCAACATGAAATGATTGGATAATTTTAACGCACAAATATATTTATGACGCAGAAAATATTTTCGTATATCCATTATAATTTCAATGTTTGTTAAAATGTTAGAGCTACTTACTAAAATGATATAACAAAAAACGGCAAATTTCTTCAACAACTGCCTGAGGTGTCGTTTCCTCCTCTTCATATTTCACTGAAGTACCTACCTAGAAGTATTGTATTGCAATATTCTTTGCATATGTTCGTTAATATACTACTGTAGATATAAAGCCATCATCCGTTGTCATTTGTTAATTAGAAAAAACGGCTAGCAGCACTAATACAAAATAGTGGTGAAAAGTATAGCGCAAATATTAGAGGAATATATGTACATATTTTGTTCTTACAGAAGAGTTCTGTTCAAATTTGTTATCTTTGGAGGAACATCAATTTGAAATATTTTGTTAGCAAGCGACTTCTGTTGATTATTTATTGTGTATATGCATCGGTCTTTAAATCGTAAAAAATGTGTCTAATTCATTTTCAACTACAAAAAATGTCTCACAACGTGTTTGACTAGTTGAAATATTTATTGCGCAGGTCTGTTTAAATTTATTGGTAAACAAACTTTTATGTAAGAAGCGGTTCAAATTGATAAACTGTGGCATTAGGTGAAGGTCGTCACTCGAACTTTCGTTGATGTTGTCACATGTGAATATTTGCGTTGCTTATTTATGAACACGTATACTTACATATTCTATGCTATTGTGTTGACATTTTGGCTCACAAAATGAAACAAGTAAATACGAATATTTACAAGCAAACAACGTACAGTTGATATATCTATTTACTGTTATGAATTTTCTATAAATTTATGTGCTTACGATATTCTATAATTTTTTAATTTAACCAGCAATATTTATGAACTTAGGTTTATTGCTTTTCGGACCAGGAAAATCATCATCTTCGTGTCCTTATCCCACTCTAAGTGGGGTCAGCACAACATGTTATAAACATGGTCTCACATGATTTGGCTACGTATTTTCGACCGGCCGACTGCCTGACATCAACTTACCTTAGTCTTATTTTACGACAACCTCGGCAAGAAAGAGGGTGGTTCTACTTAACCGAATACCACACAGTGTGTCAAATTACCTTAGTCGCCTTTTACGACACCTCGGTAAGATATGAGGGTGGTATATTTTTTTTCGGACCAGGAAAATCATCATCTTCCTGCCCTTATCCCACTCTAAGTGGGGTCGGCACAACATGTTATAAACATGCTGTCATATGATTTGGCTGCGTTTTTACGACCGGCCGCCTGCCTGACATCAACTTACCTCAGTCGTATTTTACGACGCCTCGGTAAGAAAGAGGGTGGTCTATTCTTCTAAACCGTATACCACTCGGTGGGTCAACTTACCTTAGTTGCCTTTTACGACACCTCGGTAAGAATTGAGGTTGGTCTATTCTACTCAGCCGGATACCACACGGCGGGTCGACTTACCTTAGTCGCCTTTTACGACACCTCGGTAAGAAATGAGGGTGGTACTATTCTATTCAGCCGGATACCACACGGCGTTTTTCGGACCAGGAAAATATCGTGAGAAAACCTGCATATCTCTTAAGAACTCGTAGGATATCTGGCAGGTTGCCAGTCTTTATTAGACCGACTTTGTATGCCTAAGGTCAATACGAGAAGTTTTGGTCCTGAGATCCTAATAGACCCGTACTTAAATCCAAAGGAACGAGGAGGCCCCTTTTTTATTAAATAAAGATTACGTACGTACTTATTTTGTTTAAGCATATATGACCCTAGTTACATATATTACAGACTAGCTTTTACCCGCGCAACTTCGTTCGCGTGGACTGTAGTCTTGAAATTAGGAGTGGCTTCTGTCACCATCCACACCTTTAAATTCTCCATCACAAAAATCAAACCGATCCGTCTGTTTTTATTAACAACAAAAATTATATATGATTAAATTTTACTTGAACTTAAATGATTATAGCTTATTGGTTTATTTTCACCACAAATCCTTTCTTTTTAATAACCTCAAACTATGATAAATAAATATAAGATAAAATAATAATTGATACTAAGATAACAAATATTTTTCTATTTAACAACACTAAAATTATTACTCTGGTCTGGGCAAAAAGATGTTTAATCATTCAGACGGTCTCTTTTTTATTAAATACTTTTCTCCGGTTTATGACATAAACAAAAACCGAAATATTTAAAAAAAATAATGATAACTTTTTTGAAGATTTTTATATGTTACCCCGGTATATAAACATTAATTTTGCCAAATTTGATCTATATTGGTTCAGCCAATTTCCCATGAAAACGTTACAAACAGACTTTCGCATTTATAATATTATTAGTTTATTTATTTTACTAAATAACCCGTATTACTTATATATTTATAATCCATTGTTATTACAATGTTAAATTTTCTCAGTTTAATTTGTCCAGTAAACGAATAAAATAAAATAAAATATAAATACTCTTTAAAGATAACTCTTTTGACGTAAGCCGAAAAATTTGGAATCTAAATACTTCTGTAAATACAGATTTGACTTGATTTTGACACATCGTAAATAAAAATTAGTTCCATAGGTTTATTATAGATGGCGTTTTGAATGTCATCATATTTAATTCCTCCTGAATTTAATTCCTGTTGAATTAACAGGATTTATATAGCCTATATGTTACCCCGGTATATAAGGAATATTTATGCCAAATTTCATCAATATTGGTTCAGCGGATTGGCCGTGAAAACGGAACCGACAGACAGACAGACAGACAGACTTTCCCATTTATAATATTAGTAAGGAAGTAAGGAAGTAAGGATAAGGATTAAAGTCGAAAGAAAACGAATGTAGTTGAATATAGATACTTTAGTTGATGAACGAAAAATGAATATCTATTTTATCACTAGCGTTGTAACAAATATTAAATTATTAAATATAGTTTAATTTTATAATAAAGCATTAAGTTACTTTTGGCCTTACTGCGTATGTCTCAGGATACTAAGGTACTATAATATAGCTAAGCTATTATGATATTGTTTAAAAGATGGGATATTGACTTATCAGAAAATGATAAAATAATTGTCTTGGTTGTATAGTCGTTAATACGAATCCAACATACAAAAAAATTGCATTTAGACTCAGTTATGTGTTGTTTTTTTCCCCTGCTCATGTAGGAAAAACAGGATTTTTCCATCCCCTATGTTAGTTAGTCTTTATATGAACATCAATTGTGCCAAGATTAAATTTTATACTAATTGTTTCAGCGGATTAGTTATGGAAAATAGGGACAGACAGACTTTCACATTTATAAAAGTAGTATGAATTCTTCCTATAATACAATTCTACTTTAATTTGTAATCAAAAATAATTGCCATACCAGTGTTTTGTAAGTACTAATAATATAATCTCTTTGTCCAAATTTCAATTTTCTTGTTATACCGGATGATCGGGTGAAGGCCGAAACTGATATTACTTTCATTATTGCATAATAAACAACTTCCCAGTGAGTGATATGTTACACGACCTTCAACTTATATAACACTGTTGTGGTAGGTCGGAATATAACGTATAATTAATAAAACAATGACGATATTAAAATAATAGTCGGCAATGTACTGTTATTTTTAACGATTTCGAGATGCTAATCGTTATGTTGTTATTTTCACAGCTCTTATATCATTGTTCACAGGACAGAATCGATAGAAGTCCAAATCAATTGGATTTTCCTATCAAAACCAAATTTATTGAGTTTTAATATAATTTCATTAAAATTTTGTTGTAAATTAGATTTTATTTAAATTCAGATATATAAAAGGGGACCGAAGTAAATTTCTTTTGATCGAACTTCGTAACGGTCCTGATGTTTTTATTTCAAATTAATAGTTTATTTTACTATTTTAAACATTATGTAGCTCTTAGTCAAAGAGATTTAGTTTTAGTTATTATTGATATCTAAATTAACTATCTTAGAGTACGATGCAATTAGAAAAAATACACACCCTTTTGCTAAATATTATATTCAAAGCATGCAGTACAAATTGGCAAAGGCAAATATACTCTCACTCGCTACTGACACCGTGCAAGGATTATAAGTCGTGATCTACTTTCTTATTTTTTAAATCTGTTTTCCACCTTCACTCCTCCTTCCTTTCACTGAGAACAGTAAACTTGCTTCTCGCATAAGAAGCTTTAATTTATCAGATACGTTTTGTGACTCATATTGTATAGAGCTTAAATCAAAGACGATGATGAAGATGACGATGACGATGAAGATGAAATATGAAGTAATATACTAACTTCTAAAATTTAAATTTAATGAATGAAATGATCGCTACCTACACATTATTACTTCATTAAAGACAATGGACAATATATTTAAAAGAAACGTTTCAGAGAGATGCTAAGTGCGTATATTAAAAATTGTTTTTTAATGTTTGTCTTCTGGTATAATGTTTGCTTTATTTTAGAATTTCCTTTTGTTTCGATATTATTCCGTAAGAGGGTCATGTCTACGAATAATTTTAGATTAACCTTTTTCATTTCACAAGAAAGTATAACACGTTTATAATCTTTTTTATTTCACAAGAAAGTATAACATGTTTAAATAATTGTTACAGCTTGGAATTGCCTGCGTAATGAAAACCAATCGCCGATTTACTTAAATCAATGAAGTTTTGATTACAGTTACATCATTTGATTGGTTCTCTTTTCCAGTAATTTGGAGGTGATATTCGCATAACAAATCGAGGTTGTGATATTATTATCTAATTTTGTTTTCTAAAATTTCAAAATTTCAATATTTATTTTGAAATTACTTTTTTTATAATAGATACCTAGTGTTTTACTGGGCGGTTAGTTTTTTGTTGCGGAGCGTAGGTGTCTCTATAAAATTTTCTTATATCAAGTGGTCACATATTGTTTAAAATTAGCGTTTCTATACAGAGAAACGAAAAAAACGTCAACTAAAATCATGTCTCCTCGGAAAAAAATCGTTATTTAGGTCCAAACTGAGCATATTTCTCGCATTCAGATTTCTCGTGTCGCATTGACACTTGTTATTTGGTCCATAGATAGCAACCAGATTTTAACCGTTGAGCATTACTCTTATTACGCACCGTTCCTATTCTTTGGGTTTCGAATTTTGCAATGAAATTTTCAATCTTTGACTATTCCATAAAGATATGACGAAAACTAATAACAATAACGAAGCAATACATTCCTTCTAATCTTTTATAACGATTATTTATTTACAAAATGTTATATAACTGTTGACATGTATTAATAGTATAAAAACCGCGGCGCTTGCTGCTTGGGAGGTTTTGATGATTAACCTTAGTGATGTAGAAATTTAGCCGAGGAGTCTATTATTAAAAAGGAATTCTTTCCGATTGATGGTGTGTCTAGACGGAATTTACGTACGCTTTTAGAAACCAGTCACTTCGAGTGATAACCTGATAGGCAAAATCACACTCCTCTGGGGCAACAGCTTGTTTGTCATATTGCATATCGGAAATTCTTATGAACTAAATTACTGCGACAAATTAACTAAACGTTTTTTCCATAGTTGAGCAACATCTCAGTGTTTACTTGATCTTATTAGAATTTGCGGTTGAGTGTTAACTTCCGTATATGTAGGTTTTAAGAGTTAAGTTATGTAATACATTCTAAACTCTAGTATATATCGCTGTAACTGTAATCGTGTAGCAGTTAATATATTTGTGAAAATAATTAAATATTACATAAACGTGAATGATACATATTTGGTAATATATTTTGTGTTACTTAATTGTGACCATATATAATACACAATAAAGTAATAATAATACATATATAATAATAATACACATAAGTTTTATTATATAATAGGAGAAAAATGTGTTTATAATACGTCTAAATAAAACATTAAGCAAAACTTTTGGTCCCCTTTTTACGAAAATTGCGCGGATGGAATATGAAATTTGGTACATTTATAGTTTATGACTTATGTGTAGGAGAAGTGCAGAACAAAAAAATATTATATTTTTCAATATTAATGCTTATAAAGTACATTAAATCAATTAATAAAACATTACACACGATACCATGCATTTGACACATACAACATAAGTATTCGTCGTATACATACATGTATGCGAGTAACAAGTACCTAAGATGTCAAATTGTTTTTTTTGTTTATAATTTTCTCTATAGTATATTGCGTATTGCCATAGAGTGCTGTTTTATTTTCTTGTATCTTTCCCTTTTTTTATTATTTATATACTATTTATATACAAGTGAACCACTGTAATGTAGTCTAAAAATATGCTTTTCAATTCACTCAAAAAACCAAACTTTGCTTAAGAATACAATATTTTCATTGTCACATTCTCCTCGTTCATTTCTCAATGTTATGAAAAGACTTTAGTCATGGTTGCGTAAAGATATGACTTCCCTTAACCATTATGCAATGTCTCGTTGAATCTTTCTGGAAGTGTTGGCGATTGTGACGGCAGTAATGACTCGTTCAATGATTTACGAACATTGTACTCTTAACAAATGTATTAGTATCTTTTAATAACATGTACAGGTATAAAGTTGATGTCAGGCAGGCGATAGGATAATGAGGAAATGATTGCTGACAACCTTTCAACATTTCTTTCTTTTTGATTTTAATGTTAATGAAATTGATATTGTGAGCTATATGTTATTCAAAAATTTAGACAAAAATGTGTTACAATCACTATTTAATAATAATTTATAGAATTAGGGTTTACTTTGCGGAGGTCCATAATACAAAAGTAATGAGAATATTATTTTGCTATAACGCGATCAAAGAAAATATATGTTATGCTAAATGTAGAGTGTACTAATCATTCCTGATACATGCAGAATTTGTAAGAACTCATGCACTACTCGACACCGATGACACAACAATACATAAGCACTGCACACATTCACCACCACAATCTCAACAATTGTTTCGCCCCGTAACCGAAGCATCGTCAGGAGATAGTCTCCGCGACAAAATCGCAAAGTAAGCAAAACGCAAGCTTTTCATGTATCAGGTATGAGAACGAATAGTACACTCTACATTTAGCATCATCATCCTCATCATCCTCCTGCCCTTATCCCACTTTAAGTGGGGTCGGCACAACATGTTACAAACATGTTGTCATATAATTTGGCTACGTATTTTACGACCGGCCGCCTGCCTGACGTCAACATACCTTAGTCGTATTTTACGACTCCTCGGTAAGAAAGAGGGTGGTCTATTCTACTCAGCCGGATACCACACGGCAGGTCGACTTACCTTAGTCGCCTTTTACGACACCTCGGTAAGAAATGAGGGTGGTACTATTCTAGTCAGCCGGATACCACACGGCGTACACTCTACATTTAGCATTACATATATTTTCTTTGATCACGGATTATAGCAAAATAATATTCTCATTACTTTTTATTTAATAATATTTAATTTTAAATGAACTCACAATATGATACAAGAATTACTTTTATACAAAGAATTCATACACATTGCGAATGATTGTCGCACTTTAAAATTTATTATTTAGTAATATGCATAAGCTTCTCTCTGTTTTATATTTATTTTTTATTATGGATTTAGATGACTTTTTGGTGTCAAGCAATAATTTAAAAAAATGTTTTAGGTCAATTGAATCATCACAGACCATATAAATAAAATAGGTTCGAGAATAACAAAAAGTGCAGTTATAAATGAATACCTCGAAAAGTAAATATTACGTAATTCGAACCAGTTTTGAAGATAATTCAAGTAACTAAAGAATTAAATACGTAATTGATGTCATTGTTACCTAATATTCGCTAAATCCACGATTATGAATAATATATTTATAAGCATAATTTTTGTGATATTATAATGATCTGACTTATGTTATTACTAATGCTATAATGTTGCATAAATATAAAAGGTGAAATATAAAGTGGTCTGTTTAACTGTTTCATGACTGGGCAAATCCTTCTTCTCCCATTACACTAGTCTAACGCAGATTTGCTGATAACTCATATCCCAGGAATTTTCGAAGTATATGCAAGTTTCGCGATATAAATTGTTAACATTGTAGGTTTTTTTTTTATAAAATTCATACGCATTCGAAATTCAAATCAAATAAATAATTTAAATTTGCATTAATATTTTATTTAATTCTTATAACATCTTAAATACTTGTATTTAATAACGTAAAATTAGTTGCATTTACAGGATTTTAAACAGTAAACTGGCGCTTAAGTCTGTGATGTTTATATAATTAACGACTGAACAAATTTTATGCACCATTTTAATAAACAAGAAAAGTGCGTGTTGATATTTAAGTTACCATTTCCGCGTTCACGATGTATTTAATGTTGGATGTTACGTAGTCTAAGGTTGCAGCTAAACATATGATCGGTATTATAACATTTTAATTGCTCGCTACATAATTGTTTAACAATTTGAACTTATTAGGTTTGCTTAAATTTATGATGGCTAGCGGCTTAACCTTACAAGGGTTCACGGGTTCGAATCTAGAGTGGCAATTACGAGTTCTTACTGGTATTTTCAAATGATTAGATGAACCTGTATATGTTTAAAGAGTTTTTGGAATACGTGTAATCTGCTTATTCTAGTTGTGCTAATTGTTGCATCACGGTTTGTTTTGGCTCAGTAGGAATCTTTCAAAACAAGAAGAATGTCTGGCAGGAGAACAACGGGTTATTATTATTATTTTTCTTAACATACTTAAGTATTTCAACTTTGCTTTCGGTGAAGAAATGTAAGTGGCTCACGTATAGTTTGCCTAAGTAAAATATAATTAATTGTCTTTTAAGTCCTTAACACATATTTTTTTATGGCGCGAGTATAATTAACGCAACAATCATTGTCAATAATTTTTATGTTAGGTCATGGATTTGCAACATTCCACATTATCTGAGCGAATGTACCTTGATGATTGATATTCCTTGACATTACATTAACTTACATTTTCTGATATTTAATGTGTTGTTTACTAAGCCTGTTAAGTATCTTTGACCTGTTGATCTGCAAAAGCGCATCAGGGTAGGTCGTCAGCTTCTTTATAAGTGATTTAAGTTTAACTAATTGTTAGTATATCTGGCTTTACTGTTTAGACTCTCCATAATCTGTACGTTAATTTATGGTTCTGTTGTTTCTTTGACGCTTTGTATACTTACAATCATTGTTGATGTTTTTTATTACACGTTCTTAGGCTTGATTTTATATCACTTAAGCCACCAATACACTTAATCCTTTTTATTTGAATTCCTTACGTTTACTCACTAATGTCACTGTTCATTACCAGATACTACTTTTTTGTAGATGTTAATCACTGAGAAATGTTTGTGTCATTGTTGTTATCTCATGATCACTCGCTGTCACAGCGCATTGATTCCATTTCAATGACATTACTTAAATGGATGGCTTGAAGCGTCTACTATTTCAATTAAGTTGTCTACTATTTCATTTTAAAATTATTACATGCCAAACAACTTAAATGCTAAGTTACATAAAAGTGCTATCATTTAAATGTCATGCTTGGTTCCGGAAAATTAAGCTTGTGGTTAGGATATTAAGGGCATTAAACAATCCGGCAGTCGCTTAGATTAGGCAAGCATTTTAATATAAAATTAAAATCATTTATTACAGTAAGAGCTTTACAAAGATAGAGTCAATTTATTGAAGGATCATCATAAATTGTAGTTATGGGCAGTTATTAGAACGCACTCTCCTTCACTGCAGGCGTAACCAGGGAGAAATAACTCGTTTAGATACTGATGGCTGCCCATTGTGCAAAAGCTGCGCCCTACTTAAAGACATAAACTTCTCCAAACTTACACAAAATCAAAGTACTCTGTAATATACTTAATACGAGAATGTTATTGATAGGGAACATCTGCTTTTTTCCCTTTAATCAATCTAACTTACTAAATTTAAATAAAATAATGACTTAAATATTATTATTGAGTTTATTGGTCTAAATATTAAATCAATAAAGATTTAACATTAAATGTATATATAAAAAATATTGAGGGTGAAATTAGTCGGTTAGACTGATTTTAAATGATCCTAAAGTGACATCTATAAGTAATAATTCGTCTAATTCCGTTCTACTTCGTGCGGCATCCAGAGTTTATATAACAACTTGACCGGTATAAGTTACGTTAGATTAGGTAAGGTTGCATTACACCACCGATCGCTCTTGGTATCTAATCAATTGACACGACAGAATTTATATTGGCGCGTGCCTTAAACTTCAAAATGATATATTTAAATTTTAAAGTTCATATACCGTGTAGAATCACTAAGTTTTCTCAGTGCTCATTTGCCTTATGGTCCCGGTATAAATACAATAAAGGTTTAATTTTACTAAACTTTAAATTATAGCATTGTTTAAAAATATTGACTTCTGTTGACTAATTAAAAAAAAATATACATATATAATCAATAATATTTTGGATTTGGATAATTATATTAGTAACTGTTATTTGTATTTCAGATATTTTTAAAAGACAATAAACAGGATATGTATTCGAAAGGTTTAAACACTAACTTTAAGGTTTAAAATAACTTCAGATTTTTTTAATCCGCGGCAACTGCGCGTCGCGACTCCGCGTTGTTGACTGGCGGTGCGCGCGCGCCGATGCTGTAACATTGTGGCGTTACAGGCAAATCGTAATATGTGTTACGAGGTGCCTTATGTCGACTTGTGGGTCAATATAATTAAACGGGGTTGAACCTGACGTACGTCACGACTCACAATTGTGTAATTGGACCTTGATGGTAAAGATTAATAATGAGGTTAAAGAAAGCGGTGCATCTTTACGATTGTTATATAATGTTACTAAAAGTAGCCCGTAATTTCGTCAGTGTAATAAAGTACTCGAAACCGTCACTTGCATCGCGTAGATTTACATTTTACACTATTGAAACCTGCGACTTCATTCGTATAGGATTGGATTAAAGATATTATAATTTTTTAATTTTGTTTTTGGTATTTTAATATAAGCTCAATACATGAGATATTTGTACTTTTTGTAAGAATGAAATTACTTACGTATAATTCAAATAATGCCATCAGGTTTTTAATTTAATGCGTATATGGCAAATGTTAGGTATTTTTAGTTTTTTTTCTGGATCGTGAAAATATATTGCCAATTATTATTTATTATTATCTGAAATTATTGTATTTTAAAATTTATTTTTCTTTTTCTTGTACGTTTCAAAATTGACCTGATATACTTTTTTTAAAGGTATTTTAAATGTATTGTTTTTGAATTACTGTTGTAACAAAATATAAATATAAATTCGAAAGATCGTATTGATTTCAAACAGAATTCTAGGCGTGTACTTTCGGTATATGCCTGTGAAATAGAAAAAGCTATCATAACTCTACTTTGTTAGTGCATTTTTATCAGAATTACGTCCTAATCAGCAATTATCTATAAGTCCTTGAAGCGTTAATTATATGCTCTAAATTTTTAGTAAATCCGATGCACATGACAATCTCCTCAGGGATGAATTTTCTATATATTTTTTTTAGTATGAATCATAATTTATTACTGGTATTTTGTTATGTTGAATTTTTGAAGAAACAATATTTTATATTCATTATTTTCACCGAAAGTTCTCAAATATTCTAGGAAGTTTCTTTACAGTCAGATGCTTAGTTAAAAGTTGACCTGCATCTATATTGAATGTAAATGTTCAGACTGTTAGTTAAGTGCCGTGTTTGGCAAACAGATGACCGCATCTATAGGTATGTTGTAAAGCGCCTGCGTAATATAACAGATTGCTTCATTGCTGGCACAGATCGCACTAAATACTCAAATTGCCAAATATCTATTATGGTCTCGTGCGTTTTTCATTGATTTGTAACAATATTACTTCATTTATTTAGATGTTTCCTTGTTTTATTATGATTTCTCATGATCATATGAATATGTTAACATTTTTACTCAAAAAATTTAAAGTACTGTACTTTATATATTTTTACTCATTATATTCTATTTCCTTCAGTAAATATTAAAATTAAATAGAAGGAGGCGTAACTCTGCGTCATTTCCTAATACGTAGTAATAAAGTTATGATGGAATTATTTTGCTATAATCTACGTTTGTTAAGGAAATCTATGTAGTGGTAAGTGTAGGAAGCGAAGTAATCGTTCTCATACCTTAGACATGCAGGATTAATTACGTTAGTTAGTCAAACCCCAATGAGCCACTTATGAGTTTTCTAAAAAAACTTGGGTTTAGTTGAATATTTACAATTTATCATCATACGGTGAAGGAAAACAATGTGATCCTGCGTATCGCTACAGAATATCTCAGATATGCGTAGCTTTCAAAGCTTATTAGACTAGCAGATCTAAACACCACTCCAGGTCCCAGAGGAGCATGCAATGTCATACTAACAAATCAGTGTACGCGAATTTTTACTATTATACATACCTACATTACTTACGAGACATTTTGTTTTTTACTTAGCTTTTTCTCTATATTGCCCAGGATCGTCGAAATATTTACCGTTCGCTCATAGGCTGCAATAGAGGCCTAACTCAAAAAACTCGTATTTTGGACTAGGCATAGATGAATGTGAAAATACACATTCTTTTCCGCAGCAATACCGGTAGAACTCTTAATTCAATATTTGGCTATTTTTTTAAGCAAACTAAATAATTTTGTATGCAATTTCCTTAGCAATGATAGGTTTAAACCCATTTATTTCAAAACATAATTTTTTGAGTTGTGCCACTATTGTAGCCTATTGTAATTGTACAACAAACACAATGCAGTTTGCGCACGAACACTGCAAGTTGTAAAGAAAAATATATTGCTCAGAATCGGATTAATTAAAGTCAATCTAGAATTTTTAATTATTATCTTATACAAGCAATCGCTAGCGGCTCCACCCGCGTGGAAAGTTTTAAACCGTAATATAGTATTTTGATAACCATAAAAATGGTTAACCTTAAAAGCTAGACATGTGCTGTCGTGGACTTTTATATTTTAGAACTTTTAGAGTATCAATTTTTTAATAGATGATTTTTTAATAACTTTCATCGTTTACTTAGCGTAACCACGGAAAGTTTTAAATATTGCCTTCCTCGATAAATGGAATATTTTACAAAGAATTTTTCAAATCGGTCCAGTAGCTCCTGAGATTAGCGTGTCCGAACAATCCAACAAACTCTTCAGCTTTATATCATCACTACATATTATAAAACAAAGTCCAAATTTCCGTATGTACGCATAAAACTTTAAAACTACGCAACCGATTTTGATGCGGTTTTTTTTAATAGATAGAGTGATGCCAGAGGAAGGTTTGTACTTATAATAACATTCAATACGAAGTAGAGAAATACTGTAATTTTTGAGGTTTCTGTAAATAATTACATTTTTTTCCGCTTACATTGCAAACGCAGGCTAAACCCTACGAGATTTATCAAAATGATGTACTTAGTATTTGTACACCTTAAAGAGGTCTACAGAAAAGTCCGCGATGGTATATATCTATCTCTTATGCATAACCCACAATAGCAGTTTTTTTCATTTACTTTTTACGAAAAATGATGCCTTATGTTCAAAGCAATTTTTTAACATTGCAGCATTAACCCTTATCCAATTGAGTACCTTAAATAAATTGTTGATTTAATATAGATCAATATGGCCGTTTACAGCATGTAATTTAAGTGAACATTTTCGGAGATATTACAGATTTAAAATGCCGTGAGGACGCCGCGCTTCACCCTATAGGACTTCGAATCTTTTAGAGTTTGTTTAAAGACATTCTGTACTTAATTGTAAAAATAAAATACATAGGTAAAATGTAAAAGTAAATAAGTAAAAATGTACTATATGAGTTTAGATATTCCAAAGATAGCAGGAAATCGTCTTGGTATAGGGAGAGGAAATTGTTTTTCTCCAAATTTAACGCTTGCGGGCCACGGGCAGTAATGAATAAATCAAAACTACAGGATCGATTTTAATCATTTTTTTTTACACTGACTGACATGGGATATATATTTTATACCCGTGCGAAGCAGGGGCAGGCCGCTAGTATTAGTATAGTTCTATGTTCTTTAACTATTGAAACTTATAAATTACCGTAGTTTAATTTTTAAAAGTAAATAAAGGCATTGAGCGAAGTTTAGAAAGCTCTACGTACTTTCGAGCAGTTGTCGCGCTTACGAGCGCTAAACATAAAATAATGAAGCACTGCATAATACTTTTGCGTTGAAATATATCTCTTTAATGGGCGTGGCGACCAGGAAATAGAAGCGACTCTAGGGCTGGCATCGTAAAATCATTAGTAATTAATGGGATAAGTGACAAAAAATACATAGATATTATTTGCATACCTATATATATATTTGATGTATATGCATGTTTAATAAGCGATTACTAGATATGATGTGAGCTAAAACTCAACTCAACAGCCGGGCATATATTAAATTATACTTATCTTGGAAAACATAATAAACTTGATTTTATAAAAAAAAATTAGTTTGTATTTAAATCATGCTATTTAATATTTACTAATTATATACTGATGTAGCCCTATCCAATGTCTTGGTATAGTTTACAATATAAATATACAGCGGAAATGTAACAGACTCGATTTCATCCAGAAATTGAAAGTGACACAATATTACATCACTGCAAGGCTACAGTCGCACCTTGCGCATAGTTTGAGTTGCTATAACATCATATTAAGGATGCGACTTCGAGTAAAAAAATCGAATTTCTCCCTTCAATATAAATCGCGTAGAGTCGAGTCGATAAAGAACCGATTAACTCAATTGTAATAAATCGATTATTAATAATCGTTTTGAATTGGTTGAAAACAACCACATTGCCTTCGTGTTTCTGCAGGTTTATGCGACACATGAAATTTCCCAACAAGCGAGTTTTTTTACTACTTGATCTCTTCAACACAATCAACATTAAACGGTAATATACTATAAACCTAAACCTACCGGAAGGTTTCCGGTTCGCGGTTGTCAATCCGTACAAACCGTTCAAAATCCGATCATTAGATTTTGAGAAAATTTATCATACTGAAAGACAGCTTTACGTTACTTTGTTTTATAATAAGTGTAGATATAATTATAGATAAAAGAGGATTATTGATTTTAATATAGGATTAAATTCTCAACAATACTAATAAATCAAAATATTCTTTGCAACAATGTATCCTAAATATGCAACTTAAAAAGCTGTTACGCATAAAAGAACAGATCGCGCTATTAATTTTGTCTAGGTAGTCTTATATTGAGTTTTTCAATGTGGCTATATACAGAAAGTGGTTTGTGTTTAATTAAGTATATAAAAACCCGTTATAAATATTGTTGTTGGAAAACTAGCAGTTAGTAATAATACTGGTATGGAGAATTTTGAATATTTTACCTATTATATTGCTTATAGATTGAATTGTGGACGTGTAGTATAATTTCTTATTCCGCGATATACATTTTATTCTAAGGTGTAACAAATTGTGTTTATGAGACCGTTACCACCGGATACAAAATGCTTATTATATACGCTTGCTGTTCTACAATTACTAGGCTGCCGAGAGCATTATGCATAAGTTACCCAAAGAAAAACGTTACGTAGGGCAATGAGTTTGCGCTTTGCCACTATTACATTTGAAATGATGAGGATAGCGTGTCGGATCTAAATATTTGAAAATGTATGTAGTTAAAGTTACGTTTAATAATAATAGATTTTAAAACGTTACATTGAAATGTTGCTACATTTCAAATGTATCGTCATTGTATCTGTAGAAGTGCTTGGTATGTCGATATAATATAATAGTATGAATATTGAAAGAAATTCTTTTCAATTTACTGGCAATCGTGTCCGATAACTTTATTAATATTAATATTAACGTTAAAGAAAGTCATATGAGGATTATTTTTTAATGGTACTTTATGTCTCTCACGCAAGATATTAAAATTCAAATTCCAAATAATCTTTATTCAAATGAATTTGTAAACAAGTGTTTTTAAATCGTTCTACTCTACTACTGGTTCAGAAACCTGTTCTTACCGAGAAGAGCCAACAAAAAACTCGGCGGTTGTTCTTTTAAAAATGTATTTCTTAATACTAGTTACAATCAGTTACAATTACTATCTTGTACAGGTAACTAACATACTTATAGAAAAAAAAACCGGTATTTACGTTAGGAACAAAGAAAAATACATATTGCACTATTGTCGATACACTACTATCTTGTATAGGTACGAAGAGAGCTATATCCACACAGTCTTAATATCTAAGTAATCCTCAACAGCATAGTAGGCAATCGGTATCAGCCTCTCTTTAACAGTATTTGTAAACTTCTGTAATGCTAAAACTGGTTGCGGAATTTTATTATAGAATCTTATACCCAAACCCACAAACGATTTACGTAATATTGCAAGGCGCAAAGCAGGAGCCGCAAGCTTATGTCGGTTCCTACTTTGTCTATTATATACATCACCAATTGTTATTTGTTTAGTTTGATATTCAATTTTATAAAGTGAATATATTGCTACATATAAATTTAAAGCGAGACAAGACTGTATCATAAATGCGGGTTATTAGATAAAATTTGGTGTGAAGAGCGAGCTATGACAGCGTACATAATTCACAATAAACTATATGTAAATATATATTAATTTTACACAGATATCTATCATTATACATTTATTATAATAACATAAATTTATACACTCCAAACTACACATTAACTTAAAAATAAATTGAGTGGTTTCGGATATGCCCCACAATACTACAACAATAAGCTGTTACTTTAATCTTAACTTTACTTTAATCTTAACTTAACTTTTGTTTGTAACTAATCGCAGAACCGCGGCACGGTCTTAAGTGCGTTATGTAATTTGGCGTACGTGCCTGCTTTGCGCCCTCAATGTAAAAGAGAGTTGAGACGTTCGGCTGATGCCACAACCAACTGATTATTTCCCTGAATCCTTTAAAGAAAATGTTAATAAATAGGAAAGTATTGCAGTTACACAAATATTTAATTGGATCATACTAAGTAAAAATCTAACGCCGTGTGGTATCCGGCTGAGTAGAATAGACCAACCTCTTTCTTCCCGAGGTGTCGTAAAATACGACAGAGGTAAGTTAACGTCAGGTAGGCGGCCGATCGTAAAAAACGCAGCCAAATCATGTGACAGCATGTTTATATCATGTTGTGCCGACCCCACTTAGAGTGGGATAGGAAGAAAGTTAGGAAGATGATGACTAAGTAAAAATCTACTGCTCTAGTAGCATCGTACAGAGTATCCTCTTGTGAGAAGCCGGTAATGAATGAAATATAAAAGATATAGTTTAGTCCATATTTATAAAAGATTTAGTTTAGTCAATGGACTAAACTAAATCTTTTATAAATATGATAATTATATAACTTACCAGACTTGATAGCTTTACGATTTTGTCGTGGAGTCTATCTCCTGACGATGCTTCGGTTACGGGGCGAAACAATTGTTGAGATTGTGGTGGTGAATGAGTGCAGTGCTTGTGTATTGTTGTGCCATCGGTGTCGGGTAGTGCATGAGTTCTTACAAATTCTGCATGTATCAGGTATGAGAACGAATAGTACACTCTACATTTAGCATTAAATATATTTTCTTTTATCGCGGATTATAGCAAAATAATATTCTCATTACTTTTGGTTACATATTTCTTAGATACCAGATCACGCAAACTTTACAAATTTTTTCTTGTTCTAAACTCCGTGTCGATTTATTGTGTAATATATTTGTAAATTAAGCAAATCGATTCAACAATTCAAATAAATGCACAATTCGAACGAATTCAATAACATAATGTTGCGGATATTAGATAAGAGATGATAGATAAAAGTACTGAATAAAAAAAGATAAATGAGCTACTATTAATGAACTCTATAAAAACCTTCAATTTGTGTTTAACAAAAATTTGTTTTTCATATGTACAAAAAGCTCATTAGTAATCAAGAAAGTTTGCACAAATTAGAAGATTAAAAAATTATAAATATTTCAAACAGAACCTTGGTCATAAAATATGAAATTTGGAAAAGGTTTCTTTATTTTATTGGATTTGTTCAAGTAGTATTTTTTGCATGTTTTATTACATATCATGAGATATTTAAAATTTCCGAAGTAAACATTGATCTATCATTGATATTTACAATTCACGTTCATCATCGATAGGATAATAAAATATTATATTAAGTATGCGTGATGTATGTTGTGCGCGTGTAATAATTTTATTAAAGGAAAAAAAATACAAATAAAACACGGGTGATGATATCTGAGGCTCGATCCCGGGTATTTTTACTTCAGTCCGCCCATTATCCGCTGAGCTATGACAACTTGTTAATTGACAGATAAAATATAATTTGCATTCTATTATACAGTTTAGCATTTTTTCAGTGGCCGAAAACAGGTATAAAAAAGAATTGCGTATAATTTTCAATATATTACAAGACACAATGTTTCTGGAGATTCGTAGGACACGTATAATTTACCAATCCCCATGTATGTATAAGCTAACCCTAAAGTAGCCCTTCTTTCCAACAGGAAGGAGCAGTCTGCCCACCGGACGGATAGTAATAGGCCGCTAATTTTACTTTTTTATTTATTTATCAAATAATTAGAAAATATTGATCAAAAGATGCAAGCTTTTTTGACTACGTTACATCTATAATATAGAAAAACTTTAAATTTTTTACATTTATGTTGTTTTTTGAATTCGCAGATAAAAAAGTAAGTGAGTGCACGTTATCAAAAATGGAATGAAACATTTATTTTTACGAATTAAAAATTGAAGCCGATCGCCACCATAATGGAACGAGTATTCAGATTTTTTATTTGATCTTATGTGACAAAATAAAGATCAGCCCTTATTCCACTCTAAGTGAGGTCAGCACAACATGTTACAAACATGTTGTCACATGATATGGCTACGTATTCTACGACCGGCAGCTTGCCTGATGTCAACTTACCTCAGTCGTATTTTACAACTCCTCGATGAGACAGAAAGTGGTCTATTTACTCAACCGGATACCACACGGTGGTTCGACTTACCTTAGTAGCCTTTTAAGACACCTCGGTAAGAAATGAGGATGGTAGTATTCTATTCAGCCGGATACCACACGGCGTATGTGACAAAATTAAGATACTTATCTTAAACACTACAACGCGTAACATGCACATATATAGAATTATTAAAAAATACTTCACTCGAAGGTGCGATTAATGATAATCTTTAATTTTTTGTTGATCTGCTACTGACAATGACAATATCCTAGGTATTTACCTCATTACTTAGTGCCTGTTATGTAAGTATTAACTTTTCAGCAGGCTCTAAAGTGAAAATTGTTATGTAACCATTGTAGTCACTACTTCCTTTCTACTCTTATCCTATCGTATCATGTTTGCTGCGTAATGATTGCCTTCAAGCTCATAACATAACACAAGATGCAATGATATAAACCTTATACGGTCATATATCAATGCATCACTAGATCGCATTGTGTAATAGCAAAATAGGAAATGCATAGTTCGTTACATTCTAACCGGTTAGCATGCTTGTATTTAGTAACATGTCGTTAATTTTCGTATGCATCATAGGATGAATTGACTACATACAATTTAATACTGATTATTTATCGACTTCAAATATTAGATTTATAGCCATCGTAAATAATGTAAGAAAACTTGTTAAATGATTATTTATTAATGGCTTATTTAAGACTTGTTTTAAAGAAAAAAATGTTTTTGTAACGCTCGCCATTACTGTACAAGTAATGGTCAGCCTAAGTTTTAAGATCAAAAATTTTAAAACAGTTTTTACTGTTAATTTAAAAATTAAAAATTATAATTTCTCAAAATTCATTTAAAATATTTATGCTGTGTGGTATCGGGCTGAGTAGAATTGACCACTTTGATTTCTTAGCGAGGTGTCGTAAAGCTAAGTTGACGTCAGGCAGGCGGCCGGTCGTCGACCCACTACAAATTAAAAGAAGGGAAGAGAGCTCAATAAGGACCCACATAGACTTGAAACTAGTCGGGCTCACGCGGTAGTATGAGGCATGAGTATAGCCGGTTTCGATATATTAACTATGAATACCACTCACTATAGTCTAAATTCAAGAAAATAGAGTAAGTTTCAATCAGACTTATATTATGCGAATTACATGCATTTTCTACAATATAGAAATTGTAAGTATTTATAGAAAATATAAGTTTAAAGTATTTTGAAATCTTTCATTCAAATTCATTAAGTTATTTATTATGAAATAAGAAAGTTAAGTTATTATTAAGTAAGAAACAAAAGAAATATATTTTTTTCGATTACTATTTGATATCTATAAAAACGTTTATTATATACGGATACATGAAACTAAGCAATTGAGCGATTTATAAGGCTTTTTATTTCTTACACTAGGACGGGACGAACACTTCAAAGTACGTATTTAAAAACGTTCCACTCGTTCGTTCGGCAAAAACACCATCTTTCCTTTATTCTCGTTGATACGAGGCGGATATGTAAAAAGCATCGTTACGCCATCTGTTGGAATGTTTGCATAAAAATAGAGTTACCCCTAGATGGCGTTATGTATCGGTTTTAAAAGAATATGCTTTTCTACAGGTGACACTATCTGTAGAGGAAAGGAACGGATTTTTAAATTATAAATTATAATGGTATTTGTGTCTTATAGACTTAATTGTATCTACTCAATGATACATAACTATTTAAGATAATTTAACAAAATAATAGTAAACAAACCCAGAACCTATTGTATTGTATTATATGTAGCTATTTACTTTTATAAAACAATATCTTAGGGCTCTTTTCAACAGTTACCTTAATTAAGGAAAATAAAAAAGTAAAATCTGTTATTTATTTAATAAGTTTGAGTATAACAAAATTATGTACATACTTAATTATAATTGTTTTAAAAATAAACAACTACAAGTACTTTGTGACATAAATATAGTCCTTTATCGTCCAATGACTATAAGCACAGAATATTAAACACTGTCATAACACTTGCCAATCTTCTTTTATTATATCAGAGGCTTTCTCCGCAATCATAATAACGGGTGCATTAGGGTTCCCGCTAATAATAGTGGGCATGATGCTGGCATCCACTACTCTTAGATTTGCAACTCCGTGAACTCTTAATCTAGGATCGACCACAGCGTCCTGATCATGATTCGGGCCCATCTTACACGTTCCCGTTGGATGATATATAGTGAATGTAAAGTGCTTGAGGCAACATTCCCAATACTCGTCACTAAACAAAGTGTGATGTTGGCACCCAGGCAATGGAATATTATGCGGCCGAGAACCGTACCTTTGGAATGCAGTTGTATTTGATAGAGCGAAAGCTATTCTTATACCTTCCGTTAATATTTTTATGTCCTCCTTGTAAGCAAAGTAATTAGGTTCGATGGATGGTGCCTGAAACGGATTCCTGCTTTTTAATTTAACCCATCCGGAACTTTTCGGGCGTAGAAGTAAGGGTAATATTGTCCATGTCTCCGCATTCTCTATTGGTTTGTAAACGGTATTGTAAACGCGATCACGTAAATTTAAGATTTTTCGTATTTGTTCTCCTCCGTCTGAATTAACAGAACTCGGTGCAAAGTGAAATTGAACGTCAGGCCACAGTCCAGAAGGTGGAGCATATTTTGTGTTCACAAACGCTAATCCTTCTACACCTTGAGTCGTCATTGGACCTTTTTCGTATAAAATATAGTTCATTGCGACGGAAAATGATTGAAAACGGTCTTTTTTGAATGTCACTGGTTTGTTGACAACGAATGTTAATCCACCTAGCCCGACGTGATCTTGTAAATTATGTCCAACTTTTAGATTAGCCACCAATGGGATATTATGTTCTCGTAAATGATCCGCAGGGCCAATCCCGCTTAACATCATAATTTGTGGGGTAGCTAATGATCCTGCGGACATAATAACCTCGCGTTTTATCCGCACCTTATGTCTTTCTCCTTGCCGATAAAATTCCACTCCATAAGCTTGTTTTTTTACTGAGTTAATTAATATACGTGTTACTTGGGCACCCAAAGCAACATGTAAATTGTTTCTGTTCCGCACTGGTCTAAGAAAAGCCTTTGCTGTACTACATCTACTTCCTCTTCGCATCGTTGCTTGAGTCAGCATAAAACCAGTTTGTTTTGCACCGTTTATATCGCGAAATTCATAACCCAGTTCCATACCACCTTTTAAAAAAGTAACCGATAAAGGTGTTCGCCACGGGGCTTCTTGAACAGTCAAGTAT
Organism: Morpho achilles; assembly: GCA_947086495.1. Classification (NCBI taxonomy): domain Eukaryota; kingdom Metazoa; phylum Arthropoda; class Insecta; order Lepidoptera; family Nymphalidae; genus Morpho; species Morpho achilles. The sequence goes on from CAMTZB010000024.1 coordinate 10,359,258, forward strand.
CCACCTTCGGAGTGATAAGGCGTATTAACTAAATAGGGATTACGGTTATCTTCTGATTTCAAGAAGTAGGGCAATACTGAGTCATAAGACCAGCCGGGATTTCCTAAGGCTTCCCACAAATCGTAGTCGTTGCGATTGCCTCTTACATATACCATAGCGTTAAGTACGCTGCAACCCCCAAGAACTTTACCACGAGGCCAGTTGCAGCGGTCCCCATTCATAGCAAGACAGTAGGAGCGATTATTGGAAGGCGTAGTTTGAAATTTCCAGTCCATTTCGGAGAGTTGTGTATATCCGGCTAGGGCTGGTATATCGGAGATTTCATTCTCGTCTTGGCCAGCTTCCAATAGCAGCACGGTCCAGTTGCCGATCTCTGAAAGGCGGGATGCCACAACTGCTCCAGCTGAACCCCCGCCGACTATCACAAAGTCGTAGATTGGCATTATCTGAAATGTAAAAAAAACACGTTTAATTTTTATTTATGTTTATATAATATAATTATTTAAACTGCATAGAGTCTAAAACCTAATTATTTTTTCAATGTACTTCTCAAGATATGACTTTTGTTTTTGCTTCCCTCTCTCCTCTCCAATATATTAGCACTCGTCATTTTATTTTAAATTATATGGTGTAAAGGATCATAATAATTTTTAAGTTGACGAGGCTTAATATAGTAGGTATGGGTCTCAATAGCTTTCCAAATATCACATTGCACGTGATCTACAATCGGAAATTTAGGATGGTTATAGTATAACTTCCTATCCTGGAAAGATAGATATATGCTATTGGACATTTTTGTAGCCCTATGAATTAGGAATATCCCCACTTTTGGTTTTTAAACATCAAAAGTTTTCAGACTGTGAAAAGTTTCAGGCAACTCGACTATTTCCGCAATTCAAAAAAATATTCGTCGTAGTTCAACTAATTTATATAAGACCTTAACAAATTATACTCTAAAATCTTTCTCGTGAATATTCGAGAAACCACATAAAAATCCGTTTATTGCTTTTGGGTTTTTCGAGAACAGATAGACAGACAAACGCAGCGGGTAAGTTTTATATGTAGAAATTACTCTTTTAATTTTACGGACAGTAGATGTTCTATTGTTGTCTCTGTTCGCTTTGCGATTTTGGTCGTGGAGTCTATCTCCTGATGACGCTTCGGTTGCGGGGCGAAACGATTGTTGAGTTTGTGATAGTGAACGTATATAGTGCTTGTGTATTGTGGTGGCGGTGGTGGAGGTTTGTGCATGTGACGAATCCTGCATGTATCTGGTATGATAACCGATTGTCCACTTACATTTAGCATTATATATATTTTCTATTTAACTTCTTCGCGGATTATAGCAAAATAATTTTATTATTACTTTTGTATTATGGATCTCCGCAAAGTAACGCCTAATTCTATAAATTATTGTTACTTTACTTGAATCATACGGGTATGTTATCTTATGGGAATCATTGTGGATGGCACGTCAAACTTCTTCTTAGTATAATAAATTGAATAAATATGTTGAGTTTCCACAATGTTAAAAGTAACTCTTACTGATGAATGTCTTAGATACAGATAGTACAACGACTACTATATCATGTATCAATAAGTGATGACTAAATAAAGAATTTTCGCATTTTATATTTGTAGTGTGGAGATACTTACAGTATTGATGTCTGTTATATAGGACTCTGGGTCGTATTGCTGGTATCTGAAGTACGTGATCCCGAGAGCCAATAGTGGTATCAGTCCCAGAACGGTAATAGGTGATGGTGCCAAGCTCGCCAGCGCGCCTGCTGCCTCCATCTTTACCTTCCATGTAATCTACTTCTACAGTTATATTTACAACTTATTACTAATAATCTCAACTCTTCTATATCCAATTCTCTAACTTTTTTCGTTGCTCCTCCGCCGATATTATTTTTGGAGTGTAATTTCTTATACCGGCTTTCTTTGGCGATGGACCTGATTTTAATTTCGCTTTCTCTGCTTCGCTAAGGTAGCCTTTCAACCTAGCGCTTTTGATTTCCTCTCTCTCGTCGAACACTTGATTATAGCGTTTTTCTTTTGGTATTTTGACAGGTTTGTAAAGTTCCTTATTTATTGCTTTGTAATGGTCGTTTTTGTACAAAGACGTGCAGTAATAATCGCTATTAGATGATCTATCGGAACGGTATTCGTATGCACTAGAACCACTTCGATATCCACTACTTTCCGTTGAAGAGTTGTCACTTTTAAAACTTTCTGCACTTCGCCTTGGTTTGTGACGTTTATAATCTTTTCTTTCGTAGTTGCTCGTTCGGTAGTCGATAGGAGTAACTCTATACTGTATTGGATCTTCGTATTTGTCTTGATAATTTTTCACTGGGGCAATACTCGCGTGAGACATGTACGATTGTTCTTGACCCATGATGCAACTCGCAATCGTGATCGTTGCGATTTTCTGAAGTAATAATTTCTGTAAAAAAAGAAAAACCTGGATTAGTTTACGTATATTTTATTATGTATTAAATAATACATAAAACTGTTATTCAAAAAAATTAAGCAGTGCTATATTGTCGATCATTACGCAGGAACTAGAGAATTAAATAATTATTCTAGCTATACATATGTATGGAGTCGTGCCTTTAGGAAATTAAATCCAAAACTATTCTATCTAAATTCTAAATTCCTAAATTCTAAATTATATATACATAGCATCTTACGTTTGCACCCAAATCTATTCATGGCATTGCGTTGGTTACGTTTGGTATTTAGATATTCAGATAATTATAGGTATGTCCAAAAACAGCGTCAATTATTTCAACTAGTAGTCTGCGATAGTTGAACTACGATTACAGAGTAAATTATATCTATAATTCATCATATTATATCCATAATTCATCATTGTCTTTTTAGTGGAGTCGATTAAGATCCTTCTGATACAAACTATATGATCTAGCGTTACCATTTCATATAATTTAAGTGCACATAACGATAGCGGGAATTTTCCCGCTATAGTGATATCGATGGTTATCCTTCGTTATAGTAAAAAACAGACCGTTGTTTCCCAAGTTCGATGACCTTGCGCTTATACCATTTTAGTTTTAAGGAAATCCACTCTTTAAAAGCACATTTACCGTTAATGTAAAAGAAAAAGTTATAAATATATATTTATTGATCTTTTTGTGTAATACATTGGGGAATAAAAACTTGTTTTAAATTTAAACTATCGTGAGTAGTATTCATCGCTAATGTACAGAAACTGGCTATACTCACGTCTATTCTATCGGGTTAGCCCGACTAGTTTCAAACCCATCCGGGGCACTTATTCATGAGCTCTTTACACGACTTTATCGCAGTGGGAACAGTTCTCATCATGTAAACTACTCGGGCTAACCCGATAGAATAAGACGTGAGTAGAGCCGGTTTCTATATATTAACTATGAATAATAACTACCGAAAAAACATAATATAATAATTATCAAGCGTGAGAGAAAATTGATGTTTGATTGTAACTCGGCTTGTTTCTAATAACCAGGCAATTTACTACGCATGGGCAGGTTCATAACAAATTTAGTGGGAAAACAATACCTCTCATTGGATAATTTTTAGTAGTTTGTTATGCCTTCGCGAATAAACTTTCACTGCACAATTTCGTCTGCTGTGAGTTTTATTATTATATCTTCTTTTGTAGGAATAGATGGATTGTGTGAAAAATGATATGCATGTTAAAGGAGTGGCACCAGAGTTAAAGAATGATAGAGGAAAATGGAAGAAGAAGCCATTGTGCCGACTCCACTTAGAGTGGGATAAGGGTAAGAGAATGATGATGATGATGATGATCTTCTTTTGTAGGAGTTTATTTATTAAATGCCATTGGGAACTATATTATCAAATATTGATGAGGTGTCTTGAAGGGAAGAGGAGAGCAGTAATAGTAATTTCTTTGTTGGAAAAAAAAAATTTACCGCGTGGCGCTCTCGAGAAGTTTATGGCTTTATACCCCAGGCAGACACCTATGAGTCTTAACAAACTTATGTGTCTTATTGATAATAGAAATTTACTAGAAAACATCGTGAGGAAACCTGCATATCTCTAGAGAATTCTGGGGACATGTCCAACCCAGCAATCTACATTGGAACGGCGTGGTGGGTTATCAAGGTGGGTGGTCACAGTTTTTGAAGAATTTGATAACATCTTCAAAGTGCTACGTACAATGAATCAAAATAATTAAAATAATAAGGTTATTTCAGTATGGTTAGTATGACAAGATTGACGTTAGACATACGTCGTAAAATACGTAGCTAAATCAATCATCATACGTAGCAAAATAATCATATTTCAGTACCACAAGAAATAAATATTTAGTACCTGGGTGACCAAACCTTGTTCGGTAATTTTTAAAATGATGTATTTAAAAATAAAATTTAAAAACAAATTGAAAAGAAAAATGAAAAAATAGTGGGGCAGGTGGGGCTCGATCCTTCACCTATCTAGACCGCCCCTTCCCCAAATGAACTACCATGACTTTACGTTTGATAGCGAAAGATTGAGATTGTATTCAACATAAATAAAAAAAAAAATTGAAAAAAATTTATCTAGTTTAACTTTTCTCCCCCAAAATTACATTCTGAATTTCAGGAAAATCGTTGGAGCTGTTTCCGAGATTCTGAATATATACATTCAAGATTAACTCATTTAAATATTAAAGATATAAATTTTTTCATCGAAGCACATTTCGGGTACTACGATATTTACATTTAAATATGTTATAAATGTCTAACTATTGACAATAACATATGATTAGGTACACTGGCTTTTAACTAAAGCAGCGTGAAAAAAATTCAGTCACTGCCATTGTTGTATTTCACTAAACATTTTAATTTGAATACAAATTAAGAAAAGTAAACTTTGAGAGGCAAGAAAAAGAGACGCTAATAAGAACAAAAGCATTTAAAACGATGCAAATTGTAAGTTAAATGTTGTGTCGTCAAACAAATGGTTTTCACCGTTCTAGCTTCTTGAATTTATCGATAGCATTGAATTGTTTTAAACAAATATTACTCGAGTTAGAAAAGTGTGTGAAGTTCATATTCAATGTTATAATTAACTTTTAATTTCAGCTGAAAATTATTGTCTATAACTTATAAGTGCGCTCATATATATTAAAGATAGTCGTCAAATATACGCAGCTCTCAGTATGTGGTATTACATCTATCAAAAATTATTCTGTTTGGTCCATCGTCCTCATTAAGACTGGTTTACTTTTTTAAAGTTGGATATAAGAATTTAAATGCCATAAAACACAGTCTATTTACCTACTTTTCTGTTATACTTACCAAAATGGTATTCAATATCATGTTATAATTATTTATTAAATATATATGTTAGGAGTGATCGGGAGAATATAGTCCCAAGGTCCCAAAGAAGGGCTACTTCATACTGAAAGAATTGATTACACAGTTGGATTATGTAAATTTAGCATGGAAATGTCTTTAAAAACATATGTCTCCTCGTAGACATCGATTAATTAAAGAATAAAAAGATAGCGTAGTGTGAGGAATCAAATATTTTTTTCCTTTTTTGCAGTAAATAAAGAAACGATTGCAAAAACACTTATAGCCAATTTGAACTAGAGATTTAAGCACATCTATTATCTATTCTATATTTCAATCTACACATTATTGATAATGAACAAATGTTAGCTTCGGGAGAGAATAATGGCTTCGTATTTTGTATTTATGTCTACCACTATGGTTATATGATTATAAATTACATTAAAAAGTTGCTTTTTCTATTTAGTAAATACTATTGTTTAGTGGAAGACATGTAAAAATAATAGATTGTTCAAAATCACAATTGACTGGATAGCATTTGGCTGACCTTTCGTCTATCGTTTTGAAATTACATTCTGCAATCTGTGCGCGTTTACTTCATATTTGGTAGTTTACGGAATGAGCTAAATATTAGTTACAGTAATATAAATTAATGACATTATTTTAAAATTAATTGAATTATATTAATAGGTTGATGAAACACCTGAGAGCGAGTGGCTATTTAATTAGTTAGAAAAATTATTACAGCTTATAATTCAGTTCTTAGGAAAGAGATGGTCTTGAAGAAATGTGATTCTGTTGAATAGGGCAATAATATCTCGCATGTTGAACGATTAAAACAAAATTTTAAATTCAAATTTGTACAGCGGACTTTTTACAACGCAACCATATATACTACATGTAACGTAGTATACGTATTTGTCGTGCGGTATCCGCCTGAGTAGAATAGACAACCCTTATTTCTTACCGTGTTGTCGTAAAAGGTGATTTAGGTAAAATGACCCGCCATGTGGTATCCGGCTGAGTAGAATAGACCGCCCTCATTTCTTGCCGAGGTGTCGTAAAAGGCGACTAATGTAAGTTGATACGCCGTATGGTATACGGCTAAGTAGAATAGAACACCCTCATTTCTTACCGAGGTGTCGCAAAAGGCGACTAAAGTAAGTGGGCGTCAGGCAGTTGGGCGGTTGGAAAATACTTAGCCAAATTGTGTGACATGTTTAAAACATGTTGTGCCGACCCCACTGAGATTGGGATAAGGGCAGGAGAATGATGAGGATATAGCATACGTATTTTATATGGAAACTTAATACAGTTTTATTTTAATCGTACTCATGATATCATTAACTGCTAATAAATTCGCTGTATAGTCATCAATTTGCATCAATACAGTCTTTAGAACAAAAATTTGCAAGTTGCTCACGTTCATGCAGTTGAATGCAATTATAATTGTAGAATTTCAGTGTTGCGTCATTCTTTACTTATATTCGTCTAGAAAGCATCCGGCTTCAGTAGAACTCCAAATTAGCAGCATTAATTGTATTCTGGCGTGTGGAACGCCGTGTGAATAAGGAGCGTAATTAAACAGTGTAAAGCTATTATTATCTTTAAACTAGTTATAATTTCTTAAGTTTTTGTGTAAATTAATTGACATGTGACGATGTGACAATATTTTTTTTAATATTTTGGAGAATATCACGCTCTATTGGAATTTACATTAGATGCCTCATCTATTTGATTTACACAAAAACAATGTATAGGTATATATGTGTGTGTGTGATTTTTATTTGTAAAGTCTGCAAAATAATACATTTGGTATATTTCATCTTTTAAGGATTACTTACTAAACCCATTCTTGTTTTCAAATTTGGAAACATAAAGAACGGTATGGAATATATTTCTTACTTTGATATACGTATTGATTAATAACTTTATTATTTACCCTAGTTTATTTTATTTTCTAACCACTGATTTATATATTTATGTTTATATTATTATTACTATACTTTGCTAACTAACTTAGTAGAAGAGGTTGTATTGGGTGTACGTGCATTGTAAAACGTATCACATAATCCGATTGGAGCTGTGACCGACTTTTGGATCGTCCGATGCGTCAACTAGAACGGCGATTTCATATTGATTTCGTATCAATGGTCCATATATGTACATTGATTTTACTTCTGTTTACGTCACTACTTTGTTTAACCCAAAGAGAAGCAGCTAAATAGTCATCGTGCTGTTTATAATAATTGTTTTTAGGTATTTTATCTGCAACTATCATATCTATACGTCAATTTTATAATAAATAAAATATTAAAATATTGTCTCAATTTCAGTGAAAGTATCGGGTTATTGTCTGAACCAAATTAAGTCAAAAGTGATTCGGGGACTTTTATTCGTTTAACCGCGATCACAACAAATATAATCAAGAAGACAATGAACCAAAAGTTCAAATATTACTTCTCTATGAATTAGTAAACAAAATGGGATACAAATAAAGGTAAATTGATTATAAGACAGCCAAAATACATGTAATCAGTATTTGCAAATAAATTTAAATTTTGCGATAAAATAGGGGTAACATGGAACCCCTGGACATACATGGAAGCAACAAGTCTTTCATAATTTTAATGAAGGTAATAAAGCAAAAGTAATAATAAAATTATTTTGCTATAAATATAATCCGCGAAGAATTTCTTCGCGGATAATTATATAATTATATTATAGCAAAATAATTTTATTATTACTTTTGTATTATGGATCTCCGCAAAGTAACGCCTAATTCTATAAATTATTTGAAGGTAATAAAGATAAATTTAGCAGTATATGAGTATAAAACTTCAGTTTTAATAATATAAATTTGTTATAGGCCATTAAAGAAACGGAAAGCTAATCGAAGTAATCAAGTTTTAAAGGAAAAACTGCACATTTTCAACACGCATATGTTATATTATTTTAATTTACCCCTCCAGCAGTCGAATAAGTCACTCCGATTTCAAAACAGGATTTGATAACGCGTACGTGTAGAGTAATGATTTTGTTCTTACACAGAATATATATGTCATCAGGACATCGTATGTAAAAGTAACGGCCTATTACAGTCGCACTGCTGGGCATATAGGCCTCCTCTCTCCGTTTTTGGAGAGAATTGGAGCTAAGACCTACTACGCTGCTCCAATGCGTCTTGGTAAGTTACACATATCCCTAGATTTCTCTTGAGATATGCAGGTTTCCTCAAGATGTTTCCTTCACTGAAAAGCGTGTGATAAATTTGAATTTTCAATAAGACACATACGTTTTAACAGAAAAACTCATTGGCTGGGGTTTGATCACGTGACCCTCTCGAAAGAATCGCACGGTCTCAACGCTGGGCTATCACCGCTCAATTTTATGTAAGCAGACATTAACTCAGTAATGTAAATTACTGTGAATGGTAAACCCAGAATATGTATTTGAACTTATCAATATACTTAAGATTTTATTTTGCATATTAATAATTTTGTTCTGAAATAAAAATTAAGCTTATTTAGATGTTTTACAGCAACTCAGAGAAAGTTGATATGTAAGACGGGAGGTTGTTGGTTCAATATTTAGGAGGCCATTGCTAATATGTGTTGAGTAACGTAGAATTAGATAAGGAGGACTCTCAGTTTCTATTGGCACGTACTTGAGATTTCGTTTGTGTGACTATTGCGTATAATATCTATGGTGATAATTGTTATTGATGAAATCTTATATCCTGATCATCACCATCTTCCTGCCCTTATCCCACTCTAAGTGGGGTCGGCACATGTTATAAACATGTTGTCACATGATTTGGCTGCGTTTTTACGACCGGCCGCCTGCCTGACTTCAAACTTACCTCAGTCGTATTTTACGACATCTCGGTAAGAAATGAGGTTGGTGTATTCTACTCAGCCGGATACCACACAGCGGGTCGACTTACCTTTGTCGCCTTTTACGACACCTCGGTACGAAATGAGGGTGGTACTATTCTATTTAGCTGGATACCACACGGCTGAAAAGTTGTTTTATATCATTCTATACAAATGAGATAGAGTTAGAATAGAAAAGATCAGAGATAGAGTTATGATGATTTCGGAGTTGTTTTGTAGGACTTATGAATATTATAAGGTGGATATGTATTTCTTTGCCTACCAGACTTGTGTTTATATTGCACTGTCTATTTTAAGTGCTAGTTAGATGATAACTTGAGAGATTCATAAAAAAAAAAACAGATAAGACAATATAATTTCCATTAACCAATTCCAATGTCCGCTTTATTAATCTTTGCAAAAGCAAAAAAAGTCGACGCGACAACTTTTATAAGTACAACCGCAGTTGTAACTGACCGTAAGAAATGTAAAAAAGATAGGAGCTAATGGCGGAGCCTATGTGGCTGGAATCTTACCGAACCGGTGGACAAGCAAACGGGGCCTACAGAAATGTGAAATTAACTTTCTATTGTATTACAAGCTCAGAGGGGCTACAATGCTTTGCTGTAGTGTCAGAGTTTATTCTGTGATATTTCACGATATCTGCCTGATATCATCAGACATCTTTTTGTTGTGTGATAGTGCATTCCGGATCTTGTATTTTGTCAATCATTTATTCCTTCACTTAATTTTTTGTTACATGAATGATATCATATACTTTTTTTCTCGGATACAAGTTTTAGGATATTAAAAATTAGATGATATTATCGAATGGATGCGTTTGAAGCTTACCGCCTCATTGTACTTTAAAATGATAATAAGTTAAAGTAATTACCCTTGAGAGGAACGCTTAGCAGATAACAGATATTAAAATAATAACTTGTTTATCGGGAAAAGTAACACTTTTATTTATAACGGTATATACATAATCTACATATTTAGCAATATTATACATATAATCTTAGATAGAAAGCTAAGTAGAATGTATAACAGTTATCTCTATTTGCTATCAACAAAATTTAAAGTCACTAGTATTCAAAATATATATGTAATTCAAAGGGCTATTACGAACGTTTATTACAAACTTGATAATTTTGCTTTGCATAGGATTTTAAGCCACAATTTAATATGTGTTAACGCAATGAAATAACTATGTATATTTGTAAATTAATTAGATTTATATAAACAACCAATCTAATTATAAAATAATGAGCCACATGGCTTTGCTAGTGTTGTTGTAGCAACAGTAATAGAGTTGCCAAAAAAAAATTTACCTATAATAACGCTACTTTGTCAAAAGAAATTATAACACTTTTAACTATTCTTAATAGTTGAATAATAACATCAGGGTTAATGTATTAAAGTTGCAACTTTCTATTGTAATAAATTCTATACGATGCTCTGCCTCGCCCGGTAGAATAAGGTAGCCTTCATTGACCGTTATTGTGTAATGAGAACAAGTTGAGATTCAACGGGTGAAGAAATACATCTACGCAATTGTTTCGTGATTATAACTTCATTCATACTATTTAATATTGTAGTTGCTTCCACCTACATTTCATGTTATAATATAGATAATTTATGGATTTGGAACATAGCTTTGGAATTTTTTACAATAATAGGCAGTTTATAGTTTTGTTTTAATGTTTAATTTTTGAAACATGTTACGTAATTGACAAAATTTGTTATTAAAATTATGGATTAAAGCAACAATAATTAATACTGTGTACCTATGGTACTTTGACGCGTGACGGAATTATTTTGTTTATTACATACATCTCTGACATTTCATTTTTTAGGTTATTCAACTTAGAGTTTTCATCTCTGTATTTACATAAACTTCGTGTCGTTCGTTTATGTTAACTCATATCTAAGCTTGAAAGCTTGTATAAAATTTTCTATTTACTGTCACAATAATATATTCAGAAGTTAACAAGTAGATATCTCTTGACATGTTGTGGATTGTGTTGTTTGCTTCTGAATTTACACTGTATAAAATAGAACTATGTCAGGCTTTTTTAAAGTCAGGCTTTATTGTTTGTTTTGTATTAATTTATGTAAATATGCTTTAGCGTTAATTTTTTTCTCCGAATTGCCTATTAATTATTCAATTAATAAAATAATGAATTCAAATTGAATCTGTAATGGATAACTGAAATAGTAATTAAAGATTATACAACGTTGCCTTTTTGAAGTCATTACGTAAATAATGTAATGATAAATTTAAACGTTTCTTAATCTCTAATACTTATATTTTTATAAAATTTATATACATTTTATAAACGTATTAAGATATGGCGATGAGGTGATGAAATATTAAAATGATCAAACTGATATTGCAATATGAATTATTGTCATTTAATGAGTAACAAAATATTTACCTTAAATCCATAGTTATGTAAAGGCTTAATGCTACTTGAATCTCAACATCGAAACTTCTCATAAAATGTTCGCGACACAGATTCAAAACTTAATATGACCACTATCACAACACTTTCGTTTCTATAAACTTCCTTGTAATTACAAATTTAAGATCACTAAATACTTTAAGAAAATCAAAAGCGTCCATAACCTATTGGAATATGTAATTCCAGACTTGTAGGGTTCAATTGGATACATTCACTAATGTTGATAGAAAGTCGTGAGTGTTCCGGTACTTTCTTTGGAGGCGTGCGCTGGCGTGCTACGGTACTGAGCGAGTGAGTCCGACTGCTGTCACAGTCTCTTCATTTATCTCGATTTTGTTTGCTCATGAATCTTTTCGATTTGACCAACAATATTTTATATAATTCAAAAGTCTAAACGAAATCGAAGATTTTGTGAGAAAAAAGTACCTTTACACCTATTTTACTTAACGTAATGTTGTCTGTATTTAAAGGATACAAGATTTTTATTTATATAAGAAAAGTATTTAAATCATCATCTTCCTGCCCGTGATCCCACTTTAAGTGGGGTCGGCACAACATGCTATAAACATGCTGTCACATGATTTGGCTGAGTTTTTATGACCGGCCGCCTGCCTGACGTCAACTTAACTGAGTCGTATTTTACGACACCTCGGTAAGAAATGAGGGTGGTACTATTCTATTCAGCCGGATACCACACGGCGTAAGAAAAGTATTTAAAGATTAAATAAATATTCTTTGAGTCATAAATCTTTATTCAAATAATAGTTGATGTAAATCTGAAGTGTACGAATGATCACGACAATGGTGATGATGACGTTACTACTTAGAACAGGCCTTAAAAATTGAACTTAATTATTAAATTTCAATTTCGAATTTATGGTAGAAATCCGGTTTAAAGTCTTTAAATAAATCACAATTTAAAAGAAAGTTTAGTTTTAGACAGTAAATTGAATGATTGACATACGCCTTTACGCCGTATGGTATTTGGTTGAATGGAATAGTAAAACCCTCTTTTCTTACCGAGGTGTCGTAAAAGGCGACTAAAGTAAGTTGACTCAACATGTGGTATCCGGTTAAGTAGAATAGACCACCCTCTTTCTTATCAAGGTGTCGTAAAATACGACTAAGATAAGTTGACGTCAGGCAGGCGGCCGGTCGTGAAATACGTAGCCAAATCATATGACAACATGTTGTGCCGACCCCACTTAAAGTGGGATAAGGGCAGGAAGATGATGATGATGACATAGTCTACCCTTACAATATATATCATTAACCTACAAATCTGTAAAAAATTTAAGCAAACTAGATAATCTCGATTACCGACATACTATTTTAGTATCCACCAAGTTTTGACATTTAGGTATAAGATTCACTTCTGACGTTGGCGCTTACTTGTTATTTTATATATCAGGTCATTTGGGTAATCCTTTTTAAACACAATAATCTCAAAACCGACTTTAGTATATCAGCATATACTAAAGTCGGTTTTGAGATTTCCAAAAAGTAAGCTTTCTGGAAATATATTATAGTTTTTTTAAGAAATTCATACGTATAATGCTTCTTCACATTTAGATATAATTACCCACTATACATACATAACTGTTATGTTATTTGATCGGTGTTTGACTGAAAATGTGTATTGGTGTCAAGTATAACTCAGTAGTGAAGGGCTGTGCGTTTTGGTATTCAATGGAAAACAATTATCACGTAATAACACGTTTATAATAAGTTTATATATACCTCCTTTTATTTTATTTTTTATGAAGATTAATAATAAATAGACCTGGACAATACGTCTGTGAAACACCCTATCATAAAATTTGGTGGTGGTACAGTGTATTTGTACTAGTGGTTGATTAAAACCGTATAGGCAGACCTTTTTTACGGTTACCATTTAGTGGTAGTAGCGATATTGAAAGAGTCGTGAAAGTTAACAAAGCGCACATGATTATTAAGAAACCAACGAAAATATGAAAATAAAATAGCACGACAATTAAAACAAGTTAGGTATTTCCTGGTCCCACAAGTTGGGGAGGAGTGGAACAGTTCAAAATTTAGTTCAAAAAACTTCAAAAACACTCATTTCCCAATAAAAAATAGAAAGGATGATTTATTTATATAATATATCGGTTTATAAGTACTGGTTAACGGTCCGGTTTTAACGGCGTAATATAAGTTAAACAAAAATTACTTACTTTAAAATTGCTTTTTTATTTGTTGTATATTTATCTATTTGATTTACCATCTTTCAAATAAATTAATACAAGAACAAAAGATAAATAATCGATAGGTTCAAGAGTACTTTATAAGAGTACAAAATATTGTTTAAAATTTACTTTAACATATTAGCGATTGTTTGAATTGTAATTAATATAATAAAGCGCTTACTATTCTTAAAAGAATTGAATTAAAAAAATTAAGTATTTAAAATGTTACGCGAGTGGAGTTCTAATTGCTCACATAACGTAATTTACTATATTCCTTGTATGTAACGTACAGGTTACTTAGGTAAATAGTTGACGTAACACTAGTTAAAAGCACTGAATATGGATTATCTAGTTATCACATATGTGCAGTGGGTAGTAATCCTGCCTTCAGCTCCGCGGGTCGTGGGTTCGATTACCCCTTCCATTTTCTATATACCATTTGTTGCTTCTTCGAGTTTAGGTGTATATTTGTATTTAAGTATGTATTTAAAAATTATATAGGTATATATTTACCAGTTGTCACCTATAACACAAGTATTAAGTTAGGTACTTACTTTGGGGAAAGACGACCGTGTGTGTAAGTGTCCCATACATTTATTATTATTTATTAATGTTGGTAGGAGTTTTGTCTGTCTGTCTGTTTGCGATAAACTTATAAACTACTAAATGGATTTCCTCGCCGTTTTCACCAATATACAGAGTGATTCACAAAAAAATATTTAATGTATAATTTGTTACTATATTACGTAACTTTTATCAAATAAGACAATAATTTAGAAAATTTCGGATAAAGCTAGCTGCTCGCGAGTTTCATCAAAAACGTTGCTTAACATTTAGTTAGATCATTACGATGTCGCTAGTAACCCTAAGCATTTTATGCTTAACATTATGAACTTTTATTATGATTACACCATATAATTTGGATGAATATGTTAGAAGTTATCGCAAAATTAATTTCAACTCTCGCCAAAATGTTTGGAAAGAAAGTTGTCGAAAACAGACTGAGCAAACACAGTAAGTTTTGTCAGTTCTAGCTATTTTTCTATAATCACTAGCTGTGCACGCAGCTTCGCCCGCGTGTAAATCAGTGTGTTACAAAGTTATTCTTGCCTAAATCCCAACCTCGCCAGAATTCTACAGTAAAAAGTAGCTTTGTGTTGCTTCACAATCTCCTCTATCTTCCAGTGAAAGTCAAATCAAAAATGGTTTAGCCGTTTCGGAGAATGTACTATTCACCTGAACCTTCTTCAAGGATTGAACTATCTTTTAGTAAAAACCGTATAAAAATTAGTTTATTAGATTTTGAGAAAATAAATCACATACAGATAGATAGACAGCTTTTGAGGACTTTGTTTTATAATATGTGCTAGTATGAATAAGTATGTAGATTTTAGGCGTGGCTAATAGTTCTATGATAGACCCTAGTTACAAGATAAATAAATAGCTTCGAAACTAATAATATTGTACTAAAATATTATTAATGTAGATGTATTTTTTTCCCATGAAATATTTTTTTATACATTAAGTTGATAGTTTATAATTGCCTAAACAATGGAAAATGTAATTTGCAGCGCCATCTTGTGACCCCTCTAGTATATTTCTGCCATCTAGTGGAAAGTAGACGTCAAATAACATTTTATAGCGCGTCGAACAGATGTCTCTATACTTTGAATATGAATTTTTATTATTAATTAACGGTAATTTAACCGTAACATGACCGTAACCATGGACTTAGATGTGGTGAAAATATTTACCCTACCGTAAAATCATTTTACAGTTAACGTTGAGAGTTATTTTAAAGTATACCTATTTGTTTTGCTCTTGCTCTGGTTACCGTTTTGCTTGACTATATATTATGTGTTTTCATCGCGGATTTGGTGAAATTAAGTCAATTGGGATGCAATTAACATATTTTGTGGTATCCAGTTAAGTAGAATAGACCACCCTCTTTCTTACCGAGATGTCGTAAAATATGACTAAGATAAGTTGATGTCAGGAATACGACCGGTCGAAAAATACCTAGCCAAATCATGTGACAACATTTTTTTTAGCATGTTGTGCCGACCCCACTTAGGGTGGGCGGGAAGCGCAGGAAGATGCTACTAAAAGAACAATGATATTTAATCTACTCCAAATCTCTTGTCAACTGTTATATTATATGAGATCACACCAGAAAATGTTTGTTACGTAGCTAAATAATTATCTATCCTTACTGCTGACGTTGTAGGTAGTTAAAAGGAGGATATTGACATAAATTTTATACTAGGCATAGTATGAAATTTATCACTATGTATAATTTATCGTCACGAGTTAGCGTTTCTCTTATTATGAAGCCATGTGGACGATTAATTTAAAGTAAGGAAATCGACTAAGTTCGTTGAAGAAGTAAAATTCATTAACTTCCTAACACTTAGTTTCTCTTAGTCACTATTTAAATGACCATTGAATGATCACTTCAATTTTCATTTATCTTTTTGTTTGAATTTTTAAGTTAGCTTAAATATGTATGGTTTTAATTAGTTTCTGCGAATGCAAAACGAAATCGTGAAGAGAAAGATCGATGTTCTCAGTAAATCTGACTCAATTTTGTATTGCATAACACAATAATGGCATACAGTGCTTTTAATACCGATGAAATACTTGCAGTGTAAACGTTACAATTGAAATATTACTGACTTCGCTTTCGGTGAGGAAATGTATGTTCGGTGAGGAATAATTATTTTTTTCTGTGAGATGGCTTAATTCTGGTGTTATTTTTGAATCGATCTGATTCCTGGTATTATAATTCAATCTTTAAAACATGGCACGATTCTGGTTGAGTGTTTTTTCAATTTATTTACATATAATACGTTCGTATAATAGTTAACGTTTTATTTCCTACTAGTTGTGACGGCGGCTTCGCCAGCGTGAATGTCACTGTATCACAAATTTTTTCCCGAATTAAAATTTTGAACATAAACTTAGTTATTGTAAGTTAAAAATAAGAGATAGATATATGATGTCGGGGACTTGTAGTATTTTTGTACATCTACAACTCTGTAATACATAACTTTAGTATATATTTTTTGGTTGGCACACGGCGCATGCGACTAAAGCTCCCAACTGGGAGCTCCGTCCGAGCTCTAGATATGACAGCCTCGTCGCTTTACATCAGGCATTGTCGCTCGTTTATAATTACACAATAAAAATCGTGAAATATTCGTTAAAGTTACAATACCTAGAAATACATATATTCATTCGAATTACTTATTCTATTATTACGTCGCTAAATAAGTAGTTATTACAATATACATATATAATAGTGTGCGCGCTTGAACTTGACGAAGCATAGCTAATAGGACTGACTGACCCGTTGGCTTAGATGGCAGTGACCGTGCCTTCAGATCCGCGGATCGTGGGTTCCATTCCCGCCGGGGGCCAACATTTCCTAAATAAAAACTTACTTGTTTTACGATTTTGGGTGTATATATATATATTTTAAAGATTTTTGAAGAAAAATCCGAAGTTATGTCATTATTTGCTAATAATCGGCCATTTTGAAGCCAAAGTCAATTATTTTTTATTTTATTTTATTAAACTAATGTGTAAACAGTGTAATAAAACATGATTAAGGTATCTGTGTTAAGAGATATTTTTTTTACAGATATTTGAAGTCAATCATTTCTTTTAAGATCAGAGAAAGCTGATTTTTGATGGCATTTAAAAAAAAAATAGATTGTGCTTTTTTAGTTCAAACATTTTATTAAATATGCCTGGTCATTGTTCTTTATTTTGAGGTATCAACTATGCGGATAGCCCGCAAATTATTGAAATTAAGATCTACAAACTAAATTGCGAGAGAAAATTAAAATTTATAGGCGAAGTAATTAAAACAAAATTTTAATGAAAGTCATTTATTTTTCGTGTTTAAAATGTCCGCCGCGGGTGTTCAAGGCCTTGAAGAGCGAGATCCTCAGAGTAGGATTCAGTTTTGTCGTTTTCTTCTCAACTCAGACATTGAAGATGCATGGTTCCTGAAGTCAATCTTGTGGACAGATGAAAGTAAATTTTCAAGGGAAGGCATTATTAATTTCCATAACCTTCATCTATGGGCTGAAAAACATAATAATCCACATTGGAAAACGCAAAAATCATTCCAAAAGAAATTCTCGGTCAATGTGTGGGCCGGAGTTATTGGCAAAATTTTGATTGGGCCTCATTTCTTACCAGATAATTTAAATGGAAATAATTATTAAGAATTCCTGCAAAATGATCTTCCAGAGCTTGTAGAGGAGTCTGGGGCCTTGATATTCGTTAGCGACCGAGAGCTCATTTTTCAACAAGATGGTTGTCCAGCGCATTGGACATTAAATGTACGGGAGCACTTAAACAATTGTTTCCCCAATAGCTGGATCGGCAGAGATGGGCCCATCCCTTGGCCCGCCCGTTCACCTGACCTGACTCCGCTTGACTTTTACGTGTGGGGTCGGGCTAAGGAGCTAGTATACACAAATGTGGAAATAAACACAAAAGAAGAATTAATTGACAGAATTAATTCAGCGTTCGCGACGATGAAAGTGGAAATGAAGTTAAAGATAACGACAACAGAAGTGAGAAGTCGGGCCCGTGCTTGTGTTAGAAACCGCGGCGGACATTTTGAACACGAAAAATAAATGATTTTCATTAAAATTTTGTTTTAATTACTTCGCCTATAAATTTTAATTTTCTCTCGCAATTTAGTTTGTAGATCTTAATTTCAATAATTTGCGGGCTATCCGCATAGTTGATACCTCAAAATAAAGAACAATGACCAGGCATATTTAATAAAATGTTTGAACTAAAAAAGCACAATCTATTTTTTTTTTAAATGCCATCAAAAATCAGCTTTCTCTGATCTTAAAAGAAATGATTGACTTCAAATATCTGTAAAAAAAATATCTCTTAACACAGATACCTTAATCATGTTTTATTACACTGTTTACACATTAGTTTAATAAAATAAAATAAAAAATAATTGACTTTGGCTTCAAAATGGCCGATTATTAGCAAATAATGACATAACTTCGGATTTTTCTTCAAAAATCTTTAAAATTTTATAAAAAAAAATAGTCGCACTTCGCCTAACATAAGTTCAGTTTAAATGGTTCTAAATAGTCTATACTAGCTCCTGTTTGCAGCTTTGCATCGACTTTCCAAACACCCTGTATATATATATATATATATATATATATATATATATATATATATATATATATATATATATATATATATATATATATATATATATATATATATATATATATATATATATATATATATATATATATATATATATATATATATATATATATATGTATTTAAGTATGTTTCTTAAATGATATTTGTGTATATTTACCAGTTATGTGTTACCCATAACATAAGTGTAAAGTTGTTCATTCTGGGGACGGACAACGGTGTGTGTCTCATATGTTTATTTATTAATTGCGGCACAGAGGTACATTGAGTATAAATAATAAATACCAAGTCGTTAGACCTTTGATAGCATAAGATTTCAATCACTAAAACATTGAATTAGAGTAAATTTTTCTTACATATTCAAAAATCATCAATCTCTATGGTAAAAAAAATATTTCTCTGTGGTAAATTTAAATATATTAAATTTCTTTCCTCGGTGTATTTTTTTAAGAATTATCGCGTCGTGGTCGATGTAACCTAACGTAGAGAGGCTAGGAGATTATTTCATGTTTATACATATACACAAACATATGTCAGAATAATTTAATAATACGTAATATATAGATTACATATTATCTAATATAAAATCGGAACGAAATTAACCTATATATTATTAACCGACATGAAAACGTAATAATTATATTACAAATAAATATTCTATAATAAAATATTACATGAGAGAAGTGATGTTTGAATACTTTACTACATAGACAATTTTATTATTTATCTCTGTGATATCTGCTTCATAATAGTGCATGTTTTATTTTAGTTAACATGTAGATGTGTCAAATCCACCGTGTGGTATCCGGCTGAGTCGAATAGACCACCCTCATTTCTTCCTGAGGTGTTGTACGAAGCGTCTAATGTAAGTTGACCCACCGTGTGGTATCCGGTTAAGTAGAATAGACCACCCTCTTTCTTACCGAGGTGTCGGTAAATACGACTAAAGTAAGTTGAAGTCAGGCAGGCGGCTGGTCGTAACATGACATGTTTATAACATGCTGTGCCGACCCCACTTATAGTGGGATAAGGGCAGGAGAATGATGAATTTGCATTAGAACTGAGATTTGTCTTAGTATTCTTTTAAGAAATATCTTAATTAAGATAGATAATAGATGTATTAATCTTAATAAATCTATTTTTGAGGGTTTTAGTGAAAATTTATTTTTGATCAGCTTATCTGATCGGTACATATGTTACTTACAACGAGTCAGAATAACATAAGAACGTAAGAACTGGGTATTATGATAGAGTGCTTGATTAACTATCTATTACACTCAATTTTCACAGGAGCAGCGGTAGTACCGGCAAGCCACTTACGATATACTAATAACTTAAAAGATATACAGAGATAGCTGGTGTATAAAAATATTTTTGACTTTTCGCGAAGTTTAAGTGCTTTTGCAGTAAATTATTACGTAAACAATTATTACGACATTTTATTACAAAATACGCGGACAAGGAGAGTGAATTTTTAATTGCAATCCATTTGTTTCGTTAGGTAAAACATGTAACTGGTTAAGGAACTTCCGTTAGTTTTTAAATCAGATTCTCATTTAATTATAAAACTAGCTTGCAGTCGCGACTGTTAGTGTTACCGAAAACAATTTTTTTTTCAAATTTTCTGTATGTTATGACTCTGGGGCTTTACTGGTTTTTAAGGGTGTATTGTATGCATTATTGACTAAACCACACTTACCTTGCATCTATAGGTATTTCCTCGTCTGGATGGGATCGCTATTTAGCGATTTTTTTAAATTAATTTAACAATTTATTAACAAATGTTACTTAACACTATAAAAAAAACCACATAGGTTTGTACCTAGTGTTACTGTCATCATAATATATGGTACTACTTGTTGTATGTGTTATTATTATTATTTTTTAAAGGAAATTGACAAGTATTGTAAAATAACTAAACTTATATCAAATGATATAAGTTTAGTTATTATAATATAATATAATATGTTGTATATGAGTCGTGTGGTATCCGGCTGAGTAAAATAGACCACCCTCATTCCTTACTGAGGTGTCGTAAAGGGCGACTAAGGTAAGTTGACTCCCGGTGTGGTATCCGGCTGAGTA
Organism: Morpho achilles; assembly: GCA_947086495.1. NCBI lineage: Eukaryota > Metazoa > Arthropoda > Insecta > Lepidoptera > Nymphalidae > Morpho > Morpho achilles. The sequence goes on from CAMTZB010000024.1 coordinate 10,380,416, forward strand.
GAATAAACCGCCCTTTTTCTCACCGAGTTGTCGCAAAAGGCTGAGTTATGTTGACGTCAGGGAGGCGGACGGTCGTAAAATACGTAGCCAAAGCCATGTGACAACATGTTTGTAACATGTTGTGCCGACTCTACTTAGTAACTCTAATAAGTTGTATATGTATAATGTAATATGTACACATATTTCACACTTCCGATCTTAACGTTGTGAACTTTAATCTTACGTGATGGAAAGTGTTGATTTTTTATATATGTGGGACACATTTGCTTATGTGCTTACTCATTTTGAAAGCGACATCGCTCCATATCGATATCGATAGAAGTGGATTTGATACGGACGAAAAATATTTCAAATAAAAATAAAATAAAATTCGTTTGATTCGTTTAGTTTAGGCGGCGCTTATTATATTTGTGTTCGAAAGCGCTATAAATGGATATTTTATTTTACCACTAATGATACTACTTTTATACTGATAATTAAAGCAATTCGTGCTAAATTATTCCCTAACCATTCCAAAATATCAAAAATGCGAAACATTTATATTCACACTCATCTGTAAGGATTATAACATTAAGCATGAAATGTTTAAGTTTACTTTTTCTTACCGAGGTGTCGTAAAAGGCGACTAAGGTAAGTTGACCCACCGTGTGGTATCCGGTTGAGTAAAATAGACCACCCTCTTTCTTACCGAGGAGTCGTAAAATACGACTAAGGTAAGTTGACGTCAGGCAGGCGGCCGATCGTAAAATACGTAGCCAAATCATATGACAACATGTTTGTAACATGTTGTGCCGACCCCACTTAGAGTGGGATAAGGGCAGGAGGATGATGTTTAAGTTTACTTTATTTATATCTCACCAATTAGAGCATTGTGCAAAATATTTCATTTTGTGCATTTTTTCTTAGAAATTAGAATGGGTGTTATTAGCTTTCCCTAAAAGAAACACATATACCATTACGGACCTTTCTGAAGACATATGAAAGAGGAATAGTCCTACCATGCATTGTTTTGTTGTATCTTAAAGTGATAAAAACAGCGTTTTTGATGAAAGCTAGGTGACTTGACTTTTTCCGACATTTGCGAAGATTGTCAACATTTTAAAAATTATCGTCATTTTACACTGTTTTACCCAAAACCCCTAAAAATTATACACATGGATCTTCCTTATGGATCAGTCAGTTAAAAAAAAAACTACATGAAAATACGTTCACTAGTGCTTCAGTTTTACCAGGCAACCGAGTGTAACCAATGGAAGCAGCTTGTAGCCAAAGTAAAATAAAATCACGATCCTCAGCAGTGAGCGAGCGATGAAGAAGAAGTTCTTCAGTTTATATGTAATAGTCATACAGAATCGGCGGAGAAACTCTTTTATCTAACTATATAATTCTCCATTTAATTCCGTTATTTTTCCATTCGTCGTCTCTTTTTATAAATTAATTGATATTTAAAAATGCCGAATTTTAAAGTCAGATTCTCAAGAACTACCTGTGACATTATCAATAGTTTTTGCGGTTTTGTATTGTGTCTATAATTATATTTATATATTTCATAGTTTTAGCGTCTCGTTAGTTGGAGACGACATGAATTAAGAAAGAGTACTTAATTAATTATTCAAAGTTGGTAAAAACAAGTGCTATGCTGAGCGTCTGAGCGTGCTATGCTTAACGTTAATACATACAGTGATGAAATAAACATAATTATATAAGTAACGTATTAATGCCAGTGTTGACAAAAAAATCATTAACGCGTTACAACTGTACAACCCTACTGAAGATATGATCCATTTTAAAGATATGTTGTCGGGAGTTATAAATTTTAAATTACTTTGTTACTCACTACGTTTTAGTCGCTATCTCCCGAGCACACACACGGCACTAATTAATTTGATTAAAATTACATTTTTTCGATGAAAGCTTGTGAATTATCTGTGTAGTGTTTTTAAGCGGCGATTTATATATTTTATATTTTTACTGCTAATGATTTATATATAATGCTACGTTTAATAAGTTTCAATCGTGTGATAGTGATCATGTGATCGTCTATGATCGGCGGCATTATCATGCAAGTGTCCACACGATCACCCTTTGATGCGTGTTTGAGGAACCGGCAATTCATGGGCTGTAAGCGATCTTAGATGATGATTGTCGAGTAGAGCTGATAATGTCCTCTACACGATCGTGCTCACATTGTATATTTGTAATCGCCGATAATAAGGAGGGGTAATATTGTTTGACATTGTTCATTTAGATCCAGTGACGTTTTTAAGATTGTTAGTTAGGCAGTTAGAAGACTCTTTGGGACGTAACTTGGGACATTAACATTCATCGGTACTTTTAACCATAGGCCCGCCTCACTGCTGTATCTTTTATCTTTGTTTATTCATTTATATCCATCCAATGCCCTCTCTCTCAGTGATCCTGAACCTTGACCGTATTGTTATTTAACTTATGTTGTATGAGCATTTCTTTAGGCGTTCTATTCTCGCTTCTAGTACACCACACTTTAACATCATTATTATTTAAAGTATTATTTATATAATAAAGAACGATACCAAAATAATAACGAGTAATTTATTGAAGCTTCCTTTAGTAGAAGTTAAAAGGAAATGTATTTAAAATGCTTATTTCCGTATTATATTAGACACAAGTTTACCGTTATGAAATCTGGATACGAGGAGGTTTCGACACTTAAATTATTAATAGTTTCATCACTTATCGTTTCCCGTTTACTTTTTTCTCGCTTGTTATCACGGTTATCTGAGCTTAAATTTTAGTGTGTGTATGTGAGATCAAAATGTTTTTTTTTATATTATATTATTTGTCTGTCGGCAATATATTATTTGTAATTTGTGCTTACGAGTACATTTATTATATAAAATCTATACCTGCAACTTAAATTTAAAATAATGCCTTAACTATTTATATATAAGCTTCAATGGTAATAATTTTATAAATATTGCTCCATCAGATAAGCTGTGAAAGTATAGGCGGACATACAGACTTGCGCATATTTAATACTGGTATGGATACATCAAAAAATTACTGTTCAATATCGAGTTTATATGTCTTTAAAGACATATAAATTCTTTAATATTATCTTTTTTAATTTCTTTTAAATACTTTTTTATATATTTTAGAAAAATATCGAGAAGGCTCGGTCATCCAGGTACTTAACTTCAACCAATCTTGAAATACTACAGTGTTTATTTGAAATTGTTGCTTACGTTTTGTTATTGGTTCATCTTATCGGATGTGATATCAAATATTATGTTTTTAGATCACCCGGGTCATTTCGTTTATAAATTGGAAGCTAGGAAATATTTATTATATGTCAAAATATCGTTACTTGTAAGATAATTTATTCCAATAATTTATAAATAGAATTAGGCTATTCTATGTTATTAAATTAGTTTACGCTCTTGTAAACTAATTTCATAAATTAAAAAATTCTCCTTTCAAAAAGACTGAAATTTACATTTTGTGACTTTTTGTCCTTATTCAAATTATTTTTATACAAGGTTTTGTATTATGCGTATAAGCGTAAAACAATAATATCTCAATTGCGTAAGTTTGAATACACAAAGTTGGGACGATTTGTCTTAGGGCTTTTACTTTATTCATAAAGAGCTACCAGGAATTAATCGCATGTTGGAAAACATGGAAATGCAACTTTCGATATTGCAACAAAGAGCAAACCGATCTGCCTGTTATGCAATAAATAAGATAGGTGGGGCAGAAAGGTTACATTGATTATTGGAATATGATTGCGGATTAATGTTATCTCAAAGTTACCTTTTCACTGTAAATACAGACTATTCACGAAATATTTGCAGTTTGTAATTATTTCTTAATATATGTAGATAGGTATAATACAAAACCATAAATAGCAATTATTTTCGAAAAAGGATATGCTGTCTTATTATGTAAATGAAAAATGTTTAAAAGATTAACCATCCAGTCTTGCAGGTTCTTCTCGATAAGAGCAATTTTCTCAACTTTAACCGAATGGGTAGCTTCAATAATTAGACAATTCAAAAATGCTTGAAGAATTTTACTTGAATAAATATTAATATGATTTGAGACATGTAACAATGTGGGTTATTGGATGTAAAAATAAACACTTTTGATTATATCTAAATTTCATTTTATAAACGAGAAGTTTAAGGAAACAGGTATTCTTACATTTGCTTCACAGTTTATTTTAAGCAATTTAATTTATGTACATAAAAATATAAAGAATTATAAAACGATAGGTGATGTGTACAATAGACAAAGCAGGAACCGACATAAGCTTGCGGTTCCTGCTTTGCGCCTTGCAAAAGTGCGTAACTCGTTTGTGGGTTTTGGTATAAGATTCTATAATAAAATTCCGCAATCAATTTCAGCACTGCCATTACATCAGTTTAAAAACACTGTTAAAAAGAGGCTGATACAGAAAGCCTACTATACTCTTGAAGATTTTTTGGAGGATAAGAATGTGTGGATATAGCTCTCTTTGAACCTGTACAAGACAGTAACGACTTAATGTAAATAATATTAAGAATTTTATTTTTAAAAGAGCAACCGCCGAGTTTCTTGCTGGCTCTTCTCGGTAGGAACAACTTTTCGAACCAGCAGTAGAGTTGACGATTCAAAAGCACTTGTTTACAAGTTTATTTAAATAAAGAATATTTGAATTTGAAAAACGATAGTGATTATTAGAATTGGCGATGGAGTATAAAATAAAAAAAAATATCTTACTAAACGTTTAATATGAGTCGAGAAATTTTAAAAAGAAATTCAATACTATAACTATATCACATATAACTATATTATATATATACAGTTCTCGAGTTATTGTTTATTCTCATAAGACTCCCGCTCTCGCTTGAAATTATTAAATTGGTCCAGCTGTGGCATAGTACCTAAGAAACGACTACATTACTTTTTATGTTAATTTATTTTTCTCTGGGTAGGCGTTAAATTTTATTCTTAACTAGCTGCGACTGCGGCTTCGCCCGCGAAAATCACTATATTTCATTGAATCTTTAAACATAAAAGTAGTTGTTGTATTTTTTGTAGTATTTTCGTACATATACAATTCTTTATTGTATCTTTGTTTGTTTACGCGGTGCACGCGACTAAGACTCCTAGAGGGCGTGTTTTTATACAACTGCGCCTCTTCAACATAATCTACAAAAAACCGTAATGTGCTATTAACCTAAATCTTTCAGAAGAATTACACTACCTTTTAGTAAAAACAGTAAAAAAATTCGTTTGAATTTTGAAAAAATCGATCACATACAGGCAGACAGTTTTTGGGGACTTTGTTTTATAATATGTAAAGATAGTGCTATTGCTACATTAGGTACATCATTTCTTACCGAGGTGTCGTAAAAGGTGACTAAGTTAAGTCGACCCGCTGTGTGGTATTCGGCTGAGTAGAATAGACCACCCTCATGTCTTACTGAGGTGTCGTAAAAGGCGACTAAGGTATGTTGAACCACCGTGTGGTATCCGTTTTAGTAGAATAGACCATCTTCCTTACCGAGGTGTCGTAAAAGACTACTAAGGTAAAAACGCAGCCAAATCATGCTACAACATGTTTATTATATGTTCTGCCGACCCCACTTAGAGTGGGATAAGGGTAGGAGGATATATATATATATATATATATATATATATACATTTATATATATATATATACATTTATATATATATACATATATATATATATATAGTGCTATTGCTACATTACAATATCTTCAGGGCTGAAAGAAGTTGGCTGATTGACTGGTTATTGTACTCAATTGACACTTAAATAGGTTTAAGTGACAATGTAAACTTAATAAGGAAAGAGAAACGCACGCGCGACATGAACTTACATTGTGTGTTTACGAGTAATATTATGTAAGTTATGTTATTCTAACATAATCATGTAACTTTCGTGGAGTGTTTAAGGCTCACGTGTTCAAAACTTGTTGTAGTTTTGTTAACGTTTTATTGCGTCCTCTTTTTATGATATCAATAAGAATAGTAGGTCCGGTCCTTCTTTTTTTAAATCGGTTAATAGAACTTTTATCGCCGTATGTTATCCGGCTGAGTAGAATAGACCACCCTCTATCTTACCGAGGTGTCGCAAAAGGCGACTAAGGTAAGTTGACGTCAGGCAGGCGGCCGTAAAATACCTAATCAAATCATGTGACAACATGCTTATAACATATAGAGTGGGATAAGAGCAGGAGTATGATGATGGTTAATAGAACTTTTACTGCTTTGGATATTAGCTGTAATTCTAAATAAATAGTTAAAAAATATTTTGGCAGCAACTTTTTTAGATAGTTATTCGGTAAAATTATTGTACCGGCCTAACAATCTGAGTATTTTAATTAATGTGTTAAAAAAAATTACAATATTTACTCTATTAATACTAGTTAATATATATATGTATATTTGAATATGTCTTGGGTGGCGTTTTGTATTTTAGACTTTTTTTAGTCGGCTTATCAAATGTTGAAGTTAGTATTTATAAAATATTATAGAATTTTCGAATAATTAAATGTTTAGTCTGGTCTTATCAAATATTTTGACTTTGAGTTTGTTCGATGTGATTCGAATAAGTATAATATGGTTATTACTATCAATTAGTAAAAACGAAAACATCGATTGTGTTAGTGTTTGCGTAAAAATTATATGTTGTCTTTTTCTTTATTTTTTATTGGTCTAAGTGATATTCAGTACTTAAGGATATATTTACAATTGATGAAAAATATCCACTGTTTGATTTGAGTTTCAGCAAGGTAGAATATTCTCCCTTATACTTATAGATAAAAAAACAATTAGTATAATTCTAATTTTTAAATTTATCCACAAATATTGCTTAAAGCAAAATAGCCTTTCACCAGACGATATATCTATACTTATTATAAAACAAAGTCACCAAAATCTGTCTGTCTTTATGTGATAGATTTTCTCAAAATCTACAAAAGCGATTTTTGTACGGTTTTACTAAAAGGTAGTGCAATTCTTCCGGATGGTTTAAGTTAATAGTGCATTACGGTTTTATGTAAATTGTGTTGAAGAGATGGCGCTTTTGTAAAAAAAACTTGCTAGGAGCTTGAGTCGCGTGCGTCCCGAAATAAAACAGAGAGACACTAAAGCAATTTTTGAGATAATTTTAATTGAAAATTGAGATCTACAAAACACTACAAAAAGTTAATGTCAATATGTCTCTATCTGTTACCTATGGTTAGCTCACAATAACTACTTTTCCGTTCAAAATTTCAATTAAATACACTGATTTCCAAGCGGGCAAAGCCGCAAGCACAGCATAGTACATGATAATACTGATTGTACCAATCCCTTTGTTGCGTTTGTCTGATTATTGTTTTCATTTCAGTTATGTTCACAAAACGATTTGCGTTACAAAAATGAATTATAGTAATGATTTTGTGAAGAAAGTAAAGAGATTATTCTCTTACATCGTGTCTAAAACGTAACAAGATGAAGACGTGAAATATGCCGACGTTCAATCACACATAATGAAAATGTTGTTAGGAAGATTTCGTCACACAAAACGCATGAAATATTTACTCACCGTTTTGAAATATAGCGGAAATCGCGCGAAGGTCCAAAAAATGTATATCAAAAGTACCACATGTTACGAAAAATTGAAATCGAGAGTGTAACGAGTACACAGCGCGCGCGTCTCTCTGCCACTGCGCGTGCGCGACTGCTGGCCGTCTTACTCCTACCATTGGAGACATCTTGAATGCACATCTTTTTTGTGTTCGCATATGGTGTACTTTGTAACTGACCATATTCTATTAGTACGGAAATTATAAAAACATTAGTTTCCCGCGACTTTGTTCACGTCTACTTTAGCAGATGAATTGTGTTACATGTGTGTTCTATCCCTTTTCGGAAGATAACGGGTATTTTTATATCCTATAAGTTAGCCCTATATATCCTATGTGGAATAACAATAAGAGACAACCCTCTTTTTTGCTGAGGTAAGTTGACGTTAGGCAGGCGGCCGATTGTAAAATACCATGCTGAATCATGTTTTTTTTAAATGAAGGTTATACAGTTTACTAAGACCCTATGATGAGCCCGATTGCTATCTAATTTAAACAACTAATGTCAGTTGTTAGTTATTCGTAAGTACAATCACCAGTCTCCAGTAAAGTGCAAGATGGGAATGATATGTAAGTGAATGCGATGACTCGTAAAATCAGTGAGCGGTAGCATTTTCTTCTAATCGGAGCATTAATTCAGTCGATAATAACCTGCGAGAAACAAGATTATTGCTTATTTTAAATTTGCTGTATTTTTCATTACAATTCCGATTAATTAATATCGTTATGTTAGTTGGAATCATTTCCTTTTTCTTTAACAACATATTAAGCCGCAGTAACAATAAATTTTATGTTTTATAATTGTAGTCCTGACTTCCTGTAATCATATTAGAAGTGAGCTAGAAAGCGTAATTGACTTGAAAGTTATCTAAAGTAAACGTGGTTAATTGATTTTATCTCTTATATTAGGCTGCTTGAATATGCCTACAATATATCTCTGCTGTTATAAAATGCAATGCATATAGGAAGTTAAGTTTACTTCCCCGACACTAGAATTAAAGGAATCTTACGATGATTATCCACGAAGATCGTTAAAATATTTGTTTTACACTTTGCAAATTCCCTCTCTCCTCAGATAGAAGTGCCACGTTGCTCTAATTAAGCATTATCTATAGTTATCAAGATTCATTACGACGGTTCTCTTGGACTTTAAGGCTATGATCTGATAAAATCTAAAGTGCCTGCGTCTTAGGAAATCTTCTTAATGAACCGCGTTCTACGCGCCTTGATAAATCACATGATATTTACTTTGAAACTGCTCATTTTTATTGCCAACTTGCCAACTAGACCGTCAATTCAATGTTTTCAAATCCAAAATTCATTTCAAATTGAAACACAACAATCTGACAGCATATTTTTCGCAATATTGAGTATCTCCTGTCCTCCTGTCTCTTAGTATTCTTCAATAATTCAAGCACGCTTCCCCTAAACGATAACTATTTATTATAGAACCCTTAAAAATATTAGCCTACTATTACAAAAAAGACTCATAGTATTTATATAATTGTTGTCTTTAATATTTAATAGTTAATCTTATATATATTTATGTATGTTTTCTGAATTTCAGAAACTAAACGGGACTTAAAAAAACTTCTTAAATAGAAATAGATAACAGCTTAAAATAGCTGTCATTTGTATTGTGTGTTAGTGTGATAGCTCAATGGGAAACTGGCGGGCTGTAAAGGTTAAAAATACCTGGGATGGAACTCCCGATATCACCACCCCATTTTTGCTTTGCATTTTTTACATCTTTTAAAAAAATTACCGAGCACGGCGTGTTTATCCAGGTATTAGCAATAAAGTGTATAATATATAATATAAAACAAATACTGTATTGTTTCAGGTAATCTTCACCACAAGGCCAATCTAACTGTTATTGAGTAAGTTTTATATCTAGTTTATTAATTACCATTTCACTGCGGCTTCGTTTGCATGATATTCGTGTATACAGCAGCAATGAACATTGGACTTTTTTTTAGTTACAAACTAAATTGAATATATTAAAATACAGTCTGAATGCGATTTCCCCTTATAGAAAGTGGCTAAACAGTATAAGGTAGCATTTGCACTACATTTATCTTTTGAAGACACTAAGAATCAGTGAAGACTGCAAGACATTTCCATTGGATACATGCCGAAGTGCCGAGAGTAGCTAGAAGCAACACTCGTCTCTCGGAATCACGGCCATAATTATCCTGTTATATTGTTTTGTAACTGATGTAAATTTAAATTAAATTTTCAATTAAAGATATTTGTTTTGGTCCACCCAATTTGTTAGAGACTGGTAATTACGCGGATGAAACCGCCCTCGATTTTTTTACACTTTTTATTTTATTATTTTTTGAAAATAATATAATATAGAAAAATAATATAGCCTATGTTGCTCAGTAAAGATGCAGCTTTGCAATGTTAAAAGAATTTTTGTAATTGGTCTAGTAGTTATTGTGTGAAAACATTACAAACATACATACAAATTTTTCCTCTTTATAATATTAGTATAGATTACTACGCCAATGTCACGTAGAATGGAATGAATAAGTAGACAACTAATAACTGTTAAGTTTTTCTTCTTGTTCTTTTTGTGCCTTTTCAATACAGAAGGTTGGCCGTAAGTAAAACTATAAGTCATGGTGTTAACTTAGTAGCGGTTAATAATTGTACGATATATAAAAACAATTAAAAGATCGTCATAAAAACGTACAGCTGTCATGGTCAGGTGCAGATCTTAAGTGAAAGTCGAGTCTTTATATCTAGCAGAAATTGCCTTAGTGTTTGCCGTCAGAACGCAGTACGGTTCTAAATTGATATCGATAAATAAGCGCCTACAGTATTTACTTTATTACCATGAAGTAGAAAGGTTAGGTAATATACATGGTTTCGAATAAGGTTCGTCGCAAATTATGCAAACACAAATAAATCACTACATATCGTATAACAAAGTTCTCTGCCGGCTGTCTATCTGTCCGCGATCTTCTTAAACGCTACCGAATGCATTTGCATTTTCACCAACATGTAGAGTGATATGAGATTATTTATGTACCGGCCTCACAGGAGGCACCCTAAGGACGACGTTCCCCGACGCTAGTAGAGCTTCTGCGCTCTACTCTCCGCATTTCACAACTTCGACGATGCTTCTGCACTGGCCCGTCCCGCCCGGTGCCGCTGTAAAAGCCGTTAAGGCTAACATCATATTGTCAATTCGAAAAAAGATATTATTTATTTCGGTTTTGTATAATTATATGACAATAATTGTTGAAAATTTCGAAAAAGTTACCCGTTTGAGTTCTGCTCTTTAATAAAATTTAATACAAAAAGCTCGAAAAGGCTTATATGAATCTTTCAATTATAACTTGCTATACTCAATCTTATCTTAGAAGTTATGGCAAAATTTGGAATAACGCAAGCCAAATTATAATAGGGGAAGTGGAAAACATACAGAGCCATTAGCAACTCCTGGCCGAGCCCAATAGAGCAATTATAAAATATACATATTAGTAATGTAGTCACGGTAACAGTCTAAAGTTTTTTGTTTTAACAGGTAAGAAAGAGGTAATCGAATTAAAAGAGGTTATGACCAAGCTATGAAACAAACCATGAAACTCATGTGTTGTAATCAAGTGCATTGCAGTATGTTTGTTGTTAAATTAACTCATAACTCAAAGTATAATTAATCAACAAATACTTGTAGCTACGAGTATTATAACAGTATTTACACCTAAAAATTTTGTTGTGCTATGGTGGTATAAAAATATATATTTATTTCAATAATATTCAACATTTCATAATTTTTATCGCGTGAATAAAGAAAAATACTACGTCATGTGGTATCCGGCTGAATAGAATAGTACCACCCTCATTTCTTACCGAGGTGTCGAAAAGGCGACTAAGGTAAGTTGACCCACCGTAAGGCATCCGGTTAAGTAGAGTAGACCACCCTCATTTTTTTACGAGGTGTTGTAATAGGCAACTAAGGTAACACGCCGCGACACTCCAGTCAGTTCGTGACCACGGTGGATGCAACTCTGCCGAAACGTCGAACATTATACAAAGGTAACGTCATTATCGCGATGTGACCCGGTTGTTTATGTTTTAACTAAGGTAAGTCGACCCGCTTTGAAGTATCTGGCTGAGTAAAATAGACCACCCTCATTTCTTACCGAGGTGTCGTAAAAGGGGACTAAGGCAAGTTGACCCACCGTATGGTATTCGGTTGAGTACAATAGACTACCCACTTTCTTACCGAGGTGTCGAAAAATACGACTAAGGTAAGTTGATGTCAGGCAGGCGGCCGGTCGTAAAATACGTAGCCAAATCATGTGACAACATGTTTATAACATGTTGTGCCGACCCTTCTTAGAGTGGGATAAATAAGGGCAGGAAGATGATGAATAAAAGGAAAATACTATTAAGTTAATAACAAGTCCAGGTGCTTGAAGTCACGGGATTTTGTTAGTCCTAATATATACATATGAAACAGTGGTTCCATTTATTTTTTTATTTCTCATCACAGTGTTAATCTCTTAATGTTAAAAGTCACTCATTTATATAATCGTTGTAAACATTTGTTAATCGCTTTGGTAATAAGTTGAATGTTGTGTTTCTTTATTTATTGTGTACCACTTCCTTGCCAATGGGTTGAAGCGTATTTTGCAAGCGACGGACGGTGTTTTTCATTGTTGCATTTATTAATTTTATTATATTTACATACTTAAAATAATCTGTATGAGTATGAGAGAGTTTTAAATGTGAATGTGGATGGATGGATGGATGGATTGCGTGAAAAATGATATGCATATTAAGGGAGTGGTACCAGAGTTGACGAATGATAGAGGAGAATGGAAGCAGAAGACATATTGTGCCGACCCCACTTAGAGTGGGATAAGGGTAAGAGAATGATGACTTAGGTAAAATAATCTGTAGACAAGGTCAATCCTGTAAATTAAAGATATAGCACCGACCGAGTACCGGTGACCGAGCCTGGCTCGGTGATTTATTTAAAGATATAAAAATAAAAATTATTTAAAACAATAAAGAAGGCGCCGTAGATTCAGGTTTTTAACATTTTCGGTCCGCGCAGTACCCATCGGCTATCGTAACGATACATTTGATAGCTAATAAAATCCTTTGCTTTCATTTCTATATTCAAAAAATGTTTAATGCCTAAAAACAGATATATGTTTTTTCAAAATAAAACCTAGCTAGATCGATTTTTCTCCCCCAAAACTACCTACATGCTGAATTACATGAAAATCGTTGGAGCCGTTTCCGAAATTCAGATAATATATTTATATTTATATATATACGTACCTAAAAGATTAACTCATTCAGATATTAAAGATTAAGAAATATATAACATGAGTACTTTAATCTACGAAAAAATCCGATCAAAAAGAATGTGTTAAAACCGCTGTGAATGCTATTTGACAGATGATTATCGTTTCGAGAAACCCAATATGGCGTATGATAGACCAATGATAACGTATTGAAGACGTATTATATCGCTTAATCCGTACTAATATTATAAATGGGAAAGTCAGTCTGTCTGTCTGTCAGTCTGTCTGTCTGTCAAAATCAAAATCAAAATCAAAATCAAAATCAAAATCAAAATCAAAATCAAAATCAAAATCAAAATCAAAATCAAAATCAAAATCAAAATCAAAATCAAAATCAAAATCAAAATCAAAATCAAAATCAAAATCAAAATCAAAATCAAAATCAAAATCAAAATCAAAATCAAAATCAAAATCAAAATCAAAATCAAAATCAAAATCAAAATCAAATTCAAATTCAAAATCAAAATCAAAATCAAAATCAAATTCTCGGTAGGAAAGCTGTTCCTACCGAGAAGAGCCAGCAAGAAACTCAGCGGTTGCTCTTTTAAAAATATAATTCTTAATATTATTTACATTAAGTCGTTACTGTCTTGTACAGGTTCAAAGAGAGCTATATCCACACATTCTTATCTTCTAAAAAATCTTTAAGAGTATAGTAGGCTTTCTGTATCAGCCTCTTTTTAACAGTGTTTTTAAACTGCTGTAATGGCAGTGCCGAAATTGATTGCGGAATTTTATTATAAAATCTTATACCAAAACCCACAAACGAGTTACGCACTTTTGCAAGGCGCAATGCAGGAACCGCAAGCTTATGTCGGTTCCTGCTTTGTCTATTGTACACATCACCTATCGTTTTATAATTCTTTATATTTTTAAGTACATAAATTAGTTTTATTTGAGTTCAGTACCAAATTATTTAGCCTGAACCAATGAGCTACTTGCGATAAACTGTTTACTTCGTCAGAATTATCGTCATTTCTATTAACTTTAAAAATTAATGATGTATCATCTGCAAACAGTACAATATCGCAAATATTATGAAAAAAATATGGCAAATCATTTATATAAACTAAAAACAGAAACGGACCAAGGATTGATCCTTGAGGCACACCCATAACTAAGGCCGTTCCGGATGACTGCACATCATTAATGCACACTCTTTGAATCCGGCTGTGAAGATACGATGCAACGAGACGAAGTGCATTGTCTTTAATGCCATAATAGCCAAGCTTTAGCAATAAAATTTCGTGTTGAACGCAATCAAATGCTTTGGACAAGTCACAAAATACCCCTATGGCATTTTGTGAGTTCTCCCACGCATCGTAGACATGCTTTAACAACTTCACACCCGCATCCGTTGTAGACCGACCCTTAGTTAACCCATACTGCTCAGGATGAAGTAAATTATTTAAATTAAAATGCTAGAGCAGCTGCTTTAAAATGATTTTCTCAAAAATCTTGCTTAGAGTTGGCAAGACCGAAATGGGTCTATAGTTCTGAGGGTCGCTCTTATCGCCGGACTTAAAAAGGGGGATCAATTTACTATGTTTCATTGGATTGGGAAATATCCCTGTGTCTACAGATTTGTTAAAGATCTTGGCCATAATCGGGGCGATAATATCAATAATATTATTAATTAATTTTACGGACATTCCCCACAGATCAGTTGTTTTTTTAATATTTAACGTTTTAAAAGTTTTGACGATATCGTATGGGGAAATGTGTTCAAATTTAAGATTAACACTGCACTTCGTGACGCTGTCCTTCAAAACATTAAAAGCTTCCATTGGGGATGAGTTTATTGAGCTAGTGATAGAAATGGGTATGTTCTGAAAGAAATGCTCAAATGCACTAGCTACTGCTGTATCAGAATTAATAAGTTCATTCCCAATTTTAAGCTCTATGGAAGAATTATACATTTTACGTCTACCTGTTTCATCTCCAATAACATTCCAGGTTGTTTTTATTTTATTTTTGGAATTAATTATTTTACTTTTAATATGAAGAGATTTGGCCTGTGTGCAGACACTTGTAAACGTTTTTGAATATTTTTTTACATATTCAAGAAAAGTGGGGGACTGATTATATTGTTTTTCTGCATACAGATCAAATAACTTATTCCTACTCTTATAGATGCCATTAGTGGCCCATTCGCTAAACCTAAGATTTTTGAACACTTTTTTTTCTATGATATTAAAAGTCTTATTAAATTCACAACCGATCATTCCAAAGAGGGCATTAAAAAGTTCATCTGATCTACCGCGACTTTTGTCTGTCTGTCTGTCTGTCTGTCTGTGTCCGTCCGTCCGTCCGTCCGTCCGGATGAATCAAAATCAAAATCAAAATCAAAATCAAAATCAAAATCAAAATCAAAATCAAAATCAAAATCAAAATCAAAATCAAAATCAAAATCAAAATCAAAATCAAAATCAAAATCAAAATCAAAATCAAAATCAAAATCAAAATCAAAATCAAAATCAAAATCAAAATCAAAATCAAAATCAAAATCAAAATCAAAATCAAAATCAAAATCAAAATCAAAATCAAAATCAAAATCAAAATCAAAATCAAAATCAAAATCAAAATCAAAATCAAAATCAAAATCAAAATCAAAATCAAAATCAAAATCAAAATCAAAATCAAAATCAAAATCAAAATCAAAATCAAAATCAAAATCAAAATCAAAATCAAAATCAAAATCAAAATCAAAATCAAAATCAAAATCAAAATCAAAATCAAAATCATAATCATAATCATAATCATAATCATAATCATAATCATAATCATAATCATAATCATAATCATAATCATAATCATAATCATAATCATAATCATAATCATAATCATAATCATAATCATCAAATTCAAATTCAAATTCAAATTCAAATTCAAATTCAAATTCAAATTCAAAGTCAAAGTCAAAGTCAAAGTCAAAGTCAAAGTCAAAGTCAAATTCAAATTCAAATTCAAATTCAAATTCAAATTCAAATTCATATTCAAAGTCAAATTCAAATTCAAATTCAAAGTAAAATTCAAATTCAAATTCAAATTCAAAGTCAAATTCAAATTCAAATTCAAAGTCAAATTCAAATTCAAATTCAAATTCAAATTCAAATTCAAATTCAAATTCAAATTCAAATTCAAATTCAAATTCTCGGTAGGAAAGCTGTTCCTACCGAGAAGAGCCAGCAAGAAACTCGGCGGTTGCTCTTTTAAAAATATATTTCTTAATATTATTTACATTAAGTCGTTACTGTCTTGTACAGGTTCAAAGAGAGCTATATCCACACATTCTTATCTTCTAAAAAATCTTCAAGAGTATAGTAGGCCTTCTGTATCAGCTTCTTTTTAACAGTGTTTTTAAACTGCTGTAATGGCAGTGCCGAAATTGATTGCGGAATTTTATTATAAAATCTTATACCAAAACCCACAAACGAGTTACGCACTTTTGCAAGGCGCAAAGCAGGAACCGCAAGCTTATGTCGGTTCCTGCTTTGTCTATTGTACACATCACCTATCGTTTTATAATTCTTTATATTTTTATGTACATAAATTAAATTGCTTAAAATATACTGTGAAGCAAATGTAAGAATACCTGTTTCCTTAAACTTCTCTCGCAGGGAATCACGCGGTCTTAAATTATAAATGCCACGTATGGCTCTCTTTTGTAAAACAAAAATTTTTCACTATCCGCGCATTTACCCCATAGCAATATTCCATAGGACATAATGCTATGGAAGTAGGCAAAATAAACAAGTTTTGCGGTTTCAACATCTGTGAATTGTCGTATCTTTCGAACAGCGTAGGCCGCTGAACTCAGTTTCCCTGCAAGAGTTGTTATGTGTGTGCTCCATTGGAGTTTTGTATCCAGGGATACTCCCAAAAATACAGTTGAATTATCTGTTTTTAGTGGCACATTATTTAAAGAGAGCTTATTTGCTGTTTTTGCAGCATTAGGTAATGCAAATTCTATACATTTAGTTTTATTTGAGTTCAGTACCAAATTATTTAGCCTGAACCAATGAGCTACTTGCGATAAACCCCTGTTTACTTCGTCAGAAGCCACTCCTAATTTCAAGACTACAGTCCACGGGAACGAAGTTGCGCGGACAAAAGTTAGTAACAAATAGTCAGCAGAGTTAATCGGTGTTTATCACTCTTTAGGAAACTGAAAATGTATATGACGTTGATACATCTAAAAATACTTCTTTTATAAAGTTGTAAGATTTTACCAATTAAAGCACTGCATTTAATTAATTCTATAATGCGTTGCTGCTCAGACCAGGAATTTTTAATTATATATTCATTCTTTAAAAAAAGTTGTGCTTTAAAAAAAATGAACTCACGATATTTAAAGTTTCGAAATAATAAATCATGCGGAAACAGTCTTAAGATTTTTTGAATATAATTATAACGCTATTATCACCACACCTAGCGTTTATTTCAATAAACCTACTGGCACACTTACTATAATCGTTTTTGAGGAAGTGACCCATGTCATGTTTTGAATGGAATTAAAATGGCATACTCTGACTTGCAAATTCTTTTGTTATAATGTAGGGCGTGTCTCATTACATGTTAGTTTTTGTCGAGGCGCCTGAGTGTAATGTCTGAGTTCCGCGTTATCAAACTTTCGTGTTATCTACGACTAGCAATTGCCCGCACACATTACTAGGCGTTAAGCGCTTATTTTTGTAAAATTTCTCTGTTATTAAAGTATTAAACTATACCAAGTAACTGTACTTTTTACGAAATTAGTAAATAGGTAAGTGTTGGGATTAGCTTAATAGTTATTTCATGTATATTTAGTTTTGAGTAGTAATGAGTTGCTGTTCTCAAAGAATGTCATAATTGAGTATTTTGTCAGTCACTTTATAAGAAGTACCTCGGTGACCGAGGATTGCTCAGTAATTTTTTAAAGGATATAAAAAGTGTAATCTTATATATATAAAAGAAAGTTGGTCTAAGTTACACTATTTATAACTCAAGAACGGATGAACCAATTCGGCTGAAAATTGGTGGAGAGGTTGCTTAGAACCAGGAGACGGACATAGGATACTGTTTATCCCGTTCAACCGCATTTATTTTATCCCGTCAAGTCGCTATAAAACGTGGTATAACAAAATCGACTATGACAGTAAAATAATAAAACGCAAATTTCAGTGGAATAACAAAACATAAATGACAGCTAAACGTTGATTCTTTCAGTCTTTGATTTAGTATGGAAAAAAATTTGATAGTTATCAAAATAATAGCTAAACGTCACCACATAGTATAAAACAAAGTAGCTTTCTCTGTCTGTCCCTAAAAATGTAGTATATGAATTTAGATATTCGAAAGATAGCAGGGAATCTTTATGATATAGGGAAAGGGGAATTGTTACTCCAAATTTAACGTGTGCGGGCCACGGGCAGTAATGAATAAAACGAAACTACTGGTTTGATTTTAATCAGTTTTTTCACTGAGTGACATAGGCTATATATTTTATACCCGTGCGAATCCGGAGCGGGCCACTAGTTTATAATAAAAGAAAGAAAGCGCCCAGTAACATGTGGAATTCTACCCCAGGTTTTAAACTTTTTGGTCGCCAGTTACTCATGGGGTTATCATAGCTTTAAAATTTAAAAAAAAATTAAAATATCATTTGAATTCTACATTTTAGCAATCTTAGCGTGCATTTAGTGCTTAAGTACAAATGTACTTAAATAGTTTGTGACAAATTCTTACAGTATAAGATAGTCCATTTATTGAGAAAGGCTATAGGCTATATAATAACATCACGCTAAGATAAATAGGAGAGGAACAGCAATATAAAAATAGTACGAAAACGGTATTATCTGAAGCTTTCCTTACGTGCGTTGAGTAAACGGTAATAGATATTCATAAATGATGTATTACAAATCTATTCCCCTCTAAAAGTTCTAAATAAAAGTCAGCGACAGCATACGACTAGCTTTAAAGGTTTTTATCCTGTATTACGGTTTTAATCATTCCACGCGGGCGGAGGAGCTGGCGATTCCTAGTAATATACTCGTATATTCTTTTTCTATAGCGCCGTTATAATATACATATTTAAATCCTTGTTTCAATATTAAGTATAAAAATTACAAAGTCCGTCTATTTATTATTGTTATATATCAAAGCTTTCATGGCTACTCAGTTGGATTAATATTAAGGAAATGTGGCAAAATTAAACCTTATTATATACACCGCAGAAGATTCAAATTACGGAACCCAATCGAAATTAAACTGCTATATAAAAATTATGACCATGATAAGGAGGATCAATCATGCACCTACATCTTTTCTATACTTAAACGTCTAAGTTGGCGTAAGTAATGAAGTCGTGGGAAAGTTAAAAGCAACTAGACAGTTTTTTAATATAAACATTTATTTTTAAAACAAATAACCTTTTTACAATTTATTTACACTTACTGCTAAGACAGTCTGGTATATTTTCTTTGTACATTATTCCGTATTTGAATAGTTTTTTATTAATTTTACTTGTAGTATCTTACAAAAATGTAAGAGTACAGTATATATTGAAAAATATAGATAGCGGTGGTAATTTGAAAATCATTTAAAATATTTGAAGACTATTTATGTACATAAATTTAAACATTATTTCTTTCTTCTTGAGGACTTTTTACACCACATAATTGATTTATGATTGAGTCTTCAATAATGTAACTACAAGTAGTATATGTATTTACATGATATATATTTTAATTCCTTACCTACACTATTGCTATTTCTCATGTTTTTATTTTCCATCCATCTAGTTGTCCATAAGCTACTGACCTTAAAGGTTAGATCTTATTGACTGTATGAAAACTTACATACTGTTTCACAGTACTGACTACCTGCGAAATACATTACACAACATAACGACTAGAATATATACCGTACAATTGGTAAGAATCTATGAAAAAAATATTCTGTTTTTACAATTATGTGGAATAGAGAATTGTTATATATTTCAACTTTTTGCATTATTATTTCAATTTGCTATTACATTATCTTGTTGTTATGGCCATATTGAATTATTTGTCACCTAGATAACAAGTATTGCCTTTATCATCATCTGTCAACTATACATTTAGTATTAAAAGGGTTTCTTCTTAAAATAAGTTGGTCCTTTTTATTACATTTTAAAGATCTTCGCTTTCGTTTATTAGTTCTTGGTAACCATGCTTCTTTTATAAGATCACTTCCTTTTTCTGCGATCATAATAACGGGAGCATTGATATTACCGTTTGTGATTGCAGGCATAATACTTGCGTCAATCACACGAAGTCCTTCTATACCATATACTCTCAATTGTGAATCCACCACTGCCATCGGATCAGTAGATGGCCCCATTTTCGCCGTGCAAGAGAGATGATATATTGTCATTGTATATTGTCTTATATAACATTCCCAGTATTCATCTGTATACAGTGGTAAGTGTTTGCAGTTTGGTGGAGGCACGCTATTAAATCTCGCACCTAAACGTTTCATTGCTTTAGTTTCGGCCACTGCTAAGGATGCTTTTACACCTTCCCTTAATACTCCTACATCGTCAGGGTGTGTTAAGTAGTTGTGAATCATAATTGGATAATCCAGGGGATTTTTCGACCTCAATTTAATGAATCCTCGACTTTTAGGGCGAAGCATCATAGGAAATATACCAAAGACATCTTTATTTGATATATGACCAAACATTGTATCGAAAAATTTATCCGTAATCCCGTGTGCTACTTTAACTTGAGTACCTCCGTCTGAGGGTACAGAGGCCGATGTCATCATAAATTCTATATCAGGCCAGTTTTCTGATGCATTGGCGTATTTTGTGTTTATAAAAGCCACTACTTCTAATCCAATACTAGACGTTAAAGGCCCATCTTCAGTCACAGCATAACGTAATGCTGAATTAATATTAACTAACCTGTTCATAATTAAACTTATAGGATAGTCGATTTGAAAAACAATTCCTCCAATAGCAATGTGATCCTGCAAATTTCTCCCAACACCAGGAGAATCGTAGATAACATTGATACCTACTTCTTTTAAATGATTTGCTGGTCCTACACCAGAAAGCATAAGTAATTGTGGCGAACCAATCGCTCCTGCACTTAATATTACCTCACGTTTTGCATAAATGACTTGTTTCTCTGTATTCCTTAGGAACTCGACACCATATGCTCTTTTTTTCTCTTGGTCAATCAAAACTTTAGTTACATGAGAAAATAAAGCAATATGCAGATTTTGGCGTAATCGAACAGGTCTCAAAAAGGCCTTTGCTGTGGAACATCTGGTCCCTCGCCGCATGGTGAATTGATACCAGCCGTAGCCTGTTTGTTGTTCACCGTTAACATCTAATATGTCGTAGCCCATTTCTTCACCAGCTTGTAAAAAGGCTGCTCCAATCGGTGTGTTATATGGAGCATCTTGAACTGTCAGATATCCACCTGGAATATAGACAATTAGGTATCAGGCAATTAATAGGGATGTTCATAAGCAAAAAAAAAAGCTATTTGACTTGTTACTATCCCACTGCTTAGTACATACATTGTCTCTCCTTTTGGAGAAAAGCGTTGAAACTTTAACCCAACACTATATATCCTAAGAATTCTACAAAGATATGCTCGTAAGTAAGTCGTATGTAGCAACTAGTAGACATTTTAACGTCTTTAATAAGTAATATATAGTTAAATAAAGAAGAATAAAATACACTTACTACAATTTGATT
The DNA here is from genome assembly GCA_947086495.1 of Morpho achilles. NCBI lineage: Eukaryota > Metazoa > Arthropoda > Insecta > Lepidoptera > Nymphalidae > Morpho > Morpho achilles. The sequence continues at coordinate 10,402,096 of CAMTZB010000024.1, forward strand.
TCTTTAAGAATATTTTACCACATAAATATGATAAAACGTAGACTTATACTTAAAAAGTTTTTAATTTGGTAATATGTACTTCTATACTGTTATGAGTAGAACGTCTAAGATAAAAACATTTATAGATTTTTAAGTATTTTATACTTACCAACTGCGTGATGTTTAATGTCCTTAGCTAAATAAGGATTTCGTTGATCTTCTGACTTTTTAAAATATGGAAGAACGTCTTCATAGCCCCATCCAGGGTTTCCAAGAGACTCCCAGTTGTCGAAGTCTTTTTTATTTCCTCTTATGTACAGCATAGTATTAAGAACAGACGATCCGCCCAGAACCTTTCCTTTGGTCCAACTACACCGCTTGTCTATCATCGCTTGACAAGCTGAGTCTTGAGGTTCAGTTCTGGAAATGAAATAGATTGTATTGACAAAACTAAAAATAATTATTTTTTAATTTCTAGTACAAGAAAATCTCTTGAGTGTCTTAAATATTCTCTTATCATCTTGTATTCGCCTTAAGTATTTGAATCTATAATTAACTGAATTTTCTTATGTCCAACGAAAAGAACTGTCCTACTGAAATGATAAAAAATTCTTAGAATTTAAAATAGTCAACAGTAAATTATAAAATTATTGTAACCTATAGTTTTAAGAATACTATACCCACTACAAACAATTTTAAATATGGCTATTTTTTAATAAATGCTGTTTTTAATTTTATATCTGTGTGATACAGATAACTCTGAAAATATAATATTTTCTTATTGTGTTTGATCATAATTTATGTAACATCATAATTTCATACTTCATATATTTTTTCTGAATCTCGGAAACGGCTCCAACGACTTTGATTGAATTGATTGAATGAAATTCAGCATGTAAGGGGTTTTGAGAGGGGAAAAAATTGAGCTAAGTTCATTTAAAAAAAAATATAGAATAGAAAATAAATGTAATTTTAGCTGTTATTTGTAAAGTTGTGATAGCTCAATAGTAAACGAGCGGACTAAAGAAGTGAAAATACCTTTTTTTGCTTTATTATTTTTTCATCATGGCTCGATCACTCAGTTATTTTTATTTTAAAGTATAAGTGCTTAAATATGTAGTGTATACAATTTATCACGCACTTTACGGGATAGGAAAAATTTAATGAGAAAACTGCCTTTGTCCAAAGGTTCTTTATGATAGGTGTAATAAGCGAAACCTAACTGGAGAAGTGTGGGTCTAAGGTCTAAATGGGTCTAAGGTCTACACCCTTTCTTTAAGTATTCTTTAAGCATTTGCACAACTGTGGATCATTTGGTCTCTTAAATTAGCGTAGTCTATTAGCTTACTTAAAAATACTATGTATAATTAACACTATTATTATCTTAATTTTTATCATTTATTATCCTCACCTATACTTCCAATCCAATTTACTTTTGTGTAAATACAAAGATAATAGCGGCACATCGCTTATATCAGTTTCGTGTCCTCCAGCTTCTAGCAACAAAACATTCCAGCCTTCGATTTCCGAAAGTCTATTCGCTAATACGGAGCCAGCTGAACCGCCACCTATTATAACAAAATCGTATTCTTCGCGAAGGTACTTTTGGTTGAAAGGTCTATTCTCCGGATCTAGTATATCATAATTGAAATACGCCATAGTCGCTAACATAAGGGGGATAAAGGTTAGCTTGCTTATCCCACTTATAGTTAGTGCTGATTTCACAGCAGCTGTAACTGTAGTCAATATCGCCATTTTTGATTAGCTGTAGCTGTGCATATTCCTGAAAACAAAAATTTAACGGTAAGTGTAATTTGTTGTACATATTCGGCATTTAAAACATTGAAGTCATGAACTTAAATAATCAGTCTTGCTTCATACATATATTGATATCAAAGTAGGCGATTGATAGATAATTTTTATCTCATATTTAATCAGTATTTATTAGCCGTGTGATATCCGGCTAAGTAGAATAGACCAACCCTTATTTCTTACCGAGGTGTCGTAAAAGGCGACTAAGGTAAGTTGACCCACCGTGTGGTATCCGGTTTAGTAGAATAGACCACCCTCCTTCATACCGAGGTGTCGTAAAATACGACTAAGGTTAGATGACATCAGGCAGGCGGCCAGTCGTAAAAACGCAGCCAAATCATGTTACAGCAGGTTTATAACATGTTGTGCCGACCCCACTTAGAGTGGGATAAGGGCAGGAGGATATATATATCTTATCTTGTAACCATCAAATTGTAATAATTTTTTAAAAGATTAGCCGCCGAGTTTCTTGCTGATTCTTCTCGGTAGGAGCAAACGTCCGAATCAGTGGAAGCTTCTTTAAAACATTTGACGATTCAAAAGTACTGCAAACAGTCCACTTGAATAAAGAATATTTTGAATTTGAATTTGATATATATTTAATTATTATTTATGTAGTTAACGTTTACAATCCTACTATAAAAATATATATCTTCCATAGCTATCCCAGGCCGATAGCCATGGATGATTGTTTTACTAAACATATTTATGCTTAATTAATTATGTTGTGATATTATGAAGTACATACTGACTTATATACATGCGTATGTATAAATGTACATTACAGTATTAAACAGCGCCACGTAATCGGATGCTGTTGCATGCCTTCTCTCCAACTTTTAGAAATTTTAATTTTTATATGAACCATAGAATAAATTGAGGGGATTAGAATCAAAAATAGCTATATCCTAAAGTCACAATCAAATTTAGCTAATTATAAACATTTGTATTACAGTTTGCAGAAAACGTCAAGATTAATATTACTTAAATTCACAGTGATTAAATCTGTATTAAATATTTTTTATTTGTCGACACTCCAACAATTGTACACATAAAAAAAAAATTTTTGCTCCATTTGAATTATTTTGGATATAGCTAGGTTTGATTCTAACACCCTCAATTGTGAATTTTATTTTGTAAAGTTTAAAATATAATTTCTTTAAGATGTCATATTATGAAAAGTTTTTATACAACACAACATAATTAAACCGTGTCCACATTGAACTCTTCCACCTTGAGTTACTTTCACTGTTCGATAATTGTTAAGGTGTATACACGTTTACATGTCTCATTTTGCCATTTAGTATGTTATGCACTTGGTTGTTAGGGCTATGTTAGTATTTTGATGTGCTCAATTTGCAAGCCTATAAATTCAAAGAAAACCTTTAATTCCATATCTTGTTTAGTTATTGGGAAAAAAAGGAAAACCACAAAACATAAAGCACTAAATAAAATCATTAAACGGTGTTGGCGTCTTTTGAATTAAAATTTTGAATTTGTTTTTGAAATATGTCAAAGAAAATTAATTCTAGAGTCTGCTTAGAGAAATAACTTTCGTTGGAAATTTATGGTACATAGATTTGGAGTAGTAAAATGTATTAATCCTTACTTATATTATAAATGGGAAAGTCTGTCTGTCTGTCTGTCTGTCTGTCTGTCTGTCTGTCGGTTCCGTTTTCACGGCCAATCCGCTGACCCAATATTGATGAAATTTGGCATAAACATTCCTTATATACCGGGGTAACATATAGGCTATATAAATCCTGTTAATTCGACAGGAATTAAATTCAGGAGGAATTAAATACGATGACATTCAAAACGCCATCTATAATAAACCTATGGAACTTATTTTTATTTATGATGTGTCAAAATCAAGTCAAATCTGTATTTACGAAGTATTTAGATTCCAAGTTTTTCGGCTTACGTCAAAAGAATTATCTTTAAAGAATATTTATATTTTATTTGATTTTATTCGTTTACTGGACCAATTTAACTGAGAAAATTTAACATTGTAACAAAAATGGATTATTAATATAATACGGGTTATTTAGTAAAATAAATAAACTAATAATATTATAAATGCGAAAGTCTGTATGTAACGTTTTCATGGTCAATTCGCTGAACCAATATAGATGAAATTTGGCAAAATTAATGTTTATATACCGGGGTAACGTATAAAAATCTTTAAAAAAGTTATTATTATTATTTTTTTTAATATTTCGGTTTTTGTTTATTTCATAAACCGGAGAAAAATATTTAATAAAAAAGAGACCGCCAGAATGATGTATGTAACATCTTTTGGCCCAGACCAGAGTATTAATTTTAGTGTTGTTAAATAGAAAAATATTTGTTATCTTAGTATCAATTATTATTTTATTTAATATTTATTTATTTTAGTTTGATGTTATGTACATGTACAATTAATACCATAATAACACATTAATGAGATAGGATTTGTGGTGAAAAAATAACAATAAGCTATAATCATTTAAGTTCAAGTAAAATTTAATCATACATCATTTTTGGTGTCAAAAAAACAGACGTTTCAAGAAAACGCATTTTTAAACGGTCTTTAGTTAGTAGTCTATGGCAAGTACGAAATAAATGACTATTAATTGACATGTATTGGAAGTTTTATTTAATTTAATCCCATAAAAATTAAGCCCTACGGCTGATAAAAAAATATTTTATTTCTAAACACCATTTTTAATATTTGAAAAGTCATTATAGTTAATAAATTCAAGTTTAATATATTTTCCGATACTTATTTTAAAATATTATGTTAACAAAAACATAATTTAAATTTAATTTTTCGTATTTTTACTAAAAACGTTGGAATCCAGCGCCGTACGTATAGGTAATTAAAAAAAAAAATGACAGTTGATTCGTTACGTATAAATGTTATTATTAAATAAGTTTGCTAACACGTTTCCAAAGCTTATAATATTTATAGAGATATTTAATTCCAGAAAACATTATGAATTTTTCATGTATATGAAGTTTTTGTACTCCTTTTACTGCGCTATTTTAATATATATTTCATGTAAGTACGGGTTATTTACTAAAATTATCATATTAAGCTCTTGATCAAACGATAAATCCTTCTAATTCTTCCCAGAAAGATTTGATTTTTGTGATGGAGATATTTGGAGGTTTGGATGGTGAACTGTAGTCTTGAAATTAGGAGTAGCTTACTTCTTATTTCAAGACTACAGTCCACGCGAACGAAGTTGCGCGGGTAAAAGCTAGTTAATAATAAACGATTACTATAATTTTGGCGCGTTGAATGACAAGACCTATTTTTTGATATATTTTTCAAATATATCAAAACAACTAAAAAAATTTAGATGCTTTTTGCTAAATACAAAATTTTAGTTAAAAACAATACGTTCCAATATAAACCAGAAACAATAAGTCTAAAATTGCCTTGTGACTAAGTTGATATTGTTTTTTTATATTGTTAATGTACACTACAGTAATTACTTTATAGTAACAATAGTTCAATTCAATAGTAACGGTTCATGTGAGAATCGGGTTACTCTCAAGTCGATTTAATCTTATAATAGCTAGATTACAATAGCTATAAGTTGAATAGTAAACAAGTTGGTTGTGGAATAGGTAGTACAAAAGTAATGAAAATAATAGTTTGCTATAATCCGCTATAAAAGAAAATATATGTTATTCTAAATGCAGAGTGTGCTATTCGTTCTCATATCTGATACATACAGAATTTGTAAAAACTCATGCACTACCTAATAACGCAACAATCCACAAACTCTGCACACATTCACCGCCTCAAAATCGCAAAGCGTTGCGATTTTGTAGTGGATTATGGACCTCCGCAAAGCAATGTCTAATTCTATAAATTATTTATCAAAACAAATCCGGTTTTATATTTATGATTAAAATAAAATTATCATAAAACGCATATAGAGTCCTATCTGTTAAACTAGATTCAGTACTTAAACATAGCAACATAACTAATGTTTATTTAAGCCATCTAAGAATTTAATTTAAAATGAGTTAGGGAACGAGCTTGTGATGTGAGTAAAGACGCCAATGGGTTAGTATGCTGCTTTATGTGTTGACCTTAACACGTAGGTGAGGCGCGTTTTCAGGCTACCCTTCTTAGATCAGACCGGATCTGAGCATCCAAGAGCAACTCCCAATACATTAACAGTACTAAGGTACTTAGCAGAACACTAGTATAGCTGAACGCCGTATTTAAATAGACAACTTCGGGCTTTTTATAACCTCAACAGTGTCATTTTCTAGGCTTTTTTTAGTTATTTTCTGAGAACGATAAGGAAATCTAAGACATCTGCTTTTTATTATTCTGTTGTTCTTCTAAATTTACAATTACTCTAAAGGTATCTTGTAAATAAGTGAATGACATCCTCAAATATCCTTTAATCTAAATAAATGCGCTCCGTTTTTCATTAAGTCGTTGTGCATCGTCATTGCGGTCAAGCGTTTGTCTTTTACACAATAGAGACATTTCGCTACGCCACCGTCGTATCGCCAGGAAACATTGCGTCTCATTTGTCATTAAATTATGTCATAAAGTCTTATTAGTTGTGGAAGGAATGTAACTCCCACAACGAAAAATCTAATTCTAAACATTAAAAAAAATGATTTTATCTAAACCAGAGATTCATAAGGGCTAATAATTTTTTTTTTCAAAAATAGTTCTATCGTCATTGTCCTTTTTTTCTGTCTCGTTATTATTAAAATGTTACAATAATGTCGCGTAATTTTGCGGAATTCCATAGTGCAAAAGTAATTACGATATTAAATACTTGGCTTCATTTTTTCACTCCTATAAGTTGTCATCTGATTTATGGTACAAGTGAATAATTTGGAGTAGGTATTTTCATTTCTCCTGGGAGATATTTATTCAACTAAAAACAATTTTACCCCAATCGAACATATTCGAACTACATTGAAAAACTATTTTTTGTTTATTTGAGAATAACACCGTTTGTATTGACTTAAATATTTAAAAGGGTCGTGTTATTCTTTTAGTTTACTTAAATTATAGTATATAATTTCTTGAGATTTCTACCATTTCTATACCATTCAGGTTAATGATAATGGATATCAATAATGATGCATCGCTGCACGATTCATATCACATTTCAACTTGTTACTTGCATATGATAATGTATTCATTTAAAGGTTATGTAATAGTCATTAGTAACTTTTTAATCTATAATAACTAATTAATTGTAAGAATAATGTAATGACGGATAGCCTTTATGGCCATGAAGTTGTTATACAATGGTCGAAGATAAGACTGATCTAGTCAAGGAGTTTTGGTTGAGCAGGGAATATTCATATTTTTTGGAAGGTAAAAATTATGCCGTGTGCAGTTATTAGTATATATTCCGAATTTCATGTTCCAAAGTTTAATGATAGTTATTTCTGTTGGAGATTTTAGGTTGATATGTTCTGAAGAGGTTGGTGTTAAACATTTTGCGTTCATTGAATGATTGGTGATAGGTCTGTGCTATTTAAATTAAATCACTTAGTTTTAGTCGTAAGGCGTTGAATAATTGAATACTTTTCTACTTCACCTTACAGCAATAATCATAATAATTTGTCACATCTTGTGAGCCGCACTGTTTCATTTTGTTATCTCGAGTTTAAACTTCATGTATGATTGTGAATATTACACGGCGAATCCGCTGAACGAATATTGATGAAATTAGGCACAATTGTTCCTTATACACCGGGGTAATATATAGGCTATAGAAATTCTGTTAATTCTACAGGAATAGGATGACATTGACAAGCGCCATTTGTAACGTCAACAGTTAACGCGAACGAAGTTGCGGATAAAAACTAGTCGTTAATAAGTCGTTACTTTACAAGATCGGACGGACACTTTGTTGTTTTATTTTTTAATTAATAGAAATATTACAATAGAGTTAATTGGTCTCAAAACTGGAATTACTATTGTCGAAATAATAACCGCTAAGGTTGCCGGCTTACTTCATAGCAATTTCTATACAATTAAAGTTAATAAAATCAAAAGTAAGACCACTTAAAGCGTTTTAGCTAACGCATGCATATATAACGTATTTTTACTCGGCTGTTATAAAAATGATGACACTAGGCTTGGCCATTCGAGTATATAATAATATTCATGGTGGGATTATTATCACGGTATTATTTACTCACAATCAACAGTGAAAGTCTACTGAACATTTATTTTTCTTATTCTAAGACATTATTAAATCTACAAGTCTGTTTTAGTTATTCTTGCTGGAATACAATATAAAAGTTTACAGTAAATATTATCTAAATAAAATAGTAAATAATATTGTTTATCTTTAATATTTAAATAAGTTAATCTTGTGTGTGTGTGTGTGTGTGTGTGTGTGTATGAATATCTATCTAGGTTTTAAAAAAATGCAGAATGAATGTAAAGGATATATGAGCTGTCAAATGCAAAGCTGTCATAGCCTAATGTAAACGGGCGGACCAAAAAAATTTCCAAACTTGGGATCGAATTCCAAATATCACCCGGCGCTTTATTTCATTTTTGATTTTTTAAATTGTATTTTTTAATAACTTTAAAAAAATTACCTGTCACTCAGGTACTAGATATAATATTGTAAAGATTTTCTTCTGATCGTGGATTCTAAGACAATACTTTTAGCTTTTCGTTATAATAGCGGTTACCCGTAATCCGGTAATAATCATACGGTTGCAGATTACAGTTGCAAAGTTGAAATAATGCGCAATGTCTTACGTATGTGTTTGTAACAAACATTTTACAGAAATGATAGGTTCAATAATCAATGATATATAGTAGATAGAGAAGAAATTTAAGTAATCGTTTTTTAATATAAATTTAAAATTTTCTTATTCCTAATTCAGCTACATGTGTGTAATCTTAGTAGTTATTTTCAATTAAGCACTTTTTGCGCAATAATATAAATTGATACACGTAAATATTAGAATCAAATGTTCTTTATTATAAGAAGTTGTAGTAGTCATTTAATTACACGAATCTCGATGGATCTGACCTTATTTTGGAAAATCCCATTCTACTAGATATGCCCCAACAAAGTTAAGAATAACTCTCATTACTTATATATTCTGAATTACAGTAGTTAGTCTCTTGATTCTCTGTAACATTGAAAGCCCTTGTCCAAATATAGGGCAATCACAGGAAATTATTTCGCTTAAAAACTTTAAGTCAATTAATGTTGAAAGAAAAAATTTAAAATGTACAGGAAGTGTGAACATTATTTAATCAAATGGAATTAAAAAAGCGCTACCTGAACGAAAGCAAAATAATGTCCCACATTCGTTTATAAAAAAAGCACAATCACGTCACAGTTCACAACTGTTATACAACACAGCTTGCGCGCAACTCGCGCGTTGGCTTGCCACTGATGCCAGCTGCTCGCAACTTAGACTGGATGGCAAGTGAGCGGTCAATGTTAAAGAAATGTTACTAAATTATGGATGCCATTTAGTAATGGCTCTTTGGTAATAAAGTAAGTTTTGGTTACAAAATAAATGGTGTACACAAGTCTAGAAGATATTTCTGGATATTTTTGGACTTGCGAAAAACTTTACACATCACATCAAATTTGGATTAGAAATAAACGCCTCAAATTTTTTTAATTAATGATCGTGTTTGTACTTATTTTAAAAGCAAGTACCGTAATGAATGCTACAACTGATGATGACATGATGATGTTATCCTACTTCTTACTGTATATATCCTACTAATATTAGAAATACGAAAGTTTGTGAGTATCGATGTATGTTTGTTACTCTTTCACGGCGAATCTGTTGAACCAATATACATGAAATTTGACTCAATTATTCCTATAATTAAGGAATAGGAATAATTGTAACATATAGGCTATGGAAATCCTGTTAATTCTATAGGAATACGGTAACATTGAAAAGCGTCATCTATTGTCAACATATCTATTATCACGTGACAAAAGTCCACGCAAACGAAGTTTCGTGTAAAACCTAGTGATAACATGCATGCACCCTCCTGCCCTTATCCCACACTAAGTGGGGTCGGCACAACATGTTATAAACATGCTGTTACATGATTTGGCTGCGTTTTTACGACCGGCCGCCTGCCTGACGTCAACTTACCATAGTCGTATTTTACGACACCTCGGTAAGAAAGAGGGTGGTCTATTCTACTAAACCGGATACCACACGGTGGGTCAACTTACCTTAGTCGCCTTTTACGACACCTCGGTAAGGAATAAGGTTGGTCTATTCTACTCAGCCGGATACCACACAGCGGGTCGACTTACCTTAGTCGCCTTTTACGACACTCGGTAAGAAAAGAGTGTGGTACTATTCTATTCAGCCGGATACCACACGGCGTTAAAACCTAGTTATAACATAACATAGTGAAAAACCTATACTGGAAATTTCCCATAGATTTTGTATATTAGAGTACGTAGGGTAGAGTAGGGCCTAAAATGCGTCCATCGACATTAAGGGGAAAGCAAATACTTACTCTCTTTTTATGTAAATAGACCAAGATAAGTCTATGAGTTTCACCCTCATGACTTTTGTTGCTACACTCACTAACAGGCGTATCTCCAACTTTCATACTCAATACACTAATAATAATTATGACATTTCCTCACACAAAGATTTTACTAACGTTTTTTGTAAGAAAAGTAAATGAAGTAAATATTTACAATGTAAACAAAGTATTGACAGATCAGGTGATATAGGAATATTTAGAAAAATGGTTAAAAGATTTAGATTGTTTATTTCTGTAAAAATATACTTATATTCTCTTCATGTTTACTAAGGATAATTACGCCGTGTGGTATCCGGCTGAATAGAATAGTACCACCCTCATTTCTTACCGAGGTGTCGTAAAAGGCGACTAAGGTAAGTCGACCCGCCGTGTGGTATCCGGCTGAGTAGAATAGAACACCCTCATTTCTTACCGAGGTGTCGTAAAAGGCGACTAAGGTAAGTTGACCCACCGTGTGGTATCCGGTTGAGTAAAATAGACCGCCCTCTTTCTTACCGAGGAGTCGTAAAATACGACTAAGGTATGTTGACGTCAGGCAGGCGGCCGGTCGTAAAATACGTAGCCAAATCATATGACAACATGTTTTGTAACATGTTGTGCCGACCCCACTTAAAGTGGGATAAGGGCAGGAGGATGATGTTTACTAAGGATAATTATATTTCGATATAGCGAAAAGTCACGTTCGTCTCGAGCGGAAATAGCGTAAACCCATTCTATGCCCTTAGTGGTTTTGGTGAGGTTTCTTAATAGTACACAAAAGGAGTTATTTGATTTTCACACGTTCTCTCTGTAATGGGTTACGAAATAAAATGAAACGGCTAGGACACAGTGGTTAAATTTATAAAACCAAATATTTGTATTTCCAATTTATTTTAACAAATGTTCCTTTAGAAGTCTTTCAAATTCAAACATCATATTTTCGAAACAAACAAAAAAATTCTTCTTCTTCCCACCATTTAGTTACCTATTTACTTAAGGAGTTGTTCAGTTATAATATTCGGTTGTATATTATTATGAGAAAATAAATAATCCGGTTTTTAGTTAAAGGACCAAAATACAAACACTATGACTTTTGAGACATGCGTGACTGCGACGTTCGCCAAGGAATGACGGCTCTTACGCAAGTCCTATAGAGTGTTACGTTTATGTCGAGCTTTTTAATTGACTTCTTTAATATATAATCAGATAAAGTAATCCTGTGATAAACATATTTTTGTAGCGGATAAAAATTATATATTTTTGTATAAATAAGAAAATGAGAATAGAATAATAAAAAAAAGATGCTAGATTAAAAAAAAAAGTAGTTTGTGATGACGTTTAATTATGGATTAGCGTCTGCCTGAGACCATAATAAAAATAGTCTATATGTATAACAAAAATGTACAAAAGTGTACGGAGGTGAGCATGTTGCCACATGATTTGGCTGCGTATTTTACGATCGGCCGCCTTCCTGACGTCAACTTACCTTAGCCGTATTTTGAGACACCTTGGTAAGAAAGAGGATGTTCTATTTTACTCAACCGGATACCACACGGCGGGTCGACTTACCTTAGTCGCCTATTACAACACCTCGGTAAGAAATGAGGGTGGACTATTCTAATCAGCCGGATACCACACGGCGCGTCGACCTACCTTAGTTGCCTTTTACGACAGATCGGTAAGAAATGAAGATGGTCTATTCTACTCAGCCGGATACCACGTGGCAAAACTACTATACAGACTATGGATTTATACTTAAGTGCCTAATGTTAAATAACACTTATTTATAGCGTGTATCGCCAAACAAAATTCACTGAACGGTTTAAATAGTTGAATTATGTGCACGAGAGTCACGCACGACAAGTATAAACCTTTCTTTCCCCACTCGTCGCTGGTGACGAAACACGTATAATGGCTCAAGTTGCCTTGGGGAAGCCCTTGCGTCATAAGGCTTGACTTTTGGCACCAATATTATTAGCTACCAAAAGTCCGTGACTACGCGCATGTGGCCTACATTAAAATTGGTAAATAGTTCACGTTACTTCAAGGAAAAACGCAAATTTTTTATCTCGGCATTTTAGTATTTCTCAAAAAATAATTTGATGTATATATAATCCATACTAATATATAAAGCTGAAGAGTTTGTTTGTTTGAACGCACTAATCTCGAGAACTACTCGACCAATTTGGAAAAATTCTTTGAGTGTAAGATAGTCCATGTATCGAGGAAAGCTATATAACATCACGCTAAGATGAATAGGAGAGGAGCAGCAATAAAAATATTGCGAAGTTTAAAGATTTCCTTGCGTGCGCTTAGAGAGTTATTATTAGGAAGTTATGGAAAATTATTATTAAACTCTTATAATTAACTCAGAACAACTACTTTTATGCTCAAAATTTTAATCCGGTAAAACATTTTTGACACACTGATTTCCATGCGGGAGAAGCAGCTGACACAGCTAGTGTATAATTATTCTAGTCGATGCACAAGTACTGACAAAAAATATTTGAAACTCCATCTGTGACTACCATTTCTTAAATGTCTTAATCAGTCTTTGTTACACGTAAAAATCCATGAATAGACACATCAGTAGAATTTATAGAATCGGTGAAGCGCTTTGTGTTTGACTTATGGATTCTTTGTAGTGTATTGCAATTGCTTTAACTTGTACATGGTGGGGAAGAGGTCGTGTAGGAAGTTGCAACAAGTACTTTTGTTGCGTACATAAAACGAGATACATATCTCGTTGTGTATGCACATTATGCTTTATTTCACGGCTTTTATGTATGTATTTCTGTTTTTATCATATCATATCTGGACTCTGCGAGTCCATCGCTGTAGGAGATCGCCACGGATATATTTCGTTAGTCTTAAGTAATCGTTGTAAGCTATTCGAACTGCGTCATATACATTGTATTCACATTTGTCAATGTGAATATCAACAATAATTGGTAGGTCTCAGATGCGATGTTAAACAAACTCTAATGGTTCTTTTACCCTAAACGCTAATTACTTAATATTATATTATACTAATTAATAAATTATTATACTAATTATTTAATACCCTGGCAGTCCGACTGCCAGGTTGAAATGTATCAGTTATTTGCACAGGAACAATAATAAGTAAAATGTATCAAATTAACGTAGAGGAAATTGGTCAAATCTAAAAATTTATCGCTTGCTCCCTGATTATTATGGGTACCTATGTTGGTAACAGACTTTCTGGGTGAAGATCTGTTTGGCGTTGGTGATTAATTCATGTCCGTTTCTCCTTTTTTTGTTGTCCTTTTGTCTGTTGGTACATACATATTTTTTATATTCGGTGTAGTGATCTTCTACAGTTACTCTTATAAATAGGAATATCTGGGTGACCGAGCTTCGCTCGGTAATTTTTTACAAAAAAAAACTTTAAAAAAAGAAAAAAAACAATTATTTAGTTGGGATCGATCCTTGGCACTCACATTTTTCGAGGCTGCCTGCTAACCGAATAAGCTACGTCGACTTGACAGTTAATGGCGAAAATTTAATTCAATATAAATGTTAGTGTTTTTTAATGCCCAAAAATAGGGATAAAACAATATTTTTTTACATAAAACTTAGCTAGATCAATTTTTCTCCCCCAAAACCTCCTACATGCTTAATTTCAGGAAAATCGTTGGAGCTATTTCCGAGATTTGGAAAATATATATATATACAAGATTAACTTATTTAAATATTAAGATATATATTATTCTGTACTTAAAACGCATTGATTGTTTCAGTTATGCCAACTTTGACAAGAGTGTTTGTTTGGCTTAATCGTTTAGACTTTATAGACAAACGCGTAGTCAATACGGTACACGAGCTATTACAAAATATTTTAATGTAACAAAAATCCTAAGCGAGTTGTAATAATAAAGGATGTTGCAAAATATTCAAAAAGTTTTTGTAGATAACATTATACTTATAATAATAATAAAGATAATTTTTAATTTTAATACAAAAGAATTCATTAAATTACGAATTTAATCTGTTGTAATCTGTTGAAAAATATGTAAAATCGGTATAAGCGAATACATCGTTTCACATGCCAAAGCGTAACTATTGCGTGAAATCGCTAACGAAATCTCACCAAGGTCTATCCTTATTGATGATGTAACGAACAAACCATAGATTTAAATACAAAGCATTAAAACTACATAAATTTACAGTCTATATTTTAAGTGCAATCACCTAAACCACCTAAATTAGTAGGTTAGGTTAGGTTAGGAAGGAAGGTAGGTAGGTGGTAGTAGTAGTAGTAGTAGTAGTTAAAGTAGGTTTCATTGATTTCCAATTTTAAAATCAAAACTACTCATAAATTTCGGTAGTCCCATAAATATTTGAATTAGAGAATAGCCCTTTTTCCAAATTAACTCAAGCAAACGCTAATAATGTGCAGCAAAGCAATTTCAAATTTTCGTGGTATTCAGACCGTGCTATCTTGCTTGGGAGTTACCAATTTTTTGACACAATGATTATGCGTAATAAATACAACATAGGCTTGAAAAGTTTATGTTGATCCAATTTGACACCTGAATGCATGAATGATATATGTGATAATAATATCATTTGATTACTTACGTTTGTGTTGTGAATTTGCAATTGCATATTTTGTTGTTCTCTTAGGAAGCTTTTAGGAAAATCTTCAAATTTAATTACACTACTAAGTCAGCTTAAAAATATTTATGTGATTAGAAGAGTGCAACAAAACAGATTTGCAACTTAAAAAATAAACAAAAGCATTCCTTTACACATCTTTATTTAACGTATTTTTTACATATTAAATCATTATTTTTTATTATATATGTATATGTATCTTTGTATGAATATTGTGTATTTATTTGTATTTATGAATAGAAAATCTTTAGTATTGTCTCTTTGTCTTGCATACGATATATAATTGCCGTAGTGTTGAATGCTGTGAATGGAAATCATTTACAGTTCAACTTTGCTATCATATTGTTGTTTAATGATATCAGCGGCTTTTTGAGCCACTACTAAAGTTGCAGCCATGGTGTTCCCTCTTGGTATAATAGGCATAATACTCGCATCGACTACCCTTAAGTTGCTAATCCCATGAACTAGCAACTTATTGCTTACTACAGAACTAATATCATCTTGAAGTCCCATTTTGGCTGTTCCAATTGGGTGATATATTGTTGTACCCATATGTCTTATATAACACTCCCAATAAGCGTTTGAGTTAAACAAATACTGCAAGCAATTATTTATTTTTAGGTTAAGCAGTTCAATCCCTAGTGTCTTAAAAGCTTTTGTTTCTTCCAGTTCATGAACAAAATTAATTGCTCTCATGAAAGTATCTATATCGTCGGAATGTTGAAGGTAATTAGCTTTAATTATAGGTTTTGATAACCCAGCTGCAGGTAGTAAAATTTCACCTCTAGATTTGGGCAATAGTAATGTCGGGTAAATACCCAGCAAATCATGTTGATAATTTAATGCTTCAATTGCTTGTATAATTTCATAATTATAACCTATTCCTTCGAGATAGGGTCTTAACACAAACCTATCATTCCTAACAAAAAAAGTATAATGAAATTGTATATCAGGGTAATTGGTATTATTTGTATCAATAAAACTCATATAATCAGTCAATCCAATATTAGAAAACGGTCCAGTTTTAGTAAGCATGTATTGCAGTAAAAGCATATTAATAACTTCATGTGAAAGTGTTCGATTAACATTTGTTTTTAGGAATAAAGGAAAAATCATGTGATCTTGTAAGTTTTTGCCCACTGGAAGATCTAAAAAACAATCTATATCCATTTTTTGAAGATGCGGTCGAGGTCCTATCCCAGATAACATTAGTATTTGTGGTGTTGCAATTGATCCAGCCGACAACACAACTTCTTTATTAACCGCAATTTCCAGAATAGATCCGCTTTTATGTCTTATTTGTACGCCAGAAGCTTTATTGCTTTTCTTATTTAAAACCACCTTTTTTACTTCAGTATTTTTCATCATAGATATATTTCTAGCATTTTTTAAGTACATTTTTGCTGTATTCATACGTTTACCATATTCTATAAGTAGTCGTGCTTTTTTAGTTCCAATTGCAGCTTCGTGGTTGTTATAAGAGTTTAAACTAAAACCTAATTCTTTAAATGCACTATCAAGAACAGCATACCATTCATTTTCGTATCCAGGAAAAGTTTTATCAGTAATATTAAATAATTCTTCTTGTTTTTGAAAATAATGTACAAGGTCATTGTAACCCCAGCCAGAATTTCCTGAGTTTTCCCAATCTGAAAAATCTTTCGAATGACCCCTTAGATAGATCATGGCATTAATTGAACTTGACCCACCAAGTGCTTTTCCTTTGCTCCATATACAACTTGAATTTTTAAAACCCAGACAACTATTTCCATCCGGTTGCGTCTTATAAGACCAGTCGTAACTTGAATTTTGGTTCAAAAATAAAAATGCAGGAATCTAAAATATGTTAAAAAATATTTATATATTAATATATATTGACATCACATATGTGTATATATTATTATTACCTCACTGTCGATACCAGGGTCATCACCTGCCTCTATAAGTAGTATAGACCATGTTGGATATATGTTGGAAATATGGCTAGCAAGTAACGATCCTGCTGTTCCTGCTCCGACTATTATAAAGTCATACGCTAAACCTTAAACAATTTTATTAAGAATAAGTTGTGTAAAGTATTGTTTTTTTTTTATTATACCAAGCCATTCATAAGCTAGCTCTAAAGGTATTTAGAGTTACCGGAAACTGTATTTTTAAGAGAAAAGATTTTTATAGATTTAAGGACGAACCATCAATTTGCTAAACTATGCCTTACCCAATCTGGTTTTGATAATATCTTCGGCATTATCCCGAGGCCAGTTAAAATCATCTAAAATACTGCAATGGGCAGCAACAGCAGCCATTACAGCTTTCAAGAACAGACTACCAGTAATTCCACCAAACGCTAATGGACATGTCGACGTAATATTTCCTTCTAGACCGTCCATTTTTACCATTGCTTCTAGGGCGTCCATTTACGATCACTTTTTCATTTTTCAGCAATAACACTTGAATTAATACAGTAGACAGCGGATCTATCGATTTATGGCGTCCTTTTAATGGCAACTTACAATACATGTGTCGCGCATCATCGATTTGCTAACCCTTATGAGTTGCAAACTTGATATCGTATTTCATGTTACTGTATTATGGTAAGACGCATGCAGTAAAACACTAATTTATTTTTAATATGAATATTTGTATATCTTATGATACAACAGATTTAGTAGTTCTACAAAATGTTTATGAATTTTCTCGCAATCGAAGAACACACAGTAGTATCACTTTTTTTTAAAGATATCATAGTGATTATGATGATACAAATATACATGTTCTCACAAATAAACAACTCCACGGGGACGTCATAGTTTACTCTTTCGTGGGTCTAACGTTATAAAATAAATACGTCTAATAAATACTGCTCTATGGTATAAACTTAATATAATCTAATAATTAATTTAATTAAATTTAAGCTATTGTTCTAATGTTACTAGTAAGTATAATATAATTTTTTAGTAAAATATTTTAATGTTATTGTATAAATTTTATTTTTATACTTTAATCCATTATTAAACAGAAATTATTTCTTTGATTTGATTAATTTCTCATTCACATAAAACTTGGCATATCATAAAAAAACATCAAATCATGGTATTTTAGCCTCGCTATTGAAATGTTTTTTTAAATAATTTTATTTTAAAATTTTCCATAATTATGAGTAATATTTTTAGAGAAATGAGGAAAGAGGTCAGCAATTTCTGTAAATATATTTTGTTTCGTAACGAAGTCTTCTTCTCTATTCTTTAATTCTGCATTTTTAACTTGAGTTATATCATGGGTTTGCCAGACAGTATCTGCATTATTATATGATAAAATACTTGAACTGGTAGCCCAATCTTCTTTAATCATATCAGAGGCCTTTTCAGCAATCATTATTATTGGGGCATTGGTATTGCCATTTACTATCGTTGGCATAATACTACCGTCAACTACTCTTAAGTTTTTTACTCCATAAACCTAGAACAATTTATTTTATTAGCGAAGAATAATAATTAAATTATCCCTACATTATTCGGATACATAATCTTTTTTATTTTAGTGAAAACATGTAGAAATATAATTCTTTTTGTATTTATAATGAAATAATTATGTAAATGTATTTTAAAAATATTTAAAGTAAAACTTACTCTCAGCCTGGGATCAACCACTGCATTAAAATCGTTCTCAGGGCCCATAGCACAGGTACCTACTGGATGATAGATAGTCAACGTATGATGGCGAGCTTGACACTCTAAATGTTCGTCTGACATTAAGGGGTATTCTAAGCAACCAGGATTGCGATTAGGATTTGGTCGTGCATTTAATGCACGTAGAGCAGGTTGGTCCACTATCTTTTGTGCAATTCTGGCTCCGTCTATCTGAAAATGTATAAGGAATTAAAATAATAAAATTTGTTTTAATCAAATAATATTTACTTTAAAAACATAATAAAAAAAAAACTTCACATGAAGATAATTCAATTTAGTCTTAGACTTGTGTTATTGTGGCTTAACTTGATTATAATTACAAATTAACATTTGAATTTCCAGTTCTCAGGGGTCGTTTAAAATAAATGTTAAATAAATATGCTTTTTGTTTTAATATATAAGTTTACAAGTATTCTTTTAGCTCTTCAGTCAAAAATAATATTATAAAGTTTATTTACTTGTATAATATTCTTAATTCAAGATGTTCTTGAATACTTCCATTTACGTATAGCAATGAACGAGATTAAATTTCAAATATTATTAACATGTATGAGATTACACTGACTTAGATGTTACATGTTTCTCAATATTTTATAACGAGAAGGTAAATATCCTACATTATCTAGCGATTTAATAAGTTTGGAATTATTAATGTATAAATATTTTTATTATTACACCATTGAATAAGTGTTAATTGAGACACAAAATATAGATTATTTTTGGTATATTACTTTAATGGTATGGAGAAAACTTACCATTTTAAGCATATCATCTGGATCTGAATAGTAGTTTGGATAAATAAGTGGTGTGGAATAAGCATTTGCGTCTCTTAGTTTTATATAACCCCGGCTTTTCGGTCGCAGGAGTAACGGCACAATCGAAAATGATGAGTCGTATAAAATATCTTCGTATAAGTTAGCATAAGTTTCATCTGAGAGACCATTTGCTCTTTTTCCAAATAAACCTCCATCCATATTGTCAGCAGTAGGCGCAATAAAAAACTGAATATCGGGGTAGTCTTCCGCAGGGTCCTGATATTTTGTGTTAACGAAACCCATTGCTTCAGCTTCCATCATATTATATAAAATACCGTTCTTATGAACTGTAAAATCAATCAGACTACCAATAGACATAACGCTGTTGAGATTAAAACTGTACTCTGTTCCATTGCTAAATGGATTATCAAATAAGAATGAGTGACCGCCCATAGCTACGTGATCTTGTAAATTGTTACCAACACCAGGTAAATGTGTTATAGGATAAATACCTAATTCTTTTAAATGATCACTATCACCAATTCCAGAAAGCATTAGGAGTTGAGGAGATTGAATTGAACCTGCCGATAAAATTATTTCTTTTGTGGATTTTATTATTTTTCTTTTACCATGTTTAGTAAATTGAACTCCATATGCTACTTTATATTCATCGATTAGAATTTTTTCTACTTGAGAATATACGCTGATGTGAAGATTTGTCCTTTTTGAGGCAGAGCGAAGATAACCTTTTGCTGTACTACAACGGAGTCCATCACGAAGAGTGCCATGAGATCTTGTAAATCCAGTCTGTGATTCGCCATTGACATCAAGTATATCATAGCCAAGTTGCTGGCTTGCTTGTAAAATTATGTTTGTAATTGGTTGTTCGTACTTAAAATATTCTACAGATATAGGACCTCCAGTTGAATGAAATGGATCATCTCGATATTCTGGAATCCGCATGTCCTCTGATTTAAGAAAATATTTTATTATATCAGAATATGCCCAACCTCTATTACCCAGTTTTTCCCAATGATCATAATCTTTTTTATTCCCTCGAATGTATAGCATAGCATTTAAAGCAGATGATCCACCCAAAACTTTGCCTCTGGGCCATTTACATCTGGTATCCACCATACTCAAGCAGTAACTACTGCTTGGCTCTGTTTCAAACTGCCAATCTATTGACGTTATTTGTAAGGCAGGAAACAATATAGGTACATCCGATAAAACATTTTCATCAGATCCTGCCTCAAGTAAAAGAACATTCCATTCTGAATTTTCCGATAATCGGTTTGCTAGTACAGATCCTGCAGAGCCAGCACCGATTACAATAAAGTCGTAAAATTTGTACAATTCATGAAACGGATGATCTCTCACGCGATTTTCTGCATCTTCTATATCTGGTCTGTAGATATGGATCACTAAACGCAGTAGTATGAAAGTGGCAAGGCCCGGTAGCAGTCCAAAAATTATCCTTGTACTGGACACAATAGGTTTAATGGAGAATGAATCATGAGTTTTCATTTCTCTATATCAACACGGGTGTTTGATGTTACTAAACTCACAACTGATGTGTACAATCACAATTTTGTTAATACGGCAATAAAATAAGATGTTAATTGCAAATGGTCACGTTGTGTTTGTCATACACAGAGTAAATCAGAAAATATTGACGTTAAAAATATCTACACAGTATATCACTATTTCAGTATATTCAAATTACTAGACATGATTATGCGTTATAATTCATTAAACTGTTTTCCTATTTCCAAATGAAAAATTAAAACGGTATCATAATGCATACATAGTAAGGTTAATTACTTCTTTTGAAGCCCATAAGATCAGCAGTAATATAAAATGTATAATAATCAATCTCTGTTATAAACGACTCTATAATATTGTAGTTAAAGCGGATGCAATATTCTGCATTTCTGCACATTTTTCGTTATAAAAACTAGCTGTGCAAGAAGCTTCGCCTGCGTGAAAATCATCGTGTTACATTTTTTTCAAATTTTGCCAAATTGAAATTTGGAACATAAAAGTTATTATTGTAAGTTAACCATAAGGGACAGCATCTGTCGCGGACTTTTTTGTAATATCTTTGTAGATCTATAATTCTCTGGTACATTTCAATGTATCTCCGCTGGATTACGCGGGACACGCGATAAAAGTCCTAGCAGGCGACTTTTTTTACAACCTTGCGACTTTTTCAACATAATTTACGTAAAACGGTAACGTACTATTACCGTAAACCGGAAGAATTATACTATATTTTGGTAAAAACTTTACAAACATCCGTTCAGTAGATTTTGAGAAAATCGATCATATTCAGACAGACAACTTTTGGAGATTTTTTTTTATAATAAAGATAGATGTGTTTGAATTTGTTAGAAGAAAAAGAGAATAATGATTAAAATATGAAATCGTTTGAACATTTATATCTATTTTAACACACATAACAAATGTAGTAATGTTCGTGCCGTGTGATATCCGGCTGAGTTGAATAGGCCACCCTCATTTTTTTCCGAGGTGTCGTAATAGGTGACTAAGGTAAGTTGACGTCAGGCAGGCCGCCGTTCCTAAAATTCTAGCTAAATCAAATCACATGCCGTGCAGACCCCACCTAGAGTAGGATAAGGTGAGCTCATTAAACATTTTTGTAGATAACTTATTTTTTGTAGATAACTTATTCGTAATTCTTAATAAGGCTATAAGCAACTTTGAACGTGATTTTTTATAACGTTAGACCTATGTGAAATTTAATTTTATACATTTAATATTTATACCATCCATATTGGAAAATGTATAAATATTTTATTAACTAATGCATATAAACAAATAACAGGTGTTGCCTTGTGAAGGTTCTATTGACCTTGTTTCTAAATGAAAAGCAGCAATATGTAATCTGTAATGTTCATCTGGAATCACGACACGGAATTTGAAAGTATTGTGATGCGGAAACAAGCACCTATGCATGAGCGCGTTCATTAAACTTTAACTTTTAACTGGTGGTAGTTGTAGTATAAACATACATATATACTCGTTCAAAAAAGGGCACTTATTTATCATAGACGACACTATTACTTATTTTTCATAGAAGATACATAATTTTTTTAAGCGTAATCACGAGAATTTAAACAATATAAATACATACCTAATATATTTTATTAAATAAAAAAATAATTAAATAATTTTGGGATCACTCTTTGATAAATTAATTTGATACTTTTATGATACTTTACATTAATTAAATTAACACATAATGCTAAAAATGCAAAAAAAACTATGTACATTATAGTTAACTTAATATCCAAAATATTATGCATAAAACTTTCTTGTTATCTTGTGTTTTAGCCAAAATTCCTTGATCATATCACTGCCCTTTTCTCCAATCATTATGATCGGTGCATTGGTATTACCGCTTACTAAATTCGGCATAATACTTCCGTCTATAACTCTTAAACCTTTTATTCCATAAATTTTGAGTTCAGGATCGACGACAGCTTCAGGATCCCAATAAGGACCCATCTTCGCTGTTCCGACTGGATGATAAATGGTGCAAGTATACTGTCTTATCATACATTCCCAAAAATAATCTGAATATTTTTGTAAATTGCGACAAACAGGGAATATATAATTATTTAATACTGATGCATGTTTTTGAAAGGCCTTTGTTTTAGATAAAGAAAACGCTATTTTTACTCCTTCTCTTAAAGTTTTTATGTCACTTTCATCAGTCAAATAATTTGGATAAATGTATGGATAATCGTAAGGATTTGCACTCCTTAACTGAATATAGCCTTTGCTCTTTGGACGCAGCAACATGGGTATAATACTCCATACATCTACATTATTTATTGGTCCGAATACTGCATTATAAAATTTTTCTGTCAATCCGTGAATTTTTCGTAACTGTTCACCACCGTCAGAATTAGTTGCTCCAGATATAAAATGAAACTCTATATCAGGAAAATCATCGGATGCATTTACAAACTTGGTATTAACGAAAGCTAAACCCTCAACACCACCCATAATTGTTAGCGGACCCTCTCCCATAACTGCATACTCCATTAATGTGCTCATAGTATGTAGTCTGTTTTCTATTATTGATATTGGTTTATTTATCATAAACGCCAAACCTCCTAAACCTATGTGATCTTGAAGATTCTTACCAACTTGAAGGTTTTGAATTAAAGGTATTCTATGCTTAACTAGTTCTACTTCCGGACCGATGCCCGACAAAAGCAACAATTGAGCAGAATTTATAGTACCTCCCGATAAAATTACTTCTTTTCGAGCTCTTATTCGATATATCATTTTGTTTTTAACGTATTCAACTCCAAAAGCAATTTTTGTTCTTGGATCTATCATGACTTTGGTAACAAATGAATTCATTGAAATATGTAAATTTTTGCGGTCTTTGGCAGTTCGTAAAAACGCTTTTGCGGTAGAACAACGACTACCTCGCCGAATTGTACCTTGAGCTACCATAAAACCAGTTTGATGTTCACCATTTATATCTCTATTTAAATAACCCATTTCCAATCCAGCATCTATAAAACTAGAAACGAGAGGAGTATGGTAAGGAGCTTCAGAAACAGTTAAATATCCTCCAGAACTATGATATGGTGTTTTAGTTAGATATGGATTTTGGTTATCTTCAGACTTCTTGAAATAATATAACACTTCATTATAACTCCATCCCTTGTTTCCTAATGATTCCCATATATCATAATCTTTTTTGTTACCTCTGAGATATAACATATAGTTTAGTACGGAGCTACCGCCAAGGACCTTGCCGCGAGGCCAGTTACATCGACGACCTTCCATTGCTGTAAATGAAAAAATAAAATCTTTTATTTTAACTGTTAGTGATAACATGTATATATTTTTTAGATATTCGATTAATGACTTGTTTCATGAAATATTTCCACCCAAGTAAATAACAACAAACCTACCTAAGCAACTAGTGCTTTGTGGTTCCGTCTTATATTTCCAGTCTAACTTGCTAAGTTGTAGATAACCTGCTAGAAGAGGAACATCCGATATTTCCGTTTCATCTCCTCCGGCTTCTAATAGAAGAACTTTCCAGTGACCAATTTCTGAAAGACGATTTGCTACTACTGCCCCTGAAATATAAGACTTTTTATATATAAGATTTTTGCTTATGTATCTATAACCGTATTAAATTTATCAATTATATGGACATTTAACCGTTTATATTTAAATTTCAAGTTAAATTTAAAATATGTTTTAAGCAGCGCCTGTATCAATTGCAAGAGCAATAAATAGCACATATCCACATACTGTCGCTGCAGGTGCTTTCTCATTACGCTACAATTAATTTTGGTGAAAATTGTTTTTATTAAAGGTATGAATGTAATGGGCAATGTTTTATCGCTCTGTCTCAAAATATCTAAGCTTTTAAATTTTATCACTGTGTGAAATATCTGGAAATTCCGCAGACAAATTTTACATATCCTTTATGTAACTGCAAACTGTACCTGCTACTTTGTGTGCATTCAATTAAGTGTTAAAGTACCGTAAATTATGTACTATGTGTTTTTGACATATTGCCGAAGAGTTTTTAATCCTTTTTGTTAGCCCCTGATATATAAGATTCGATTGTGCAATATTTTATTAATATTACTCCTGCAGATTAGCAAGGAAGAGACACACAGAAAATCGCATTTACAATAGTACCTGGGTGACCGAGCCCTGCTCGGTAATATTTAAAATGATGTAAAAAAAATTAATAAAAAAAATATCAAAAGGAAAAATTAAAAAATAATAGGGCATGTGAAGCTCGATCCTAGGTATTTTCACCTCTCTAGACAGCTCGTTCCCCAAATGAACTACCATGACTTTACGTTTAACAGCGAAAAATTGTGATTGTATTTATATATATATATATATATATATATATATATATATATATATATATATATACATATACATATACATACATACATACATACATACATACATACAAGATTAACTCATTTAAATATTAAAGATAAGTTGTCATTTAATAGTTTTCATTACTTATAGATCAGTTTTCAAAGTTGTACATCAGCATCGCACAACTAATGTAGTATAGTAATAATGTAGTTTACTTATTCATTCGATCGTTAGTTATGAATCAAGAGTGGATCTATATCTACTGCTTTAATTAAACGTTTAATTGCATTAATGTTTTAGATAATTTATAATTGTAAGATGCTGATAAATTTGTGCAGACATTTCAAACAGATTTTGTTTTATTTTCATTTTACGTTGTTTCTAACAAAGAAATTTCTATCTCCTAATACTTACTAACCAGCAGAACCTGCTCCTACAATGATGAAATCATACTCCGGCAGCAAGAGTGAGTCGAGTACGTCAGCCGGTCTTCCTTCAGGATCAGTCTGATCAAACTGATAGTAGGCTATTGCCGCCACTAGCATCGGTATAAACCACGCTACCTGAAAATAAAGTTTGTATATGTTTACTGTTAGTGCATTTTAAAAACATCAAAGCAAAAGGATGATATGGCCTGGTTACTAATATGACATTTAAATGAACGTATTATTGCAGAACAAGTTAGTCCGTAACTCAATGGTCATCCGATATTTGGTGCTTTGATTTTATAGATATTAGACCAAATACAAAAAGATTCAAAGAAACAATTTTTTTTTTTTCAAATATCCGCTGCTGCGGGGTTCGAACCGGCAACCTGTGGTGCACAAGGAAATATAAATGCGACCTGTGCATTGGCGCAGAGCATTTATTCGCGCTCAGTCATTCATTATTATTAGTTAGTTATTCATTATTAGTCGCTCAGATTGCTGAGCCAGTAAATATGTTCATGAATTGAATTTCAATAAAACAGTTACCTGCGTACCTGCTGCGGCAATCGCCGTGCTTGATATCACGTCGGCCACTAACGAACTCATCCTTCTGAAAAATACAACGTAACATATATTAGTACATATTCATTAATTTATTAACATATAAATTCGCTTGTATCAACATATACTACGTATAGTATGTAGACTATAGTATCCCTAAAAAGGCTGAAACAGACTACATTATTTGTGACGTCAAGACGTATGTTTTACATACACTAAGGATCATATACAATAAACAATATATTTAAATCTATTGCAGTCAGTAAAGTAGAGGCTATTAGGAGTTATGACGCATAACAAATTAATTTATTCCTCTATCGACGTAATTAACTAAATTAGAAAGAAAATAATACATTTTGCGTCCATGACAGTACGGTAGACATGATTTCGCAACAACTGACACTTTGATCTAGATTGGGGTTCACACAGAAATCCAGCAAATCAATCAAAGTTGCCGTTTCCGAGATTCCACAAATACATTTATATATATACATACAAGATTTATAATATTATACATTCTAACATAATACATTCTAATTTCTCATTGTATTTACGAAGATTTATAGAGACTACACAAGACAGAGAGCGATTTTAATGACTGAAATTAAATTAAAGCCCTTTTTATTAATATAAAATCAAGCTCTATCTCTGACAAATGTTGTATACAATGAATAGCAACTGTTCCATGAGCCACTGCTGCTAGCGAAGATAGCGTTTTCGCTTTTCGAAGCTTGCAACTCTGACACTACTTTTTAACCACATATACTTCAAACAATACATCCAACTATTTTTCTACCTCTATATATAGTTCGTATTTAAAATTCTTAAACTCTAACTCTTAAAATTTTTGCTTAAGAAGATAGGTAATAAATACTGACTATAGGTTATTTGGTAAAATGTTGGCTCCACGACTGAGTTGTACTACTACTACTTAGCAAATAAAGTATTACTTATTATTATACCTTATTAAATTAGGTTAACGTAACAATAAAAGTAGGTATCTATATCGAATGCATATTACAATCAGCTAATATACCGAAAAAAATACTTTTAACGGTAATTTTGAAAATAGTATATACATATTGTACCCTTAGTTGCGACCATTACTATGTTCGTATAATTCTATCAATGAAATTACAATTAAAAATTGAAACCTTGATTCTGAGTGCACTACTAAAAATCGTATTTAAATCTTTGAGGTTACTGCATATATTGAATTATTTGAATTGTACCACCGATAACATAAAGTTATTAGTGTATTAAATTCTTAATGAACCTGTTATAATTCAGATGGGATATAAAACTTTGCATTCGGCCAAGCAAAGCATGCGGGTCGTGATCGCAGACACACCGCATACCGTTAGCCGTCACGTCACGTTCTCGTGTCGTAAGCCTTTTTAGTGACATACTTTTGT
Organism: Morpho achilles; assembly: GCA_947086495.1. Taxonomy (NCBI): domain Eukaryota; kingdom Metazoa; phylum Arthropoda; class Insecta; order Lepidoptera; family Nymphalidae; genus Morpho; species Morpho achilles. Next base: position 10,429,795 of record CAMTZB010000024.1, read on the forward strand.
AGCTATGTGAAGTGACCCATATTCCGCATTATTTACATTTGCTCTTCGTCGTTTTTACTCTGTGTCTTTCACTTTCCTTGTTGAAACTAGCTCAGAATTTGTATGCTTATATTTGTTTTGAAGACAGAGTTCAAATAAATTTACTGTTTGGAACTACACTTTCGGAACAAAACATAAACGTATAACTTAGATATGCAGACCAAATATAGTTACTTTTAAAAAAAACCTTTTTTTATCTTATTTTAATCGGGTCTTTAAACCTCTTAGAGGTTATGTCAGACCCATCGTACCCTAATAATATATATTTTTACATTATCGCATCGAGACTTCTAAACAATACTTGTGCTTGCTCTGATGTCGGTCCTGCAAGAATAATTTGTATAGCACCCAATTGTTTTATATCGACTTTGAATCGGTTAACAAAAGATGATCGCATGACTTCGGTCCAAGCACACTCCACTAAAAGATGAAATGTATCCTCAACCGTGTCACAGAGACTGCAATTCGGTGAATTTATCTTTTTTAATGTAAATTTAAACTTATTTAGTGGTGTGTGTCCGGATCGAAGCCTGTGAGCCCAAACAATCATTTTTCTTGTTAATCCGGGGTTATTAAACCAAGGTGTACGAGGAGGTTTATGTTGCACGACTTTATACCATATCCCTTTTGTTATTAGACCTGATTATACAGAGGTTTTACTTATTTATAAGACGTTAATATATGATGAATGGAAAAGTTATTTTACCGAATTGTCGACAAAAAAACCTTATTTGATTATTGTAATATTATCCTATTATTAATCCAAGAAGTATATACTCTTAAGAATGCTCTCATGCTTATCAATAAAAAACCCTCAAGACTTTGTAATTAAAGTAATTCCTGTATGCAACAATTTAAAAAAGACACTGAAATTTTATACAGATGCCTAAAATTTCTTAATGAATGGCACAATTACGCGTATTGTAAAAAAAAGCATTAAAAGGTCCGATATGATAGCCATCATTAATTTATTCAAAGTTATATAAACTGGTCAAAGAAATTAATATAATTAATAATAATATGGAAAAGATAATAAGAAAAGAAAACCATAGCTAACAAACGAATCTTATGTAGAAAGTTAATCTCTGACTCAGTACAAGTAAGGTAGACCGGCCGGTGTACAAACGAGTATATCGTGAATAATAATTCGTTCCGGTGAAATTAAGTATTATGTAACTTACACGCAAGAGACTGACACTTGATGAATGTTTATTATTGTTACGGTGTCGAGAATTATCTCTGTTTTAGTACCTAGTAACCTACAATTATTGAGTAATATTAATGTTTATGTTTGTATTTATTTATATTAAAATACAAGTGACCCCACGACTACGTTCGCATCAACTTTAATATCAATAAATTTTGTTTGATAAAACTAAAAAACAATATTTTTATAGCGAAAAATAATTTTTAATATACACAGAATAAAAATAATGGACGAAAAAACGAAAAAAGTGTTATCGTAAAAAAGCGTGTTTTGATGAGGTTGTGCAGGTCGCAGAGGACAGTGGTTTTCGGTCTGAATATGCTAAAACCATGAAGAGTTCGACTTTAAAACTCTACAGACACCATAAAATTTCTTGCTCTCCAAAGAAAAAGGAAGATTTTGCCTTTATTTTGCTCCTTTTACTTTTTATTAAAAATATTTTTATAAAAATTATAAAAATAATTATAAAAATATTCTTTCTCTTTTATATATATATAAAAGAGAAAGAAATGTATTGTATGAATGTAATGTATGAATTTATGTATAAATATATATATAAAAGAGATATAGAATATGTATTCTTTTTATACACATATATATATATATATATATATATATATATATATATATATATATACATATATATATATATATATATATATATATATATATATATATATATATATATATATATATATATATATATATATATATATATATATATATATATATATATATATATATATATGTGTATATATGTATATAAAGAAATAAATAAAATAAGTGCGGGCTATTAGCAAGTTGTGAAAATACCTTTTTTACATGCATTATATACAAGGCTTATATTGACAAGTCTGTAAATTTATATTTCTTTTCTAAGTACTTCTCATTTGTTTCTACTTAATAAGAAATTATAAGGACAATGAGTTGCGAGTAATCAATACTTAAAACTTTTAGGAATTGAATAAAATTTATTTTTAGTGAGTAGATAATCGTCAAATAAATCGCTAATGTATCATTTCACTGACATTTTAAAGTTTATTATACGTTTGTGATGTTTTAATAATCACACAAACTTACCGTCAGTCCTTAGCTTTCACTTTGATTACAATAACATTGAGCAGAACATTGTAAAAAGTTTTGTATACAACAGAATATTATACATTTCGTCTTATCCCATGGATAGGGATATTCCACTGTCACGGTTCGGTTTATTTCTTTTGTTAAACTTCCCGTGTCTTTGCATAAGCCGTCAAGTTAAGTCGCACAGTATGTGAAGTAACGGGCACTTTCTTTGAGAGTCGGATCGCTACTCCTGTGCACGTAACCGTTATGTTTTAGTATATAAATAGTGGGAGTCTCGTGGGATGGGAAAAAATTTTTAAAGATCCTTTTTTTATATAAGTAAATAAATAATTATGGCTTGATTAGATTATGGCAGAGTAGTAAAGTCAAGTGTGAAATAATACTGAAATGAAAAACTAAAAGACAAAATTAAAGTGAAAAACTCGATATTTTTCGTGTATTATCTTTATTATTTAAATGAGTTTTAAAAAATTACCGAGCTACGCTCGGTTACCCTGGGGCTATAGTATTATATGACTTTTACTTATAAGACGGTATTATAAATGAGATAAGTAAGATATAAGTAAGTAATATGTTTGTAGGTCTCCTGAAAAGCTTGCACTTTTAATCCGCTGGATCAGTAATAATGAAATTTGATAGGATAAAGGATTTTTTATAGACCAAGATAGGCCAAAAAATTGATTACGGGGAAACAAGAAAACATAAGACATAATTGAATTCACTGTAACAAGGTAACGCGAAAAAAGTTGCCGGCTAAATTAGTTCATTATAGAGAAACAAGCATACAAGACATACTAAACTAGGATAGCGTATAATTCATTAATTTATTATCTATTGGAACAAAAGCATAATTTCAGTCTGAGATAACAAGTTAAACGTATTCCGTAAGTCGCAAATGAGTTAATCTTGTATGTGTATATATATATATTTGGAATCTCGGACACGGCTCCAATGATTTTCCTGAAATTTAGCATGTAGGGGCTTTTGGGGGAGAAAAATAGATTTAGATAAGTTGTTTTTTTAAAATGTCGTTTTATCCCTGTTTTCGGGATCTAAAATTTTTTTTAAATTTACTTTGAATACAATCACAATTTTTCGCTGTCAAACATAAAGTCATGGTAGTTTATTTGGGGAACGGGCGGTCTATATTTATATATATATATATATATATATATATATATATATATATATATATATATATATATATATATATATATATATATATATATATATATATATATATATATATATATATATATATATATATATATATAATATGAATACAATCACAATTTTTGCTATCAAACGTAAAGTTATGGTAGTTCATTTGGGGAACGGGCTGTCTAGAGAGGTGAAAATACCTAGGATTGAGCTTCACATGCTATATCATTTTTTAATTTTTCTTTTCAATTTTTTTTTTATTTCAATTTTTTTTACATCACTTTAAAAATTACCGAGCAAGGCTCGGTCACCTGGGTACTGCTTATGGATAACTGATATCCACGTATTGTAGTCTTATGTTTATGCAATCTATTGTTTTCAGGTGGTTGTTTCGGGTCCACTACGAAAAGAACTATAGTTGGAGGATGGGCGTGGGCCTGGTGGCTTGTAACCGATGTACAACGTATATCCTTGGAGGTTTGTTTTTTTGTTTATGTCTCTATTTCCTACATTATCTCTATTACTGTATGTAAAACTATGTACTGTATGTATACACTATTCATGGAATTTGGTGAAGTGATATATACTGGTATGGCCGACTTTAGTGCTGATTTAATAAGAGAAGCATATGAGCACTTCCTCTGGCCATTAATTTTTTATTTTGTCTCTAATCATGGACATTTTGACGTACTTGTTTGCAATATAGTCTTATATAAATATTGTTTATCTCGTGGAAGTTATTTTATGTTTTCTTATAATATGAATTATGCTATGCTAAAATATAATAGTAAATATAATAAAAGTGTATTTTATTAATACTTCTAAAAATGTGTCGTGCTGTCCTTAATCTTTGATTCATTTTTTTGTTATAGCGCTTGCAAAACTAACTTCTTTCATTGTGTTTCTAGGTGATGACACTGAATCCGATGTGTGAATACGTGGAAACGGCACAGGGGGTACCTCTCACAGTGACAGGTGTCGCTCAGTGTAAGATTATGAATGAAGACGAGCTCCTTACCACTGCGTGCGAGCAATTTCTCGGCAAGACAGTAAAAGAAGTTAAGATGACTATTCTGCAGACGCTTGAAGGCCATTTGCGTGCAATATTAGGTAAGTTAGTTATAACTCATTTATATTACGTATAACTTATATATATCCTCCTGCCCTTATCCCACTCTAAGTGCGGTCGGCACAACATGTTATAAACATGCTGTAACATATTTGGCTGCGTTTTTACGACCGGCCGCCTGCCTGACGTCAACTTACCTTAGTTGCACTCTACGACACCTCGGTAAGAAGGAGTTTGGTCTATTCTACTAAACCGGATACCACACAGTGGTTCGACTTACCTTAGTCGCCTTTTACGACACCTCGGTAAGAAATGAGGGTGGTCTATTCTACTCAGCCGGATGGATTACGTAGAACTTATACTATATTAAAATATTAATTTAGAATCTTTATTTGTCAATTATTAAAAAACGAATGCTAACTTTGCGAAGTCTAATTTTGTTTTACGAACATCTACTTATATTATTAACACTACTTATATTATTAGAGAAATTAATTATTAATTGTTCCTTTCCGAATAAGTGGTAGCTTCAATAAAATTTGAAGATTTGAAAGAGCTCGTTAAAGCCAACTTGAATTAATAATAATATGAATTATTGTGATTAATTTTTTTCAAAAATGGTACATACCTACGATACGATACCTAGTAGCAGTAGAAAATTACAATAATGCCTTTAATTTATTAATAACAGTAATTTATCGATTGGTAGATGTAGATATCAATATCAGCGCCATCTAGCTTCTATAACTGATATTACAATGAATCTTATAGTATTACTACACGCGACACCTGTATTAATACCTCTCAACGTGGAGGCTTTCAATGTGACGCATTTAATTCCTTTTTTTATGTATTACTAAGTATTATACCGAATCTAGAGTAGGGTAGTAGGGGGTCCTCTCACTCGCCTGAAGACGGGTGTGGTACGGGCTTCGAGGCGTACCTCCTTACCCGGGCCATTCCTCGCAGGCCTTACGCCTGGTTGTTTGTTTACGCCTGATGGCCTAGGCTCTGGCCTAATGGCTAGAGTAGGGGAGCCTTAGGCAAGACTAAGTAAAGGCGTCACAATAAATCAGTACCAGGCGTGAATAACTAAACAAGTCCATAACGCACATGTTTCAGGGCAGCGATAAATAGGTTTACGTTTAATATACGTTCAAGAGAGTTATTTAAATATTCACAAGTTTGTATGTGCGATATTAAAGACCGATCGAGTTCACTGAAATATACGCCATATAAATTAGGCAATCCTAATGCCTAATAATGATTAAACATAAAAAATGGCATATGTCGACTTATAAACATATACACGCCTAGTATGGAAATAATTTGAGGGTAGATTAAACTTGTATACTTTGTCTAATCACACATACAAAAGAAAGACACATAGAGTCTTATTTGCTTTCTCTTTATTTCTCTATATTGTATGCAAAAGGACAAATTTTAGGCTAACTTCCCTACTCTACCTAGTATTATACCGAATCTATTTCGAGTGGACAGTGTTCTGCTGAAGCCCAGCGATATACCGTGCTACTTTTTCGAGTGGGTTAACACATTTTCCTTTTAATAGTAAAGGAATTGATCTTTTGATCACGTATCCAGGCTTTTGGGACCATGTAGCAATCAAAATACTTATCGATACGTTTAAATAACCTCGGTCATTGTTATTTCTACTGTATAATTTGACTATGACCTAAAAAAAACTGCTACAACTACCGCTTTCAATGTAAGTGGTTGCACTTGACCTCGGTACAGGTCAGCGATCGCCAGTCCAGCGGTTTTAAACTTCTTAACATTTGGAGCTGTATATTTTCGTATGATGTATATTATACATTCGAATTCTTAAACGTTTGCATTTATATTTAAACTATCGTGAGTAGTATTCATAGTTAATGTATAGAACCGCTTACACTCACGTCTTATTCTATCGGGTTAGCCCGACTAGTTTCGAACACGCGATAACGTCGTGTAAAGAGCTCATGAATAAGTGCCCAGGATGGGTTCGAAACTTTTCGGGCTAACCCGATAGAATAAGACGTGAGTATAGCCGGTTCTATACATTAACTACCTTTGCATTTAATTTTTCAAACGACTTTCTTTATTTAGGTTACTTAAATACTCAGCGTGCGATATAAGCGACGCTGTTCAGAAAAATATTTAATTTACTTGTCGTCTGGGCCGCCAACCTACCCTCCCAACTACCCTCAGTAAAATCAGACGACAAAGAAACGGTGCATCTTACATAATACATATAGCATAAGTATCCATCTAGAATTTAACGCACCCAGCAGGATATCCGGTGTGATAAGATCCGTGATGGTTATAGGTGACAGGATTTATGGATAATGAAACTTCTCTATAAGTAAAGTAAAGTAACGGCCTCCTCGCTCCGTTTCTGGAGAGAAGGATTGAAAGAAGAAGCTAAAACCTATCATGCTGCACCAATGCGGAGTGACATATCCCTAGAATTCTCTAGATATATAAAGGTTTCCACACAATGTTTTCCTGCACCGAAAAGTATGAGATAATTTTCAATTATCAATTAAACACATGAGTTTTAACAGAAAAACTCATTGGTGCCTGACCGTAATTGAACCTGTTACCCCTCGAACGGGTCGCATTGTCTCACCGTTGGGCTATCACAGCTCTTCTCTTTCCCCCCTACCTTTTACTATTTACCTTATTACCTTTTACTGCTGGGCAAAGATCTTTTCGTCTTTGTCTTTTTTATTTGAGGATCAGGATTGGAGTGCAGTCCCATTGCGCTATTTTTGACTGTTTCTCTTAACCCAGGAATTCTTTAGAGATATTTCTATTATGTCAACGTAAATTGTAAATATCAATTAAGCACATAAGAAGGCTACCTACATTATTGTTCTCATATAGCATCATTGCATTGCATTGACTTCCTATACTACAAAGCATGGCAGGGCCATATATGTATAATCTTAAAATATCAATCTCATAAGTTGAAGAGTAGAACAATATTTCGAAAGAACAAAAAGTTTCAACAATGACGCATAGTAAATGTCTAGCCTTGTTTCTAAATATGTCTAGCCTTGATGTGAATGGTTTAGTATGGTGACGAAAAATCAGTTGTCTATAAGCTTTTTGTAATGAGACAACATGTTGTTGTAATCCGCTGTAAAATAAAGTGGGTTTATTAGAATAAACCACCCTCTATCATACTGAGGTGTCGTAAAAGGCCACAAAAATAAGTTGACGTCAGGCAGGCGGCCGTCTTAAAATACCTAGCCAAATCATGTGACAACATGTTTATAACATGTTGTGCCGTTCCCACTTATAGTAGGATAAGGTCAGGAGTTTGATGATGATTATGAAAATAGAAAAAACAAAAAGACTTTTTTTTCTATCATACCATTGTCCTATATCCAACCAGTATCCAACATCTTCATTTATATATTTCTGAATGCTATCTCCTAAAATTAAATATAATTTAATTATGATAAAATTAGACGTAACTAACGCTAAATCTTTATATTTAAATGAGTTAATCTTGTATATATATATATTTTCCGAATCTCGGAAACGGCTCCAACGATTTTCCTGAAATTCAACATGTAGGAGGTTTTGGGGGAGAAAAATTGATCTACCTAGATTTTATGTAAAAAAAAAATCGTTTTATCCCTGTTTTTGGGTATTAAAAAACACTAACATATATATTGAATTGGATTTTCGCCATTAACTGTCAAGTCGACGTAGCTTATTCGGTTAGCGGCCAGCCTCGAGAAATGTGAAAGCCAAGGATCGATCCCAACTAAATAATTGTTTTTTTTTTCTTTTTTTTTAGTTTTTTTTTTTTGTAAAATATTACCGAGCGAAGCTCGGTCACCCAGATATTTCTTAATTAAAAGCATATGTATATCAAAATGTAATAAAGATGTTTTATTGGATTTGCTTACGACTTAAGAATTTTCTAAGTGAAAAGTTTGCTCGAAAATCGTTAGAGAGCATAAATCTAGAATTATCCTTTTAAATTGAAATTCAATCTTGGAAGTCGAGGCTACATTACATATTTTAAATGTAGCCTTTGAGAATATCTTATACCATATTTCGCAAACTAGTTTGAAAGTTAGTCACTTCTCTGATCTTTCTAAGCAAGTGAAAATCCCGAGGGTTTAGTAGTATGTAGTTTTCTCTTAATCGAATTTACTATGGCCACTAACTATTTTCAAATATTGGTTTTAACTTTATACACTAGTCGTTTATACGATAATTGATGTTCCATTTACATTTAAAAAAATTAATAGAACTTAAAAACTACTTTTATAAAGATCTAATTTGGTATCTTGTTGTTGTGTTAATTGCGAGACAGTTTTGAAGTAATCACGCGATGATCATTGATATTTTAAGACCTTCAGTAACATCTGGTATATACATTCGTCAACAATGGAAATATATGACATTACTTACATCTCTCAGAATAAATTCTATGTATTCAATCCATTTGGTATGAGTCACTCTTTTTTCCCCATGCTTTCAAAGTTCGCTAATATGAATTAATTAATGGTAATCATTTGTACAGCTAAACCGGTTTTCCTATAATCACACTCTAGATATATCAAAGCGAACTAACAGGTTATTAATGTGTCGTGCAAATTCAATATATTTGCATTTATATAGCTCATACTCGCAATGCTGTGGAAATTTGTATTACAGCTCAACTAAAAGACAGTTGAAAGGCTCAGCTGCAAATGATTCTATGAAATTTACAGCAATACTGTAATATGGTCTATCTACCAGTTCTTATTTTTTTTTTGGAAGTCTTAGTTTATTAAGTGCCCTATTTTGTAAATATAATCGCTGTTTTTGAATGCACCTCAGACGAAAGTTTGGGAAATTAAAAAACATTGGCTTACCAAGAAAAAACGCTATCCTACTTTTCGTAATAAAAAAACGCTTACTTTAAATGGATATACACGACACACACTCGGAGTAGATTCTGTTGTGAACAACATGATAAAAAAGACTATCTCGCTCTAATTATCATTTTAATGCGTGAAATCGCCAAGGGAATGTTACTTTTGAACGAAAGTACGAAACGTGTAGGGCATCACGTATACCAATACAGCGGTTCCGGGGCAAGAGACTGGCATGTAGTTGTACCAAAGACATCACAGCAAACTAACAGTACACTTATGACTGACATACATTTTGATGAAAACATGATAATCTGTTTTGATCTTTTCCACAAGTTTGTACCTAGAGAGAAACATTTGCAAACAGGGAAATGATATCAGAACGTGTCATCCGAGTGTCACAAAGTTGTGTCGTGCGTGTCAATATATGTAGTAATAGTAGATTATGATACTGTTGCATAATAAAGGTTCTTATAACACGAGTGGGTTTTAAAAAAACGAGCCGCAGGCGAGTTTTTCTATAGTATCACACGAGTGTTATAAGACCAAGTTATGTACAGTCATCTCCCCTCATACTATAATACGTAAAACAATATTAATGAAAACCAAACTTTGTTTAAATATTGAAAAGATTTTTTATGCGTGTTGCGTCGCCGCGGACTCGTTCATTGAAATCTTTTTCTTTAAGGTGGAGGTTCAATCGCCTTGATCCAGCTGGAGGTTGTATAGGAGTATCGTTATGTTAAAAAAGTTATATTATGATATAGGTGTCCATACAAGACCTGTATCATAATAAAACGTTTTAATTTTTAGTTTTTGGCCTGTACGTAATGTTTGTCATAAGAATTTTGGTTTCAGTTATAATCTTTGTATTATAGTATCAGAGTAGATAAAATTTATTACACTATTAGAAAAATAAGACTTTCTGTTCTGTAATTAACTATTACTAAAAATTGCTAGAAATGGCATATGTTTTTAGTAAAACGGTTTTAACAATTATTATATTTGTTCATCAACTGCACAATTGTTAGCTTAAATGATATGATTAATATACATATTCCAACGGTGTTGCACTAAATTTTATAAAAGTAAAATCTAAGGTAACATTTTACCCGCTAAGGTATAATTCTATAAATCTAAGGTAAACTTCTCATGTTATCGTCATGGTCATCTTTCACGCGTCGGACGGATTTCTCTCTCTCTCTCTTTATTTATTATGTCGACTTTTGGTTCTTCTGCAGACTATATTGATATCACAACACCATATACATATTGCGATGTTTCCCAATTAAACTTTTTCATTTTAGATATACCTACTACGTGTTTTGTATAGTTTCCCTAGCATTATGATAGATAAACACCAGCAACACAGTAAACACGATTTTTACAAAATTAGATTATTAGATAATTGAAAATTATTTGTTTGTTTGATATAAATTGGGAAGATTGGTACATCTTTAAAATAAATGTAGTACCATAATTTTCATACTTAAAAAATTACCTCGTTATGTCGTGAGTAGAAGTTAGTAGTCAAATAATGTTCGATATAATATGAAGCCTAGAAAAGCGTAACTAACCTTTAACTACTTTTGGAATAAAACAAATATAACGTTGTTATTAGTCGTTTGCACGCATATTTAATTTGATTTATAAATCTCTTGCAAACTGATTCATCGGTAATTTGCTATTGCGACACGATATAGGCTTCTTAAACTTGAAATTTCTTTCTTTTCTAGAGTTTAATTTTTTTATGGTATCTGCTTTCAGTAAGACATTTTAAACAATTGACGACTAATAGATGATATATCCAATTTTGTATGTAATTGTTTTTTTTATTTTTTTAATCGATACAAAAAAACAACATTTTTAATTAAACTACTTTTCGGGTGAGATATAAAAACTGGGAAACCAGATTGAGATGTTGCAATTTAAACTTTTCATACGAGTGACATACTACCAACCTAGTGCATTTGTTTATCCCTCATATAAAAACAATAAGTTATGCTATCTTGACAGTAAAAAAAAAACTCTTAAAATATAAGAATAGTGTGTAAAAATGAATTCTAATTTATAAAATAGATGAGCTTTATATTTGGATATAATATATATTACTGTCGAATCAACTTGATATAATACATTACATCTAAAAATATATATTTTCGAAACAATTATATTTTTTGTTAGATGTGGTAAGCTCTGGAGTCGTAATATTTTGTGATAACCCTAAAACCTTTTGATGTAGATATCGCCCAATATACGTTTATATAACGTAAGTTAACTCTATAATTAAGTCATATCGCGATCAACTGTTTTTTATCTGGACGATTTAGTACATTTACATGTACCATTGTCACGACAGTTATTGTTTTATGTATTTAAAACAGTCAAGTTGATTTACTGAAAAGGAACCTATACAAAGTAAGGATTTATAAAAATTAATTGTGGACAAGGAATCGTCCTCATTAACACCAGTCTAGTCTTCAGAGTCCTCCTCCTCGCATCGTTATCCTCATTGCTGAGGGTCGTGATCCCTAGTACCGAGTGATGATCTATTGGACAGTTGCCTGCCATTTGTTCATTACAGCAGTTTAAAAACACTGTTAAAAAGAGACTGATACAGAAAGCCTATAAGCCTCTTGAATATTACTTAGAAGATAAGAATGTGTGGATATAGCTCTCTTTGAACCTGTACAAGACAGTAACGACTTAATGTAAATAGTATTAAGAATTATATTTTTAAAAAGAGCAACCGCCAAGTTTCTTGCTGGCTCTTCTCGGTAGGAACAGCTTTCCGAACCAGCAGTAGAGCTGACGATTCAAAAGCCAATTTACCAATTTATTTGAATAAAGAATAATTTGAATTTGCCGAATGGAGAGCAACGTGCAGATCCAACGTGTCCAAAGCAAATCGAATCTGATCTATCCACCGAATTGGTCTACGTCCTCGAGTTCTTTTACCGTCAATCGTGCCAGTTATTATGAGTTGCGCGAGTTTGTTACCTTTTTTTTGAGGGATGTGGCCATAAAACTCAAGCACTCTTTGCAGGCAGATAGATTAGAGTAACCATCAGGGTAGACCGGTGTTAAAACATGAGGTTTATGACTTTTCGTAGTTTGAAATCCTAAAAAGTCTTTTGAAAACCAAGTAATTTATTGGTCACAACTTCCTGTGCGCAGGCTTTCTGGCCTTTTGACGCTGTGCTTAGTGATTTTGTTTTTTAACCTTTTTAGCGGTATTTAATATTCCCTCCGAATTGGATTGAAAGGATACCCTTATGCCAAATTAGCTTTGAATGATTTTGTTTATGATATGAATGACTTACAGAAATGATGTGAATGATTTACAGATTGTTCTCATTTTTTACAAAACTCTACATTGTTTTGCTTAGTAATAGAAATGCGAGCCGTGATATTTAAATGGTTGCAGTAGATTGCATCAGGTATTATTTGTTGATAAATACCGTTAACCTCAGTAGCGGGGAGAAGCTTTGCAAAGCATTGTAAAGGACCTCGTTATAAAACTCATTCGGTCGCAATCATTCGCACGTCACAGTAAGGTTTTAGATGAAGTTCGGATTAATGTATATTCCCGCGCTATTGCTATTTATTTAAAATAAAAAATATATTATTGATCGCTTATTACAATATACTATATACAAAACTTGTGACTTTAAATTTTTCATATAAGTTTTATGTTATACGAAACTTAGTGATGATATGTTCTGTTCTATAGTGTTGTGACTGGAATTTTCTATTCGTTTTACATTCGTTCAATCGTAGACATGTCGCTGCTATGGATGGGCGCTTTTAATATTGGATTAACAGTTGGAGCTACTTATGCTGTTATCAAAAGGTAAAGAACTTTAACATAGAAGTTATTATTCATTTGTAAATACAGGATACCTAAATTATGAAAAAAAGGGAATATACTTTTTATTTTTAGAGGGAATATACTGTTTATTTTATTATTCGAATTATGATAAGTTTGATATCTGTACCGATGCATTTGCTTGCCTAATTAAATTGCAACATGCTAAGTGAAATGGATAGATGAAAACTCTCTAAGAGGTGACAAAATTTATGTTAAAAGTTCATTAATTTACTTTCTAGTTATAATTGGCTTCTTATATATTATCTTTTCGCGAGTCATATAATATGGGTCTAAATATAATTAAAGAAATCCTTTACATCCCTTAGCTCAGTTTCAAAAAAGATTTAATAACGTATATTCCATAAAATCCGTCGTAATAATAATTATTCATGATAGCCTTGCAATTACAAAATTTGATCTCAGTCTGTTTTTGCGATTCTAGTTGCAGAATTAGTTCTTTCAAAGACGTAAACACAACACTAACAAGCAGTTACATAAATTCCAAAAACATAAATTATTAATATATTATTATGATGATTATTATATGATATATGATGATAATTATTATATATGAAATTATTAATAATATATTACTTATATATATCATTTAAAAAACAACGTCATCAAAAACTGTCTGTATATATGTGATCGATATTCTCAAAATCTACTAAACGGATTTTTGTACGGTTTTAACTAAAAGGTAGTGTAAAAAGGTAGATTCAGGTTTATAGAAGATTCTCCGGCTAAACTGTTTTTGATGGAATTTTCACTGGTAGATAGAAAAGACTGTGGAGAAACATACAGGCTACATTTTATCGTAGAACCCTCGCAGGATCGGGATTTACGCTGGAAAAACTATGTGAGACATTTAATACAAAAAACCCAATTTTTTACTTTTTATGACAAGTGAGAACTTACATTTACAAACTTGTCTCTATCTGAAGTACATAATAGAATCGTTTAGACAATATAGTTAGTATCATTAACTATTCTATTCTTATAACTAGTGAAATAAGAACAGTAACACCGGTTGTACAAAAACAAACACTATCGACGTAAGTCATACCAGTTGAGAGCGCTTAAGTTCTTACGGTATTGTTTATCTTCAGGTTGCCAACTGCGTCTATCTATACATAGCAAATCTAGATTATTATCGTTATAGCAAGGTTAATATTTAACTTTCTGCGACATATTCTGTGTATACAATATTGGTAAAGTGTCAATATAAACTAGTCAGATTTTAAATATAGTTTTCAGTACTTGGGCATAGTGAATGTATCAATAGGATTAATGGTTGATACTCGTATTCTGCTTTCAAACTAGAAGCATTGGATTTCAGTACAAGATGTAATTTATATTTTATGCATTGTCACATCTGATCTGGCCTTCAGATTTTCTTCTCAATCTTTTACTTTATACTTTAAGAAAAATTGGTAAAAATTTTAAATAAAAATGCCGTGTGGTATCGTACCGAGATGTCGCAAAATGCGCATAGATAAGTCTACCCGCCATGTGGTATCTGGCCGAGTAGAGTAGATCACCCTCTTTCTTACCGAGGTCTCGTAAAATACTATTAAGGTAATTTGACGTCAGGCAAGCGGCCGGTCGAAAAAAATAGCCAAATCATTTGACAACATGTTTATAACATGTTATACCCACCCCACTTAGGGCAGGAGGTTCTTATCCTACTCTAAGTGGGGTGGGTAATAATGGCAAAATTAAAAAAAAATTAAAACAATTCAAAGTATTATGATTTACCTAGTATTTTTATGTGACCTAGTTCGGCTACATATGTCTGAACTATTATCAAAGAAAATTTTTGTTTAAATTTGTATTTATGTAAAAATGTTTTGTTATAATAAAATATTAATATTATATCATGCATTTAAGTATATTTTAAAAAGACTAAAGGCTCAGCTTTCTGCTGACTCCTCTTTCTAGGAGCGATTTTCTGAACAAGCAATAAAGTCAAACATTTAAAAGTACTGTGATAGAGAACCAAGAATGCGTGATATGCTACAATCGATAGTAATAAGATCAAAGGTTGCTTCTTATTGGATTTTTAACATAATACTGGAAATATAAGATCGCGTATGTATACCACTAACACGCGCTCGAAAACGCAATACGCCACGCTGTATTTCTGATGCTATTTGACGTAATATAGTTACAGTGTAAGATCATCATCCTCCTGCCCTTATCCCACTCTAAGTGGGGTCGGCCACAACATGTTATAAACATGCTGTCACATGATTTGGCTGCGTTTTACGACCGGCTGCCTGCCTAACGCCAACTTACCTTAGTCGTAGACACCTCAGTAAGAAAGTGGTCTATTCTACTAAACCGCATACCACACGGCGGGTCAATAAATCTTAGTCGCATTTTACAACACTTCGATAAGAAATGAGGTTGGTCTATTCTATTCGGATACCACATGGATTATAGTAACAGTGTAACATATAGGCACACAGTAAAGAATACGAAAGCTACAATAAAGTTGTCACCTATTTATTATGTCATACATTGCATAAAAAATTAACAAACCTAATGCGAAATTTTCTTAAAATTGTTATCGACGAAATAATGTTTACGGCCTCATCTTATATTTGTTTTACGACGCTCTGTCAATAATAAAGGATCACCGTTAATATCGGCTTACGTTATTTAGGCAAGCCGAAATGCCGCTTGAATTTGCAGAGAAAAAGTCGCTTAAATGTTGAGTTATGACCGGCTGAAACAAAAAAGTTGACTTAATATGATTTACTGTAAAAATGGTTAAAATGGTATCGGTTGAAAAAAATACTTGTAGATAGATGCCAGCATGAATTAATTGTTTTAGCTTAAATACTTGATTCGTGCTTAATATATGCTTGTCGATTTTACATAATAATATAGAAGCAATATTACTTGCAAGCTTCTTATGCATTGATCTATTAAGCTATAAATGTCAACGTAAAGGAAGTCATAGTGAATTCTTTAATGATAAATATAGCAAGCATATTTTTACAAATGTACTAAAATAAGCTATTGTATAATTTATTTATTTATATTAAGCACCAAAATTAAAGCGCCATTTCTTTGTCAGATATACTGAACAGTGAAGCATTTTAGACTGCATGCCCTCTTGCTCTTAACTTTTTGTTTTTTACACTTTCTTAACTATTTCGCATTTTTTTCTATTTTGATTGATTAACCGTATATATAATAACTTTTTTATTTAACTTATAAATATAAATATGTTTAAACTATGTGAAGGTTATAGACCCAGCCCAAAGAGCAAGTTGTAGCTATCTTTAAGTGGGTCTACATCCTGATTAAGATGTAGCCTGTAGATAATACTTTTAAAAAATAAATAAATCATGATATAAGATTAACTTGGTATGGTCGTATATTGCGGGGGGGATGAAAATCATGTGACCAAAAGAGTTTAAAATTTGAATGTAGTTATTTATGTAACAGCTTTTTACTATCACATTAAAGGTCAATGAAAAAAAATACTTAAAAAAAAAGTGTTTCGTACAGATACTGAATAACTCAGAATGGGGATGATGAGTGTTTGATTTTTCATCTTCTTCTTCTTCTTCGAATGCCTCTCTGAATAGCGAAGGTTGGCAGTCAGCTTCGTAAATGTATACCTATCCTTCGCCAGCTGGAACAGTTCAGTGGTGCTCGCGATACCCGTTCATTCCCTTACTTTTCTGCGTCCTCTTTTTTCCGGAAACCTTTACCAATTAAGATTTTTCGTACGTCATGACTAACAGAGCATTGCTCGGTAATTTATTTAGCGGACTTTAACGTACGTACTTACCATAATGATTTACTATCAAACATTTCATTATTTTTCTAAAACTATTTTTCCATTCTAATCAAATAGAGAATGAAATCCGTTCTAAACATTTTGCTTAATTTCCTAAACAAACATTGATGTACATTTGTTTAGAATTGGTAGATTTTAAATTCTCAAGTTGAACTCACTTAGGTGAAATTATATTTCTAGTTTTAAAGTTGTTAAATTTAATTTCATCTCAATAAACGTAATCGTATACCGTATACTTATTACAAAGTTTATTGGCCTAGGCGAGGCTATAAGCCATTACTGACTCTATTGCTTTGGGACCGCTATCGACTCGGATGGTGTTTCACTTGTACTAAGTACCGCTATACAATTTCTATTATTAGTTTTAGTTGAAATTTCTAAGCTAATCGAATCGTTACAATTAATATAGTCGATAACAATAACTGATACCAACGATAATATAATTACGAATTGAATAAACACTATATATCCAATAAAAATCTTTCTCTTACTTGCGTACATATTGATTGGTAGATATATACTGAATCAACGCATTGATTCAACTGAAAAGGTGCAATATAAAACTACGAAGGAATCGTAAGAAAGACTACTTTAATATAAGAAATTAATATAATGTAATAGTTTTCATAACGAAAGATGGAAATAACCACTACTCATTTCTCTTGTGTCAAGTGTTAGCAAATGAAAATAATGATAAGATGTTATACCGTTATTCCGCTACCGCAAGATTCTGAAACCTGTAGTATGATATTCTCACTAGAAACAATCTATATACACAAATTAGACCTGATAAAACAGGCGACATTAGGTTGTGAGCTTTTATTGTCAACTTTTAATAGCTAATTAACTATTTTGTTAAATTATACAATGGCAAAATATATCAAGTTTATTAATGACTGTAGCTTTAACTTTTGACTTTGAAAGAAATTAAGGGCGAAGCGATACTAAATATTAGGTCCTTACATATGAAATTGGCGTTTTCTATGGGAGGAACATAAAGTCGTTTTTTTTTAAATGAAATATATTTAATTAATCAAAGTATGTACCATTGCTATGTATGCACTTTTGCCATCTCATAGGTAGTTCATTGATCCCCTTACTAAAAAAACCATTCGGGCGGGAATCAATAAATCTTAGAAGGCGGTTTGGACTGCCCCATCGGAGTTGAATTTTTTTCCTTGCAAGTAGTTATCCAAATTGCGAAAAAAATTGTAATCTGTTGGAGCAAGGTCCGGAGAGTACGGTGGATGTCTAAGACATTCTAATTGAAGTTCCTCTGATTTGGTAGCCGTCTGTTGTGTAGTGTGTGGTCTAGCGTTGTCCTGAAGCAGCAGTGGCCTAGAGCGATTGACCAGCCTCGGTTGTTTAGCAGCTGGTTGCAGTTGCTGCCAATAGATATCTGCCGTAATCGTCTAGCCAGATTTAAAAAATCTGTAGTGAACGACACCGGCACTAGTCCACCAAACACTTACAAGGAACTTTTTTTAGTCAATTTTCGCTTAGGGCAGGATTTGGCTGGTTCGCCAGGGTTCAGCCATTGCGATGAGCGCTTCCGATTATCGTAGAGGATCCACTTTTCATCACAGGTAATGATTCGATTTAAAATTCCTTCATTATTGTGCCGGTTGAGTAACGTAACGCAGCAGTCGACGCGCGTTTTTCGGTTTGCTTCACTCAATTCATGAGGTACCCATATTTCAAGCTTTTTCACCTTCCCAATTTGCTTCAAATGGATTAGAATAGTTTTATCACTAACACCGGAGCCTGCAGCTAACTCGGACGTGGTTTGCGATGGATCCGCTTCCGCAATAGCCTTCAATTCTTCATTATCAACTTTGGTCTCCGGCCGTCCACGAGGCTTGTTCTGCAGGTCGAAATTTCCAGAACGAAAACGTTGGAACCAAAAACGCACTGTGTTTTCTTTTGCGACACCGTCACCATACACATCATTAATCCTTCGAGCCGTTTCTGCAGCACTGGTGCCACGGTGGAACTCATACTCGTAAATAACGCGATATTTCATGTTTTCCATTTTGTAAACAGAGTGACACAAAGAAAAAAACAAAAGAAGAAAAAACAAATTAATTAGGGGGTTTGAAATACAAATACATGAGTAAATAGCTGTATGAATTTGAATTTGAAATTCCTAACCATAAAGGTAATATTTGAGATCAAAGTGGCCAGTACGACAAAACGATAATAATACGATGAATACATATTAATGCGCAAATTAATCGAATATTTTTTCAAATATTCTATATTAATTTAATATTCCTTTCAGCTGTTTTTGGTTGATTGAGGTAACGAATATTTCAATATACAATATTCAGTACATTTTTAAAATTTTCGTGATTCGTTTCGTTTTAATTAATATCAAATAATACAATTAAGAGAGCTTATAAATCGATGAGATTAAAAGACGTTTGTATTAACTACAATAAATAGAATTATTTGTATTAATCTAATTCCTTTTCCAATCTAAAGCCTCAAAAGCTCATGTCAGGGCTTTTATTGACGTAAAATATCACAGCTACGTGAGCCATATAAAATTGAGTTCGCTCCATCTACGCTTCTGCCTTTACCGTGCTATTAATACCAAGTGTTCACTTTATAATTGAGTATAATTCATTTGTAGCATTATATAAATAAATTTAAATTCTGTATATACGTATACAGAAGGTTGTGTGACAGAATAATTAAATAAATAAATATATGGGACACTTACACACACGGTCGTCCGTCCCTAAAGTAAGTAACTTAATACTTGTGTTATGGTAGACAGAAAACTGGTGAATATATACTTAAATATTTTTAAATACATACTTAAATACAAATATACACCCAGGCTCAAAGGCCAACAAATTCTTTTTTTTTATAGAAAATGTTGGCCCTCGGCGGGAATCGAACCCGCAACCCGCGGAGCTGAAGGCAGGATCACTACCCACTGCGCCAACGGGCCAGTCAATTGTTAGATTCATTACATTTACAAATATATATGTTTTTAACTTTACAATATCTATCCACGACTTTGTTCGCGTCAACTTAAATGTTAAAATACCCTTAATTATGTACTATATTGTTTTCTTTTCTGTTTTCAAAGAACAACGGTTTTTTTATCCTACATGTTATTTCTGTATATGAGCCTAAATCGAACCAAATTTCATTAATATTGCTCCAGTGGAAAGCATATCAGAGAGACAGACTTTCGCATTTATAATATTATCATATATTATGGATGTAACATTTTCTATCAAATAAATCAACCAACCGTGTTTGTAAATAGTTATCCGAAATTATTAGTCCAACTTTTTATATTCAGTGTTAACAAATGGTGTTATTTTAAGATAAGTAGATTAGAGCTACGTGCGGAAAATAAAACACGTGATCCTTAAATGCTATCAATTTCTCGCAACTGAGATAGATCACGTTACTTGTAACAAAATACGCAGAAAACTCGAGTTACAAGTAATGCCTCTATGAAATTTACAATTTATTTAGTTTCAGAAATAAATATATTTTCAGACACTATGTAATAAAAGAAGTTCTTAGCATAATGTAGCGTACTTTAAACAACATGCTATATTAATGCTTTTTCATTAATTACCAATATTATAATGTAAGATGAAAACTAATATCTGCCAATGTCTAATTTAATTTTGGACATACCGATGACTAACATGTGGGCATAAAATTTACTCAGGGTAACTGATAAAGAATTTGATATAGACAATAAGTTCATACATTACCAATAATAATTCATAAATTTCATTCTTGACACAACAACTCAGTTTTTGTGTTTTTTCTCAACTTTTTTCACCCTCATTTCCTACCGAGTTGTCGTAAAAGGCGACTACGGTAAGTCGACCTGCTGTGTGGTATCCGATTGAGTAGAATATGCCACTCTCATTTCTTACCGAGGGGCTTAAAATACGACTGAGGTAAGTTGACGTCAGGGAGGTGGCTGGTCGTAAAATACGTAGCCAAATCATGAAGCAACATAGTAAAAACGTGTTGTGCCGACCCCTCTTAGAATGGGATAAGGGTAGGTTGATGATTAATAATAATAATAAACATTTAATATTTTATCTCTTAATCATGATTATGTTACTTTTAAGATTATTTTAAACAAAATTTTTTTTTTCAGTAATTAGTGAATATAATCCCAAACACTTATTTTATTTATTAATTTTATTTATGTGCCATAAAAAGTGTTGGAAAACATTATTGATAAAAAGTATACAAAGGTCAATTTATCCATATGACAGAGATCTCTGCCAGCTAACCTACGAAGTGAGACAATTTATAGTAAAGAAAATGTTAGTACGCAAATATTAAAAATTATGAATTATAATTAACCTGACTAATAAGACATTTATTTAACATTCTGTTCGTTCTACGAAGGAAAAGTAAATGGCCTAAATAATTGTGAAATATATTGAAGTAAATAAGTTGAGTGGTATAACCGCAACGAGTACCACTCACTTATGTTATTGAACAAATACTAAGCATTCTTCTTTGATCATTGCAATTCAATATATCGCGTACTTGTACATTTGTGAAGGCAAAATATTCGTTTCAGCAGTATTTGCACAAGTTTTAGTGCACACAGTTATCGGGATGTCGGGAATTCAGTCCCGCCGCGGCCGTCGCGAGCGGCGGGTCCCATGTAGTAGTCCCGCATTTTCTGAATGCTGTGAATAGATATAGATCGTGACCTTTCAGGGGGTAACATATTTTGCATGTGTATCGTGCTACGATTGTGGTTGTTTACGTTGCGCGGTTAATGTGAGAATGTGGTTTGCAAGCAATTTACAATCAATGGTCATCACAATGCTACTACCTTTCACTCTACCTTTAATATTGTATTAAGAATTAATTCATTTTTGAAATGTAAAAGAGCGTTTCTGTGTTATGTAAATATTTTTGCTAGCTATCTAAATTTTGTTTGATTGGTGTTTTTGGTTTCCTGAAAAGTTTTATTAAAATACTCGTATGTCAAAAGTAAATATGTTAAATTGACTAAAGACAAATTAATAGTTAAATATCAAATACTAACTTTTACCCACAACTTCGTTTGCGTGGACTGATTTCGCGTGATAGTTTGATAATAGATGGAGCATTTCAATGTCATCCTATTCATGTAGAATTAACAGGATTTCTATAACCTATATGTTAATCCCGTGTATAAGGAATAACTGTGCCAAATTTTGTCGATATTGGTTCAGCGTATTCGCCGCGAAAGAGTAACAAACATGCATCCATACTCACAAACTTTCGCAATTCTAATATTAGTAGGATTATAACAATATATATTTATAACTATAAGCGAATTAAACAAATTATTTTTTTAAAATAGATCTTATATGGTATTATCGAAAAACTGCTAGCCTTGATGTTTTTTTATCCATTGTGAAAGGTGCAATAAATTGATGCGATTTGTTTCTTCGCAGAGAACAGCCACAAGTTCGATTACAGAATGGGATGTTCGATTAGGAATAATTCTAACTCGACGATGATCTAAGTTTCCGCAAAGGAACTAACAATCACGCTTCCAATAATGTTTTCTTGTATGATATTAAACTATCTATCTATCTGTAAAGCCCGTACCTTCTATACGGTAAATTGATGTGACTGATTGTTTCAGAACAGTTATTATAAAGGAGCCAGTTGAATTATAACTCGATATAATAGCGTTTCCCAGAGAAATATCGAGTCTGTATCGGTATCGTTCAGTGAAGAATAAAAAAAGATTTTTTATTCAGATTAATAATAAACAATATCAACTTTACACTGTTGCCGCAATACTATGTTTATTAATACTTTTTTAGATGCAACGGCTTTTATAGTGACGCTAGGCGGATCAGGCGAGCGCAGAAGTATAGTTAAAGGGAAAAATACTAATAAAGCGCAGAAGCTGTAGGTTTAAGAACTCCTGCCTCCAGCTGCATGGTCGAATCAAGCCATATCATGGGTTATAATGAGATGCTAGTAGTATAACTGTAATTAGTTATCATACCATCAGGTATATGGCGAAATCCATGTCTGACAAATTAGAAACCTCGTCTTAATAAAAAAAAATTACAGAATGGCTTAGCTGCAAGTTAAGCAAGCGCGTTGTTTATTTCCTGCTTTATGGCGTCTTCAATACAAAAACTTTGCAAAATATATATTTTATAATTTTTTTCAAGATGACAATGATTAATACATATTAATCAAGAAGCAAAAACACGCCCTGAAATAATCAAATATTCACGGTAACCGAATCGGTAATAAATCAAAGTTTCTTAACATAATACCTTCAGCGAGTGTCTTAATCAATATAGGTCATTAGCCGACGTCAATCTCAAGGGCCATTCGCGAAAATGACGGAAAAGTTCCGTGTTATAAACGAGCGAAATGACTTTGATTGACGGCTGTGAATATATTTCTGTATTACAGTGTCGTATATTACTTAGATTTGCGAAAGTTAGGCTATTACGAGCTGAAAGCCTAGCTATTAGGATCTCAAGAGGTTGCTATAGTGAACTGTGTTTGTAATTTCAGACCATATGTTTTAGGTATTGGTTTAGTATAGTTCAAGTTGTTTGTTGTGTTAATAAACATTTATTATACAAATCATGCCCACATGGAGTGTCCCAAGGTGTCTAGCGACGTTTTTGCTTTGAAACACTAAACTCTTCTTTTGTGAAACACAAGCCCTTTGAAATTTAAGTCTAAGTGTAATCACGTAGTAACACAAACACACGACAGCACATTCGCACGCGTACACGAACACACACCGAATTTAATACATTTTTTTAATCTACAAACTCTATTCAAAATAATAGGTAATAAGCCTATATTTTATAATAAAAACCTCATTAATGTTCTTTGTGTGAAGTATCTTGATTACATCATTCAAGAGGAAATTCAATGTAGTTCCATCTTGCAAATATGCAATTATGTTTTGACCGTAGGCGGGATGTTATATACTGGTTGACTGGAAGAGATTCCGATCCTGGAATAAGCCCGCCATTGCACAATATGTTGTTTATTTCATTATTTTTATATAAATTTGAGTTTGTGCATTAAAGAGATTAAACACAAACAAACTTCTTTAATACCGCATTGACTTGCTAACTTGACTGAATATGCTGTTATTTATCCTATATTGATAATTGATTGTTGACAAAGGTTGTCTAAGTTAGAACATCTTCACCTACATGTAGTAGATGTAGTATGTATTTATCTTTAATACATTTATTTACCTCCAAATATCGACAGGTAATTTCATTTGCCTTTATATCAAAAGTTACGCGATTTATTTCAAGTTTCATCACTTCTTTGCTCATAAATAAAATTTTATAGAAAACAATGAGATGATATATATAATTGTATGTTCCCTGTCTGGAATAATCTTTAATATTATTCTTTTCGCATCGGTGACACGTATAAAAGGGTTTGCGATTCAATATTTGATTTTTCTTTATTTTAATCAATGGCTTACTTTAACTATTTACCGAAAGGTCTCTTCATACACACATCAGTCTTCAAGTCATACGACTTGTCGGTTTAATCAGACACTGTGACGCAGTCCAACAGTCAGACCTTCCAGCTCTTTTGAGGGGGTCACGAGTTCAAATCCTGGGCAGAACCAATGAGTTTTCCTGTAAAACTTATGTGTCTCATTGATTGTCAAATTGCAATACATCGCTCGGTTCTTGGTAAAGGAAAACATCATGGGGTAACCTGCATATATCTAGAAAATTCTGGGGATATGTGTAACCTACCAATCGGCATTGGATCAGCTTGGTGGGTCTTAGCTCCCTTTTTTCCCGACCCTTCTTTCCAAAAATAAAGAGAGGAGGCCCATTCCAAGCAGTGGGCTGGCTTGTTACTTTACTATTTAAATTTCATTTTTCCACCCAAAGCAAATGTCTCTTATTAAATTTGCAATAATATCATCACGATTATGTATATAATAGCAGAAAACCTTGGTTACTGGCGATTATTTTTAATTATTGCTTTTTATCTGAGATCATTTGAATTAATAAACGATGAATGAATATAAATATTTATTTATTTCAATAGTGTTGTAAATATGTTGTGCTATTGCGGTCTATTGGTTTTATTCATATACATATTAAATTGTTTTTTGTGATTTATATGTATTTTAAACCACATGCCAATTCCGTGTGTATGAGTTCGGTTTGGCCGGTATAAACTGGTAGTAGACAGACGTACAGATTGATTCATAATGATTTTTTTATTATTTTGCAATACTACCGTGGCAGTTTAGTAAAGAAACTAACCAAAGTCATTATACTTAGAACTTAATAAACAACGATTTTTTTAAAGTACTTGCAAATTATAGTTTTAATTTAAATTAACCTAAACAACCATAAACAAGAATTAACAATCAATTTACACCCATTGACTACTCCAAAGACGTCATTCTCTGTATAAACATATATTGCCGTTTTTTTATCACTATCATATTTGTATCAAAACGATATCATTTACATTATCATAACTACGCAAATAACGATATGCTTCCTATTTGCAAATGATGAACAATTATACTTCTTAAGTCCAAGATATAAAGTCTTAGATGTTTTATTTAGTAATGCCGTAATAATATAGTATGTTACTTGCGTGCCACAGTCTAGATGTCAGTTACAACATACATTTTGATCAGAACTAATATACCGCGAAGCGATTATAATGTGCGCCCTTTATATTAAAAAAAAAACATATTGCAAACAATTATTGTTGAAAATTTTGTAAATAAAGTTAAGTAAATTAAAATAAATATAAACCTACTAGCTTATATTATCACCATTTTATTTTATTTATTAATATTACAGTATAATAATAAATAAATTCCGGTAATCAAACATTAGAATGGGACAAATATTAGTGTGATTAGTGCAACTCTTTACTTCACGTGATTGTTACCAGTCTGCCGAACTCTCTATATTATAAGTGATATATGATATTCATATGTGATATTATTAAGTGAGTAGTGAATGTATAAGTAATATTTAATTGATTAATGTGTGTAAATCAGCATAAATATGGATATACTACGGGTTACCTTAGTGCCGCTGACGCTCACTATCGGCCTCACATATCTTAATGTTAAGAGGTAAGCAGAGATGTAATTTCATTTAAAAACATCCTAGCCTACTATCCTACTAATATTGTAAATGCGAAAGTTTGTGAGTACGAATGTATGTTTGTTACCCTTTCATGGCGAATCCACTGAACCAATATCAATTAAATTTGGCACAATTATTACTTATACACTTATAAAATATAGGCTAAAGAAATCCTGTTAATTCTACTGGAATAAGATGGCATTGAAAAGCGCCATCTATTATCAACCTATCACGCGACAACAGTCCACGCAAACGAAGTTGCATCTCCCTGTCAGAGCTGCGGTCGGTCGCTGCTCGCCTTGATAAGCGAAAGGCGCCAGGCCCCGACGGAATCGCCAACGCCGCGTTGATGCTGCTGCCCCGAACAGGTCTCGTAGCGCTCACGAGACTGTTCAATGGAGTACTCCGCACCGGCCACTTCCCAGAGGCGTGGAAGACCGGGAAGATCATCGTTCTTCCCAAGCCGGGGAAGGACCGCCGCCTGCCTGGAAGCTACCAGCCGATCACCCTGCTCTCGCACATAGCCAAGCTGTTTGAGCGTCTGCTGCTGCGTCGAGTCACGCCCCATCTGCCCCTGCGCGAGGAGCAGTTTGGATTCCGCAGCGGCCACTCGACAACGCTTCAGCTGGCGAGGGTAATCAACCACCTGACCAGTGAGCGGAACAACGGGCGCTACACCGTGGGGGTCTTTCTCGACATCGAGAAGGCCTTCGATCGTGTGTGGCACGCCGGGCTCCTGGTCAAAATACTGGACACCACCATGCCGCCTGCTTATGTGCGAGTGCTGGCATCGTTCCTACACGGCCGTAGCTTTTACGTGGCAGTGGATGGTGCCGAATCCCAGCCACGCACCATCCAAGCCGGAGTACCCCAGGGCAGTTGTATATCGCCGCGTTTATACGCGGCGTATACGGATGACATCCCCACCCTGCGCCACCATCTGCGGGAAGGGGAGGAGGACGTGCTGTTGTCGCTGTTCGCCGACGACAGCGCGTATTTCGCTTCGTCTTACCACCAGATCGTCGCCACCAACCGCATGCAGCGTATGCTGGACTTGTTGCCGGAATGGCTGGACAAGTGGAGGATGGCCGTCAACGTCGGGAAGACGGCCGCTCTGCTAACCAGCCGCTCTAAGCCGCTACGTCAGCTGACTCTACGAGGCCAGGACGTAGAGTGGAAGACCACAGTGAGGTTTTTGGGGTGTGATTTGGACCGCAGCCTGTGCATGCTCCCCACGGTGAATCACGTCGTGGGTCGAGCCGCCGCTGCTAGGTCCAAGCTTCACGCGCTATTCACATCCCACCTACCTATGAACACCAAACTGCGGGTCTACGGTGCCTACGTCCGCTCGCGCTTGACGTATGCGGCACCCGCCTGGTACGCGCTATGCTCGGCGTACCAGAAGCGAAGACTGCAAGTCCAGCAGAACCGCTGCCTGCGACTGATCGTAGGAGCCCCTAGGTATGTGCGGAACGACGTCGTGCATCGGGATACCAAAATGCCGACCGTGGAGGAGTATGTCCGTCGCCTTGCGCGCCGGGTGTTCGCGCGTGCGGACCACAGCGCGCACGTACACCTCCACGGCATCGCGCCACTCCATGCGCGACCACCCGATGGACGTTCCCTGCCTCGTGAGCTCCTGCGGTCACCGTCTCCGCGGCCCGATGCGGATGATGATGGCGACGACGAGGACGACGCGACGGGCGAGAGGGCGACACCACGGATTATGACACCACCCGACTTAGGACCACTTGAAGAAGACTTTGAGGTCTGGGAGCTACCATTCCCAGACCTCACCACCGAACCAGACATCCCTTAGGTCACCTAGGTGACCTCGGCCTACGGCCTAAACACAGACCGGGCTTAAGTGCCCGCGAGGAACTGCCCGGGCAAGGAGGTACGCCTCGAGGCCCGTACCCCGCCTACTCCCAGGGGAGTAAGCGAGACGACCCTGCTACGAAGTTGCGGGTAAAAGCTAGTACACATATAATTTTGCGAGTCAGGCTGCAAATAATTTATAGAATTAGGCGTTACTTTGCGGAGATCCATAATACAAAAGTAATAATAAAATTATTTTGCTATAATCCGCGAAGAAATTCGCGGAAATTCCGGATTATAGCAAAATAATTTTATTATTACTTTTGAGTCAGGCTGCACTTATAGACACTATGTTAGGGATTTCGGCAGTCTCTGCGAATAATTGGAGGGTATAACTTTGCTTTATACTTAAGGTAAACTAAACTCAAGAGTTACTCGTAAGGAAATCGACGTGCTTTGTTTTAATTACTCCCACATGTTATTCGACATCTCGAACTGTATTAATGTATAGAGTACAAACTTCATATACATTTTCTCTAATCTCAAAGGCCTTTGTTAAAATGTACGTCATAAACCTTTATCCCTTTTAGGGCTACATAAACTACTCAATCATAAAGGGTCGTGGTCGTGATTAAAGTGACTTCTAATCATGTGCGCTTGAATCTCTTATGGTACGTAATGTGTTTACTTGTTATACAAGTCATTCGACCTTTGTCGTACAGAAGATTAGGTCAACCAAAGTAGCTTAATTTTACCTTCATATAGAATGAAGCAAGTATTGAATATTAAATTAAAAAATGGCCCTAAAGTACCCAGACGAAACTAACGTTGGCAGAAAGATTTTTTACAATATATGTATGAAACTAAATGAAAACTAATATTTGTACCCCATGAATAAATATGAGTATCTTTATCGTGTTTTCAAGAGACGTGAGGCGTGTCGCCACATCATGTTATCTTCAATGAGGTCTTTTCTCAACTTTTATAAATTTTACGATATACAGAATGAAACAGAGTTATTGTATAAACATCCCTATACAAGGAAACTTATTGTCTTAGTGATACGTTATAGGGAAACATTGTGTTCAATATCAGCAACTCAATCTTAAGATGGTTGGCAAAATATGTCAAAGGTACAATATCAATGAAAACTCTTATTTATATTCGGTGATAACAAATAGTTTAAAATATTATCTGTCGAAAAAAGACTCCATTGCAACAGTGGTAAATGATACAAACGTCGTTTTTATTTCGCAGTAATGGATAAAGTAGAATTTTTTCAGACTAATGGTCCGACGATTTCGTTTGCATCAACTGTAGTTTTAAAATACCCATAATTGTGCACTTTATTGTTTTTCTTTTGTGGCGATTATTTGAGCTATGTCGGTGTCCTTGGTTCTCCCGTTGATCTATGACGAATGTTATTACTGAGAGAGAATCCGAATGTAGACCGTTTCATAGCTTGCTGAGCAATTTTATATTTGTGGTTCGCACCGGCAGTCAGGGTC
This sequence comes from Morpho achilles, assembly GCA_947086495.1. Classification (NCBI taxonomy): domain Eukaryota; kingdom Metazoa; phylum Arthropoda; class Insecta; order Lepidoptera; family Nymphalidae; genus Morpho; species Morpho achilles. Next base: position 10,459,391 of record CAMTZB010000024.1, read on the forward strand.
TACAATTTAGCGCCGTATGTTAAATAATATTAGTATGGATATAATCAAAAATATTTTGGTTGTCATTAGGAACGCTTACAGTCGAAGAGGTGTACAAAGACAGAGACCAGTTCGCGGCACTGGTCCGCGAGGTGGCGGCTCCGGACGTCGGGCGGATGGGCATCGAGATACTCTCGTTCACGATCAAGGACGTGTACGATGACGTCCAGTACTTGGCCAGCTTGGGGAAGACGCAGACGGCGGCCGTGAAACGAGACGCCGATATTGGTGTCGCGCAGGCTAACAGGGACGCTGGGATACAAGTATGTCACTTCTTATTGTCCATCATATTAATTAATAACTATATTAGAGCATATGTTTCGAAATTCAAGGATGTCATCTATTGATTCCCACCTTACATACACCTTACGACGATGCGAATAGTTATTTTGAGAAACTTATGCCCTTGTTGAAGGCCCTTTCTATCTCTATCTCTTATTTTAATCAATGTAGGGGTTTAGGCGTAAAAACGTCACAAATAAACCCTGTTAGTTCTGCATTCACTTTCTTTTGTAATTGAAATTTTTTTTCAATTATATTCATCTTAGGCATTGTATTATGATAAAACAAGGTTTGATTTATACTAGCAATTGCCAGCCGCTCCGCCCGCGCGGTAAGATTAATACCGTAATATAGTATTTTGATAACCATAAAAATGGTTATAGTGGGTTAATCTTAGAAGTTAGACATATGCTGTCGCGGACTTTTATTTAGAACTTTTAAAGGGGAACAATTTTGTAGTACATGATTTTTGAATAACTTTCACTGTTTACTTAACGAATGCAAGGAATGTTTTAAATTTTGTCGTTTTCGTAATATTTTTTATTTCTGCTCCTCTCCTATCCATCTTATCGTGATGTTATATAACCTATAGCCTTCCTCGATAAATGGACTATCTTACACTTACAGAATTTTTCAAATCGGTCCAGTAGTTCCTGAGATTAGCGCGTTCAAACAATCAAACAAACTTTTCAGCTTTATATATTAGTATAGATTTGGGACTCGATATATATACCTACGTGTATTTAAATGTTAAAAGTAAATTGATAAATTACTTATTCAAATAGAACTATCTAATTTTAGTCAACGTTATATATTTCGATACAGATTTGTCTCAGATTAAGTTTGACAAACAACAACAAAAATTGTAAAACATTATGATAGTAACAAAAAATATTTTAAGGCCCTTCTACCGATGTCGGAGGGTATGCCCTTTTTGTATACCAATTAGAAAAATTGGGCTACTGTCCTTAATGGCATGGTTAAAGTAGGTCGTTTAGGCACGTAATGGTGATTGCTGTGATTGGTTACACGGTCATTATTTATTACTGTTTAGATACTGTCACGCCCTAGTTGCGACAATCTTATTGTAAAAGTTTTAATTTTTATTTTCTTTTCAACTTTTATTATTTAATATTAAAAAAAATGCCTCCATCTATTATTATCTAATGATATGTAACCTAACCTAATGTTAAAATATAACCGCTAAAAAATATAATTTATAACATTTTCTCTTTGGTTCTAAGAATTTTATTATATTTACAGTTGCTATACAAATAAGATTAATGGTGGTAATAAATTATGAATTCAGTTGCGTCATATTCACTAAACAAATAACTTAATTCTTCCAAAAATGTTGCATATTAAAGGAGGCAGAATGCGAGAAAGCTGCAATGGACGTGAAATACGCAATGGACACAAAGATAGAAGACAACGCCAGAATGTTCAAACTACAGAAAGCGCAGTTTGACCAGGAAATAAATACTGCTGTAAGTATTTGTGCTATATATTTGATAGAAAAAAGTTAAAAGTACTGCTGGCCTACATATTGATATGATGTGGAGGTAATAGTTTAACATACACACTAAACTATAGCACTCATGGTAACCCTAATTCTTAAACGCTATCGGCCTGAAACACAAATATCTTGGTGTATGGTATCGGCGGTATATTGGCCGCTAATCACAGCCGAAGCATTCCTCTAAAAACCAAATCGGGACTAATTAGAAAGTAATGCAAAATATTATTTTGCTATAATTCGCGATAAAAGAAAATATATGTTATGCTAAATGTAGAGTGTACGACCCGTTCTCATACCTGATACATGCAGAATTTGTAAAAACTCATTCACTACCACAATAACACAACAATACACAAGCACTGCTCCATGCACTGATAGACTCCACGACAAAAATAGCAAAGCCAATGTTTACAAATTCTGCATGTATTAGGTATGAAAACTGATAGTACAATCTACATTTTCCATACATATTATATTTTCTTTTATCGCGGATTATAGCAAAATAATATTTTCATTACTTTTGTATCATAGACCTACGCAAAGTAACGCCTAATTCTATAAATTACTTAATTAGAAAAATAATGATGAGGCGGAATGATTGTCTTGAGTAAACCAAAAGAGGTCTACAAATAAAAGTATACTATAGCTGAAATTTTCAATACTGTTTTTAACAAGAGCTTGACAGTTCATTAATTTCAGATGGATAGCGCTCACATTCAAAAGACGGTTTTTCAGAATTTCTTTGAGATTTCTTTTTTATACATAAGTAGATGTGCCCGCGGCTTAGACTGCATGAATTCAGTGTGTCAAGAAGTTTGTCTATTACAATTTATAATAAACCGTAATGTACTTTTTAACCGCAATGTGTGAACATAAACGTTCCTCAAGAATAGCACTATTTTTATTAATAACCGTACAGAAATACGTCCAGTAGATTTTGAGAATATCAATCACACACAGACAGACTGCTTATGATGACTACATTTTATAATATGTATAGATAGATGCTACAGTACTTGCTGATAGCCTTAAATTAATTATATATAACAAAAACTTCCAAAAAGTTTGCAGAGAATTGAGTTAACATTGTGTCCTAATTTTTTTAACAAATTGACCGATATAAGAAAAAGGTGAAGTTCGAAAAATTTACACTATAATAAATATGTTCTTGTAATTTTGTGCTGCTTATAGCCAAAGTATATAAAAACGACCGTTCTGCTTTGGGCGACTATTGCCTGATGCGACATTAACTTTGACGGCTATAGACGCAAATGTCCGTCAACGTGTAAACGTGATCAATGTACAATACTTTCCAAGTTTCAATACGATCTATATGTATGACTTAAATTTTATTCTTGTATTATCGTTAGTTAAATAATATAATGTTCCTTAGAAAGCAGAAGCCGCATTAGCTTACGAACTGCAAGCAGCGAAAATCAAACAGAAAATACGAAACGAAGAAATACAGATCGATGTCGTGGAGCGTCGCAAAGAAATAGAGGTACATAATATTGTGTATATTCCATTGTGAACTGAAAGCTTTGTCTTTTATGTGAAGTAGGGCATATAGACATTTTAGAGCGCACTTCTGTAGCTTGATTAAAACAAAGCTCCATCGGGTTTTGTAGTCACAATAATCAGTGACAAAGGAACGATACCGTTTTACACGAGTATAGTGAAAGGTGTATTTTGTGGTATGAAAAAGTCGTTATTATTAGATATAGTGTACATTGAATAGCTTTACAAAAGGCTACATAAAAAATTATAACGCCGTATAGACCACAATCCAATTTTATCTTATGATAATATTTATTTCAAATCAAAGTTCTTACTCTAGAGCATAAAACATTTTATTCATATTTACATATGTAATTTTTTTTTTTTTATACAATTACGTGTCGGCCTAATGGCTCTAGAACAAGATATTTAAAAAGGCCTAATTTCTCTCATTTTATATTCTATATGCTTTATTTAACTTCAATATTTTTATAAACCTTAGTTATTCAACATCATTGTCGTGCCCTTATCCCACTCTTAAGTGGGGTCGGCACAACATGTTATAAACATGTTCCCATATGATTTGGCTAGGTATTTTACGACCGGTCGTCTGCCTGACGTAAACTTATCTGAGTCGCCTTTTGCAATACCTCGGTAAGAAATGAGGGTGGTCTATTCTACGGATAGCAAACTGCTAATAAACCTTATTTATTATACAATTTTTAAATTTTAGGTTGAACAACAAGAAATCTTGCGTCGTGAAGAAGAACTGATGGCTACCGTGCGCTTGCCAGCTGAGGCTGAGGCATACCGTTTACAGACTATCGCTGAAGGGAAACGGTATGATTATTATTACTATATTTTTCCTTTATATTTATTCAATAAATAAGAAACGATTTCCTCTTAAGTCAATTAATTTAATCTTTGTTAAACAAATTGTCAACTCCGTGCACAAATTACAACTACGCCACTACTCTCCTCTCCGCAACTCTCCTCGCCGCTCTGCACCTCTTTTCCGTCACCACACTTCGCCACAGTTATCGTCACGTCTCTATGCTAAAATTTTCGCTGTCCTCCTTTTCCTTCAGTTACAATATTATTTTGCAATGATCCTCGACACTCGCATAATAAAAATATCATTATTTTTGTACTATGTACCTACTCGCACTAACAGTTACGTCTAATTCTATAAATTGAACACTTGAAGTAAATAAGGCACAGGTACCTAAAAATTAAAATTCAAAAAACCTAAAAATTAAAATTCTAAGTATGCAATTTGGTTCTAAAAGGTTTTTAGAACCAAATTGCATACTTAGTTGTAATTTTAATTTTTAGGTACTTAGTGCCTTATTTACTTCAAGGGTCCAATTATATCTTCTGAACTGTATATGTTAAACCTAGAGTGTTAGGATCTGCTTCATACGAGATATTTATGAGGGGCGCCGTAGCGAACATTCTTCATTGTTTTTCTTGTAACTTGGGTTTGAAACTAGTCAGCCACACGCGATAAAATAAGACGTGTATAGCCGTGCTATATACTTTTATTATGAATATATCTCATTTATTTATTTTTATTAGACCAACTAATAGCATTTTACAATACTTAATTTAACAAAAACATTACACATATATATAATATACTCTAAATCTATGTAAAACACCTTTAAAAGTTAGTACATTTGTATGAATGAACAATTACCACTATCCTTGCCTAATACCTCCTTACAATACGAACTAATTAGATACGATCTAACGATAATCGTTTGTAACGAGATGAAAAAATAAAATATAGATGTAAATATAATAGATAAAAACAAAAAATTAAATATTTAACAGATGAGTCAATATAGGTGAGATATTAATATATATAAAAATAATAATAATAATACTAACATTATGTATACACATCAGCGCTTATTTATAATTAATCTAATTTGTTTTTTATACAAATATATATGATAGTCTAAATTAATAAATTGTTTAAAATATTGCGACCCCGCATATGAAAGCGTAGCGTCGATAGACCCCCTACTAGAGACTAGTAGTAGCGTGGATCGCGCAAGGTCCAGCAGTAGACGTCCATCGGTTGGAGAGAAAGATAGTTATAAATAATAAAGTTTGAGAAACACTCAAAATTGATAAATAAAATACGATGGTTTGTTGTCTCACAGCACGCAAACCGTAGAAGCAGCTAAAGCTGACGCTGAACGTATCAAGGTGCTCGGTTTGGCCGAAGCGCACGCTATCGGCGACGTCGGTAAGGCCGACGCCGAACGGATGCTCGCTAAGGCCAAGGTCTACAAGCAGTACGGTGAGGCTGCCATCATGGCTCTCGTGCTTGACGCACTACCCAAGGTAATTAATATCTTAATATAAAAAATATCTTTTTTTTATATCAGAAAAACTCATTATGGGTCATATCCGCCCGACGGGGACGAGCGACGGTAAGTCGGTGCATATACCGTGCATACATGGTGATCGTACTATTAATAAACCAAAACTTGCTATTTGACTACGATTTATTAACCGGCAATAAGTAATACCACAGACAAATAGAAAAACAAAAAGCCACGTCGACATTACAATCACAGATTTGATATAGATAAAAAACCAAAATGTCATAATTCCTTTAGTTATGGATTTATCATAAAGCAGTGAAAGGCGCGAACGCATGGTATAAAAATCGGGGTTTCCTTTGTCAATATTAAAAAAATACAGTGCAATTGACGGTACCTTAAAACAAAGGTTAAAGCGAACGATTTCGCAATGACCATTAGTCTGAAAGCACTTTTTTCTCGTCTCTTGTATTAAATATAATGTTTTGAATTGATTTTAAGATTGCGGCTGAAGTATCGGCCCCACTCGCAAAGACAGATGAAATAGTGCTGGTCGGAGACAACGGGGCGACGGGCGAAGTCGCACGACTCGCAAGTGGCATTCCGCCGGCGGTACGCACTCTCACTGGCCTTGACCTCACCCAGGTGCTGAAAAGGCTCCACCCATCAGGTAAGGACCAGTCTGGAAGATATCGCTACCAAGCGATAAGACCGCCCTTTGTACGTTGCAATTTAGGTTTTTTTATTTATTGCTGTTTTTCCTTTCTTATATTTTTGTAATTGTAAATAAACAAAAAAGGACCAGTTGGATATCACTAATACGAAAAAAATCTCATAGATCTGATAAAAATGTCTTGGCTCTTTTTGAAATCGGTGAAATGTAGAGAATACATCCAATCTCAGTACTTATATATGTATCTTTTTATTAAGCTTATAAACGAAATCCATAGTAATATGTTTGTATTATAAATGGAAACATCAATGGGATAACATATAGGATACATAGATCCCATTTTTCTTTTAGAAATAGGAAGAAAACAGATATTATGCAATGAAACCCTCTATTGCGTAATATCTGTTTTATTCCTTAAAAATCGTTTTACTTAAAAATTTATGGAGGAAGAAGGATGGAGGAAGTCACAGGCACAACTTCTATGTTTACATTTCAAAATTCGAATATACAATCATTCTGTAATCTGTAAACAAATAGGTAGTTAAATTTTTGTTGAAATATTTTTACGTATTATTAATAAACAACAAAGAGTATTATTAAATGAATATTTTTGTTACAGAAGAGTCATTACTCTCTTCAACCAATCTGAAGAAAAAGGAGGTTACGGCTTGCTAAATTTTTATAAACAAATATTTCGAGTGCCATAGAATTAATCAACCACATTTTATAGTTTAGTACAACAATTTAAAGAAAGGACCTGATAACACCAAATACAACTTAAACAAATCATATTTATTTAGCCTATATTGATATTATACTTAGAAACGTTACCTTATTGTATTGTATTTATTGCAAGATACTCAATGCGATATTCTTGATGTTATGGAAAATATAAACAAATACTCGTGCTAAAAGAGAATATTCAAACTAAATTCGATAAAAAATAGTTTTAGTTCACGTTTTCGTGTAACTTTGTCAAATCTTTTTTATTTTTTTCTTTCGTTGTAATCTACATGTAACTCTTATTTAAAAATTACATCTCAAAAGGTCTTATATACTTTCCGAAACTAACTACGATTGCGGTTCAACTTAACAGCCCATTTTTTATGGTTAAAATATAAAGGCATTTTTGAAATAGTAAATCTAATATTGAGTTTTTGACATTTTTAACACGTCAACATTAACTGTGACAACTAATTTTGATTTAAGTATTTTGGTCATGAGTTATTAGACTAGAGTAGGGGAGCCATAGGCAGTAATTAACAATAACACAATACATTATAACGGCAGAAAAAGTATCACCACTCATATACTTCATCTTTGTCTAATCACATAAAAAATAGAGACAAATAGATCATCCTCAGTTGTTTTCTCTATATTGTAAAATGTCACGCTGGCTTCCCTTCTCTAAGTATAATAAGTCTATGGTTTTGGTACAGTATTAGTTGATATGTTAATTAAATAGTGGTGGTAGTGGAATTTTGTAATTCTATTGTAAAAATATCTATTTTACCTTTTCGAATTAAGATTTATTATAAAAGTTATTTTCGTTAATCGCATTGTATACAGTAGTGGACCAATCTTTAAAGCTCATCCTTTGCTCAGTTCGGATATCAAATGACTATATCTTTGATTAACCTTAGTACTACAACGGTCCATATTATGAATTGTCGCATCTGATACTTATTTATTCTTTGCAGTTGACCTACTTTTAAGGTATTACGTAATACCTTAAAAGTGGGTCAACATGTGATTTAGGGTCAC